>JAHRHZ010000133.1:22123837-22166708 GCA_024137785.1 Ginglymostoma cirratum | reverse complement strand
CCCCCTACCTACACTCACCTTTACTGGCTCCATCCCCGCCTCTTCAACTTGTCTGCCTCCTCTCCACCTATCCTCTCCTCTATCCATCCTCTATCCACCTCCCCCTCTCTCCCTATTTATTTCAGAACCCTCTTCCCCTCCCCCATTTCTGATGAAGGGTTTAGGCCCTAAACGTCAAGTTTTCCTGCTCCTATGATGCCGCTTGACCTGCTGTGTTCATCCAGCCCCATGCTTGTTATCTGGGTAGAAGGCATTGAAGTGTTTGATCAGCTATGATCAACTAATTGGTGGAGCAGGTTTGAAGGCTGTTACTTGTGTTCCTATGTTCCTATGCTCCTAGAATCTCTGATGCTGGGGATCTCAGAAGGAGGCAGAGATGGATGATTCAATTAGCACAATTGTAGAACAACTTCATGAGTATTGCTGGAAAAAGACCCAAACAGTGTCCAACATTTGATGTGATTCCACACTGAACAACATTAGCAAAATAGTGCTAAGTGTGCAAAGAAATATATTGACAGCCAGTTTAGGGTTTTCAGCTGGGCTCACAATGTGGCACACTTGCTTGCACTGGAAATTACGTAAATTAATTTACAGGACCTGTCCTTTGCAGACAAAAAGAACATATAGATAAACTGCATCTGTTTCAGCTCAAACAAAATAGATGACAGCTATTTTCAGGTTTACTTCTTAGGGCAAGAATTTGATCAATCAGAGTCAACCTACCTGGTTTAAAATTTAAACAAAGTTAATAATTAACTGGCACTCGTCATTAAGTGGAGCATTTTCTATGTCAACACCTCTTCCAATTTGAGTCCATTTGCCAACCAACTCCCTTCTCACACAGAGTAAATGTTGCTGTTTGGTATTTCTTGTGAATTGCCCTGATGAGTGCAAAATGAAAACCTTCAACAAAATCTGTCTTTTATCAGCAATGCATAAAGTCAGCACATCAAAAAAGATTTAATTTTAAGTTACCTTTGAAGTATCAACAAATTATTTACACACGCTTTCTCCAATTTAATCATGCAAATGAAAGATAAATTCTGCTTAGATTTAATACCAACTTGAACTGGTATAGTGCCTTTAACACAGATAAAATGAAGCATGATGCTTCAGAGGCATGAAGAAGAACACAAAATAAATGTTCAGTCCACTAGGGACAAGAGGCGGCGTTTTAATTAGGATTTTAAAGTTGAAGAAAGTAAATGGAGCTGCAGGGAATCTTTGAAGGGAAATTTCAGATCAAAAGTTTGAGGGAAGAAATGATGGGCAAGAAACTGTAAAATGTGGACTGAACAGGTTGTAGCATTGCAGCAGGTTACATAGTTAAGGTGATGGGAGCTTGGGGGAGGGTATAAAGCGATTCGATTTTTTCTGAAGGGTTCTACACTTTAGGAAATGTAGAAGCCTACTAGCCATTAAACTAGAGAATAATTAAAGTATAATAATTAATCTAAATCAACATATGCAAGTTATTTTAAATATACAATCACTCCTTCCATTTGGAATTGAAAAGGATACAATTTGTCTATGCAAAACATGTGAATGTATTATAGGCGTTATTGGGCATGATATATCAGGAAATTATATTTCAACCAGAATTTACTTTCAAGCTTCAGTTGATTGCAAAATAAACTTTTCCCCCCTCATAACTCAGATTGTTTAATTGCCTACTACAGTGGAAAAGTATTTATTTTGGCAAAAGTTCTGTTTTATTCATATGAAGCCATTTACAGTTGACTGTTGCAATTTCTTTGGTTATTAACATTTCCAATTCTGATAAGGAAACACAGATGTTGTATTTTTCATAGTCTACATGTTGCTATATATCAATGATACATCAATGTATATCAATAAAGCGAAACTGTCTTCTCTGCCAACATGAAAGTAGCAAAGAGATTTTAAAATAAAAAAAAAATTGATCCATGGCAAAGTTGAATTTATTAGTCAGTTACCAAAGTAAAGCATTGAGGAAAATACAAAGAAAAGGAAACCATGTAACTGTATGTATCTGTAATATTTGGTGCAGTTTTATTTTAGCGATTGTTATGAGTCTTTTATTGAAAAGTTATTGACTGTAACCATCCAGACTCATAGGCTTCCTGGAGAATATGTTCCCTTCATCCAGGTAATCATGTCACAAGAAAATGGTTTGGAATTTATCCCATTCACTCTTAAACTTCCTTTTGCACTTAAATTCACCCTTCTCTCCTAAGTCTACATAGCATTGCCTAGTTAAGAGATTGGGTAGGTGATCTGCTACAAGACCTTAATTGATGCTGTTTTTCAACTTGTCATTTATATGTAGGAGAGAAACTTGGGGTATTTTGATCTTCCTTCCTTGCCTGCCAAGAAATGCTTAACCTTTGCATCTCACTCTAATAACTGAGATGATGTCAGGTATTTGCTCTTATATGCTATCATGAAAAATTATAGACTTGGATGATTCTTTGCATTAATCTTTCATTTCTTGGTAAGTTCAAATAAGAATCTGATGAATAATTCTCAAATAATTATGGCATGATACTTGTGCAGTTTGAAACCACGTTTTTTGTGATGATGCCAAGTGTTGATAGTGATATATGTTATGTGTTATATCAAAGTACACAAATATAAGCTGCTCAATTGTGCAAGATTTTGAAAGTCTATTTCTATTAATTTTCAATACAACATGTCTAGTCTTGGTTACCTCTAAAATAACAATACTTTTATCAAGCCTGTATTTCAGCGTCAAATGACTTAATAAGGAATCTATAATATAGAATCCAATATTATCACAAAACATAACTGTTTTCAAATATTAAGAGAATAAATGTAAATAACTAAATAAATGGTGTCCCGTTCTGGTCTCCCTGTTATAGGAACAATATTATTAAGCTGGAGAGAGTTCAGAAGAGATTTACCAGGATATTGCCAGGAATGGAGGGTTTGGGTTATGAGAGGAGACTGGATATGTTGGGACTTTTTTCACTGGAGAGTCAGAGTTTGAGAGGTGACCTTATAAATGGTTATGAAACATTGAGGGGTATGGATAATGTGAATGGCTCGTGGCTTTTCCCTAGGATGGGGGATTTCAAGACTGGGGGCATATTTTTAAGGTGAGATGAGAAAGATTTAAAAAAGATATGAGGGGCATTCTTACACAGAGAGTGGTTCCCGTGTGGAATGAACTTGCAGAGGAAGTGGTGGTTGGGGGTATAGCTACAACATTTGAAAACATTTAAGGTTCTTGAGTAGATTTGTAGCTCGGGTGGTGGATGCTGTGGTTGGTTCACACTCCAAGCTGGTTCGTTAGTTCTCAGACTCCAAAGACCATTGGGCATCAGAGTGGCACACAAGCCTACACAAACTGCTAACTCAAACAAAGACCCCCTTACCCACTATGGCCAGAACCAACATGATATACAAGATTCCACGCAAGGACTATGACAAACATGAAATTGAACAGACAGGAAGGAAACTGGCCACAAGAATACATGAACATCAACTAGCAACAAAAAGACACAACCAATACTCACTCGTCTCCATTCACACGGATAAGGAGAACCATCAAAATCAAGACCCTAGGACAGGTCAAACAGAGACATGCACAGGAATTTCTAATGGCCTGGTTCTCCACCAAGAAGGCCATCGTCAAACATATCAAATTAGACCCTATATATACACCACTGCAAAGAAAAGCTGGAAATGAGGTAATCAACTCCAACAGATCCCAGAGTTTAAATACCAGGCAGAAAATCAAAGCAGTGTTTCATCAGAGGCTGCACTGATGATATTATGCAGCAGGGTAATGAAACGTCTGTGAACTGATGAACCAGCTCAGTGAGCGAACCAACCACAGCATTTGAAAACATTTATGTAAGTACATGAATAAGAAATGTTTGGAGGGATATGGACCAAATGCAGGCAGGTGGGACCAGTTTTGTTGGGATTATGGGCAGCGTGGGTTGGCTAGACTGAAGGGTCTGTTTCCTGCTGTATGACTCTATGACTCTATAAATAAATATTGTAATGTTTCAATTTAGAAGTGTTCTTTCTATGTAATAAGAAAACCAGTGTAGATATCTCATCCTGAAGAATGGCCACTGGACTTAAAACTTCAACTTTGTTTTTTCTCCACTGATACTGCTAGACCTTCTAAGTTTTTCAACAATTTCTGTTTTTATTTCAGATCTTCAGCATCCACAGATCTTTGCTTTTATGATAGAAATGTCTTCCGTTGTGTATGATACCTTTTGTTGATGTATCAGCCCAATCCATTTCACATGGGGCGGATCTAGTGAAAGAATGACCCAAGTTAGTAGTCTTTGAGGATCAAAACACAGTAATAAAATTACTGAGGAAGGAGTACTTTATATTTAAATGGTTGGAATAGTCAATATGGATTTTTTTTGATATGGCCTTTCTAGTTATTCCCATGGATGTGATGGCATTAATGAAAGTAAGTCACAAACTCAAACGCAAGCTGCATATATTCCTGCCTTTCTCTCACATTTGGAGTTGAACCCGAGCCACCAAAAATAGCTTCTGGCTATCATCTTCATTCTGACAAAGCCACATTGACATAACACACATTTCTTTAGTTGTGGTGGAATGATAACCTTCAAACCCCATAGGAGACATCGTGTTTGGACAGGTAGTTCCAGCTTGTGTGTGCCATATAGTTTCAGTCCTGGGCTTGTTCCTCTGACCTTGCCACAGAGTACCATGTCCACCACTTTTGATAGCTATGTATCATTTCTAGTCTCCTTCTTAACATGTCCTACTGTTTCTAGAGAGTTTGCTATTTGAAGTATAAGGACTGTTTATAGTTGACTCATTTGGCAAATGTAACCTAGGGAGTCCATCAGAATTCCAATGTAAATTGGATTGCTAATTTTTAATTATTTGAGTGTGAACTGATAACAACACACAGCTCTGTATATGGCTCACTGCTAGAGAAAGTATCTCTGGATATGAGGCCCAAATACTGTATTCTGTGGCTTGCTTTTAGGTTAAATTCCCAACCATACAGGTATTGGTGGAATAATCTAAAACCAAAAATTATGCCAAATGTTTCTTTCTCTATCTGTGCATTGCTCATTTATGCTTAAATTATTTTGATGCAAAATCTATTGCCTTCTCTTTACCATTGTGTAATATGTGAGAAATGACTACTCCTACTCCAGACAGTGATGTGAGTTGCAACTTTGTAACTTTGGGTCAAAATGGATCAGGATTTCTGGCTTTAAAAAAGCCTCTGTAGCTTATGTAAAGGCTCTTTCACATTGATCGTCCCATTTCCAATCCATGTTTTAGTGTATAAATTGTGCAACAGTTGTACGATTTGGGGCATTTGTAGGTGTCAGTGCTTCCGTTATGGCCTTTACTTTTGAAGGTGGCTTGTATAGTCCCTTAGCATCAATGACACGGCCTAAATATTTGATGGAAGATTTATATTTTTAAAAATCGCGTTAGTTTTTCCTCACTCTTAGGCCATAATCTTCAAGTCTCCACAGAGTAGCATCAAAATTATGAAGATGCTCTTTATCATTTCTCTCCATGACTAAAATATTGACTCCTTCCAATCCACTGGAAATCTGATTCATGGTATGTTGGAATGACACAGGTGAAGGTGTGACTCCAAATGGAAGACTCTTGTATTTGAATAATCCTCATATGTTACAACCAACAAGTATTTCTATGACTCAGGATCTACATTCATCTGGAAATAGGCTTGACTAAGGCAGTTTTACTGAAAAGCTGATCTCCAGTGAGTCCAGCAAATTGGTCATTGATTAATGGTAAAGGATATTGCTCAGCTCATAGTAGTGGATTAATAGTGACCTTAAAATTACAGCAGATGCATCCTGATCCATCTTTCTTCATCACTGGTATGACTCACTCACATTTGCAGACTCAAGGACTTAACCAGCCTCTCTAATTCTGCCTTTGATCTGACTGCATAAGGCATTAAATTTGCCTTTCAACATTTTGCTTGATTCTCATCCTTGGTTTGCAATTTGACAGAGATCTTTTCCATGCTTCCCAGAATTCCATTAAAAGCAATGGCATGTTGCTTTATATTTTGTAATAGATCAGCCTCAGAATCTGACAAGGAATTTACTTCAGCCCAGTTAAGTTTGACTTTTTTGAACCAGGTTCTTCCCTGCAAAGCTGGAAAATTTCCTTTGACAATTGTAAGGACATATCTTGGGATTGACTGTGTAATGGAATTTTTTTTATTCATTCACAGGATTGTGGGCTTCACCGACTAGACTAGCATTTATTACCCATTTCTTACTAGAGTTAAGATTTAACCACATTGCCGTGGACCTAGAATCACATGTAGGCCATACCAAGTAGGATTTCCTTCCCTAAAGAACATTAGTCAACCAGAACGATTTATCTGACAATTGACAGTGGTTCCGTGATCATCATTGTGCTCTTGATTCCAGATTTTTGATTTCGAATTCCACGAACTGTAATGTCAGGATATGAACCCAGGTTCCTCAGGCATGTGTGGGCTGCAGCCAGATATTAGGCAAGAATCCTTAATGATCAACTCATCAGAGGTCAAAATTACAGGTCAGGGACATAGATGAGGACTTTGATCGACACGGACACTGAAATGCTGTGCGCGCTGGCTGGCATACCAAACAAAGAACATAAATGATTCTGGCTCAAAAGTGGGAGTAGGTGTTATGCAGAGTTTGCCCTCTCCACAGCCTGATGAGATTGAAGAGCCTGTAGTTCCCTATTTCTTTCTCCATGATAACACTTCTGCCATTAGACCCAACCTGCCAACTAATCAGAACCCATTTCTCCTTTAGTATAAATTGTTGTGATCAGTTGAAATTTGGTACTTTTGTGCATATCCTGATCAGTACAAGGCAAAAATGTTCAGTACTTTTTATGTGATTACATTGTTAAAAATGTTGGAGTAAAAATTGAGTGGTACATATCTGAATACACATGATCAAGCCAAAGTTATACAGTTAGAAGCTATGACTATGGTCTATGATACAACAGCTGTAACAGAGGAATAACTGAGGTTTGGACAGAAGGGCTAATGAATGTTTATGGTAAGATTTTCAGGAGACAGAGAAATAAAAGGAAGTAACGGCACAAAGGATCCTGTCACAATGCTAGAAAATATAGTGTTGCAGTTATATAAAATCAATGTGAGTGAATTTAAGGAATAGGAAGGGAGACAGTACAGTTTTCAGGCTGTGTTTTAAGCTCTGAAACTGATGTGATGAGGATCCATACACAGTTCAGAGATATATGTGAATAACAAGGCAATGATTAGGTGATTTGTCATCTCGAGATAAATTAGCATAAAATTAACGTTGGCTGTCAAAGTGGAGAATCATTTTTTGGATGGTTTCATGACTGTTTTCTAAATAGTGGGGTTCAATTGCATTTCACTGAGTTTCCAAAATCCAAAATCAGCCATTTTGCAATGGGACTTTGCTACCCAGAAATGTGCACAAATATTGGTTACTGCCATACTGGTTCCGGCATATATTAAGCCTCTGTGAAAGTAATTTGAACTGAACAGAGACCTCATTAAAATATGTAAATTGCCATTCTATAATTGAATTAAGTCTTGTCTTAGAAACATTTGCCTTTTGAGGATTTCATTCATTCCTTTTGATAATCAACAAAGGGATGGAAGGCCTTCTTTGATATCAGCTTCCAAAGCCACGATCTTTGCCACCCAAAAAAGAGAAGAACAATAGATGAATGGCAAAGTCAAATCATAGCATCTCCTTCCCAGTAGCACTCTGGAGGCTTAGCACCAGATTCACTGCAAGAGTTTAAGCAGGTGGCTCATCATTGCTTTCGCAATTAGCGATAACACAAAGTAATGGCCTGGCCAGTGACACCCTTGTTCTGTGACAGAAATATATACCTGCCCAGAAAACGTGAAGCCAATATTCAAGAGTGGGCTGCAGCTGAGCTTTTAAAATTGATCATTAAAAATCCGTTAAAGTAAGTATCTAAATAGAGTTTTTTTTAATCACTGAATATTTTTGGAGTTTTTTTAAACCTGATGTTTAATAGTTTTTGCAAGCACACAACATTTGTCTTAAATTAGTAGTGTTTGACATTATTGGCTGCAGGATTACTAGAAAACATACGTCTGTTGATTGGATTATAACTGACTTATGAGGGTTGAAGAAAGTGGTAAAGGATGTAAGGAGAGAATACAACATGCAGGTTTACAGAAAGAGAATAACTTCCCTTAACCTGACTGAGAGGCAATATGTGAGGAGGCTATGCTTGAGCTTGACAATAGACCGGAGCCCTGAAGTTCTGTGGAAGTTAACTTTTGACTCCAACACGTGTTTGGCTACTGCCAAAGTGTGACTGCAGTATGTAAATTCACTCACTGTCTGGCAAAGTCCTTTGTGGGCCCATGGAATGTTACATCTGTACAGTGTCAGGGAAACCTCAAAAAGAGAGAGAAATAGGAAGAGATAGCAAGAGGTCTGACTATGTCCTCCCTTTCAGCAGAAAGTCACCTCTCGCTGAATTGCTGTGTTTTGACCTCCCAAGAATATGTAAAAAAGGAAATAAAAATTGACTGCAACACTAGGCTGTGCATATTAGTGACTTTACATCCTAATGAGTAGACTAGTGTACTGTGAAGGTCATAGCTCTAACAACAGCTGTTTGGATCTCTGATTCATAAGTAAAGAAAAGGAAAAGGATCTCCCTCATTGTAAGTGCTGCCAGTCAAACATTGCTGAACAGGACCAGGACAAAAAGGATTCAATCAAACTACAAAGCCAAGCACCTTGAAATCAACTGCTCGAGTACCAATGCTGTTGGTAACTTTTAACTATTCACTCATCACAAACACTTCAGAGACTGATCCATGTATCTTTTTTTTTTAACTTTCATTTTTTTGGACTCATCTTTTCTTTCTAATCTGTGTATATACATGTTGCATTACTATTTCTCCCAATTTTTAGTAATGAATGAACTCGTTCACCTTGGTTAATTCAAGAAACCCTGCTGAAATTTGTTGCTTTTAAAGGAAAAATGTATTTGGATCTAGGAGAAAGGTATCCACAAAGGAAGGGATTATTTCAAAAATATAATCTTCCTGTGACCAACTGAGAAGGTGGGTGAATAAGCAACGGAGGCTGGTACTGTCGCAAAGGACCTCCCCACCGCCACCCCCCTGCCAACTCCACCCTCCTCCACTCCCCGCTCCCAGGAGCTTTACAGATTCAGGTATCCCATCTGGAACTATAACAAATTAGGAAATGTTGCTCGGGGATTGGTCATAGTAAGGGCCTTGAAAAAAGCATAAGAATTTTAAGATCATACCATACGTGAATGGGACTTGGTGGCTAAGGTCACAAGATGCAGGTTTTTGGATGTTCCCTTAATTTTACATATAATAGAACACAAAAGGTTGGTGGAGTTGTGTGTGGTATTGGAATAATCAAGTCTAGAGGTTACAAAGTCATGGATGAGGGTTTCAGCAGCTGATAAGCAGAAGCGGATGATGATAGCAAAGTGGAAATTGGCAGTCGTGATAATGGTGAGAGTATGTGAATGGAAGCTGATCAAACGTAGCCCTGCAAGTTTATGAGATTGAAAAAAAATGCTGTAATAGTTAAATATTTGTAACTTTATTATTCTGTGCACATCATGAAATGTTTTAAAGTACTGAGAACACTGAAAACCTGAAATAAAAACATAAAATACTGGGGAAACTCAACAAGTTTGGCAGCATCTGTGGAGGGAGAAACAGAGTTAATATTTCAGGAATGTGATTTTTGATTAACAAATCCTGCACCAGACAGGTTTTCTACTGTTATTTTGTATAAAATGTATACAAAGAAGGTATGGAAGTAATAAGATTTTGTTTTTGTGCTAGTCAATTTTCAAACAAAATGTGTTGAATTTTGAAGCTGACCAATTATTTGAGTTTTCTGATGAATGGTTTAGGCCCGAAACGTCAAGTTTTCCTGCTCCTATGATGCTGCTTGACCTGCTGTGTTTATCCAGCCCCATGCTTGTTATCTCCAATTATTTGAGCCTTTTTTTGTTGACATTTAGTAAAGATCAGTGATATAATGTCTTATACCTATGAGATGAAAATTCTCCAATGTGAGATGGTGAACAGAATTGGAAATAAAAAGGCAGGTCTTCATTCATTTTTTAAAAAATTGCGAAGAGTTTACTTTTGTTAACTTTTGAACAAAGCAGTGCGAAAGAAGAAGAGGAAGAAGAGGAGATAGTTGGCCAACAAAGAAACGCATTGACATAGAGAGGAACATTGTAATAAAAGGTCTAGAGATATGATAACAGAACAGAGGAATCAATTGGTTTCAACAAAACGGGATGGTGAGTGAGTTGTTTGAAAAAGCAGAATAAGAATTTAGAGATGACATTTGTTGAAAATTAAAGCAGGGAGAGTTGAGTAAGAAAGAGATAGAAGAGGCGGATGGAAAATGCTGGATGAGAGTTGAGAGTGAGGTGACATGGATTGAGTGACAAATCAAAATGAGCAACAGACATTTGGAGAGGTGAATTATAAATGGCAGATGTTTAAGAGGGGCAAGTGGAGAATATTCCATCACATTCCTGGTCAGTGTCTTATAGATGGTGGACAGGCTTTGGGGAGTCAGGAGGTGAGTTACTCACCACAAAATTTCCAGCCTCTGACTCAGTCTTGTAATCACAGTATTTATATGGCTGGTTCAGTTCAGTGTCTGGATAATGGTAGCCTCCAGCATGTTGATTGTGTTTATACAGTGTTTTCTAGATCTCAACATAAAAAAAATCTCCGTTTCTGATCCTGATTGCTAAATATCTGTGTTCTGTGGATACTGACCCTCCTGTTAATGGATATATTTATATACAAATAAACAGAATTTATGACTGTCATTTCTATTTTCAAGACAGTTTTACTAGCTTCTGAAGGGGAAAACAGGCACCTTTTGCTTTCTTTTACTCACACCACAACTTTACCCTTGTCCTCTGCTACTTTCAGATAGAGAAGAATTGCAAACTGGTCGCGTTTGTGAAAATGCAAGAGAAGAAAATGGTGCTGAATAAACACTCACACAGTTTCACATCTGCAGCCATCAGCACAGATACTAACATTGTGTGCAATTTAGAGGATATCAGGTAGGTCAGTTGTGCATGTGTGGAGAAACTAGGAATCAATGATCTGCAGTTGGGGAGATGCAGTTTACTAGAAGCCAAGGTTGCACATACGTTCCACCACAGGGGATTTAGATTAGCATTTCAATGATAGAATACAGAGTATGCGGAACACTTTGTGCTTTCAAAAACATTATAGGAAGCCTGTGGCAAATACTGAAGGGCAGCACCAACTTGGTAGAGTTTTGTATAGATCTTGGAGCCCATTCTTTCCAACAAAGCAATGGAGGTAAATACCTTCGGCACACTTGTGGACTCAACCATGATGCTGCAGATGCCACTCAATGTCTAAATGCTGTAGTGGTAATTCAGACCGTAGTCATGGGAGGAATTACAGTCTTCTAACAAATATTGAGTGCTTTAACATGTCTGAATGTACCGTGTGTTACCCTCAGTGGTCCTATTAAATCTATGATAAAATACAAGACACTGATGGCTTCCTTATGAGTTGGGCAATAATTCACATTCAGCAAAATTAGCATCTGCTTTAGTTCTATCAATGTTCAGAATGTTTTAACTCTGTTTTATCTGCCGTGTTGAAACTGGATTTAAAAGTTGACTAATTGGTGATTTGGAAATCTCTGGCTCTTTCACATACCTCACTCTTCCTCAATCCAGAAAGAATTACTTAAAATTGGAGAAAGATTTAAGAAAAATTAATCATGAAGCACAGTTAATATCTAAAATGCAATCAAATATTCCCAATGCCACATCAAATGCGTACTTTTGATCCCTTCCTCTTTTTTAAATTCTTTATGTTATTCTGTATTTTCTTTGGCTTTGAACAACTATTTGGCTGCATGTGCAGGCCATCTTCTCCCAAGCGTTTTGCATCAACTCCTAGGAGATTGAAAACTGTAACTGGAATCAGCTTACTTATTCTTATTTACTTGTGCGACATGGGTGTCACTGCCTGGATCAGCTTTTATTGCCTGTCCCTAGTTGCCCTTGAGAACTCTTAATTCTTATTTCTTCTTTGCCTTATGAGGAAACTCCTGACCGGTGCTTGGCAACTCAACCCTCAAATGAATCACCAAAGAATCAGCCCAAGTTGAACGCCTATGCACTGATACTCTGTACAAAGCATGGAACTCTGCAACATTCACCATCAGGCTCTATGGTTACAGCTACAGACATTTATATGTCTAGACATCCACTCTGTCTGAGCAACTAAAGTGGCTAAATTTGGTTTGTGCATTGTCACGACACTTTCTGCAAGCAAATTGTCAGCAGCTAAACCTATAAAATTATCCTGTTCATTGCCTAATTTTGAGGGAAAATAACTCCTTGCTGCAACAATGTTGATGTATTGATAGGATCTTGCTTCACAATTTTAAAGTGGTTACTCTGTAATGTTTGGAGAAAAAGACTCCAATAAAATTCTGTGCAGACCAATTTCCATGAATATCTATGTATATAAACTAGCTTCTCTTTACACTCAGCTTGTAATTGCTGTCCCTTTTCATTGTTCTCCTGCACATTTCACTGGCTTGTGGCTAAATTTGACAAATCTCATGGGAAGCTTTTTAAAAGTCTCTAGGAGCATATCACATGCCTTTCCTATTCTGCATTGCTTACAATGCCAGCGCTTCAAACTTCTTGTACCCCCAGGCATCAGAATTAATCACAAATTTGAAATGAAAGGAGGGCTACCTTGTGTCCATGTGGCCACTTTGAAGTGGAAATATATGTCTGTGAGGCCTAGATATTTACAGAGGTGGGTTATATAACTCCGAAGATGGAGTTTGGGATGAGAAATCAGAAGTTGGTGTTTCCCTCCATGGCATGACGTTACAGCGTTTGTCTTTTGTTATTGACGGATTCCCCACCCAAGGTACAGCTTTTATTGACAAGAGTTGGTTTCCAGTGGGGTGAGGTGCACTCTGGAACAAGGTCACGGGAGCAAATAAGCTAGATCTAATGCTTAGATGGAGGGAGGTTCAATCACTAATCAGAGGTGTTGAGGTCCAGCGGTGGGAGCGCTGATCATTTTTTGATCCTCTAACTTTTGGAGGGTAGCGTAGTTCAGATATGTGTGGGATTTTGATGGGGGTTATGTGGAGCCTGAGTGAAAGGGGAGAAGCTCTCTTGCTTTTCCTGGTCCCCAAGAATTGCGGTAAATGCTTTTCTTGAGAATGAGCTGACCTTCCCTCAGTTGATTGGCTTTCGGGGCCTGGGAAGTCAGGACGTCCGCAGTAAAATCAGCAAAGTGGGTAAAACTTGACACTTCAGCTTCAAGAAAATATTGACATTGCTGATCTGCCTGCTGACTGTCTCTGGATCTGCCTCCATTAATCTCTGAACTAGACACTTAAGGACAAGGAGGCAGTCAACTTTCACATTGTTAACACGTTATCATTTGACCCACTCCAGTGCATCTCTTTTACATGTTAACATTTATTCCTAAAGGCTTTCATAAGCTCCTCTTTATTACCCTGATGACTTTTCGAGAAAATTAAACTCACGCCAATTTCTAATTTTAGAGGCAACAAAGCCTTTTACCATCACCAGTAGTCCCAACCCACAATTCCATTGCCTTTCTTCAAAGGAGGCTGAGACATCACATGACATTTATAAGGTTTTGGACAGATCTTCCACCTTGAATTATTTGAGGATTAGTGAATGTAAAAATGTTTAACCCATGATGCATTTCAGATGCTCACTTCTCAAATAATCTTACAACTAAAAGAAAGGACTTAACTTATTCAAATGGGTGGTATCAGAATGATGTAGCAATAAAAACACTGTATCAAATCTGATGGTTTTTTTACTGACAAGGCATGAGACAAAGATAATGGGCTGAATTTTAACGCCTTCAATGGCTTGTCGTGGGGTAGGAAGGGAACCTGAACGTTTGAAAAATGATTTCTTCATTGAACTTTTCACCAAACGACAGGATTAGCATTCCACTTTCAGGTTTGCCAACAGATTGGAACAAGCACATGCAATGACAATTTGTTTCTTACTGTTGAAGTTTCACTTGATAAAGAGACCCTAAATCAGAAGAGAAGAATTCTATGACTACTAAAAGCATCCAGTTATTAACAGGGAAGATTCCTGAATCTCAGCCCCTCGTTCTCTGAGACATCTCTAGTCATCCCATGTTGTGGGTTGCCATTCCCTTTTCTTACAATTCTCGTCTTCTCCTGTAAATGCCAGAGGAAAGCACAGAACTCTAGGGAGATCCATGCAACTGGGATGGTCTTCCACCCTGACAAAGGTGGTAACCATCAGTGTCGCAGAGCACATGGCCACTGGCAATGGACGGCTGATGGTCATCTGGCTACATGATGGCAGAATGAGATTCCACTTATCCATACTCACTCATGTCGACTTGATATCAACAAGCAAGCAAAAAATGAGATCCCTTACTGATGAAGGGTCTAGGCCCGAAATGTAAAGTTTTCCTGCTCCTTTGATGCTGCTTGACCTGCTGTGTTCATCCAGCCCCACGCTTGTTATCCCTCTCACTTTATCAGTTTTGTTCCTTGTCTGCAAGTGTCCATCAAGTCTTAGAACAGGAGGAGGAAGAAAAGTCTTCAGAGGATACACACATCCAGATTGTTGGGTAGTCACAGGTCACAAGTCAGCAGAAACAGCTAGTGGAGACAAGGAAAGCGGTGACAAGTCCCGTAAGAAGGTGGAAGACACTCTAAGCTCAGCTTCTGTGGAGCTGGAGGAGCACAGCAGGCCAGGCAGCTGTCCTCTTCCAGCTTCACACTGTGTTATCCTTGACTTCAGCGTCAGCAGTTCTTACTATCTCTAAGCTCTGCTTGGCTGGATTTGGAAGCTGACTAATGGGGGTTAATGAAGATAAGTATTCTGGTGGAACAAGAGCAAATATGAAATATTGCCAGCATTTCCTGAGGCAATGTGCACAATTGGAGACAGACTAGAGTACCTCATCTCTACTATCTGTGTTATGACAACTCACTGATGCCACGTGTAAGAAAAACCTTACCTTTCAGCACCTCATCGAAGTGTAGCAAAGTACTCTACTGCTCAGAGCTAGCAGGGAAGCACAAGCAGATCATGAGAGAGAAGGCGACAGGGCAATTATGGAAGTTGGGACACCTCCTCAAAGTGCTCCCATTCTTCTTCATTTGTGATTCCCCCCCACCTCAACAATACCCCACTCCCCCGATCTTGCCAAATCTCACCCTGAGTGCCATATTCTTCCTCCTCTGCTAATGTCTACTTGTCCCATCTCAGGCGGGTGGGACAGCCTTTGGCAGAGTCCCCAGGGGCTCCAGAATCTCAAGGATATTAGCCAAGTGCCACTGTGCAGCAGCTTGCGTCGAGCTTGGGGTAATAGAGAAAGGAAGAGAAACAATTTTTTTGTTGCACAAGGTTTTTAGCTGTCACTTTTATGCATGATCATAAACACTATTTCAAAGCACTAATGTCCCATCCAACTCTTATTGCCTGCTGCCTGCCAAGTGGCCTTCAAACTTGAGGAAAATAGTGTGACAAATGTTGAAGATGAGCAATGTTTGTCAATGAAAGAGGAGCGGAATAAAAACAGAAACAGCTGGAAAAATCTCAGCAGGCCTGGCACCATCTGTGAGGAGAGAATCAGAGTTAATATTTCGAGTCTAATATACATCAGATGTTTGTTCTGTTTCTCTTTTAAAATTGGTGCTAGGTCTGTTATCAGACTTTTGAATGAACCTCTTTAATGTTAATATTGATCTCTCTCTCTCTGCACCTTCTCAGCAGCTATAACATTGTATCTTGCACTCTGTTCTGTTACCTTGATGCACTTGCACAGTGTGATCTGCCTGTAAAGCACGTAAAACAACACTTTTCACTGTCCCTCGGTACATGCGACGACAATAAATCAAATCAAATCAAGTATTTTCTGCAATTTCTGCTTTTATTTCAGATTCCCTGAATCTGCAGACTTTTGCTTTTGTTGAGAAAAGAGGATGGGATATTTTTTGTGGACAGTTTTGTGTTGGGGATTTGGAGGAATCAATGCAGAAGAAGGCATTTGGCTGATCATGTCTGATTTAGCTGTCTGAGAATTCTGGCTTAGTTCCAACCTCCTGCCTTTCCCCCATTTGAATATTGTTTCAACGTAAGTAGTCATAGAATGCCTCAAGTGAACCTGCCTCATTAATTGGTTCCACAAGCATAAGTGGCACCTCTTTGCTACCTCACACCAACAAGCCACTACTAACTTTAAAGCTGCTTTGTACATACCTCTCACCAATAATCAAAGACTACAATCTACAACATCACATGCATCATGTTCGCTCAAGCGTTTGCACCCATCATAACCTCTGCAACTACCAACCCTTCTGCCTTCTGCACATCCTACTCACTCACTGGGCAAACTTCACTACCTCTCATGCATGAGAACTACATTGTTCTCTTTGTTTTTTTAACTAACTGCCCTTGCATTCACTTTCATTCTACTCAACCTGTCCATTTGTCTCACTGCAGGGATGGCTGGGAGGTCCAGGACAGGTAGTGGGAGTATAATAGGGAAGTTGTCAGACACCAGGCTTCACTCCCTATGAGGAGACAACTGAGTAGTTCACCAAGGAGGAAAGGACTGCTCGTGGTGAAGGGGAGATATCACTAGGCAACTGACCCTGTGAGCCCTATTGTGTCGTGCTGTGTTACTCTCCATTATTACTGGTGCTGACTTAACCTTATTCTGCACAGGTTTTTATATATGTTCTCCAGCAAACTCTTCCACTTGTACAGGCAGAAGCAGCACACAAGGAACGTCCATAAGGAAGAAGCTGATGCCAGAGATCCTCAGCTCCATTTCCACCTCTAAGAAGGAACTAGTGAGCCCTCAGAAAATGCACAGGCAAGTCTTTCACCTGTACCGCTCAGCAGCTCACAGATTTCGTTCTCAGTGGGTTCACTACTTGAAAACACAACCTGATGATCAGTGATACAGCTCTGTAGCTGGTTGAGGTGGAAATGCTGCAGGTCCCTGGTACTCAGGAGCCTGGATATTTGCTCAGCCCAGGCATTATATGTGCCTCTGCCATTGATCATTAATGACTTGGTCAACCTGCAGAGACAGGCACGGGAACATCAAACAGGTGTGCCAAAGGTATGTGGTAAACTGGAATGAAGGATTGAGGAATCCTCCAATGTTCTCACTGCTGTGTTGACCTATCACTAGACTATTAATCCAGAGATCCAGTACTGTCCTGGAGATCTAAGCTCAAATCCCACCATTGCAGATGGTGGCTTTTTAATTCAATAAAATCTGGGATTAAGAGCCTAATGATGACCATGAAACTTTTATCAATTGTCAGAAAAACCCATCTAGTTCCTTTAGGGAGGGAAATTTGCCAACCATAACAGGTCTGCCCAACACGTGATTCCAGACCCACAGCAATGTGGTTGACTCTCAAATGCCCTCTGGGCAATTAGGGATATGCAATAACTACCAGCCTGGCCAGTGACATCCACATTCTGTAAATGAGTAGTTAAAAAACCTTTCACCATAGATGCATCAATGATGAGGCAAAGGAGCATAAGTCACCTTGATCTCACTCCAGGTGCTCCTCCCTCTCAGTTAGACAGGATGGTGCCAATAGGCACCCACAGGGAGGACCCACACTTGGGCACTTAGAAGCTTCTTCTCATTCCGAGAGTGCTCTGTCCCTCCACCTCCCCTGCCCATGATTCCAAAGCTTGCTGCAGTTCAAGCCAAGGAGAGCAAGTCAGCATCTTGGTGCAGAACAGTCTCAATAGGACCGGGTCCTCTCGGCTCAAAGACACCAGGGTACTACTGCCAAACCTCCAAGTCAATAGGACCAACTACAGAGTAGGGTCCCTCTACCCTAGCCGCAGAAAACATAGTGGGAAGGAGAGGAAGAAGAAAATATACTGAGGGCTCACAGGAGGCACTGGTTAAATATAATTGTAAATAACCAGTAATTTTGTTCATATATTTTCACTATTGCAATGTCTACTGTAGTGAAATTGTCACTGTCAGACCTGGTTAAGTTATACCCATGTGAAAAGTCAGCATGCTCTTTATGTATCCCAAGGATGTAATTTCCAAACACTGCTCACCTCTTATATGCAGATAGCCTTAGACATCAGGATTTTTAAACTGTAACTTTGAAGATTACAGCCTAGGCATTGCATGTTGATGTAGAAAACACTGAGACTAAACACAATATTCGTGGAATATGAGATAACAAGGTGTAGAGCTGGACGAACACAGCAGGCCAAGCAGCATCAGAGGAGCAGGAAGGCTGATGTTTCGGGCCTAGACCCTTCTTCAGAATGGGGGAGGGGAAGGGGGTTCTAGAATAAATAGGGAGAGAGGGGGAGGCGGATAGAAGATGGATAAAGGAGAAGATAGGTGGAGAGAAGACAGACAGGTCAAAGAGGCGGGAATTGAGCCAGTAAAGCTGAGTGTAGGTAGGGAGTTAGGGAGGGGATAGGTCAGTCCAGGGAGGACAGACACGTCAAGGGAATGGGATGAGGCTAGTAGGTAGGAGATGGCGGTGGGGCTTGAGGTGGGAGGAGGGGATAGGTGGGCTGGTTTTGGGATGCGGTAGGGGGAGGGGAGATTTTGAAGCTTGTCAAGTCCACATTGGTACTATTGGGCTGCAGGGTTCCCAAGCGGAATATGAGGTGTTGCTCCTGCTACGGAAGAGGGATTGGTCAACCTTAACCCTAACCCTGTCGCAGCTGGAATATGCTAACTCCTGGCTTGCACCGATTATGCTACACTTGCACTCTCCTTATGAGCTACAGTATAGAAACGGCAATGATTCAATACATCTCTGCAGGGGAAAGCTGTTCCTATGTTTGTACTATCAAAGGAGTACACTGACATTCAAACTGCAATACGTTCAACGGATACTTCACATGTTCACCACCTCTCACAGCACTGTGGTCTTCCAAGAAATACTGTAGAAAACATTGTTTCTCAAAAGTTAAATGCTGTTGTAGAAGATGTTCAAACATTTCAAGGAAACTTAATAGTCTACATCTTCTCTGAACCTTGAAGTGTTACTGATGATCAAAGTGTCAAAAGCAACTTCCTCAAGATGTGTGTCTACCTGGCGGCTTGCATGAGGGACTGCATCATACATCACTCAGATGTCATATTCTTATGCATGCCTTAAGAGCTACTTAACATTAGCACTATGGAATGTTAAGTGCACTCTCTTATTGACTGCTGCTTTTTCCCTAATGGTCATGTAGGGCAGTTTATGTGTAGACAATTTAAAGTGGTATCATCTGAGGATATTATGCATAAACTAACATGCAAAATGAGACATTTATTCAGCAACACAAAAGGTGAAGTATTGCAGAAATAACAAGGCTCGCACGTCCTTTGCACTAAACAGAGTCAATTTTTTAGATGAGCCACAAAATCGTGAACAATGAGATGAAGTTAAAATGAATTCAGTTATCCAGGAAGTAGTTGGCTGTAACATTGTCTCTGGCATCTTGGGTCTCTGCAGTGCAATATAGTTTGTCACCAGAGATGTAAAGTGTACAGCAAGCCACATTGGTATGCAACACTCTGTCTGGACTCTGCTGCAAATCCCAGCTGGAGCAGCCCAGGCATCAAAACCTTATCTTCAGGCTTACGATTTGTGCAACAATGGCCCTGGTGACAGTCTGAGCACAATAGTATCTTCATTCTCCATCAGTCTGATGGTTTCTTAAAGGTAACATGACCCATTTTGGAGGGGCTAGCGCTTGTCTCCCTTCAACCACCTCTGAACGGGTGAGGACATTGGAAGGAGACAGGCACCCATGAGTTCTCTAGTACATTATGTATGAGTCATGACATAGAATCATAGGATCTCTACAGTGCAGATGGAGACCATTTGGCCCATCAAGTCTGCACTGATCTTCCAAAGAGCATCCCACTAGCTCCCAGGTTATCTCCATAGCTCGGTATCGATCGTCACAAATTATTTGAACATTCATGCACTGGGAGCCTTCTCTGTTCACAAACATTGCAGGATGGTGAAAGTACCCTCTCAAAGGAATGTGGGTGCAATCAATAGTGCCTTGTCCCTGGAGAGGAAGCCAGCAATGGTGGTGCATCTCAGTGCTGCAGTTACTTGGCTTTCATTGTTACATGAAGAAATGTGCTCCGGCAAAAATGGCATCAGTTACACCGTGTGTGCTCTAATGGGTCAAGGGATGGAAAATGCTACACAGGTCCCTAACTGCTCCCCCAGATGAGCTGCTAGCAACATTCCCTCTGAGCTGTAAAGCTGGGTGACATTCCATGCACAGCGATTGGCAAGCTGGCACAATTACAGCATTGATTTTCCGACCTGGATGTTGCTGCCTTGTACAAACCTCTGTGTAGGAGAAAATGAATTCGAAGGAACACTGGTTGCTGTCATAAACTTCAGGGCAGCCGCGATGTTGATGGCCACTGGACTGGGATTCCCGCCCAGTCTTTGTGAGTAAAGTCCTCTTGCAACAGATCCTTAATCATGGCCTGCACTTTCTCTTAGACAGTTGAAAAATATAGCAAAGCTTAAATTCCTGATCTTGGGGATCTGTATCTGCTTGTTCTCCTTGTGGAGGTCTGCTAGTGGTTTCTGAAGGTGTTGTCATTGCCAGCTTCCTCCCCATTGTCTTCTGATTAGCAGCAAAACCACAGGACTCCAATGACTGCATTCTCCATTTCAGCTCCTGTGGAGAAAGTCAGGTGAAACAATGATATTGACCACACACCCCCACGACCCCCACCAAAAGAAAAGCCTCCCTCTTCCGTACTACAGGCCATATCTTTGCAGGCATATATTTTAGTGCAAGAATACAGCAGCTACCATGTCTTATCTCTCAGAACTTGCTACGAAATGTGGTAGCTGAATAGGAACTCCAAGTTGCCCTTTTTGTGGTTTTAAGACCTGTTGAGCTTCCAGTAGCAGCAAGCAGTCAGTGGGCACAGTGGAATGCTGTGGATTGCTTGAGGCCATCATTTGAAAACTACATTCTTTGACACACACTGACCTGTGATGAAGTGCAAATTGAAGCCAGATGGGTGGTATTAATTAATCAGTGAAGGCATGATTACTGCAATTGCCACTAGGAGGACCTCAAAATCAAAGCTGTTAGTGCTGCCCTGAGGAAAACAACTGTAACTCACTGCATTGACTTTGCATTTGGTCGCAGCCATCTTGTTGTTATTGTACAGTTGACTTTCAAATGCAATATGATAAAGTTCTAACATTGTGAGTGACTTGCAAACTTCATTGGTGATGCACTAATTTCTCTCCATCTTCCAACATTCCCTTTTGTTTTGCTATCCCTGATGATCTTTCAGCATTCCTTTGTTCTGGTTGAGGCCTTTCAGATGACAATTAATGTGCTCACTAACTCTGAAGACTTTGAAGTTCACTCTGGAGATCCCCATGCTTGTATTGCTGGCCCTTTTGCCTCCCCGTCAACTGTTTGAATCCCCTCTCTCCTCATTCCCTTCTGTTCGCTATGGAGGGCCACTCAACTATTCACATTTTCCCCTTATCACAGTGACCATTCGCTCAGTGGTCCAGTGCAATGAAGTCTGTTTTCCATACATGCCATGGACCATCCTTACTATTGTGCCAAACCTCCATGACTGGCCATAGTCCACTTCCATTCCAGACTGACTTGTCAGGACAGCCACTTTCCGAACTAACTTACCAATAGTACCCTGGCTGACTGACCAGTAATGCTGGACTGCTTGTAGTTGACCTGCAGGATTGACCAGGGGCAAATCCCTGGACTGTAAGGACATGGATTCTTGGTCTCTCGTACAACTAAGCACTTGCCTGACTATGGCCAACCTTGCTGAGCCATTTGACTCACTGTGGTAATAGTCTGACTGTAATCCTCCTGAACTTCATTAAGTACTCTTCCCCTTTGACTTTCACGCATTTCCATTTTCTTCAAGCACCGACAATGTATTTGTTGTGTAAGCTGCTGGCAGGTGCTACAGTTCTGCTGGCAATATAACATGGTGCATATAGTGACATGTCCACCCCTATCTCACTGATACATTGACCTCTTCAGTGCTGTTCACAAGCTGCCTGTCTCTCGCTCTACACTAAAAAGCAAACTATCTTGACAGGTTGTAATTCAACATTCATAAGACCTTGTTCACCCAAAAGAGCAATGTCAACCACACTGAGGCTGGATGCCTTCAAATAAACATCCAGTCAGTAAGTGCTAATGAGCAAGTTCTGACCCATAAGATTCCCATTTCCATGTCAGCAAAGCAATTCTTTCTAGATCTATGAGATGACCGACGGTCACTGTGTTCAAAGTGATCTGACAGAAGCATGCAAGTTGTAGATGCCCCTCAACTCCAAAATAAAGTTTTGAAAGTCTGAAGTGGTGGTTGAGTTGGTCTGATGGCAGGCACAGTGATGTGGCAATGCCAAAGTGTATGGGTGAAGAGTTGAGAAGGATAGTGACCTTGCAGGGATGTTGTTCAGAAGAAGCAGTTGCTTGTGAACAGAAGGCAGATAGCCAATTCTGCAAGCTGAAACGGACACTGAGGTGACAGGCTGCCAAATACCCTCTTAAGTTTACCTGTTGCATTTTCGTATTGTTGAATTTCATACTGAAGGGGAGGAGAATTAAAAGTGCAACGTTAACAGGGCAATGAGATGGAAATGCATGAAATAAGATAACTGCCACTCAAGGGTGATAGTCTGAACTCGCCATTTAAGGCTTAAGGGGGAAATCGGATGAGTTTTTCTGAACATCGAGAATCTTGAGTTTTTTTAAAAATTCTCGCTCTATTTAGTCAGCTCTCTTGCCATTATTGCCACCATACCCAGGGAGGAGAAAATTTCACTCAGATTCTCTCACACCAACTGCGTCCCCCCCCCAACACACACACACACGCACACACACACACACTCACAGAGTCATATTAATGATAATAATCTAATAACCAATCACTTCTACACACAGTTCATGGAGTTTATAAAAAAGAACTCTCTTAAAAGCAACGTACATCTCAGATGTCCTCGTTTTTCAAGGACGGCAACCTCCCCCCGCTCAGTGGTCGAGAATGCCCTCGACTGTGTCTCCCGCATTTCCCGCAACTCATCCCTCACACCCCATCCCCGCAATAACAACCCAAACAGAATCCCCCTCGTCCTCACGTACGACCCCACCAACCTCTGGATCCAACGCATCATCCCCCGACACTTCCGCCGTCTGCAATCCGACCCCACCACCAAAGACATTTTTCCCTCCCCACCCTTATCTGCTTTCCAGAGGGACCACTCTCTCCAGGACTCCCTTGTCCGCTCCACACTCCCCTCCAGCCCCACCACACCCAGCACTTTTCCCTACAACAGCAGGAAGTGCTATACCTGCCCCCACACCTCCTCCCTCACCCCCATCCCGGGGCCCAAGAAGACTTTCCACATCAAGCAGATGTTCACCTGCACATCTGCTAATGTGGTATACTGCATCCGCTGTACCCGTTGTGGCCTCCTCTACATCAGGGAAACCAAGCGGAGGCTTGGGGACCACTTTGCAGAACACCTATGCTCGGTTCGCACTAAACAACTGCACCTCCCAGTCGCGAACCATTTCAAATCCCCACTCCCATTCCTCAGACGACATGTCAATCCTGGGCCTCCTGCAGTGCCACAACGATGCCACCTGAAGGTTGCAGGAACAGCACCTCATATTCTGCTTGGGAACCCTGCAGCCCAATGTTATCAATGTGGACTTCACAAGCTTCAAAATCTCTCCTCCCCCTACCGCATCCCTAAACCAGCCCAGCTTGTCCTTGTCTCCCTAACCTGTCCTTCCTCCCACCTATTCCCTCCTCCCATATCAAGCCCCACCCCATCTCCTACCTACTAACCTCATCCCGCCCCCTTGACCTGTCCGTCCTCCCTGGACTGACCTATCTCCTCCCTAACTCCCCAACTACACTCACCTTTACTGGATCCATCCCCGCCTCTTTGACCTGTCTGTCTCCTCTCCACCTATCTTCTCCTCTATCCATCTTCTTTCCGCTTCCCATTCTCTCCCTGTTTATTTCAGAACCCCCTTGCCCTCCCCCATTTCTGAGGAAGGGTCTAGGCCCGTAACTCAGCCTTCCTGCTCCTCTGATGCTGCTTGGCCTGCTGTGTTCATCCAGCTCTACACCTTGTTATCTCAGATTCTCCAGCATCTGCAGTTCCTACTATGTCTGATACAAAATCCCCTGCTTTTTTCAAAAGTGAGTTTAACTATTTACAATACTAAGTGAATCTATAAGTCTTCATAAGTTTTTCTTTCATAGACTGCTGTTGCTGTTCCAGGGTTTGCTTAAAAAGCTAGTGTTCATCCCAGATTAGCCATTGAATTAGCTCAGTTATCAAATGGTTTTGAGTGACTCAAACCTTGGCATTTATTCTATTGCTTGTTTAGAGATACCAGCTCATTTTCAAGCTCCTGGTTTTATTTCATGGATTCTTCTAACTCTGCCATAGTTTTAGCCTTCTGTTTGTCCAGTATATATTTTCCTTCATAATGTACTCAAATAATTCTCCAGCCTTTTAATTTTAATAATTTTCTTTGACGTCTGAATTTCTTGCACTGTTATTTTGAGATTCTTTGGTTTCCTCCACTTCCTCCTTCAGTTCTTTCACTGGAGCATGATTGCGGGCATTTATCTCTGAAAAAATTGCCTCATGAGTAAGTTACAGTTCCTTTTTATGTGTAGTGTGCTTCTTTACCTATTCTTGTAGGACTATCATTTCTTCCAGCATTGCTTTGAGCTCAAGCCAATGTTTCTGTAACTGCTCATCTTGGTTCTGTTATGTTTCACAAATGATTTGCTCCAGATTTCCTAAATCTGCAACCTTTTCTTTGCATTGATGGCACAGAACCTGTAGTTCATCCTGGCTCCATTCTTCCACTTTCAGCTGATCATGCATCTATGTGAGCCAAGTGAAGGCATCTCTTCAAGACTGCATCAACTCAGAGGTGGCATTTTCAAGTTTGGATACATTGTGAGATGGTTGTTCAACATATTCCCCTTGAATTTTCATATTTCCTTCCACAGCATTGAGTCATGGAGATATACAGCACAGAAACAGACCCTTCGGTCCAACTCGTCCATGCTGACTAGATATCCTAAATAAATCTAGTTCCATTTGCCAGAATTTAGCCTATACCCCTCTAAGTCGTTTGTACTCATATGTCCATCCAGGTGACTTTTAAATGTTGTAATTGTACCAGCCACCACCACTTCCCCTGGCAGCTCATTCCATACACACACCACCCTCTGTGTGAAAAAGTTATGCCTTAGATCCCTCTTAAATCTTTCCCTTCTCACCTTAAACCTATGCCCTCTAGTTTTGGACTCCCCCACCCCGAAAGTACCTTGCCTATTTACCCTATCCATGCCCCTCATGATTTTATAAACCTCGATAAGGTCACCGACTTTCCAGGGAAAATAGTCCCAGTCTGTTCAGCCTGTCCCTGTAGCTCAGATTTTCCTGCTATTATTTCAGAAGAAAGTGAAATGTTCAGTTCTTCTTTCATGTTCAGTTCTGCAAGTATTTTTTGAACAGTCTGCTGGACTTTCTCAGAGACAGCAAGGACTGCAGATGCTGGAGTCAGAGACAACACAGTGTGGAGCTAGAGAAACAAAACAGGCCAGACTGCATCAGAGGAGCAGGAAAGATGATGTTTCGGGTTGGGAGCCTTCTTCACAAGGATCTGACCGGAAGCGTCAACTTTCTTGTTGCACTGATGCTGCCTGGCCTGCTGTGTTCCTCCAGCTCCATACTGTGTTATTTGCTGGAGTTTCTGTTGTGTCTCTGATGTCCTACTGATTCCATGGATTGTGAGCATAGCATGCTGGTGTAACTGCAGTTGCTGGTCCAGCGGTGTCTAAGACATGAAATATCTTCGATGTCTAGGTTGACAGCTTGTATTTGCATTCCCGCACTATTGATCTTGTATGTGGATTTGGTGAGCCATCGTATGCTGAAAGTTTTACATTTGTAGGTTTTACCATGGCTTCCCATGTCTTTGTGTACATGTTTTCTGGAAAGTTCAGGACTAGTATGGACACATTTTCCTGTGTCAATTTTAGCCAATAACAAGTTGTCACCAGTTTTCCAACAGATAATTTGAATTTTTGAAAAAGCTTTGGATAGTGTAATAAGATTAGTGCTGTTCTTGGGATGGGAAATGTAAACCATTAAATTCTGGTTTATTGACCAATTAACGTATATGCGTCTAGCAGGATACCACATGGTCTTTATTATAGCCTGAAGGTACTCCTTGTGTATGGTATGTTTGAGTCTGCATAACTTTTTATAGCTGCTTCAGTCTTTGCTCTAGTGCACAGCCTCTGTCAATGGCCTTTTGTTTCATATGCCTTGGAAAATTGACTGAAAGTCGACCATTTCCTTGGTGCATATAGAAGGCCATTCCTTCCACATGTCGTGTTATATTTGTATGCTCGAGTGATTGTGTCAACTGTTGAGCTTATTCTTAGGGCCTGTAAGCTTTGTTGATCTGCAATATTGACCTCATACGTAGAGCCATCCTTCAGCAGCTCTTTGGGCTATAAATGTTCACTTGTCTAGTGAGTATTTCCTAAAGGTTTTCGTTAGAGTGAATGTGATCACCAACTCAAAAATTCTTTTTGCTAGCCTCCATCTCAAAACCTACATATTGAATCCAATTCCTCTGCATTTGCTCGTAAAGTTTCTCTGGACCCTGTAGGTTTCTAACTAAATAACATGAACGCTAGTCAATGAATACAAAAATTTATCTTGACTCTAAATTGATCTTCTAATATTATCCATATCTTTTACGTCTACGTTGACTTTCATTCCTAATTGTTCAGCATTTTTAAATGGCTTGCTTTTCCAAATCAGACATTTGTGAACTGAGAAACCACAGCTCTGAATGCCGTTTTAAAATTTGGGATCCTGGTAAGAGATCTGCTATGTCCCGATTTAACTGAAGAAATTTTGTGGTTATTCTGACAGTATGCCTTTGACCCTACTTTGTTTGCTATTGATCTAGCACACAGCCTGATTCCTTGCCTTTCTGAAGTGAGTTAACTGACCTCTCAGTAGGGATGTTCCTGTGCAGTGGGTCTGCAAGATGCACATATATAGAAATCAGTTGGTTTGTTATGAAGTATAGGTGCATCTTGCAAAGCCAAAGCACACAAACTTCCTTCCAATGTTTTCAGGGGCGTAGGATAAATACTAGGGTGTACAATAAAGCAGAAAAATAGAGCTTATGACAATCTCAATCAAGTAAAACTGAAAGAAATTTATAGGAGCATAATTTCTATTGTATTCTACTCTATTTCCAGGAATGAAGTGAAAAAGAATTGTAAAGAAATGAGAGCTTGCAAAAAAAAACAAGGCCAGTAAAATTAAGGAAAAACCAAAGCTGTTTTCTCAGTACTTTAAGACCAAGAGGAATAGTTGGGCTCATTAAAGATGTACATAATGCAGAAGATGTGGCAAGGGTCTTTAATGAGTATTTTGTATCCACTTTAACAAAGCTGATGAATTATGAAGATATTCTAGTGAAAAAAGGCACGAGAGGTAAGCAGAATGAGAAGGGGAATACTGGAAAGATTGAGGTTCCTGAAGGTGGAAAATTTATCGGGGTCAAGTGAATTGTATCTAGGCTGTTGAAGGAAGCCAGGGAGCAAATAATAGATGCTCTAAAGATCATTATCCAATCCTCGCTAAATACAGGTGGAATATCAGAGGGTTGGGGTGTCTGCAAATGTTGTACCATGGATTTGAGGGATAGGCCAAATCTGTATTTATGAGTTAGTCAGACCTCAGTTGTGAACAATTTAATGGCATCAATATTGAGAGATATGATTAACAATTACCTAAAGTTGCACAGATTAATTAAGAATGTTCACCATGCCTTTTATTAAAGGAAGGTTGCATCTTACTTACTTTGTTAAATTTTTTTGAGGAATTAACGAGGAGTATTGATGAGAAGGTGCACTGGATGTTGCCGACAGTGGTTTTAGTTCCCATGTAGCAGACTGGTCAAAAAAATTAAAGCTCTTAGAATACAAGAAAATGTGCTGAATGGGATCCAAGACTGGTTCAGTGACAGGAAATAAATGATAAAGATTAGAGTCATAGAGTCATAGAGATATACAGCGGGGAAACAGACCCTTTGGTCCAACTTGTCCATATGCTAGATAAATCTAGCACTTGCTGGCATTTGGCCCATTTGATGAATGTTTTTGCAGTGGTGTTCCGTAGGGCTCAGAGTTGGGCCCCTTGCTGTTTGTGTTATATCGTAATGATTCAGAGTTAATTGGGAGGCATGATTGGGAAATTTGCAGGTGACACAAAAAATGGCTAGGTCGTTGATAATAAAAGAGTATAGATGATGACTGCATGTTCATAATGATTTAGTTAAGTAGGTAGAAAAACATCATATGGAATTGAACCCGGAGAAATGTGAGATTACATGTTTGAGGAAGGCAAACAAAAATACGTCATAAATGAGAGGTATTGAGAGGGTAGAGGAAGTGTGAGACCTTAGAGTGCATGCCCAAACATCACTGAAGGTGGCAGGGCAGGTAGATATGGTTATAAGGAAGTAATATAGAATGATTTGCATTATGGTGAGGCATTGAGTGCAATAGCAGAGATTTAATGCTGGAACTATAAAGGATATTGATTAGACCATAGCCGGAAGTTGCGTACAGTTCTGGGCACCATATTACAGGAAGTATGTGATTGCTCTGGAGAGACCAGAAAGAGTCTTGAAAACTGCAGCAATGAAGAAAGTTTAGATAGGCTAGAGTTTCTTTCCTCAGATCAGAGGAGGCTGAACAATAACTTAATTGAGATGTATAAAATAATGAGGGACTTGGATAGGGTGGACAGAGAAAGCCTATATCTTGATACAGAAGGGTCAATTACCAGGGAGCACAAATTTCGATTATCTTTGGAAGTATTGGAAGGAACAGGAATGAGCATAATTTTTCATCCAGAGGGTATGAGGTATCTGAAAATTTTGGACCAATTTGGTGGTTGAGGTGGAGACCTTCAGCTCATTTAACAGGAATCTGGTTCTGCTCCTGAATTACTATAATCTACAAGTCTCTGGACCTGGTGCAGTAAAATGGGATTCCAATAGTTGGCTAGTTTATTCAGCTAGTGCAGACTCAGTGGGCTGAATGATCTCTTTCTGTATTGTATCCTTCCTAAGTTTCTATTGCCCTTGATAGATCTCCCACTGCGTTGCTGTAACTTGGCCTGTGTACTGGGAGAAACCCCATGAAAATTCCAGGCAATGGTTTCTGAAGCAAGAAATATTTTTTTAAAAAGTTATTCAAATAGAAACTTGAGAGTTTTTTACATTGGTCCTTATGGGTTTTGAACGTCTGCTTGAACTGACAGTCCAGCTCTGAACCACCAGTCCATTATCATGATTCATGATTGCAATTTCAATTTAACCTGACTACAGCAGCTCACTTTTTCTCTTTCTCTGGATGCTGTTGGCAATTCATCTACGTAAATGGACAGCCAATTAATTGCCCTTCCAGTGATGGACTAAAACTTTGGCAACAATATAGACCTATGCAGGAAAAAAAAGGAGAAAAATGCATCAGCGCAGTATTTAATCATGTTGACAAGAAATATCTCTTTATCTGCATTAAATTATTTCATTATTCAGATAATGTGGACAGAATGTAATAACATAGAGAATATGTTTGATCAATACATGATCAAAATGATCATGGTTGATCATCCAACTCAGCATCCTGATCTCACTTTTGCCATATACCCAATGATCCCTTTAGCCCTAAGAACCACATCTGTTTCATCCTTGGAAATATTCTACGTTTCGGCCTCAACTGCTTTTAGTGGCAGAGAATTCCATAGGTTTAACAGTCTCTGGATGAAGAAATTTCTCCTCATCTCAGTCCTCAATAGCATATAAATAAAATAGATTTCCAGTTAACTGCCATTGTTTAGGGCTGTCTGGTTAAGTTTGTCAGAAGTGTCAGCTTTGCAGGGGTGGGGGAAAGGTTGTCAGTGGAATGAATATCCTGGGTCACTGGGACACTGTTATGGTCAGGAGGTCAATGCTGGGTATTGAAAACAACAACCTGGGATGCCAAGGAGACAAGACAGTAAAAAGATAGAGTTTGATGTATAAAATCAGGAGCTGGTAGTGGATCAGAGGCCATGGGATGTTATGAGAGGTGGTGATGACCAGTCAGTACCACTGTGGCCTTGACATAGAAACTGTACAGCACAATGGTGGACATGAACAAACTTGCTGACAGGACCTAGGTGCTAAGGAAGAGACTTGGAGTTAGTTTGAGGTCCGGAGTGAGGGCATATGGGAGGCAGTGCTGTGGGCTGTCCAGGTCTTCCTAAGTAGAACAGGGCATTGCAGTTCAGGTTTGTTGGGGGTCCTGATGACTAGGCTAAGTCTACGATTCATATTATCAAATGTGACCTGAGTTGCCTTCCATATTATGTGAAGTGTGACATGTGACCTACGGATGGAAAATAGCTGTGACCACACTTGGAGAGTGTGGGCAGAGTCAATGTCTGCTTGTTGACTAAAATGTGTACTGTATTCCAGAACATCGGGAGGCCTTTCAAGGGGCATTCGCATCAATCATGTCATTGTGTATGTGAAATTCATACAGTTATAACTGTGTAGGGTTGCAATTGTTGGCCAGAGAGTAATCTTGACCATTACATTTGTCCTTGCAAATTGAAGAAGATATCTCACTGAAGCAGATGTAATTCCAATCTGGGATACGGCAGGCCACAATGTACAGAGTTAATACAAGACCTCCTGGTAGGCATGGGGGCATAGAATTAATTCCTTCTCAACCTCAGCTGTAAGTGTACTGCATGATTCATCCTGTTTTTGCGATAATGCCATCCATGGGTGTTGCGGGGCAGGGAGAGAAGGCTTCAATATTTGTGTAGCACATCCACTCTGAGTATCTCTATGCCACATAACTGGTGATGCTTTGAGCAGAATAAGGTCCAATATCAAGTCATTCCTTGGCTTCTCCTTGTACGAGTGCCTCACGTATGGTGGAGTCTGTAAAGATGTTGGACGCTAAGGGGTGACATTATAGAGGTTTATAAAATCAGGAGGGGCATGGATAGGATGGGTAGCCTAAGTCTTCTTCTCAGGGTAGGGAGTTAAAAATAGAGGGTATAAGTTTAAGGTGAGAGGGGAAATATTTAAAAGGGACCTGAGGGGCAACTTTTTCATGCAGAAGGTGGTACGTGTATGGAACGAGATGTCAGAGGAAGTGGTGGAGGTGGCTACAACTATGACATTTAAAAGGCATGGATACATGAATAGGAAGGGTTAAGAGGGATACAAGTCAAATGCTGGCAAATGGGAATATATCAGTTCATATATTATTTATAGATATCTGGTCAGCATGGATGAGTTGGACCATTCGGTCTGTTTCTGTGCTGTATGACTATGACAATATTTGTATGTGATATGAATGTTGACTGCTCACATTACTAATGGCTTTTCTGATTTTATTTATCTCACATAGGGTCAATGTAATTGTTGGATCCAACCAGAACTGGATATTTCGCCACTGATGCCTGCCAGGCAATAAAGGGCACAGAAAATGGAAGAGGAACAGATACACCAGCAAGTCTAGGAACAGCAACAACCTCCAGGGGACATTGAGCAGCTTACACGTGAAGAAGTCTTGGCCGAAGTTTCCCTCTGGGCAGGAGGCCCAGAGTCTACTGTTGTCAATGTCACTTTGTCAGGATGAGTGAGGCTAAGAGTAAGCACAGATTGCAGATGCCCCAAGAACTGTTACAGAACTGCTGGAGCAGGACCTGTGACCTGAAGGAGTGGACAGCCATGCCATCCCAGTTGTGGTCAAGTTGACAATTTTGTTGAGCTTTTATACGACTGACTTGACCTGCAGGATTGACCAGGTCCCAATCCTCGGACTGCAAGAATACAATCTACGGTCCCTGGTTGCACCAAGTGTCTGATTGGCCGTGACCAAGTCCCTAGAGTGAGACCGGAGAATGCCCTTGACTGAGTGTGGCGCATGCCTGACTAACCATAGTCTTGCTTCACTTCACTAAGGACCGGTCCCCTTTGACTTCCAGACATGGCTGTTTGTTTGAAGCACCTGTACTGTGTTCGCTGTGTTGGCGATGCTGTGAGTCTATAGGTTTTTATTGAAGTGACACAGACAAGGTAGAAATGCTGCAAATGTCTGAATAAGCAAGAAGTGAGTGAGGGTTAAAGAAACAAGCTACAAGCTCTGAAATGCATCATGTGCAGATGCATACGGTAGGCATGTTTCCTGTCTGCAGAGTGATCTGGCAGAAACACTACAATGGAAGGTTTCCCTGAGTGCCCATGTGCAATGTTGAAGTGCTGCAGTATATTAGGGGCTAGTCTGGGGTCAGCCTAGATGATGTGGTGAAGCTGGTGTTTTGCCAGTGCTGACTTCCATGGATGAAGGGTAGAGGTGGTTTTTGCCCATGGAACATGCAATGAGATAGTGGTGAATGGACCTTAAGAGGGATGCCCAGACAAGTAACCACCAAGCTACATCTCCCAGGCAACTGCTCTGACTTCTAAGTCAGAATTTAGTGCTACCCTAGTTTCTTACCAGTGGATGGGAGAATTACAAAGTGCACATGAATGAGGTGAGATTAGTTAATAATGGAATTCAAATACATGGAACTAATGTGGTTGCCACTTCCTATTGAGATTCAGAACTCGCTCTTTAAATCTTTAGGGGTTTCTCAATATCAAGAATCATATTTTTATATTCTGATACTTTCACACGTTTCTTGCAATAACCCGTACCCTGCTCAAGGGCTGGATAAATTTCACCCTATGGGCTGATTTTGAGCAGAAAGTGACTAAGTGCTAAGTTTGGTGAGTTTCATGGTGGGATTCTCTCCACGGGCCCAGACAAAATTTCTACATGGAGAGATCTTCTTTCTTCCTTCTTATCAGAAGTAGCACTCTACACTTCCTGTGCTTCCTTGCATTTGGGTCATTTTTAAAGCCCAGCCTTGCACTAGGTCAATGATGCCACCCGGGCGTTTTCCTTCAGAGTCATTGGAGGGAATCAAAAACAAATGCTTCTCACGGCATACAGATGGCATGGCTGACATCTCATTGCAAATGTAACTGCTCATCCCTAAATCAATTGCTATTTTAGAACTAAATAAACAGCTTACCTGTTTGTAGCTTTATCCCATTTTAGAACAATATCTAAGAAAGTGTTACTCTTTACCCAATGTGTAACCCAATATCTTCTCATTGTTAAATGTGGGGCCATTACATACTGAAATCCTTCAAACAGTTCAAAAACTTCATTTTTATTCAGTAGCAACCAAAGTGAAGAATAACAAAAATCAAATGAAAGTTGCATTGGACTCTGGGAACAGACAGGGACTTTTGAGCAACAACAAATTTAGAATTTGTCATAGAAGGTGGTGTTCCTTTCGTTCAATGTCCTCATCATCCTCCTCAGAAGACTGGTGCTGCTCTCCCAGCTCTTCTGAGTCCATCACATAATCTCATCACCTACTCCTTCCAAGTGTCAGAACTTCATCGTTAGCCAGCTTATTATCTGCTTCATTATGGCTCTGGTGGTAGGATAGGCTGCATTGTTTTTATGCTCAGTCTCAGTCTGGGAGTTGTGTAATGGAGTCATCAGCCATGATTGAAGAGGGTGGCACTTGTGTCCCAGTAACCATCCTTGTAAGGCATCCAACCCTTGAAATAAAGCAGGAACATGAGAATTTTCAAGAATATAGACATCATAGTAGTTCTGCAGAGATCACAAGAGGACTTGCACATCAATGGGATGGAACCCTTTCCTGTCGATAAAGCCAGCTACATTGTTAATATGGTGCTTTTAACACATTGTATACATAATTTATCCTGCCCTGAAATTTTTTGGCAAAGCTTACTGCTTGGACATCAGCACTGACTTTGATATGGGATAATGACATGAAGTGGTGTGAACTGTCACAAATTGCATCCATAAACAGCCTTGATATACTTGTGGTATGAGAGACCCCACACAGATGCCTAGTGGTTCCTTGGAAGTTGCATAGAAGTTTAGTACAGCTGTCACCTTGATAAGCCTGGGATAGAGCAGAAGCCCACTCCTTCATGTCACAGGTCCTGCTCCAGCAGCTGGCCCAGTTCAATGACAGTATCCTGGGACATCATCAATCTGCAGCAAAACTGCGCTTTGCTCATTTGGAGAAAATGGCATTGAGAATGAAAGATTCTTGCCCTTTTATACCTCCTGCACATCTTGAGGAGACCTTCAGCTGTGACCTCTTCCTGCAGAGGCTGTTCAGCAGCCAGTGGAAGTTTGATGCTGGCCCTGGGAGTACTAGTGCATCTGTTCCTCCTCAATTTCTCTGCCTCTTCATTACATTGCAGCGACAACAATGTTAATAGCAACTAGGGCTGCATCCATTGATCACATTTCCAATGAAATTGTGTGGGAAATATCGTAAACAAAACAGGCCCTTCGTGGCAGTCAGCATTCAAATCACTCACAAATGATGGTTTAACATAATTGTCCATACAATGGGACATGAAACACTCTGAAAAGGAGAACCATGGTATACCTAACATGGACCTTTGATACTGGACCTTATTCAACTGGCTACTACACAAGCCATGTCACACTGGAGGAGATTGTAAGTGTTCTATGATTACTGATAACCTTCCTGATAACCCCATGTGACTCAAGAAAGGCATCATTGGAGAAAAGAGCACTTCAAGGTATAAGACACACGTTAAACCTCAGCTGGACCATTGTGTACAGCTGTGGGTGCCACATTATAAGAAAGATGTGAAAGCATTGGAGAGAGTACAGAAGTGATCTAGAAGAATAATTCCTGGAATGAGTAACTCCAATTATGAGAATAGTTTGAAGACACTGGGACTGTTCTCTTTGGAGAGAAGAAGGCTGAGAGGAGATTTGATAAAGATTTTCAAAATCATGGCTGCGGGCTGGATAGAATAAATAAGGAGAAGCTGTTTCCTTTCAATAAATTGGACAAGAACAGGAGGGCACAGGTTTGAAGTGATGTACAAAGGAAGCAAAGGTGATTGAAAAAAACACCTTTCACACAGTAAGTAGTTAGGGTCTAGAAAGCACTGCCTGGAAGCAGGTCCATTGGCTGAGTATTTCAAAATAAATAGTGTGCAAATATATGGGGAACAAGCAGCAGCTAGGCATTAGGAAATGATGCTCATTTGAAGGGTTGGTGCAGGCACAATGTGCTGAATTGCCATTTTCTGCTCAGTAACAATTCTGTGATTTTGTGAAGGGGAAACAGAATGAGTTCCATGCCCTTGTGCAGCTTCTGAGATCTTTGATTGTTTTTGCGAATTGTGGCCTGCAGTGACATTTTAAGGTCAACTGAAACAGAAGATGACCATAATCAACCTGTAATGACCAATGACATGGCAAAGATTGCCAATGACCAGGAAATTTATCCCATGCCATTGGATTCTACATATATTTCATATGCAGGGTGCTATAATTATAGAGGTCTGCGACTTGGACTTTGAAAGCACCTGATTAATGCAATGGAAGGGCTTCACATTGCTCACAGCTATAGCCTATATGTTCAGGCAGACAAAAACAATACTTCCTCTGTCCTCTCCACATACGGCGTTCCATTGTGCATTTACATATCGCATGAAGATGAAAGGCAACACAAGAAAGGGGCCAACCACATTGCAATGGCTCCAAGTTCTGAATTAGCCATCTGCACCAATGGGATCAGGAGCTGATTCACATAATTAAAAGCCCTGTTAAAGACAATTTTACACATCAGCCAGCATGCAATAATCCAGAGGGCTGGGGGCATTGGAGCAAAGTCTTGATGGCTCAAAAGGTGGGTCGTAGACAAGGAAAGCTGATTCTGACCCCAGCATTCTCTGCAGGAGGGGTTAACCTCTTTATAATGCCCCCCGATTTTTTTTTTGTTTTACATTTAATCTATTTACTTGCAGGGACCACAAGGTCTCCCAGCTGACACCAGCAGCATTCTCTTCTCGAGGTGAGACTACTGATGTTTCACAGCTGCTGCCCTCTGTTGGGCCAGTTCAAATCAGAAGCTTGTCCATTTGTTAATTGGTTGGGGATGGGGGTGCTGGAGGGGAGAGAGGGAGCTGCGGTGACCGAGAACATACCACAAGCAGTGAAATGACTGAGCTGTACTGCAGCTGGCAAGTGCAGGACTGGCAGCTGCTTGTGGTCTTGAAGCAGGGGTCCAAAATCCTGGGGTCAGCATCAGCCAGCCCATTGTTACATTACGTCCATTGTTTGCATCACACCTTGCCTATTGTATAACTTCACTCATCTCATTCTCTCAGCAGAGCATTAAGTTTAAAGGGAATATGTTGGAGAATCACATTACAGCATTGTCAACCTATTTCTAACCTGGAAATACTTCAAGTTGTGGCTTGCTTTATATTTGCTTTATGAAGTCATTCTTCTGACTTTCAGTTTTTCAGCTTTGAATTCCATGTTTATTCACTAAATTTTCACTCTTCGTAATATCTTTGTGGAAGCATCAATAGGAATATATTTTGATTTGATTTGATTTATTGTTGCCACATGTGTCGAGATAAAGTGAGAAACATTGTTCTGCGTGCTCTACAGGCAGATTGCACCATACAAAGTGCTTCAGGTAGCAAAACAGAGAAGGTGCAGAGAAAGTGCAGAGAGAGAGAAACTTTAACATTTGAGAGCTCCTTTCCAAAGTCTGCTAACAGTGGGGAAGAAACTGTTCTTGAATCTGTTTGTACATCTATTCAAACTTTTATATCTTCTGCCCAATGGGAGAGGTGGAAGAGAGTATAACCATGATGGGAGGAATCTTTGATTATGTTGGTTGCTTTCCTGAGACAGTGGGAAGTATAGACAGAGTCAACGGATGGAAGGCTGGTTTGCTTAATGGACTGGGCTGTGTCCATGACTCTTTAGTTTCATGAAGTCGTGGGAAATCATACCATGCTGTGATGCACCCAGATAGAATGCTTTCTATAGTGTATATATAAAAATTGGTAAGAGTGTTTGTGGATGTGCCGAATTTCCTCGAAAATGGCATTCCAGTATCAAATAATTTAAACGTAACTATTATTGTTCTGTTCTAGTAATAGAGTTTTACAAATCTTGTGCAATACATTTTTGAAAATATGGAAGGAATAAAAAGAAATTGTGGTTTTTCACATTGGGCCATGCCAGTCTATACACGTCCAAAGCAAAATTAACAACTTTTGGCAGAATCTGCTGTCAATCTCCTCTTGTCACTTTCTTAACTAGAACATTAAATACAACTTTTTTCTTGATGGGTCTCTGGACATAATTGAACCATTTAGTTTTTGGACTTTGTGTTAGGGGTCCAACGTTGGGGCGAAAGAAGGAGTCCTGAGCCACCCCACATTGTGTTGGGAGCAGTCTGCTGACAGTGAACTTCCCTGAACTGACAAATTAATATCTAGAAAGTATGCTCACCATTCAAATTAGGACAATAGGAACATTTTCAATACAATAGCGAACCTCCAGAACTCTAGGAAATGTAACCTGCTGTTACAAGTAAGGGAGAGATGCAGAAGGTGCCTGTGGGGTGTCAGTTTAACAACATTAAAAATGCTTACATTTTAAAATGGCCACAACTGGCAGGCACCATTGTGGAGGCAGAATGCCTTCACAGGGAGACCCTGCTAGTTGTGGTCAGTTAGGCAGGGAGAGGACCTCAAAGGTTACTGTGAGTGCAGGCTCGTGATTTGCAATCAGGAAGCAGCTAGCCTGTTCCTGACCCCACTGGTGCCCTGCAAACGGACTGAAACATTCCAGCTGGCCTCCGATAATTGGACCCAAACTTACCTTCATAGGTTGCCCGCTGCTTGAGAAATTACTCGGCTGCCCCTGTCTGTTCGAATCTCCATATTGGAGTGAAAATTCTCCCCTCTGCCAGGTTTTGCTGTCCATGTGGATTACATTTACCATGATGCAACCGCTTTCATTGCTCCTCAACCTGGTGTATGATTTAAGACAATTTCTAAATGGAGCCCGTCCGGTGACCTCAGCCTCATCAGAATGAGGAGCACAATGAGCACAAAGAATGGGTTTCCTGTTTCTCGATATTTTCCAACCAGCTCTGCTGCCGCAGTTCCAGTTCAATGATATAATCATCAAGTGCCTCATTTTCTTCTCCTTTGGCATAAACAATTGATGATTTTAACTATACATTGACTGTATATCTTAACTTGTTAACAGCGTTAACTTGAGACGCGTTTGGTATTTTCCAGTGTTCTCGCCAGGTAGTAATCTTCTCCATTGATCCCTGTCCTTCCAGCTGCCTCAATTTCCATAACACTCACATAGTGCTTCCTATGCTGCTGAAGAATGTGTGTATTCCCTTCAGAGTATAATCAGTTTGGAATTTCTCCAATAAGGAATCAGCTAGTTGAGAAGATTTGTTTTAAATTTTATAACTTAAAAAAGAAATTGCGAGAGGAAAATCGGTTCGGATGAAAAACTGCAAATGGCCACTTAAAAAGATTTTTCAGACCATAAACATACTGTCTGGATTTAATATCTGAACAGTTAATATAATCATGGTTCACAGACCAGTATATTGACACTTTGTATATGGAGTTATAACTAATCCAGAAAAGTCTTTCTTTGATTAAAAGCTGTAACCCATTTACTGATAGCATGTAGATAAATGGCTCTATCTTTGGGGTTGCTTTTCCCAGTTAAGTCAGATCGTTAATCTTGTACTATGACAGCAGTAGAAAAAAAGATATAGGAGAGAGTGTTCCCTTCATAAAATGACAAAGGAACTCATTCAGAAACACCTGGGAAAAGAGGACAATTGCTGGTATTAGCAAAAAAATACCAACGTAGGTCAATTGATCAAAAGACCAGTTAGTATAATCTTTATCTGAGAGTGCTTATTAAAGATTTGGAAGATTGCACTGAATCTGAACGAAAGTAGTCATCAAACTCATTGAGAGTTATACATAATTCACAAAGCACAGTTAGAATTGTTGCAAATATCTGAATATGAAAACCAGGAACAATATTGTTCACTGAGAATCATCAGGCCATTCATATCACACCCGGATTCTCTATAAATCCCAGTTTGTAAAAAAAAAGCTCTTACTTTTCATTTCTAATGTTCCCCACTTGCTTAATCAAATAATTGACAACTTTTTTCTTTCCCTTTCGTAGGTAGTTCCAGACAATAGGGTTCAGTAGAATGGTACTGTACTTTTAATGGCTCCAGGGTGGATATAAAAATCATTTTCTTTGAACCGTTATTAAGCAATAATTTTTAGAGACTGGCAAAGTACCCACAAAATCTTTATCAGAATAAACCTGATATGAAAAATGCACCAGCTTTGCTCTGTCACTTTAACTGGACCAAACACACTCATAATTCTCTTGGCTTCATTCACTGCTAATGCATTATCATTGATATAATAAATAAACCATAAATCACCCCAGTAAAAATAAACTCACTGCAACTCTGAAAGTTCACATGGTTAGGGAAGAAGATAACAACTATTATCAAAGTGAAAACAAAATCATTCGAATCAATATAAACTCCCTAGCTCATACATACACAGTTTTTAAGAAAAGAAATTTCAGGAAAAGAAAACATAAATGAAACTTAACCCAGATGGATTTTCACCAGGTAGGCATTTATGGTAATTGCAGAATTCAGCTCATACTTTAACTTCCCTCCTTCATCTAAATGCTGCCACTTCACTTCCTGCCTGGAATGGCTGACCAAAGTGGAGTCTAGGTGTCTCATGGCCACCCAGCAGTTTTGGGGGTTGGGATGGATGAATGTGGGGGAGAGTCAGGAGTGTTGGGTTTGTATATGAGGAAAGGTGATGGATGGCTGGGATTTTAGGACCCTGTGGAGCACTCCTGTTCTATTGGCCTCACAGGAAACATCTTCATTAACGTGGAAGGCCTCTTAATTTTTCTTGCTGCCTTTTGAGGTTTTGAAAGATGTGAAATAAATGCAAGTCTTTCTTTCTTGCAGCCAGGCCGAAAAGCTGGCCACCCTCATCGCTCAGGCCCTATTTGAAATGCCTGCAAGCTTTTGCTTTTACCTATTAGTGGAAAGTGGGCATTTATAGACAAGGCTAACATTAAATGCGAACCCCTAATTGCCCTTTCGATGTTTGTGAGCCGTTGCCTTGATTCATTGCGTTTGGGACATCACAGTGCTCTTAGCGAGGAAGTTCCACAATTTGACACACCATCAGGAAAGGTACGGTTATATATTTCTAAGTCAGAATGGTGTGTGACTTGGAGAAAATTTGGGGTTGATAGTTTTCTATACCCCTGTCATCCTTGTTTTCTAGGTGTTGACACTGGAGTGTAGAAGGCAGTTTTGAAGGAGCTTTAGTGAATTGTTGCAGTGCATCTTATGTGCTGTTGTCATAATGAATTGTCTCTGAAAGGAAGGAGGATGGTAGATGGTGTGCCAATCAATCAGGCAGCTTTCTTCTGTGCGGAGTTGAGCCTCTTTCAGCATTGTTAGATCTGAACTCATCTGGGCCAGTGCGAAGTATCCAATCACACCCCCTAACTTGTGCCTTGTGGACATGGATTTAGGGAGTTAGCAAGTGAGTTACTTGTCACAGGATTGCCAGCATCTGATCTGCTGTTGTAACCAGAGTATTTGTACAGCTGGTTTCATTCAGCTTCTGGTCAATTTTAACCCATACAGTGTTAATAATGAGCTAATCTGTGATAGTAATGCCATTGAAAGTCAAAAAGAGGTGACTGGATTCTCTATGGTTGAAATGGTAATTTCCTAGCAATTTAGTGATGTAAATGGCACTTGCTTCTTGTCAGCCCAAATCTGAATTTTACCAATGTCTTGCTATCTCAGATGACAATTACGATTTATGTAAGATGCTACCTGTCTGATTATCATCTACTCACAAAACCAATAGCATAAACAATATGAATAACTGGGAACAAGGTGGGACAGCTTCCCATGTGCTTCATTCCTGCCTGGACGGGACAGTTAACATTCACCCCATTGCCCAGTCTTTCTTTTATTTAATAAAACTAATCTGAAGATCTTATAGAATCTTATTTCTTGCTAGTTACAATTTCATAATCAAAAATGACGATTATCATTGGGAGAATTGTACAACATCACTTTTAATTATTTAAATATCTTCACACAACGAATGTGGATATGTGTAAGCCTTTATGCATTTATAATGAACCTCTTTAATAGTACAACCAGATTTACAGAAGTCATAATACGGCCATCTTTGCGTGCTAGGGAAAGTTCTTAATCTTAATAACTTGGAAAGCCTTAGGTTCAATCTCTGTTCCATGCTGAGTTACCTGATTGTAGCTGGTCAGCGTCAAAGATTCGACAGCTGGCTTCAGCGCTGTGGTGAAAGAAAGCAAGAAATGTTCACCTGGCTTCCTGTTCCAATTGGTGCATGTGCAGTTTTGTCAGAATCAATGGAAATAGATGCTGGGCAAGCCCTATAACTGGCTTAAGATCTGCTCTACTGATTAACTGACCAAGTAATGAATATGAAAATGATCCTCTCATTCTTCAGATTCACACAGTAAGAATGTCAACTTAGAAAATGCATCAGAGGTTGACCAGCTCGTGTGAAGTTACACCACTTAAAGTGGAACATTAAGGGTAAAAATAGGGAAGAAATAGGATATAAATATTACAAAAATATTAGGTTATACATAGCAAATTTTGAAAATCTATGTATCGCAGCTTTTTTTTGAAGCCAGCAGACTATGTATACCAGCAGGGTGTAATATTTGATATCTTGTTTTATCTTGCTTAAACGTTTCATATCAAGTAAAGTATAGTTAAAATATTAGCAAAGAAGTGTTTATTCTTTGATAGTTGGGATTTCTGATGGTAAGGTTTAAAAAAAGGGATAAAACAAAAGAGGTAATAAATGCGTTGTCATTTGAGCAGACTCAGAAAGCATTTCTTCATTAGTAATTTATAGGCAAGTAACAGGATTTAACAATATACAACAAATTTGCCGATCGCACGAGATTCTCAACTCATCCCTCATCCACATTTCTTAGGTCTAAGAAGAAAAAGAAAAAATATTATGTGAGCACACTTTTCACTAACACTGGGACAATAATTTTCAATTTCATTGCATGCATTTAGACATTATGTAAAAGCAACCTTTTCATTTTCTGTCTGCTGGTTTAATATTTACGTTAGTGTTTTATCTTGAAGCTTTGTCAGAGCACAGTTTGTCAATATAGGGAGGGATAGTCAGAAACAAAGACAGCCATTTACTTAAGGAGCCAGAAGTTTTTGACTGGCAAGGACTGTGCTCTGTATAAATTACTTCAATGTTACAGGTAGCAGATTGCTCCTTCATTAATTGAGAGTGCCTATACCTGTTCCAGATAAGTGAACTCTGGAAGCCAGACTATTATGAATTTGCTAATGATAAAACACATGGATGAAAGCTTCTGTGATGACCAATTCTAGTGCTCGTGAAAGAAAGGATACTGAATATACAAATCACAGCAACTGAAAGTATGTCATAGACAATCATAAAAAATGTTGGTTTTAAAACTCAAAAGGCTTCATTTTGTACATATAAATGTTTGTTTAATGTTATTTTCCAATTGAAAGATTGAAGTTTC
>JAHRHZ010000133.1:21981337-22121337 GCA_024137785.1 Ginglymostoma cirratum | reverse complement strand
TCTACATCTGAAAATTATCTGTTTATTATGCATCAGACAAGCTCTTGAACTGACTTCCTTATCTTCATGTAGGCAGAGAATTGGCTCTTTTAATATGCAGCATGGATAAATAATAAAAATGAGTGATTGCAGATTTTATTAATTGCACTATGGTTAAAAACCACCAATCACCTTACGATCTATAAGGAATGCAGTAATGCAGAAGAGCAATAAATATTTTGAAATGTCAGACCTCAGAAAGACAGAGTCCAGCATTATGAACCTCATGATTTTGTGCTGTCTGGCCTTAAATCAAATGCTTAGAAGAACTCTGGAAAAAGGTGGCTCTCCAGTATTTTAGAAATAATTACTAATATAAAAAGGATAATGAACTAAACTATAAATCAAATTAAACAAGGGATTAATAGAAGTTGTGTTTGTGGGGTTAGGCCTAAATCTTTTCGAGTGACCGCATTGAAACATTTGTCCGCTTTTTATCATATTAGTATGGCATAGGAATAAGCTTGAAAGGAGCTTCAAGATCTGTGATAGATTAAATTAAATAAGCCTTTTCATCAGTAATAGATTAAAAAAATATACTGGAGTATCTGAATTATACAGAAGCACGGATTGAATTACATGCAACTGCTATGTACACATTGACCTTCGCTGACTCTGGATGTTCATTGTTAGGTGATGTGCTAGTAACAGAAAGTACTCATGTTATGGTTCTATTGCATACAGTTGCCCAGTTGTATCAGTTTTTTTCGACTCGCTCATCTTGCGGTTGCAATGTATAGCTCCTGCTCTTGTAGAAAAGATATCACCATAATGACAGCTGTAAACCTTGGACAACATTCTGATCAGCATGTAACTGGCAGTGTAATCAATGTATATTCATTAATTAACTGAATAAAAAATTTACCCCCAATTTAATGCATTCACACAAGGTGAAATTTCTGTTTGTAAACATATGTATTATGCTCCAGAATTATATCTGCATTATCATGCGTCCATAAATTGATTTTCTACAAAACAATATACCATTCAGAAATACACATTTCGAAATCCATTTCAGATTTCCTCCCAACATGTGTCTAACCTACACTCAATTTCTTTGCTGCCAATTCCCTGTGTGTCAGGATAACAACCATGCTTACATATGTGCCAGACAAGCTCCAGAATATTGAAGGAAATGTATTAAAATAATGCTGAAATGCCCCTGACTGACTCTGCTCATGAGAGAAAATAACAATACAGTTCTATTTATAATGGACAATTGTGTCTGACATGGTATCCATATGCCAAGCTTAATATGCAACCTATGAATGTCATTGCAACCTTGGCTGCTACTTTTTGTATTGAATGATAATGTGAATTCTTTGTGTCAGCATGATAATGTATCTGAAATACACATGCTCTTCTGTAAATACATGTAATTCATGTACACTAAAAGTGACTACATTGAAATTATGCATAAGTACATGTTTATTTAAGTTCCATCTGTATTAGTGGAAATCTACTTCCAACAAAGTTGGTCAGTGACTATTTGATCATTTTCCATAGTTCCTTAATCACCAAATTATAAATTATAATATATGTAATTTTATATATGCAGAAACGTCATATAGTTTTCTGTATCTCATCAAATGTCATTTTTCAACTTCTCAAGTGCAACTATATGAGAAAATGCCATCAGTTAATGATGGTCTCTGCTTAGTGAAAACAGAAATTTACAAACATCCACCAAACAATATTCACTGCCCTGCTGGTTGGGAATTGGGCAGCAGTGTGTTGGTTATTTGTTTTACACTGTACCTGCTATTCCATTTTATTCTTTTCAGTGGGGACTTGCCAACTTCTATAACCTGGCCAGTGAGTACTGTAAAATGGACCCCCACAACCTTCTGCTTCACCCATCATAAAACAACATTTAATTGATTCATTATGATTGTAAAATAAACTCCCGACTGTCGAGAAAACATCTTGAGCTAAATAGCCAGATACCAACAAATAAAGTCCAAAATAATTTGCAGTGTTCTTGGCAAGTAATAACTTTTTACAAAATTCCTCCAGTCAGTGAAGTGGCCAGGTGTCACATTTATAAGAGTAAGCCAGAACAGCATTGAGTAGAATAAATTGCCTAGGAAAATCATAATAAATTGATAGTCACTTTAAATTTTGGTTAATGCCCACAGTAAGTATTCAACTCCAATTATGCAAGTCATTCTGGATAAAATGCATTGCTTTTGTATTCCTCTGAAAGGAAAGGACAACCTGCTCATGCAAATCCATTTTATTTGAATCCACATTCTTCGTATAAACATTCTTCATTTGATTACATCTCTGGCTTGTTTTGTTCTGATGAAAGATTATCGACCTGAAAAGATAAGCTGAGGTTTTCCAGCCCCTGACTGACACAGGCAATGGTGAGTCAATGGGAATATATGGCAAAATATATCAAAAAATGAAATTCTCGATGTCGAGAAAGAAAAGCCTGATTTTCCACCTCAGGTTTGAACATGAAATGAAAATTTTGCTAGCGAGTGAGAAAGGCCTTTTTCATGCATTTACATCTCATTAGTTTCTATTCTCAACTCATTTATGTGCAGTTTACCATTCTCCCACATGGTGAAGAGAGACTATTCAGTGACAATTTTCATTAGAAAAGTCAGAGCGGCCACTCCAATAGTGGGTCCAACTTTCCATATGCTCCTTGTGCCACCAGCTTGATAAGCAATCTCCAACATTTCAGGGCATGGTCCTTGGCCAGGAACTGCCTGCACCCTTTGTCATGGAAGTTGGCATTGAACACATGTCAGCACAACCATATCAACATGGCATATCTCTAACTCTATTAGAATACAGCTATCCACTTCAATACTGCAATTTGAAGCTCACTGACACCCTGTAGTACAATGCATTACATGCTGGATAGACACCCATCACATCAATTGGAGCAGGGTGCATCTCATGGGTCTTGGTCTCTCAGCACTCGCTTACTCTTTGCTCACAGCATCTCTGCCTTTCCTGGTCTTGCGTTTTTGCGCATTGCCTCATCATTCTGAGCATAGAGGCTCACCTATTTCTGTTTTGTCTTGCTAAGTAAAAAGCCACTTAGCTCATTATGTTTGTCAACAGTGATTGGCCGAAGGAATGGATATGTTGCTTTATGGCATCATGCCATGTTAATATCATATGTACAGCATGTGCTAGCAGCTTATGCAGCAAACACTAATTGAGTTTCAACCAAATGGTCATGTCTGCAGGTCTATGGGGAGCAGTCTTTAGTCAGGTGAAGGGGGACAGTAGGCGGTCAGGGGGTACCAACACAATCGATCAAGGGCATTGTTGAATATCAATCGTTGAACTTGGGCATGGTCAGTCAGGCACAGGATAGTCAGGGTCCAGGGTTCCATATCATTACATATCTGGGAGTTGGCCACAGTCAGTCCTTAACAATCATGAAATACTATGCTACTCAGGCTGTCAAAGGAAGTATGACAGCTCCTTAGTCAGGATTCAGACATGAAATGGCACCAAGGATGGGTAGCCTATATAGCTTCATTCTTAAACTGCAGTAATGGAAAGTTTCTCTCCATGAAGCCTCTCATCACATCTTACCAAGCCCACTTTATTAACTACCTACCCTGCCCCTATGGCACCGAACTCATCCCCATTCTGCCAGTTGCCATAGCTGGAACAACTCACCACTGTTGGGATATCCCAGAATGGATTGGAAATCTGATGCTGATGCCAGCTTTAAAAACACTGTTAGCCCAGAGCTGCCCTGCACAGTTCTTGACATTTACTTTAGACATGGCAGACAAGGGAAAATTGGCGCCCTGCTTTATGGCCAGGGATCTGGAGATCCTATTGGATGGAGTGCTGCAAATGTGGGACACCCTCTAAGTTGTTTCACATTTCTTACTTGTGCTGCTGTTTCTTTTGATAGCCCCTGATATAAGAATGATGCGTACCCCACAAGCAGTGACTTAGCAACAGATGCCGAACCCAAAAACAGCAACTCACACTGACACCTGATTATCACTTCACATATAGGACCTGAGCTAGAACCTGCCTCTCATGCTATTGGTTTATTCAGTCATTGGCAGTTCATATGAAGCTGCACCAATTGAGAGAGTTCAATTTGATGCATGCCCATCATTTGTATGAAAGGAGGGATGCCAATGATGAGGGGTTTGCCAGGTGGAATCATTTTTTGCTTATTGTTTTTGGAAGAAGAAACCTGTGCAGCGGATATACATTGTGCCCATTTTAACCAACATTTATTGATTGACATTTAATTGACTGATAGTGATAATTTAGAATTGGATGCGCAGGCTCCAAATAAGACAAATGCAGTGCAATGCTGCTTGTTTGAAGGGCCGGGCTACTGACAGCTCTCTATTTCTTTTCTCTTTCTCCCCATATGTTGACATAAAGTCCTAAGAGGATGCCTTGTTGTGGTAATCAGGGCCACCCTCCACATTAAGATATTCAGCGATTCCTTCCACATGCATAGTTTGACATTCATTTTTGTTTGAAGTTCTGGTCAGCATTGTTGCTACCCAAACAGCTGCAGTTCTAAAGGGTAGCTTAAAAATAATTTCCCCTTCCTCTTTTCCATCTCAGTGAAATTTTAGTCGTAAACTCAAAATGGGCTAGGAACGTAGTGACGCAACAAAATCATTATTGATGAGATAGACATCAATGAGATCTAACTGAAAGTCATGCCCCTAATTCGGTTTAGTTATATGTTTGGTACCATCACTGACTTTTGACGGTTTATTACTTTCTGTTTTTCCTAGGTGCATGTCAAGCAGTACCCATGATACATTGAGGAAATGCAATTCCAGTTCACCAGGTCTTCTGAGGCTACTCAGGTAATGATTTGAGCTTCCAAGTGTCCCACTAACCCAAAAAGAAATTAATTAAGGATTCAGATATGGGTTTGTTGTCAGTACCCTTGGAAAAGTGTAGTTTAGTTTGTTATTTGTATCCTAAGTGGCAGCTTATGTAAAATATCCTGCAAAAGTAATGCAAACCTCTCTATTATCTTTGGTATCGCTTGTCTTATATTTAAAGGCTGCAATCTGTTATGTAAAATGCAACCATAGTCTGGTGTTACCACCACTTGGAATGAAATGATAGAAGAATTGTGTCCATCCCATTTGCTACAAACAATAATCAGGATTTCAACTCAACACTCACAACATTACTAAGTACTGGCCTTGCAAAAACACACTTTGAAATACGGGGAGCAAGGGCTTGTTGATAGAAATTCTATTTAAGTGTAAGAAAAATTTAGGGATCCTAAAAAGCATCAGGAATGACAGGAATAGTAGGAACTGCCGATGCTGGAGAATCTGAGATGTGGAGCCGGATGAACACAGCAGGCCGAGCAGCATCAGAGGAGCAGGAAAGGTAACGTTTCGGGTCGAGACTCTTCTTCAGAAATGGCAGGAAATTGGGGTTAGGTGTCAATCACAAAACAAAAGGAAGTTACTTAGATTTGTTACATTTAAAGTAAATTAAGCAATAGAAAACAGCATGATCTAAAATGAGAATAAGTAATGCAAACCATGATCTGAGTTGACCTGGTTCATTGGAAGAAGCAAATGAAGAAAGAACATATTGAATTAGAAGTTCTTTAACTAGAAGAGGGAAGGAAGACTTGAGGCAATGTACGACTGCAAACTCAAGATGAAGTGAGAATGGCTCATGAAAAGGGAAAAGGATAGCAGCATGCAAAGTGCGGGGGAAAATGACCTATCGACCACACAACTTCATGATAAATAAAAGTCCAGGCGAATGTAGGCATGTATGTGAACATTGAAATAAGACCAAAGTTTAGAGGGATATGGGCCAAATGCTGGCAAATGGGATTAGATTAATTTAGGATATCTGGTTGGAATAAATAAATTGGGCCAAAGGGTCCGACTCCATGCTGTATAACTTTATGACTCAATGACATAGACCATTCAGCCTCTTGGCCATGCCATTCAATAACATCATGGCTAATCAGTTTGTGTCAAATTCCATATTCCCATCAACACCTGATGATCATTGATTCCCCCAAATAATAGAAATCTTTTCAGTATTAAAAATATTAAATTTCCCTATCTCCACTGCGTTCTGAGGCAGAAGGTTTCAAAGTTGCACAAGCGTCTGAGAAAGAAATTCAGAACAGAGGTTCCGAAAGGGTGGTCCTTACTTTTAAAATAGTGCTGCTTAGCTCTGGACTGATCCATCGAAGAAAACTACTTTTCATGTTCACCTTGTCAAGGCCATTTAGGCTTTTATTCACTTCAGCCAAGTTGTCCCTCACTGCAGTGAAAAAAAAGCCCACCTTGTCCAATCTATCCCCATTAGACAACCTGCTCATTCCAGGTATCAAACTAGTAAACCTCTTCTGAACTGCTTCCACTGCATCCTTAAAGGATGGCACAAAAAGTTAATGATTTGATAAATTATGTACTCAATTGACCTATTCTATTTTGAATTTAAACTTGAAGATGACATCATGGGTTGTTTTTTGGACGTTTGAATTATTACTGCACCATAGAAATGGGATTGTAGCGTTACATAATAGAATTGGCCTGAAGGGGTTTGTATGAAACATTTACATTGATTCACTCAATGAATTACATAGGACTGTATCTGGGAGGAGCTGGTCATTATGTTGTGAATGTCTGTTTAATTTTTATCATTAAAATTATGTAATTTAGGTTCGCTTGGTATCTCAGGAGGTACCAGTGTTTCTTGTCAAGTGTCATAAAGTTAACCAGTCTTAAGCTAATGTTACTCATTACCTTAGTTAGTACATAATAAAATACTTTTTCTTCAAGTATGTGCTTTTCTACACAAACTTCCACATGGTGGCTCTTCCTTCACCACTTTATGCTATTAGTATAGATTTATTATAGGAACTGTTGGTGGTAGCATAACCACCCAAAGGAGGTCATAAGACAACTAGGTGCTAATGTAAACATCTTTTACAACATGTGGAACGTATGCAGAGAGATTGGCATAGTCAGTGGGAAAATTTTAGCAGCGTTTTAAAAACTATGAAGCTAAAACATATAAATATGGTATTTAAATGCAGGCGAATAGGGAAGAGCTGTTCTCCCAGTTTTTCACTGTAAGCTTTTGGATTGATTTATTGTCGCATGTAGTGAAATACAGAGTTTATGACTAGTACAGGCAGACTACAGCAAGCAAAGGATGTCCAGATCAAAAAGACTTAGAGGCATACAGGTTACATTGCAGTTCATATGAGTTGAGGCTAGAATCCATTCAACAGTCTGATAACGGCTGGAAAGAAGCTGATCCTGAACCTACTTGTGCGTGTGTTCAGGCTTCTGTATCTTCTGCCTGATGGAAGAGGTTGTAGTAATTTATTACCAAGGCATGATGGATCTTTAATGATGTTGGCTGCTTTTCTGCAGCAGTGAGCCATGTAAATAGAATCCATGGATGGAAGGTTGGCTTCTGTGATGGTCTGGGCTGTGCGCATCACCTTCTGTAGTTTCTTATGGTCCTGGGCAGAGCAGTTGCCATACCAGGCTGTTATGTAGCAGAATAGTATGCTTTCAATGGTGCATCTGTAGAAGTTGGTGAGGGACCTTATGGACCTGGCAAATTTCCTGAGTGGTTTGAGGAAGAAGAGGCGTCGTTGTGCCTTTTTGATTGTCGCATCTACTTGGGAAGTTCAGGACAGATCATCGGTTATTGTCACTCCGAGGAACTTGATACTCTCCACCCTCTCAATCTCAGTTCCGTTGATGTTAATGGGTGCACATTTTCCTCCTACCTTTCTGAAGTCGATGATCAGTTCTTTAGTTTTGCTGATGTTGAGAGACAGATTATTTTTATTGCACCATGTCACCAAGCCCTCTATCTCCCTTCTGTATTTTGACTCATTGTTGTTAGATATCCATCCCACTATGATGGTATTGTCAGCGAACTTGTAAACAGTGTTCATTTGGAATTTGGCAACACAGTCGTAGGTGTACAAGGAGTACAGTAGGGGGTTGAGGATGCATCCTTGGGGGCTCCAGTGTTGAGTGTTATTGTGGAGGAGGTGCAGTTACCTATCCTCACTATTGCAGACTATGGGTCAGGAAGCTGAGGATCCAGTTGTAGAGTGTGGAGCCAAGACCAAGGTCATGGAGTTTTGAGATCAGTCTGGAGGGGATAATGTTGTTGAAGGCGGAGCTGTATTCAATGAGTAAGTCTGACGTAAGTGTCTTTGTTGTCCAGATGTTCTAGAGATGGGTGCAGGACTAAGGTAATGGCATCCTCTGTTGACCTGTTATTTTGGTAGGCAAATTGTAGAGGATCGAGGCAGCTTGGGAGACTGGAGTTGATGTAGGCCTATTTAAGAACTTCATGATTATTGAAGTCAGACATATTAGGCGGGGCAGTCATTAAGGCACACTACACGTGTTTTCTTGGGTGCAGGGATGACGGTGGTCTTCTTGAAGGAGGTGGGAGCTTCGGCTTGTAGGAGGGAGAGGTTGAAGATGTCGGTGAATACCTCCACCAGTTAGTCCACACAGGATCTGAGCTCTTAGCTGGGGGCACTGTCTGAACCTTGGATAAACCAGGAAATCCACTCCCTGCTGAGACCAGACGTGCAGCTTTCAAGTTGGTTGACCCGGACCAATACAGAAAATCCAGATATGAGCTCCGCAAAGCCATCAGGGAGGCCAAGAAGCAGTACCGCACGAAGTTAGAGGTCCACACCTAACAAACAGATTCCTGCCATCTGTGCCAAGGCCTAAATGACACTATGGGATACAAACTGAAACAGTGTAAGATTAAGCTTCTGGAAGATCTTGGAAACACTAATAAAATGGAGTCTCAATAGATCTTCCACCAAAGTTACAGTGGACAATTTGGAAAATCCCGTGGAAATCAAGCTGCACAGAGTTTCTAACTCTGACTAAATGCCTGAAACATGCAGCTGAAATTCAAAAGGATGCAGGCCATTTTCAATTATATGAACTGTTAATGTGATTAAAAACCAATATCAGCAAGAATAGGATCTGATGCTGTTCTGTGTTCCTTCTACATCACATAATTGAACTTTGGAAGTGCATGCACATGTGTATAGGTAATGCATAAAGATTATTACAGGCTTTGTTATTATGTTGAAGAGAGTGGTCTCAATAATACGATAATAAGACCTGAACAGAGTTTCCTCAGTTAAGTGGTCATGTTTTTATGAAAAACCTTCAAGTAAGACTTATTCCCTTTAATTAGTTCATACTAATCAAATGTAGTTTTACTGTTCTTGCTGTATATTTTGGCAGCTCTATATCCAAACTATTAGTATTGCTGAAAAGGTGAACATGTTGCTAAAGTTTTTTTTCTCCCGTATTCAAAAACAAGAGTAAAAAATTTTAAATTATCACAAAAATGTTTATTAAAGAAGAAAACAAGTACTGCTTGGTTCAGGCATTGTTGTGGAGAAAGCAACAGCAACTATAGGCTCCTCAAACTCTCAGGCAATTCAAAAAAGTGTGCACAGTTTGAACACATTCGTTTTATTTGCATAGAACTAGCCATTGCATATGAATGTATGTTGCTTCTCGCAAGCTGGAATGAACCATATTATGAGCTTGATTGATTATCTTAAATTGGTTAAGTATGGCTATAGTCACACTCATAAAAGATGCCTGTGTATGAATTCTGTTAATGTGGCCATTGCACACCAGCTACAACATGGGTTTGCTGGAGCAAGGCCTTAGTCTTGATGTAAGAATATCTGAAGGCTTGAATCTACTGTGTGAGCCAGGGCATAAAAATACACATACTTCTGCTGTTTTTGATGCAGTCCAAACATTTCCTTCTGTTGATAAGGTGTATCAGCAAGTGTTATCCAATCGCATAATCTAACAGTAGACATTTAGTTAGCAAATGATTATTAGACAAAGTATATTGTACTTCCAAACCATGTTGACATGGACCCTTGGGAGAAAGGTAAATCTTTGAGACCTCTTCTCATTCTAGATTTGTATAGGCATTTCTGTTGAATCACCTTGAATCTCTCATTTTCTTCAGGGCAGCTCTCTCTTTTTGTGGTTTATGAAGGTGTAAGATTGGGGAACAAACACCAAGGCAAATATGTTTGCCCCTTAGACTTGGCCTTGTACCAACACTTCAATCTAGGCAGCCAGTGATGATGGCTCCTGATGAATGCTGAAAGAAAACTATGAATGCAGCCAAACATGACAAACAGTTCCAGCACTGGATCTGCTCTTTCTATAATCTTGAAGGTTACAGCTGCATTGAACATTTGCATGACATGCTCCTTTCAGACACGTGTGGGAGATTTATATCACATTTCCCAACCTTCAATGAATACAAGTAGGTCACTGAGGCTCTTTTTGAGTGGGACGAGTGATTTCACCGTTTCGTTTTGGGACACATCCAGAAACAAGAACACACTCCCAACGTCTGCTGTTTTTTCAGATTCTTAAAAGTTCAATTCATAAATTAATAGAAAGGGAAACCACTCCATGAATTTTAGATGGACAGCAAGAACAAAATTTTGCACTTGGTACCTGTTACTCTGGCAGCTTCCCATTACAATTCTATCCTGTTGCAGTTAGTGTGCCAGTATTATTTGAGAAGCCAAGAAAAACGCAGAAATAACATCCGGGTGACTGTGTATATGCAATGTCACCACTTTGATTCATTCAAGGACAAAACCTGACATGAGGCACGTTACAGCAATCTGTTAGGAAGGCTATGGAATATTAGCTTGTATTGCAAGGGGATTTGGGAACAGTAATAGTGAAGTTTTGCTTCAATTGTATAGAAGTTTAGTTACATTGCACCTGATGTACTGAGCACAGTTTTTGTCTCCTTATCTCAAGGAATATATTAATGACACAGAGGGAGTGCAACAAAGGTTCACCAGACATGTTTTCAGGATGGCAATATTGTCTTATAAAGAGAGATTGGTAAACTAGGTTCATATTTGCTAGAGTTTTGAAGAATGAAGGTGATCTCATTGAAACTTGCTCAAAGAAATAGATAGGTAAATGCAGGTAGGATGTTTCCTTTGTTTAAAGAGTCTACAACCAGTGGACACATTATCAAATGTCTGAGATGAAGAGACATTTTTTACTCAGAGGTTTTGAGTCTTTGGAATTCTTCACCCCAGAGGGCCATGGGAACTCAGTCACTGTGTATGTTTAATGTAGGGATTAATAGATTTTTGATAACGAGTGGGGTTATGGGATGGGGTGGGTAAAAAGGCATTGATATTTTTGATCAGTTGTGTTCCTATTGAATGAGGGAGTAGGTTTGATGGGCTAAATAGTCTACTTCTGGCCTGAATTCACTTAATAGAAATTCAACTGTAAGCATAGCAGCAAAGGAGCTCAGCCTGGCAAAATGAGGGCATTAAACTCCAACCCTAGGTGACTTTGCAGAAAGGGAACAATGCTTGGAGAACCAAGGAATGGTGCTGAACATTGTTCAAATCATAGACTTGATTTGATTTGATTTATTGTTGTCACATCTACATAGATACAGTAAAACATTTTGTTTTGTGTGCAGTACAGGTAGATCATACCATACAAAGTGCATAAGGATAATAGAACAAAGCGAGGAATATAATGTTACAGCTGCAGAGAAGGTGCACAAAGGATGAGGTCAACATTAATTCAAAATCAGAGAGCTCCATTCACAAGTCTAACAACAGTGGGGAAGAAGCTGTTTTTGAATCTGTTGGTATGTGTGTTTAAGCTTTTATATCTTATCTTTGATTACGGTGGTTGCCTTTTCGAGGCAGTAGGAGTATAGGTGGAAATGATGGATGGAAGATTGGCTTGCATGATGGCCTAAGCTATGTTCACAACTCTCTGCAGTTTCTTATGGTTCTGAGAAGAGCAGTTACCATGCCAAGCCATAATGCATCCAGATAGAATGCATCAACAAACATCCCCACTTGTGACCTTATGATAGGGAGATTGAACAGCTGAAGATGGTGGGGCTAGGTCGCTCCCCTGAGCATCTCCTGCTATGATGACAGACCTCAAACAACCGGATATTCTGGAGACCAGGCAGGGACCTGAGATAGTAAGAACTGTTGATGCTGGAGTCAGAGATAACACATTGTGGAGCTGGAGGAACACAGCAGGCCAGGCAACATCAGAGGAGCAGGAAAGCTGACATTTCGGGTCAGGACCCTTCTTCAGAGCAAGCTTACAGATGTACTGTGGTGATTGTGATAGGAGTTCCTGGGGCAAAATGGAGGTCAATCTGAAAATGTTTAGGGGCACCCGAACTCTCTCCTCTTCATTTCTCAGCCAATAGATTTTAACAGATTATCATTGACAATGCATATTGAGCTCGTCATTTAATGCACAGTAAAGCGATTAATAAAATGTTTTTATTTTACATAGCCATTGATTCCAGTATTCAAAATATAATCATGAAAGTATACCCGATGAATTTTTACTCTTTTATCCAACAGAGACTGCTTCTATTATATGTAACAATAACTTATACTTACATATTGCCTACAATATCTCAATGTACTTCACAGAGGTATAAGGAATAAGATACTGAGAGGAATGGCTCATGAGGTTTAAGAATGGCTTTGAATAAGAAGGAGTAGGTGGATCGTTTTGGGAAGAAATTCTAGACCATTTATCCAAGGTACCTGAAGACACAGCTATCTGCGGTGCAAACAAGAATTGAAGAAGTCAGGAGAAAATGTGGGGACAAAGAGGTTGTCTCACTGAGAAACATTGAACAGATAAAGAACGTCAATTTCCTAGAGGGATATTGCTGTGAATGGATTCAAAACTAGAAATGAAATAATTAAACTTAAGATTTAATTATTCAGTTTTTAAAAAAAATAAGATGCTAGGCACAATGAAGAGCAAAGAGTACAGGGACTATTGATAAATATGATGCTATGCAAGATATCGTACTGGCAGAAAAATATTTATGTATAGCTGAAGCTTTCGGAGGTTGACAGAGACAAGACAACCAGAAGTATATTGGAAATTAGGTCAATCTAGATAAACTTTCACAATGTATTTGGATTAATGTGTAGAGGTAGAAATATTTGATTTGATTTGATTTATTACTGTCATGTGTACTAAGGTACAATGAAAAGTGTTGTCTTAAGTGCTTTGCAGGCAGATCGTACTGTACAAATGCATCAGGGTAACAGAACAGAGTGCAAGATGCAATGTTACAGCTGCCAAGAAGGTGCAGAGAGAGATCAACATTAACATTAAAAAGGCCCTTCAAAAGCCTGATAACACTGGGGAAGACACTGTTCTTGAATCTGTTCGCACACGTATTCAAACTTTTGTATCTTCTGCCCAATGAAAGAAGGTGGAAGAGAATATAACTGGGGTGGGAGGGGTCTTTGATTATGTTGGTTGCTTTCCCGATGCAGCGGGAAGTATAGATGAAGTCCATGGTTGGGAGGCCGTTTTGTGTGATGGTCTGGGCTGTGTTCACAACTCTTTTGCAGTCTTGAGAAGAAAGGTTGCCATACCATGCTGTGAAACATTCAGATAGGATGCTTTCCGTGGTGCATCTATAAAAAATTGTAAGCGTCTTTATGGACATGCTGGACTTCCTTAAGCCTCCTGAGGAAGTAGAGGCATTGCTGTGCTTACATGACCATATTGTCAATATGGATGGATCAAGACAGATTGTTGGTGATCGTCACTCCCAGGAACTAAATGTTGTCTACCATTTTCACCTCAGCACCATTGATATAGACAGGGGTGTGCCCTCCTCCCCACTTCCTGAAGTCAATGTCCAGCTCTACATTTTGCTGATGTTGATAGAGAGACTGTTGTCTTTACACCGTGCTGTTAAGTTCTCTCTCTCCTTCCAGTACTCCATCTTGTCATTGTTTGAAATCTGATGGCGGTGTCATCAGCAAACATGTAAATGAAGTTGGTGCGGAATTGGCCACACAGTCATGTGTATATAAGGAGTATAGTAGGGGCTGAGTACATAGCCTTGCTTGGCACTGGCGTTGAGGATTATCCCTGAGGTGCTGTTGTCACCTGTCTTTGATACTATTGATTTTTATGATTGAATGAGTTATGTGGTCAGAAGCTCAACCTTGGATCAAATATGATGTTGAGGTGTGGATGAGTTTAGATTAGACTAATACAGTAGGCTAGATTGTAATGAAGTGAGCAGCAAATTTATGGAATAATTAGCAACAAGCAAAGACTTTGCACTGGATGAAATGACCAGTCGTTTAAGAATGGATATCAGAAAAGTAGCCTACAACATAGAGGCATTGCAGGAAGCTTGGGTGAACAGGGTCAGATGGTGGATAATGTAGTAGTCCAGTAGGACTATGTACATGCATAAGCAGCTCAATATATGTGATGATATTGCTTAGGGATTTTATACAATGAGGAAGTGGAGGGTTAAGGATTTTTGCTGGCCATCTAAGATGATGGTAATGAGTGGGAGGGGAAACGATTGTTAAAAATGCTTGGCTCAATTATAAAAAGTAATAGCGAATAAAACAAAGATAATTTCGTTGCTGTTAGGAAGGGAGTTGCAGGATTTTAACCCAGTGACAGGTAAAGGAATGGCAGTCGAATTCTAAGTCAGTGTAGTGTGTATGGTTCATGGGGGAGCCTGTTGGTGGTGGTGGTGTTCCCTTGCAACTGCTGCCTTTGCCCTTCTAGGTGATAGAGATCACAGGTTTGAAAAGTGCTGTCAGAGGACCCTTGGTGAGTTACTGCAGGGCCTTGTAGATGGCACATACTGTTGCCACTGTCCATTAAAAGTGGAGGATGAGGTGTTAATAAAGTGAGCTCCTTTGTTTTGGATATTGTTGAGCTTAAGAGTCTGTTGGAACTGCACGCATCCAGGCAAGTGAAGAATATTCCATCAGACTCCTTACTGGAGCCTTGTAGGTGGTGGACAAGCACTGGGGAGAAAGGCAGTGAATTACTCACCATAGAATCCCTAGCCTTTGATCAGCTCCCACAGCCAGAGCAGAGCAGAGCAGACTCAAAGGCTTAAGACCTACGACTGCTCCTATTTCTCTTGTGTTCTATGTTATATGGCTGTTCCAGTTCACTTTCTGGTCAATGGCGGTCCTCCGGATGTTGGTGACAGGGGATTCAGTTATGGTAATACTATTGAATATCAAAGGGTGATTGTTAGACTCTCTCTTGTTGGAGATGGTCATTGCATGGTACTTGTAAGGAATGGAATTTACTTGCTAATTAACAGACCCAGGCCCACTGTTATTGCTGCATATTGTCATGGCCAGCTTCAGCATCTGAGGAGTCATGAATAGTGCTGAACATTGTGTAGTCATCAACAAACACCCCGACTTCTGACTTCGTGACGGAGGACAGGAACGAAGCAGCTGAAGATGATTGGGCTATGAAACGACTTTGGGATCTCCTACTGAAATGTCTTGGAGCCAAGATGATGGACCTCAAACAGCCATAAGCACGTTTCATGAGCTAGGTTTGACACGACCAGTGGAGAATTTTCCACTTCTCTCTTTGGGCTGAATCTTACCAGAAATTGGCTAAACATCAATATTGGTGAGTTTTATGAAGGGATTCTCTCTCTACAAGGCTGAGAGAGTGCATCTTCCCAAACTTCATTACTCATTACTCATTACTCATGCGTCACACCCCTATGGCACTCCAATTATGTATTCTCTCACCTGCCATGGTGGACATACTTGACCCTAACAGAAGAAGCTGGATCCTTGCACATTCTTTAAAAGTTTGGCCATACACATGCAAACACTGGCAGTCTGGAGCTGCCCTTCACTGTATACATAGTGAAACAGGAAGCACAAACAAAAGGTTCTCAGTGACCCTTCATTGCACATGCTTACATTTGTCGCTATTTGAGAACCAAAACTCTCAGCTTATCTATCCTTAGCCTCGTTGCATGTTAAAAACCCTGTCTAAGTGAGTGCTACTCTTTCGCCAATGCCCAGGATAGCCCAGCATCTTCTCATTGTTAAATGTGGGACCATCGCATATGGGAAAGCCTACAAAAGTTCAAAAGATTCACTTTTATTCAGCAATAAACAAACAAACAGACAGCAACTGCAGCAAAAACAGAAGTTGCTGGAAAAGCTCGGCAGGTCTGGCTTCTGTGAAGAAAAAATCTGAGTTAACGTTTCGGGTCTGGTGACCCTTCCTCAGTAACTGCAGTTGGCTTTGGGAGCATGCAGACTAGTTGTCTTTTGGGCTGCAACAAATTCACACTCAATAAGCAATCATTGCATGCAGCTCCCATCTACTATAACTGGGTTGTCAGTTAAGACTTGTCTTGACTATTGCTGCCTGGTCCAGTTGTGCAGAGCATGACATTCTCAGATTACGTGACCCATTCTGTCTGCAGTGTACAGAGAACATAAGAAATAGGAGCAGGAGTGGGAAGTTCAACTCCTTGAGCCTGCTCCACCCATTTAATACAATCACGGCTGATCCCATCTCATCCTCAACTCCAACCTCCTGTCTGCTTTCCATAATCCTTCAACCAGTTACGAATTAAAAACCTATATATCTCCTCCTTAAATGTACCCAATGTCCCAGCAGTTACTACATTCTGGTGGAGTGAATTCTGCAAGTTCTGACCCTCTGAGAGAAGTAATTTCTTCTCATCAGTTTCAAATCTTCTACCCCAATCCTAAAACAAGGATTTTTCTTTCTAGATTGCCCTACATGAGGAAACAACTTTTCTATGTCTACTTTGTCAATACCCTTTAGTATATTGTATACTTCAATACGATCTCCTTTCATTTTTCTAAATTCCAGTATATAGATGTACAGCAAGACCTGCCCAGATCAATCAAAACAGCAGAGCCTCATCTTCAGCATGTTTAATTTCCGCTCCACCATGGCTCTGCCTGAAGAATGGGCTGCATTGCAATTCCCCTTCAGTTACAAGGATTGTGTAATGGAGTCATCAGCCATGGTTGCAGAGGATAGCCCTTGTCTGCCATGAGCTATCTTTGTAGGCATCTGGCCCTAAAAATAAGCAAGAATAGGAGAGTCCTCGAGGATTTAGGCACCAAAATTGCTCCCTATGTACCTGACACAGACTAAGATGCAGTACCAATGATCACAGATGACTTGTGCATTGCTGGAATTGGACCCTTTCTGTTAAGAAAGTTAGTTGTATTTTGATATGGCACTCTCAAAACAACGTGTACAGTCTACGGTACCCTGCATCTGAGTCAAGCCAATTATGTTTCCAAAATGTACTGCCCAGGCTACAGCACTGAACTTGGCACAGAGGAATGAGGTGAAACAATGCGATCTGGCATAGACTGTATTGGCAACACCTGTTGCACATTGAAGATTGAAAGGTCCCAAACAGATGGCCAGTGGCTCCTTGGAAGCAGTTTATTACATATAGCTATCTTGTTGATGGACACTGAGATGGAATGGCTGTTCACTCCTTCATGTTGTAGGTCCCACACACTAGTAGTTGGTATAGATCTGTGACAGAATCCGGGACATCCTCAGTTTGTGGCAATATTACACCTCACTCAGCTGGAGCAAATACAGCCCCCTGCACAGCCTGAGGTGACCTTCCCCTGCAATCTCTTCATATGATAGCTGGTTAGCATTTGTGGAGGTTACTGCTGATATTGGGCTTGTTGATGTATCTGTTCCTCTTTTATTTCTCCGCACCTTTGTTGCACACCAGCAATAACCCCTGCAGTGGTTAGATCCACCATTTCATCCTTCTGATGAACCTTTGTTGGGAACTTAAGAACATTTCCTTAATGATATGAGCAGTCAGCATTCATATCACTCACAAATGATGATTAAGTATACACCTTCATCCAGTGGAGGATTCCAATGAGGAGGGCCACAAATGCTCTACATACTTCACATATGGACCTTGTACCAATGAATACAGCAAAGGTTATATCACAGCAAGGCAATAGGAGATTGTAAATGTTGTATGAGTGTAGAGACCTTGTCCTCCCAGCCCCATATCGCTCAAGAAAGGCATATAAGAGCAAGTGGAAAATACTTACAGCTGACGATGCGATGACATCAGTTCTTTGTGAAGCCAAGGATCTAAGGTATTTTCTAATCAGCCCATTCAGAGCTATGATTATACATCTCTGAAGCAGGTGGGACTTGAACCCAAACAGCCTGGTTCAGAGGTAGAGACACTACCACTGCCTACAAGACACATGAAAACTTTCTATTTAATATCCAGAAATGCTCTTAAACACACAGCTTAATATTTAAATATGTATATGGCCTAAATGGTGCCTCTAGAAACTGATACTTCCCAGTAAGAGATGTGTATAACTCAGGAAGCCTGACAGGAAAGGAACATTATTTATTGTTGAACACCAAAATAGAGCTGCCACTCATTGCATATATAAGCTAGTCCCTGCCTGAGACAGACAGTTCCGCAGGCCCATCGCTGGGTCTGCATTCTACCTCTTGTGGTATTTTTATTTCCTTCTATTAACCACTGCAAGTAAATCACCCATGTTTTCCAATTGACTAATTTATGCGCAAAGCCCATTAAGGGCAATTCAAACCATACTATGAAAACTTATATTATCTTTATGAATTGTGGTCCATGGTTGACACTTTAAATGTCACCTCTGATTATCTCTGCTTCACAGACATGGCCATCTTCAATCTGCAATGATCAATGGCATGGTCAAGAATACTTCTGGTCAACGTTTGCACTGAACACTGTTATACATTGCATGCATTTCACATGCATAATGCTGTGGTTGCAGATGACTTCAACCTATACTGTGAAAGTGCCTGATTAATGCAATTGCCCCTTGAAGGGTCTCACATCATGCACAATCATTAAAGCCCACATGATCAGAGAGATGGAAAACAATCTCACTCTCTACTCCAGGTGTGCTCACAGATCTTTCCCATTTCCAAATATTTGTAAGTCTGATGAACAGTTCACAACTCTTTTTTTAAAATATTTAGCTAAAAACCATCATTGTGAATTTGATTACTTTTAAATTTCCTTATTTAGTTCATAATCATGTTCACAATTGACATGTACTACCAATGTGCATTTATCATTTTAGTTTTGGACAAATTTATGTCACTATGACCTGAAAGTTCCCTGTTATTTTCTGAGATAGTAAGAACTGCAGATTCTGCAATCAGAGACAACACAGTGTGGAGCAGGAGGAACACAGCAGGTCAGGCAACTTTCCAGCTCCTCTGAAGTTGCCTGACCTGCTGTGTTCCTCCAGTTCCACACTGTGTTGTCTCCGTTATTTTTTGATCTGACTTATCATCCTTTTTATTTTTCTTTCGTGCAAGTTGAATTTCTTCCTCAAAATTGATTGATTAATTGATTGTCATGTGCACCGAAGTACAGTGAAAAGCTATGTTTCCGAGCAGTCCAGGTAGATCATAGTAAGCAAGTATGGACAGAACAAAAAGACTTAGACAGAGGCATACAGGTTACATTGTACAGGGTGTGCGCTAAGTGAGATCAATGTTAGTGAAACCAACATTATTTGAGGACAGACTCCATTCATCAGTCTAATAATGACCAGGAAAAATATGTTTCTGAACCCACTGGTTTGAGCCTTCAGGGCTTCTGTATGTTCTGCCAAATGGAAGAGGTTGTAGGAGATCATTACCGGGGTGCGATGGGTCTTTGATGATGTTGGCAGCCTTTCTGCAGCAGTGAGCCATGTGAATGGAGTCCATGGATGGAAGGTTGGCTTCCGTGATGGTTTGGGCTGTGATTGTAGTTTCTTACGATCCTGGTCAGAGCAGTTGCCATTGCAGGCAGGATGCTTTCAATTGTGCATCTGTTGAATTTGGTGAGGGACCTTGTGAACATGCCAGATTTCCTGAGCCACCTGAGGAATAAGAGGCGTTGTTGTGGAAGTCCAGGACAGGTTGTCAGTTATCGTCATTCCGAGGAACTTGATGCTTGTCATCCTCTCAACCTCAGTTCCGTTGATGTAGGTGGGAGCGTGTTCTCCTCCTTTCTTTCTGAAGTTGATGGTCAGTTCTTTAGTTTTGCCGACGTTGAGAGAGAGGTTGTTCTCATTGCACCACGTCACCAAGCCCTCTATCTCCCTTCTGTATTTTGACTTGTTGTTGCTAGACATCAGTCCCACTATGATGGTGTTGTCAGCGAACTTGTAGATGGCGTTCATTTAGAATTTGGCAACATGGTCATAGCTGTACAGGGAGTACAGTAGGGAGCTGAGGATGCATCTTTGGGGGGTCCTGTGTTGAGTGTTTTGTGGAGAAGGTGCAGTTACCTATCTTCACTGATTGCAGCCTATGGGTCAGAAAGTGCAGGATCCAGTTGCAGAGGGCAGAGCCAAGACCAAGACCACAGAGTTTTGAGATCAGTCTGGAGGCGATAATGTTGTTTAAGGCAGAGCTGTAGTCAATGAGCAGGAGTCTGATGTAGGAGTCTTTGTTATCCAGATGTTCCTGGGATGAGTGCAGGGTTTGGGATATGGCATTTGTTGTGGACCTGTTATATCAGCAGGCAAAATCTACAGGGAACAGCCTCTAGATAATTCCATTTTTTTTCAGCCGTTACCTTGCTACATAGAATGATAGAACAGCCACTGTGTAAAAGGAGGCTGTTCAGTTTATTGTGCCTATGCTGGCTAGCTGCAAGAGCAGCTGAACTTAATTCCACCTCTTCCTCGTCTTGTAGCCCTACAGATCTCTTTTGAAGGACTTGATTGAATTGGCTTCTATTGCTCTCTTAGTGCATTTCAGATCCCAATCACTTCCCTAAGACAAGGGTTTAGGCCCGAAACGTCAAGTTTTCCTGCTCCTATGATGCTGCTTGACCTGCTGTGTTCATCCAGCCCCATGCTTGTTATCTACCATCCACAATCTTTCTATCACACTTGTTTAATTGAATAACCATTATTCATCTGTAGAATTTTATTTCGTTGATTTTCCCATCACCATCACTTTCAATAACATCCACATTTTCCTTTTAAGCTTTGGTTAGGTAACTAATTATTTGCATGTGATCAAAATGTAGTGATTTGTCTTTATATTATATAAAGGTATAAGCTTCATAAAACTGTTTTATTAAAATAACTGTTCACAGTTTATTACCAGTTGGATGTATTTGTAATTCTTGAGTTAATGATAGATCAAATGTCTGTAATCTCCAGCTTTGAATTTCAGCAGATGCCACATTGATAATAAGCTTGTGCAAAATTCCATGATACCTCCTAGGTTGAGAATTGCACTGTGTTAAATTAATGATATCAGTTTTGTATTGTGGTGATGAGGTCTCATACTTATGACCATCTGTCACATTGCAAAATATAATGAGTTCTATCTCTTAATATAGTAGAACATAATCGTGAGATTTGGTTTCACTTAGAAAATAGAATCAAGTAACAGATAGTAAGACTGTTGTTTTCTATTGTGTGTAAAAGATTGGAACACATGTTCTTGCTTTTCTGTACTTTTTTTTCATTTCTGTTTTCTTAAAAATAGTTGGGTAGTTTGGTTGAAGGGTAGCCTGATCTCGCTTGAATTTTCACTGAACTCTGAAAGCTATTGTTTTCTCTGTCAATGCATCAATATTTTGCAGGGTATGATGGTGCTAACCCTTTTATCCAATTTTTTTTTCCTTTTATCAATTTGAATTCAGTTCTTAAGTAATCTATTTTATAAAGAAAATAGTAGTCTAGAAACAGTTTATCCTTCACCATAATACAGCAAATATAGTGAAATAACATCACACATGATTGGCACTTGGCAAATATATTACAACCCCTCCTAAACTGATATTGCAAAATATGGGTATAATATTATGCATATAGTGCTTCATAAATCTTAGTTAATATCAAGAAACTTTGCTTTTCCTCTTCTTATACATTTGGTTTTTAAGCACTTTAAATTATAAAATGTATATGGTGAATTTGTGGTAATTCTATGCTTTCAAAAAGCAATTTTTGTCAAGTTTTAGCATAATGATAAAACATATGCTTTCCCCTCTACCTTCATCCTAAAGTGGATTTGTAATTCTTATTGAAGTTATTGTTGCTTAGAATTGTGATAGTGTTAATTACAGAAATTAAAACTAAGAGTATACAAGTGGGCAAACTCATCAGATAATTTGTTGAGCACATATGAAGAGAAATGAATTAATGGGTACAGACAGAGAGCTATGAAGGAGTCAGGATTAGGGTTAGGGTAGAGTGTCTTCTATGGTGATGTTTACATCTGGGTGTCCTTGGAAATGAAGCATGGAATAACCACTGGTATTATTGAGCCTTCTGTGACCAGTGGGTACCCTGGAGGCTGGTGTGTGTTATTTACATGCAAAATGACATTTTAATTTGCAAAAGTGCAGGTGAAATTTAAAGAACTTTTGTTGTAACAGTGCCCTGTTGTAACTGAGTAAAGATTGTTTTCTCACCTTCAATAAGGCCAGAAAGCATTGGAATGGTTAGCACTGCTGCCTCACAGCATCAGGGAGCTGGATTCGATTCCACCCTCAAGTGACTGTCTGTGTGGAGTTTGCACATTCTCCCTGTATCTGTGTGAGTTTCCTTCAAGTGCTCTGTTTCCTGCCGAAGTCCAAAGAAGTGCAGTTTAGGTGGATTGGCCATGCTAAATTGCTTATAGTGTACAGTGATGCGCAGCTAAGAGGATTAGCCATGGGAAATGCAGGGTTACAGAGATGGGTTGGGTCTGGGTGGGATGCTCTTCGGAGGGTTCAGATGCTTCCACACTGTTATGATTCAATGAATAACTGGCTTAAAAAGTTTAACAATCAGGATCCTTTTCCTGCCAAAGAACTAACCTTGATCAATACCTCAATAGACAACTATAGACCACACTGCAAGCTTTACTGACAGACGTGGCCACTGTGTGAGCACAAGCTCCAGCCTACAGCCAAACTGTCTGTGATACTGACCTGAAAATATATATATAATTCTGTGAAAAGAAAAGGCTAGGTTTTTCCAACAAGGTGGTAAAACATTCAGTGCTAGCATCTGATTTTCTGCCATTCATGCTTCATTCTGACCTGCTAAATCATTGGAATATTGAATGTTCCTGAATCTTTTGCAGGATATTATTTGCCTCAACTTAGGGGAAAAGGGTGACATGGAATAGGAGTGTTCAACAATAACTTGCACAGGAGCTGAAGGAGTAGCAAAGCATCCAGGTGCAATCTACAGAGTCCCATGGTGACAGTAAGTAGAGTTGCACCATGTATCATATACCACAAGGGAACTTATAGTTCCTCTTTAGTGCAACAAACAACAAATGTGCATAAATGCAGCTTCTTTCATAACCCCTGAATATTCCAAAGTGTTTCATAGTAAACAGATAGCTTTTTTGCATTGTTAAATTAGAAAAAATAAAAGAAACAAAAAGTCCAACATTACAGACTTTTGTGTCACCTTAGGTACAAAATACAAAGTCAGAGGAGGAAATTAGAAAAATAAAGAAATAAGAAGTTCAGAATAACAGTCCTTCCAACCCAGTCTGCACCGACACCTAGCCTCCAGACAACACTGGGTCTCACCTTCAGACTGTGTCAGCCCTGTCTCCAGGCTGTGCCAGGCATCAGCTCAAGGCCAGGAGTCTGTGCTGAGGCCAGGAGTTTTAAGTGAGACTGGGAGTCCACGATGAGGCCATGAGTCCAAGATGACTTCACTCAAGGCTCTGAAAGCTGGGAGCCTGTGCTGAGCCAGGAGTCCGTGCTGAGGCCAGGAGTCTGTGCTAAGGCCAGGAGTCGGCTCAAAGACAGGAGATAAGAAGGAAAGAAAACCACAAAAAGAAAGAAAAACAGAATGGATGAGCTCCAAATAAGGAGTTCTACTCTGCCACCAGCTGTGCTATAGAATTCACCTCTTTCTGTGTTGGGTATAAGGCTATAATAAAGTCTGGAGTCGAGTGGCCCTGGAGAAACCCAAACTAACTACCAGTGAGTTATTAGTGACTCAGTGACACTTGAAAGTGCAGTTGATGAAGTCTTCCATCATTTTAATGATTGAAAATAAGCAGCTGGGGTGGTAATGGACTATTGGATTTGTTCTTTTTATCGACAGGACCTTGCTACAGTTTTATGAAAATACTAGAATTGTGGTTATACTGTAACATATTAGATAAAGGCAAGGCCACTTGTTTAGCACATATCTTCAGTGCTGCAGCTGGGATGTTGCAATTGCTGTGTCAAGTGAAGTTCAGGTGTTTCCTGATTTTACATTGAATTGGTTGAAGATGGACATCTATAGTTGGGTCTTCAGTAGGAGGTCATCTACTTAGCATTTCTGAGCCGGCATATAAATGCTTTTGCAATGTGTTTTGCTCATATATATTGGACTAAAGCATTAATGATGGGGGTATTCATGGAGTTACTTCATTGAGTTAGTTGCTTATTTGTTCACCACCAAATGTAGCACGACAAAGTTTAATCAGACCGGTTAGTTTTGGAATTTCTGTTTCTGTCTGTTGTCTGTTGTTTCAGCTGGTTAATAGGCATTTAGTGTTGCATGGTAGCTTCAGTAGATTGGCACCTCTTTCAGGCCACATGACACTACTTCAGGTATGCTCATTCACATTCCTCATTGAGCTAAGGCTGGCTTTGTGGTGATCGAGAATTGAGTAATACACCAGAATATAAGGTTATAAAGTATGTTTAATGTTCATGATAGTGAGCCCATCCTCAGCCATTCTGCATCCCTCCAACACAATTTAGTGCTACTTAGTGATCAGTGGTGAGGAACTAAGCATCCCTGGGGTATCTCCTGCCTCTGAGAGCTGTAGGTTCCATTCTGTAGGCAGGGAATTTGGTAATAAACCTTTAAATCACCCATGCCATGTGTCTGCTTTGAGCAAAGTTTCCAAGTAGACAGAAACCTCTACCCTACCACTACCAGGTTGAAGGCATGACTACCAAGCCTTACATAGTGGGTTGCCTATATGGCATGGCCCTTGCCCATTGCTGATTGAACACTAGCAATGTTGGGGCAACTTTTAAGGACTTCATAATTGGCTTCTGGACATGATGGCTGTTCTTGAGTCTTCCTGCCTCAGACTGAAATGTGGAAGTATGCATGGCAGTGTGTGGCTACCCCCTACCTTCTCACCTGATTAAGTGAGCCCATCCACCTGCTAGGCTACAGAATGAAACTTCACACAGATTATGATGCTACATAGTTCTTCTACTGCTGCTGATAGCCCGCAATTACTTGTCAGTTTTGAGTTGCTTGATCTGTTCTTAAGCTGACTCACTTAGCATAGCATTAGTGCCACATGATGGAAAGGGAAGTTGTCCCCAATATAAATGTGGGACTTTGTTTAAATGAGGCTTTGTGAAATAAATTCTATGAATGCTGACCTGGCTGGAAGCACGGACAACAGGTGTACTAATGAAGGCAATGTCAAATTAGTGTTTCATCATTCTCATAACATTAGTAACTATGTCAAGATTCAGCTAGTTCAGTTGGTAGTGATGCTAAGTAATACTTTTGGCAATAGACATTGCCATTTCCCACCACGGTTCATGTTAATCTTTGCACTTCTTCCAAATGGCATTCAACAAATAGAAATACTGATTCACCCACTGAAGAAGTGAAGTAACAGGAAAATATCCAAACTGATGTTTGACGATTAAAGGATAGAGGGAGCACTTCAGTGTTTAGGACAACCAGACAAATAACTCAACCACAATGAACAACAATTGTTATGAGGGCTTTTTACAAATAGTAGGAAATCCCCAATGCTCATATCCATAAAATTCAAAACTGAGTTTTGACTATGAACAAAGTATATAATTTTTAGATTCCAGCAGGACAAAATTTCAGAAGACTTTTCTTTGTTGGAATTTGGAAACAGCTTTTGGAGGTTTGAGAGATTATATTCTTACTCCTTGCCAGTGACTCAGTTTTCATCTGACATTAATATCAGTGTAAATAATCGAAGAAACTTAGCTCCTTCCATGTATGTAAATTTAATAAATAAAATGACGACTGTTTTCAGATAGAAGGATGTACTGTTTTTCTTTTGATTTGTTAATTTGATGTATCAAAGTGGAACTTTCAGCTTGGTTTGAGCCTTCAATATAATCATTTTAAATTATTGCTTCAGACATCAATTTGAACACTTCAACAATAGCAATTAAAAGTGAATTTGAAGGCCTTTAAAATTAGATTTTTAGTCAAGAATTCGATATAAGAATACGAAGAAAGTTATTATCTCTGTGTCAAAGGGTTATGTCACAGAATGAGTACAATGTGGTAAAATAGGTGTTGTTTGGCCTCAGATAAATCAGCAGCTTTAACTTGCTACAGCTTCTGTTTGAAAGTCGTTGCATGCTTTTAAAAATGAGGTAACAGCTGAATACATATATCATTTAATCCTTTTCATTTTCTTTTACATTAATATTATGTTCAGAGAGATACCAGTGAATATAAATTCAGAATAATGAGGAGTGAATACAAGGCAGTCATCAAAGCAAAGGTTAGCATGATGTCATAAAGCGCTGGAGCAATACTTGTGCAGTTAGTAACTTGTCATTTTAAACAGAACTGTTAGATTACTGACTCGGAACTTACTCTAGGCTATCTGTTGCTTCATATACAATACAATCATAAAGTTTTGCACATTGTTTAATTCAGGTTTTTGCCCACTTTTTGTGCTGGGCTTGTTTGACGCTTAATGTGTTGACAGCCAGTTGATGATTACAATGAAACCGAGTTTACAGATGTGATATTATTAGTGTAAGCTGATAAAATAAATATTCTGCAGCCGATTTGCTAGGAAATCAGATGGACAGTATACCTTTGAAAAATAACAACGTACACAAGTGAAAATAAAAAATAACCGTAGCAAATATATCTAACATTTGCTTATTCCATGAAAGGATTAATGGTAAAATGCAGGACTCAATACAAAATGTTGAATTGCTACTCTGATGAAAGACAGTAACAAAGTACTGGAGTGGGTTTTCTTGATACGCTGGACTAGAGCTGGGAAGGCAGAAGGACTAGTATTATGGTAGAGGAAAGCATTAGGGCTGGGGAACTCCAACATTTTCCCATTGTATGTTGCCAGTGATGGCAGCATTAGTGGCTCAGTGCCCTCCAGACAGCCAATTAAGCCATTTAATAACTCTATTAACAGCCCTAACTCCCGTGGCTATTTCTGTTGTTTTGGAAGAGCCCACCGTTCGCTCGGGAAATTGGCAGATAAACTCTGATAGCCCCCCAGAAAGTTCCTCAGAGAGTATGTTTGTTATGGACAATACATGCTCCATTGAGGAGGCTTGAAGCAGCGAGGGCTGCCACACCCATCCCAAAATGGGAATGACATAGCCAGTGGACCATGTTTCCCAACTCCACGCCACTTTATTTGTCAGGACTGTCCAGCCTGGCCCAATCTTCTCCCCAGACAACAGCTGCTATCAGAATGTGCTTTACTATTTAGGCATCCTCAACCTGGAGTTCTTCAAACTGAAGTTGTGGTCTGAGTAGTGTTCACCATGAGACCCGGTGCTGCCAAGAACTACTGACCCTTTTGTCCCTGACATGGGGATTTCCACATAAGTCCAAAAAAATTCCATTAAAGTTTGTGAACTAATTATTTCACAAGTGAATGTCAAGTCATCTCTCAAATCCCAGAAAAGATGTTTTGCTAATGGGAACAGGAGAAGGTCACTTGGCAATTTGGGTTTTTCTACCATCTCATTAGACACCTGAAGGAGAAGTTTAAATTGGCATAGCTTAAGTGCTATGGACTGAAGCTCTAATCGAAAGAGAACTGTCATCTGAACAATTATAGTTTGGGATAACAAGATATAGAGCTGGATGAACACAGCAGGCCAAGCAGCATCAGAATAGCAGGAAAGCTGACGTTTCAGGCTTGGACCCTTCTTCAGAAATAGGGGAGGGGAATGGGATTCTGAAATAAATAGGGAGAGAGGGGGATGCAGATAGAAGATGGATAAAGGAGAAGATAGGTAGAGAGGAGACAGACAGGTCAAAGAGGCGGGGATAGAGCCAGTAAAGGTGAGTGTAGGTGGGGAGTTAGGGAGGGGATAGGTCAGTCCAGAGGGGACAGACGGGTCAAGGGGACGGTATGAGGCTAGTAGGTAGGAGATGGGAGTGGGCCTTGAGGTGGGAGGAGGGGATAGGTGGGAGGAAGGACAGGTTAGGGAGGCGGGGACGTGGTTGGGGGCTGGGAGTGGAGATTTTGAAGCTTGTGAAGTTCACAGTGATACCATTGGGCTGCAGGGTTCCCAAACGAAATATGAGGTGCTATTCCTGCAACCTTCGGGTGGCATCATTGTGGCACTGCAGGAGGCCCAGGATGGACATGTTGTCAAAGGAGTGGGAGGGGGAGTTGAAATGGTTCACGACTGGGAGGTGCAGTTGTTCGTTGCGAACCGAGCGTAGGTGTTCTGCAAAGCTGTCCCCAGGCCTCCACTTAGTTTTCCTGATATAGAGGAGGCCACGTCTGGAACAGTGGATACAGTACCTCATATTTCACTTGGGAACCCTAGAGCCTCCTCATATTTTGCTTGGGAACCCTGCAGCCCAATGGTATCAATGTGGACTTCACAAGCTTCAAAATCTCCCCTCCCCCAACCGCGTCCCCACCTCCCAAACCTGTCCTTCCTCCCCACTATCCCCTCCTCCGACCTCAAGCCCCAAGCCCATCTCCTACCTACTAGCCTCATACCACCCCCTTGACCTGTCCGTCCTCCCTGGATTGACCTATCCCGTCCCTAACTCCCCACCTACACTCACCTTTACTGGCTCCAACCCCGCCTCTTTGACCTGTCTGTCTCCTCTCCACCTATATGCTCCTTTATCCATCTTCTATCCACCTCCCCCTCTCTTCCTATTTAGTTTAGAATCCCCTTCCCCTCCCCCATTTCTGAAGAAGGGTCCAGGCCTGAAACGTCAGCTTTCCTGCTCCTCTGATGCTGCTTGGCCTGCTGTGTTCATCCAGCTCTACACCTTGTTATCTCAGATTCTCCAGCATCTGCAGTTCCTACTATCTCTGAAATAATTATAGTTTGGATTTAGTTCAGGCAGTACCTCACCTTATCAGCAATGGTGGCTATTGTTGGCTATGCTTGGTCCTGTAAACTCTAATGCTTGAATGGGGTAAGACATATTGGGCATACTGTACATGCCCAGTGCAGAGAAAATGAGTAATATTTGTTCATCCTAAAACTTGCTACTCTTATTCATTGATACTTCAAATTGTAAGGTTTTTGTTTAATAGGAAACATAGATTTTCTCAAGGAAACCACTATCTATCATGACCGCATTTAGAGAGTCAGAAACAGGGCCACATTGTAACAGTCTGCTTTTTTTGATAATGCTGTTCAGTCCTACTGTTTTGTCCATGGATAAGAGAATACAGCGATATGTGTTACTTAAGGTTTAAAATACCCAGACATGTGGGTGTCATCGTATACCATGAAAGTGCATTTGCTATTAAGTGATAGAATGCTGGTTGTTGCAACAATTCATCATCCAGAAAGCTCCTATTTGTTTAACGGTCAGGGACCGGTCACAAGTCAGTGTGGGGCCAGCTTTTCAATAGGGAAGGCACAGTGGTGAGTGAGTAACCCTGGGGCATTCCACTTCCCCTCCCATCAGTTGGTTCAAGAACAACACCGGCAGGGATCCATTGCAAGTTACCAGTTCTCTCAGCCACAAACAAATGCATGATGTCAAGAGGAGGCATCTGATATGGCAGCAAGAGAATTGATTAAAACTGAGGCCTTCTTTCTAATCATACCTTCAAGATACAAATCTGTAGGACTAAAGGGCATTGCAGAATTATGCAACAATCTGTACGTAACTTGCAACAGGGAAAGCTTGTTTTGTGCTCCATGACTTTTTTTTAGTAAGTTATCAATAAAGAGGAATTCTGCTTTTTTAAGTTCTGGTCATTCATCTATGTTTGTTTTTGTGTTTATGTTGTCTTACTCATACTCATTTTGGCATGTAAAAAGACACTTTGATTTGCTTAAGTTAATAAAGTTCTGCTTAAAAGTAAAATATTTGCTTTCCTAGATATATGGAAACTATACAAGTATAAGTAAATGTTATGCAGGAAGCATTTTAATCAAACCTAACTAAAGGATTATGAATGTCAAGTAGTTGATACGAGTATTACAATAGTAGATTTTCTGAGTCAGTAAACCTACTGTGCTTCACTTACTGCTGCATACTAAGAAATAAAGGCGGGCATATATGTAAACATACATACAAGTATACAAGTTAGCAGGAATAGGCCATTCAGTCTATTAAGTCTGTTATGCCACTCAATAAGATCATCACTGACTTGATTCTAACACACATCCACATGCTAATCTACGCCAACTACCTTTCACTCTCTTGCTTAACAAGAATCCCTCAACCTCTGCCATAAAAGTCTTCAAAGACTTTGCTTCAACTAAATAATAGGCTGGGATTATGGAATACAAGTCCAGGGACATTACACCACTGCCTTCCTGTGATACTAGCCATACTGAAATTTAGTTTAGTTTTGTTTCTAGTTGTCAGTTATGAAAATCTGGCTGGCTAGTGTAAAAGGAATGTGCACATTTTATAGATAAGTGTCTGCATCTGGGGGCAAATAATTATTTTAAAATGTTGGATATGCCATTGTGTGCCATGGCTGGGAACAGGAAGAGAAGGAAGAATCATAGAATCATAGAATTTTATAGTACAGCAGGAGGCCATTCAACCCATCAGGTCTGCAAGTATAACAAGTGTAAATTAACTGAAAGAACACTCAATGTGGGGGAGGGCGCATACATTTCCTGTGGCTGGCAAAATGAGCATGCAGTTCGTAAGGTGAGTGTGTTCAGGCCTTTGACATTTCAGTGAACCCATTTTATAGAACAGCTGGGTATCATTCCTTGCTGCAGGTGGTGAATATGCCTTATACCAGATCTTCACATTCCAGGAACATTTCATTGCAGCTCATCAGGCTTTGTCCACCCATATTCTGTCAGCCACAACTTCAAGATGGAACAGACAAGACAAAATGTTGCCATGCCCAAATCTTCCAAGGTTGTCAACTCTCAGATGTTTGTAAATTAGCCTATTTCTGTGATTAATTTTACTGGCACCTAACCAGGTTTCACGTGACTATCATTGTGCTTGGGCAGCTTTAATTTCTAGTACTTGAAGACTACATATCTGCTCATACAGTAAGCTGGTTGACTGATAGCCAACTCCCTACTTTCAGAGATGCATTCCTGATGAAGGTTAGGTAGGGACATCAGTGGGCACATTTGGTTTGGAATTAAGCTCATGTTATGAACATACTGTTCCTGTTGTGCAGAATATTTTGCTTCCCCCTGTCGTTGTGAGCTTGAAAGTAGACAAGATGATTGATCAGGTAGGAATCCTGCAGTGTCCTACCTCCACCCCAATTGTCATACCTGGCAGCATAATCCACATGTATTTATTAGGAAGCCTTGATCAAGACTTGGTGCCCGGATAGGGACAGCCAGCTCCCTGCCTTGAATGCTAAATTTCCTCTTCCCTCCTTGGAGTGACACTACAACAAGTGGACCCCACCCCACGATCCACCTCCTGGAACTCGCACTTCCCACCATCACTCACCAGCAACAATCCTTAGCTTCAAAGGGGTAACATTACTGTACAGCCATCACCTTTCTGATGGCACAGCCAAACAACAGAGGTGCCGGTATCTGAATGGCCAACAGCTCTTGGTGAGCTGGAAATTTGCTTCTGGGCTCCTTGATCCTCATAGGATACCCCACTGCAACCTTTCAAGGGCCAGTGTGGAATAAGTCCCTTAAAGAAGTTCACCAGTTCTCCAACCACTAGCCGAGATCCCTGTCACCGCAAGATCCTGCTCATTATGTTTTGGGCAGTTACCAAAAACATGCCTGAAAAGTACACTGTGCTTTACTGCATTCATTAAGTGGTTTCTTTAAAAATTTAACAAGTACATTAAAATTGTACACTGATTAATTTTATGCTTAAGCTAATGTGCCTGTCACTAACTCTATTTTATTCTTTTAATGGATTTGAGTGTTGATGGCAAGGCTAGTGTTTGCTGTGTATCCCCAATTGCCCTTAACTTGAGTGACTTGCTCAGCCATCGAGGGTCATGAAGAGTCAGCACACTATTATGGATCTGGAGTCATATGTAGGCCTCACCAGGTAAAGGATGTCAAATTTTCTTCCCTAAAGGACATTAGTGAATTGATTGTGTTTTTATGACAATCAGTAATAACTTCATAGTCACCATTCTTGAGCTTCAATTTATATTCCAGATTTATTAATTGAATTCAAATTCTACCAGGTGCACTGGCTGGGATTTGAACTCATGTCTCCATGTTTGAGCTTTTCAAATCTCAGCCCAGTGACATTTCTGCCATATTACCATATTACTACAAAGAACAATTTCAACTCCCTCGTTTACTTGGATATGAAACAGAAATTCTCTGAGTTATAACACAGGAGCAGGTTTGAATATCAAGAGTTATTGAACACTGAAATGAGAATTCTTAATAGAAGGTGTAGTGTTAAAGTGGGTCTCAGACCGATTAATTCAGCGTGCTTTAGGCCACACTGAATAAATTTGTTGTTAATCATGTCACTGCCAGTGTTGAAAATTCTCCAACCACATTGATTTTTATGGCTTTTTGTGTTTTTACTTCATCCATTCTGCCTTGTTGCTAATACATACCTGACATTCTCTTGTATCAGAGAGGTTCCTGATATTGCAAACAACAAACTGTCATAAGTAAAGAATTTGTCTCCAATATTCATGCTTAAGTGACAAGAATAAGTTGGCTATTTATTTTCCATGCCTTGCATAGTATGTCATTGATTTTGGACATAGTGATGATGTATAGGCTGATTCTGGGAAGTGTGTTAGATTTGTAATGTCAGAGAAACCATCAGCATTTCAGAGGTAACATTCTGGAGATTTTTGCATCTAATATTTGCATCATATTGATAATGTACGATTTTAATTGCCTGTCATCCAATGCAAGCTTCCAACCTTTAGACAGTAGCTTCTGTGGTAAAATAAAGCAACAAATTAACTATTTAAATTTATGAAAGCAGACTGCATATAAATTGTCACCTTCAATTTGGCGCCTTGTATTGCAATTCCTTATTTTGATCACAGCAAAGGAGATGGGCTTGTTTTCTGTAGCTTGTTATAAATTTTGTGACCTACAAAGCATAGCTTGGGCATTTTACGTAAACTGGCATATAACCCCCAGAGTAGAAGACTTCCTACAGCGTTAAAGAAAAGAAACAGGCAGCTGGTAGAAACAAAAATCCTGTGGAAAGTGAACATAGTGGGGCTTCCTGCCGTTTCAGCAGTGCTGTGTCCCTGGGTGAGACATCTGTTGTATAAATATCAGAACACAGCACTTTTTGTCATGTGGTACTCCTCTTTTACATCCATTCATTGTTTTTGAACAAGTAACTGCGGTATCTTCTTCGATTAATTTATTTTATAACTGGGCAGATTGGTCACTGAAGAAGAATCTTTGCTGAGGCCCTTTATAAAAAAAGCAATCGCAACATCCTTGGTTAAATTTCTTCACTTCCTTTGAGGCTTAGTATGGATCCAGATGTTATCCTTTTCACACATGCTGGGTGACATTGTACCATTGTGACCCTTTCTTTTGTAAAAACCCATGGCACCATCTCTGTGGTAATGACTACACTAGCCCCCGGCCTGGCCACAGCTGTCTGTGTTCGTTTTTTTTTCTCTGTATCCTTCTCATTACTTGCCATCATCTTTCGCCGATGCAGATCTCGATCAAGAGGACGTTAATGTAGTTCCTTTGCTGTCCCTCATGTAAATACAGAAGCTATTTTAAAAATAGCATGATTAATGCAATGTTTAGGATGACCTAAAACTAAATGCGGAGAAGTTGTATCTGTGATTTTTGAAAATAAAAAGGGAATTTTTTAAAGCAGGCAAAATACCAAGATGGTTGATTCATTTGCATGTGTGCAGGCCCTTGTACGTATCTGATTTTACAAACATCAAAGTCCACAAATTGCAAAACTGTGAGAAACTGTGGTCTGTTAATTGAGCAGAAAACAAACTATGCTTCATTTCTGCTAATAAATAAATATTAGTTTTGTCAACAGATCAAATTTCTGATGATTGTATCCTTTAATACCATTTCTCATCTTCCACCTCTGCTCCGCTTTACTGCCTACTACTGCCTCACTTTACTTGAATAAACTGCACTTATATGAAGAGTGGTTGTTTTTCAATATTGTGCTGTGACTATAATTCATGTGTGAGCCTTGACAGTGAGTAACAGCTGACTATTTGGCTGCTGGAGGCATCTCACTTTCACTTGGTCATGCGATCTTCTCAAATATTGTTGGTCAGCAGTTCAGTGCAGGGACATGGATCAATCTTCATCATTGTAACTAAGTGCACTAAGGCCAATTGAAGGAATGAGGGGATTCCAAAGCCACTTCCACTTAGAGATAACCCAGCACAAACTTCATTGGACTGCTGAAGTGAAATGTCTCTGGTGCTGTCATGTTGATCCAGGTTTTCTGGAAAAGCAACTGTATTGATTGAATGTATTCAATGCGCAGTTATACTTCAACACTTGCAAAAACTAAGGTAATTTAATCTGCAGTTGGATTCTGTTCTGTCACTGATGCTTTTTTTATGTCACTGCAGTTGATACACTTGGGTCTTGTTCCCGTGCATAACACATGAAATATTTGCAATTACAGGGCCTCTAGATAAAATTAACCTAGAAAGTTCCATAAGTAGTGTAATCCATCCTGTGCCATTTTCTGCATGTTGCAATTCTCAAGATGGTGGTTGAAGGCTTGTTGTCACTCACATTTTTCATTGTTTTGTCAGGCTCACTAAAAAGCTTTTGAATAGAACGAAACGTGTATATTTAGATGCTTAGTAATAAAATGATGCAAATCAGGCATTGTACCGATATTAAAATGCATTAAAAAGAAATGCAGTCATATAAATGTATCTTGTGCGTTGAAAATGTAATGCAGATGTATGGCTGGATACAGGAATTTAAGCAAGAACCATCCTGTGGTAGTGTCTACGTAAGGATAACCAAACTGAAATTGCTATCAAATAAACAGAATGACTATTGAACATGTGGGAGTTTGATATTATCAACTTAGTAATATAACTATGAACAATGGTCCGGATATTGTTATGGTGACAGTATCTTTCAAGCAGCATAGACTGAAGCTACACATATAACAAAGAACTGTACAGCACAGGAATGTGTCCTTTGGCCCACAGTGTTGTGCTGAACATGACGCCAAATTTAACTAATTCCTTCTGCCTGGCCTTGGCCCATATCCCTCCGTTCTTTGCATATTCATGTGCTTATTTGAAAGTCCCTTAAACACCCCTACCGTATCTCGCTCAGCCACCACCCCTGGCAGTGCGATCCAGACTCCTACCACTCTCTGTGTAAAACGTTTTCCCCTCACAGCTCCCTTAAATGCAAGGCCCCTAGTTTTAGACATTTGAACTCTGACCATCAACAATATCTATATCTCATAATTTTATAGACTTCTATCAAGTCTCCCCTCAGCCACCAAAGCTCCAGATCCTCTCCTTATAGCTCATTCCCTCTAAGCCAGGCAGCATCCTGGTAAACCTCTTCTGCACCCTCTCCAAAACCACCACATCCTTCCTGTAATGTGGCAACCAGAAGTGAATGCAATAGTCTAAAAGTGGCCTAACTGAAGTCTTATAAAGCTCCAACACGGCATCCTGACACCAGGACCAGGCAGCTGATTCATCGGGAACTGCCCAAGAATTTGAACTTCCCATTGGCAGTTCCGCTGCATCTGGAAACCTCCAATAGATTCAGTTAAAGTCTGAGTGAGACTTACAGCGCACTTTAACTTTTCCTGGGTCACCATTAATCTTAAGGTTTAAGACCTCCTGGGAAAGTATTAGACCAAAACCTTTATTCAACACTGATGTCCCCATAGCCTATTCACCACCTTCAAGTCAGGAGTTTGATAGACTACCCTCCATGTCTCTGGGCGAGTGCAGCTCCAAGATTACTCTAGTTCATCACCGTTCAGGACAAAATTGCCAGTTTAATTGACAATCCTTCAACCATCTTAAACATTCACTGCCTGCATTATTATTTTACAAATTCCTACTTTAGAAGTAAAATCAGTATGATGCCAAACCAAAACTCAAACAGATCCTAAATAAAGCCTCACACCTAACATGCATTGTCTGAAATGTCACCTCTTCTTTACACCCAATAAAACTTCTGGTTCTCTCAAGACAGTGACTTGAAAGGAATTTGACGATTTACATATACCTATTAATCAATTAAAACCATCTAACCGATTATAGATTTAACAGTGTCTTAGGTTTGTTTAATACATCTGTATCAGTGGTATGACCCTCTGATCTTATAAATTCTGTGTCTGATACTACCTCTTTCACTAACACCTGAAGAAGGGGTGTAGAAGGGTCCTGACCCGAAATGCCAGCTTTCCTGCTCCTCTGATGCTACCTGGCCTGCTGTGTTCCTCCAGCTCCACGCTGTGTTATCTCTGACTCCAGCATCTGCAGTTCTTACTATCTCTGAGGGTCTGAAAGCTTGTGTTTTCAAACAAACCTGTTGGATTTAGCCTGGTCTCATGTGATTTCTGACGTTATTATTGCACAGCGGTAGCAATAATTAACACGTACAAAATGCATTGAGAAAGTTGCCAAGGCTCCTTAGCACCGAGGCATCAGATACATGGGAGCACAATCACTGCAAGCTGTCCTCCAAGTTGTACATTGTCCTCACTTGGAAATATCACTGGGTAAGATCCTGGAACTTGCTCCTGAGCAGCAATGTGGGAGCAGCATGTCTGGAAATGGCTCCATGCCACCTTCTCAAAGCCAGTTGGAGTTGGGCAATGAACATTGATCTTTCAAGAGATGCTAAAATTTACGAAAATATTGAAAAAACTGTACCGACAGTGATGTTAGAAGGGAGTGCCAAAATTTTTGACACATTTACAGTGAAAGATATAATCCAATGAGGATAGTAGAAAGAGTGAGAAGCTGAGCTTATAGTTTTAACCTTGCAAACTGTATATTTGTAGATTGAAATCCCAGCCTTTGCTGTTGAGGATTTCTACATTTACTTAGTGTGACATCGTCGTGTTCCAACAGGTGAGGGTACAGAATAAGGTCTATCAAGATGAACTTTGCCCTGAAACAAGTGCACTTGCTCCGGAATAGACACATTTGTACCTTTCACCCACCCTTCTCTTGAGCATTGATTTTTTTTTCAATTCATTCACAGGATGAGGGCATTGCTGGTAGGCAGTATATGTTGCCCATCCCTAATTACCCAGATGGCAGTTAAGAGTCAACCACATTGCTGGAGTTACATGTAGGTCCAGACCAAGTAAGGATGGCAGTTTCCTTCCCTAAAGGACATTTGTGGAGCAGATGGGTTTTTCCAACAATCATGGTCATCATTAGACTCTTAATTCCAGATATTTACTGAATTCAAATTCCACCATCTGCCATGGTGGGATTCGAACCAGGATCCTCAGAACATTACCTGGGTCTCTGTGTTAACAGTCCAGTGTTAATATCACTAGGCAATTGCTTCCCCATTAATGCAGCCTTTGAAAAATCTTGAGTAATGAAAGGATTTGTTGGGGTAGATAGAGAGAAATTTATTTATTTAATTCGCGAGTCCAATATGAAGATGGGTAACTTTGGTATTGGGGCCAGACATTTCAACCTTGATGTCAACAGCCCGTTCAAAGAATCTACTGAAGATAGGTGAATTTAAAAGCCTTAAACTGAGATTGATAGATTGTTGTTTGGGAAGGGCAATAAGAGATGTAGAAAAGGAATGTAAATAGAATCATGTCTAATGTCCTGCTCAAATCCAGAATAGAGTAACAAGAACAGGCAGCAGTGAGAAATGGGAATATATAAATGGGTGGCAAGAGCTATTCAATGACCTTTGATTAAAACAGGTAGGGATAGCAAAATATGGCTTTGAAAATGATGTATCGAATGGCTGAAGAGAGGGAGAGGTTGACAACTTAAGAAAGAATAGAAACAAACAGGAAGGATCATTTGGATCTCACCTGGTACGCCTTCAAGATTTCAGGCAGTGTGAACTTCATTGAATACATTCATTCATTTCATGCTGCAGTGTGGTGGCAGGGGACAGTTTGTATCATGTAATAGATTGTGGGCTAGGTTGTCAAGAATAAAGTTTGGTGAAATGAGGTATAAAGTTATAAAGTGCAGAGACACAGAAGTGTTTAGTCTATGGTATTAATTTTGTCCATAAAGTTACAGATGAATAAAAAGATATATCAAACTTTAAAAAAAACACATAGTTATTCCAAGTTGTTTTAATTTATTTATTGTCACAGTATCTTGTTACAAAACACAGTGAAAAGTGTTATCTAGTGACACCACTCTCTGGCATCAGCTTAAAAAACAGAAAACTAAGCCAAAACATAGAATATAAAGGCATGAAAATGAAGAAATAAAGAAAATGTCAAACTTTACAGTTCTTCTTGTCAAGCGCTCCACAATGGGATATGGGCGTGTTGGCGAGGCATGAGTTCCCTTCATTGTGCTGCTGCTGCTGGGATGTAAGTCACCACTCTTCACCTCCGTTTCGCCACAGTGAGTCCTCACTGGACCTCGCCAATGCACAGTGAGACTGGGAATTATTAGTGGAAAATAAAGAGATGGCAGATAAACTGATTTGGTAATTTACATTTTTGTCTTTTTTTTTACAATTTTTATACATGACTTTGCTAAATTTGCTGATGATACAAAGGTAGAAAATTAAGTTGCAAAAAAATCGCAAGAAGACTGCAAAGAGAAAAAGTTAGGTGAAGTGAGTGTGCAAAATTCTGGCAATAAACAATTGCTCTCACTGTAAAGGATACAAGCAGGATGCCAGGAGTAGCTGCAAATCTGGAAATGGAGGAAGAAACTCAGGAAAAATACAATCACCAGGGAATGATACTCAGCTAACTTTTGGAACTGCAGGCTGACAAGTTCCCAGGACGTTACCATCAGGTCTTAAAAAAATTTGCTTGTGAGACAGTTGATGCATTTGGATTTTCCAAAATTCTTTAGATTTTGTAAAGGTTGCATTAGAAAGGAAAATATTGATTGTAACATTTTTATCATTTGAAGAGTCATTGAAGACACTTTGGGCTGAATGGTCCTCTTTTACACTGTAACAATTCTGTGATCCTTTATTCAGAAAGGGAAGTTGACAGAAACAGAAAACCACAGGCCTGTTAAATTAACATTTGTCAAATGGGACATGTTGGACACTATTATTGAAGATGTCACTTTTTATAATTGACTCACTTTAATAAAGATTCTTGGAGAAGTTTTAGATAACCAGGCAGAATCAACCTGAGTTTGTGAAATAGAAATTATTTTTAAAAGTGTTCTTTTGAAGAAGTAACATGCAGTGGATAAATGGAAACAAATGGAAGGACTGTACTTAGACTTCCAAAAGGCATTTAATCAAGTGCTACCTCAAAGGTTATTGTAGAAGATAAAAGCTCATGGTGTACAGAGTAAAATACTGACATGGATTTAAGATCGGCTAGCTGGCAGGAAATGGATTTAGAATAAATGTGTCTAGCAAGATGTAATGAGCGGTAATCGAGGCTAGGGCCTCAATTTTTTACAATTTGTATAAATGACTTTAATGGGAACGATGATTCTTGCCAAATTTACTGATGATGGGTCAGAGAGTGAGTTGTGAAAAAGTCACACGAAGACCACAAAGAGAAAAAGGTAGGGTAAGTGAGTGGACAAAGATCTGGCTTACGGATTATAATGTCAAAAATTATAAATTGTTCGTTTTGGCAGGAAGAATAATAAAGAAGCATATTATCAAATTGGTGAGAGATTCAGAGCCTTGAGATGCAGAGGGATATGTATGACCTAGTTCATGAATTGCGAAAGTTTAGGATGCAAGCAATAAGGAAATCTAAAGAATGTTGTTGCTTATTAAAGAATATAGAACATAGAACAGTAGAGTACAGTACAGGCCCTTTGGCCCATGATGTTGTGCCGACCTATTATCCTACTAAGATCAATCTACCCTGCATACCCTACATTTTACTATCCTCCATGTGCCTATCCAAGAGTCTCTTAAAAGTCTCTAATGTATCTGACAATTGTCAGGGGAATTTATACAAAAGTAGGGAGGTCCTGCTTCAGCTACCCAGGGCATTGAGAAGATGACCTTTGGAATATTATATATAATATAGCTATCCTTATTTAATGAAGGATGTAAATGTACTGAAGCTGTTTAGGCCAGAGAGGGTTTACTAGACTAATACCTGGAATGGGCAGATTGTTCTATGGGAAATGGTTGGACAGGCTAGGCTTTGTATTCACTGGCATTTTGACGGGTAAGAAACAACTTTGATTGAAACATGTAAGATCCTGAGGGGCTTTGACAGGATCCAGAATTAAAAGTCATTGTTTAAAACAGAGAGGAGGTGAATTCTTCTCTCTCATACAAGGCCATGGGTTATTAGAACTCTCTTCCCCAAAAAGGTGGTGGAAGCAAGTTGTTAAATGTGTTAAGGTGAGGTTAATAAATTCTTGATAATCAAAGAAGTGAAAGGTTATTTGGCGGTAGGTGAGGATGTGGAGTAATCAGGGCAGACATGATCTCACTGTCCATAAGCCCAACTCTCAATCTGTAAACTCCTTGCCTAAAAATTTCTGTAGGAACTCTGTTCTTATATTACTAGTTAGCTTTCTCTCATGATCTAATTGTAAGGTAGAGCAGGCTCAAAGGGTTGAAAAATCTACTTCACTTCCTATCTTGTACACTGTATGTTCCTATATCAGTATCTGTTTGTTGGGTTGTCCTTATCTGATGCCTACATGAACTGACTATTGCCTCTCCTTCTTCCCTGTCCTCTCACTGCCTCATCTCTCATCAAACTCATATCTCCGGTGAATCTCGATGCGATTAACTTAAATCTAGCTGTAAATCATAAGGCCAGATGTATGTGTATATTACAGACATATAGTGGTAGTATAATGCTAGAAAGAAAACACTTTGACTTCAAACCTGTTATATCCTTAAAAAGCACATAAACATTTTAAAACACAGTCATTGCAAACAGTTTACACATTTTAGACCATAAAGTGATAAAATGTAGGAGCAGAAATAGGCCATTTGGCCCATTGAGTCTGCTCTGCCATTCAAAGAGATTGTGGCTGATCTGATCCCAACTTTACTTTCCTGACTTTTTCCCCATAAGCCTTGATCTTCTGAGTTAAAATCTGTCTCACACCCTTGAACATACTAAAATAGCCTAGCCTCGACTGTCCAATTCAATAAAGAATTCCACATATCTATTACTCTCTGAGAGGAGAATTTCTAACCTATCCCTTATTCTGTGATTATACCCTCTGGTCCTAGACTTTCCCACAATGGGACAACCTTTACATATCTACCATGTCAAGGGGTCAAAATCTGTTCACAATATTCGGGTATGGTCTGACTAGTGCCTTATATAGTTTTAGCAAGACCTCCCTATGTTTATGCTCCATTCCCTTTGAAATAAGGATGAACAATCAACTTGCTTTTTCTATTACCTCCTGAACATGTATGCTAGCTTTTTGTAATCTATGCAGGAGGTCCCTTAATTCTCTCTGTGCTGCAGCTTTCTGTATTCTTTGCCCATTTAAGTAATATTCGGTTCTTCTATGCTTGCTGCCAAAGTGCAAAACCTCCCAGTTTCCCACATTACATTCCATCCTTTTCACCCACTCGCTTAACCTGTCAATATCCCTATGCAGACTGGGTGATCCTCACTGCTCCCTCTATTTGTGTCATCTGCAAACCTGGTGATTGTATATTCACTTCTCTGGTGCTGATCTCTGTGGCATTCCATTAGTTACAGGTTGCCATCCCGAAAATTCACTCTTTATCCAAATTCTGACTTCTATTAATTAGTCGGTCCTCTATACATGCTAGTTATTGTAACTTAAGTAACCTCGTGTGGCACTTTGTCAAACAGCTTTTGAAAATCAAAATACGTTATGCCTTCTGATTTTCCACTATCTATGGTGCTTGTTACCTTTCCAAAGAACTGCAATAAAATTGTAAGGCATGTTTTCCCCCTCATGAAGGCATGTTCACGCTTCTTGATTATAATATGTATTTATAATCAGTCCACTATTGCATCCTTTAAAATGGACGCTAAAATTTTCCCAATGACAGGTGTAAGCTAACAGGTTTAACACATTTTTTGGCACCGTTCCCAGGTCTACTTTGAGGTATTTCAGCTCCAACTAATGAGGAAATGTGGTGATGTCACCGTTCGTCAGTTTATACAATTGAATCAAGAGTACGAGAAAAGAATCTGATGGATTGTCATATTCACCTGGGTGAGATTGTGATAGTTTTGTGTCTGGTAATAATAATCATCACAAATCTTATGAAAATAGTGATCCATTAGTTATAGTTACAGTTTGTTTTTCAACTAAATCAAAGTAGCTAATGCAAAAAGAGGGTGGCCTGACATTAACACCAGTTCAAAGTCAGTGAGGCTCAGCGGTAGCTCTGTGTTCTGTAAAGGTGACATACATTCATACATAGTGACCAGCTCTCTGTGAACAAAAGGAGTAAGTTCAAGCCTTGCATCTTTCTTAAATTAGCAGAATACTCACAGTCATAGAGATGTACAGCATGGAAATAGAACCTTCGGCCAAACTCGTCCAGATATCCTAAATTAATCCAATCCCATTTGCCAGTAAATGGCCCATATCCCTCTAAACACTTTATTTTCATATACCCATCCGGATACCTTTTAAATGTTGTGGTCTTACCAGCATCCATCGCCTCCTCTGGCAATTCATTCCATACACACATCACACTCTGCGTGAAAAAGTTGCCCCTTAGGTACCTTTTAGGTCTTTCCCTCTGGTTTTCCCTTTAGTTTTGGACTCACCTACCCTGGGGAAAAGACCTTGGCTATGCACCTTACTCATGCCCCTTGTGAGCTTATAAACTTCTATAAGGTCACCCCTCACCCTTCGAAGTTTCAGGGGAAATTAGGAACCTATAGTTCCTATTGCAATGTCCATGGCAATGCTTCAATGAATCAAAGCTGACCTGCCAATAGTAACTTGAAATTTGGGAATCTTGAATTTGTCCTGATAAGTGTAAGAAGAAAAGCTCCAGCAACATGTCTCTCTTTTCAGCTATATTCATCAAGGATAGTCTCATGTCTGTTGGTACACTAATACAGATTTGTGGTTAAAATTACACTAAGCTCAAATACACTGGTATGCTGTTAAAAAATAGGAAATGGAGAGGTTGGTTGCTTTCCCGTAGTAAAGAAGTTACCTGAAAGGGATTGCATCATGCACCATTCTTTTGCCTCGATCTAAAGGCTTTTGGAAAGAAGTCTTGACAGAATCATGGCAGTTAAGACGCTTCTCTGGTGTCTGGGCATTGGAAACTGCAGAAAGGGGTAAGCAATATGATTTCTTTGAAAATTAGAGGGTTTGGGATAGTTGGACCAGAGCACCCAGGCTCCATTTTAAAGTCATACCCCAAAAATTTCATTGGGATTTCTCCTGATCAACCATAGTAAATTCAGCAGAATTGAATATTTGAAGCTTTTGTCTCTGAATAATGCTTTAATCTGTTCATAAGGTTACAGCAGCGGATTGATATAACCTCCAAAGAAACTCTTGCTGGTGTATACATATTCTGTTGTAAACTCCTAGTGTGTTGTGGAAATTGTTTAGGTAAACTTGTCACGTTGTAGTTATGCCCTTCTACCATTAGTGATGCTGCAGTTCTTTTACTGGGAGAATGATGCATTTATACAGAACTGTCGTAGATTTATAGAGACAAGTTCCATTATAAATATGGCCATAAGATTATGTAATAGAAAACCTTGAAACAAAGTACACACAATTGCAATATTTTCAATGCTTTGTAGATCATTTTCATTTGAAAGATATACATTCCATATAGTAATAGAATTATCATGTGGTCATTCCTCCGGCTTGAGAAAGATACAGCAAACCAAATGTAGCACATTAGTGAGCTAACACATTGTTTCACACAATAGCAGGACTAGGGTGAATATCAACTGGGCTGTCAAGGACTGTGATAACTGGACACCCTGAATATCAGGGAGAAAATAATATTAATGCAATAAAATGTAGTTGCTATACCAAATATATTTAAAGGTCTGAACGCTAAGGGTACATTAGTTTGCATCTCTCTTCAAAAGCTCACCTTTTTGGAAATATCAACAGGGAATGTAAAGAGATACGAACTCCCCAGATATGTGTTTTAATAAGTTGTCAAGAAAAGGTAAAATTTCTCAGTCTGGTTTGTTGGCATTGTAAATATTGGAACAAATGTGATCAGTATGAATGTGTTTTAAATGCTATCAGCTGATAACACGAACACCCTTCCCACTTCAATCCCCTTTTAAAACTGATGATTTTAAAATATATTTACACTTACTGTGCCAATAAGTCAAGGTGACAGAAATTCAAGCTGGCGGTGAGACAAATTATTAAAATATATGATTTTTGGAGCATTAACTGAGGCAATTCTCGGATATGAGTGAAGTAGGAAATTAGTCCTATTTCCTCTGCTTGAATAAATTATGCAAATGATAGGGCCATTGAATAACAAAAATGTATTCAACAGTCTGTAGCCCTTTACAAGTGATATAGATTTTAAATCATAATGAATAGAAATGATTGTTACAATACAAATATCCCTTTTCAATGCATAACTTATCAAATTAAAATATACGAATCAATTCAGCAGTATATTAGATAAAATATGTTCATGGAATAAAATTGCTACTCTCTGTTTGGAGTATAATGTTGTGTGAATGTCTTTGCACAATATGATGCTGGCATAATCACTTTGATAACATTTAAAGAGTTGGACCATGGTGATCTACTTGAACTGATCAATAAATATGTTAATTAAAATCGTTGAGAGAATAGGTGCTCTTACAATGTGCATGCCCTTCCTATTTCCTTCACCTTTACCCCATCTCTCTCCAGAGCTCCCACCCTAATTCACTTGACACATGTAACAGAAACAGACTAACAGGAATCAAAAGGCTGTATGACATGGGTGCCAGTCCAGCATTCAGAAGCGGGTCAGTTTTTAACTTCATTAAATTGCTGTCGTATGGTGTCTGCTGACAAGCATCTGACTTTGGAGAGCCTTGCTCATCAGGTATTCTCTCAGATTATTATCACGAAAAGCCATTCTCATTAGGGGTCTCGAGAAAGCAGCTAATTAAGGGACAAAGTCTGTTCAAAACTGAGACAATTACACCTGTAGACTCCCCAGAACCACCAAGAATCCCAGCAAACCTCTATGTTTAGTTGCCTTGTTCAGGAAGCAAAGAACAAGTCCATTAAAAAAAATGAGAGACAGAAACTGTCAACCATTGAAAGGCTTTACAAAAATGATCATCCAATTAGTGGTTATGATCAAATCAGGCATGAACTCTCCCTGGATGGCTCCATAATTTTCCTTCTTGCATGGTGTAATTTCATATAGCTCAAATGAACTCGTGAGAGGTAATTCAGTTCCAAACAGTTTTCTCATCACTGCTAATTATACTAATACATTGAAATGCCTCTTACAAAATGTATGAGCCCTTTAAGCCACCTCATTAATGTGATATAATTTTTGCTAGAATATGTATCAAACCTATTATCACCAAAGCTTTTCCTCAATGCTGCGTAGTGCCTATCAGAAGCTGAAACAGCTCAAATCTTTGGTTTTGACCTCATTGTAATTAAGTGTTTCTTTCTTTAGATCGTTAATTTTCCATCAATAGTATTCTATTCAATTGTTTCACATTGCAATATCCATGCCTTAGAAGGCTGTGATGCCGTGATCTATTTGTGTATTGCATTAAGCTGACGCTTGTCCACTGATAGCAGCTTTCACTTGAGCCAAATGGTGCATGTAGTGATTTTCAAAAAAAAATATACCTGCAATGCAAATCTGAAGCTAAAACTAGAAAAATCAGTTGAGTAAATTGAAGACAATATAACATGTACGAAGAAGGTATTTATGTCAGTTATTGTAACTACTGGTAAGGGCCTTTGTTGAAACATGAGTTAGTTCCAGTATTTAACCCTGAAGCATTAATTTATGCTTTATGGCATGTGTGCTTTATCATTTCCTTTATCGAAAGACAGTCATCTCATTAACTAGGTTTTGATGAGATGCAAGGATATGCTTCTTAATTTTTAAAATGATCACAATACAAATCAGGATGAAACCTCAACAATGCGGTGTAGCTTTTGCAGCCCCTAAAGTGAAATGGTTTCACAAAGTCATATGAATGGCTGAGCACACAAAATTAAATGCTGCATTGACATGAAATCTCTAATGCACGAAATGGTACTGAAAGTTGGAATGCGTACTCTAGTTTTAGAATGACCTTCTCTGGCTCTGCTACCTTTTTAGAAATACATAAATAAGATACAAATTAAAATATCATTTAAAGTACAGATTTCTCATCTACATGAGGCTACAATTCGATAGAAATTGCTGAAGAAAAATATCATCTGAGCAGATTATAAGAGACTCAATTATCTAGTATATATGTTCTGCATGTCCCTCATATCAGCATAGTTGACAGTGTGGCATATCTGTGGGTTGGAGGGTGACTTTTCTTCATGTTGACTTGCATTGAATGCTGATTTGTGACCTTGAAAAATTTTGCATTGATCTTTTTCATTACTGAGTTGTACAAAAATGAATGCAGCCCCTGCCAAAACAAAAACTGCCTTACTGCTTGTCGTACAGTTAACAAATCCTAAAATCCAGTTGTATGCCATCTTTACCTTTGATCCTGGAAGACAATTTTCAAGTAATCTTGTCCGTCTCTTTAAAAATAACAATTGAAGAATCCATTTTTTAACACACAAACAAATAATACATATTTCTAAGAAATAATTTCCAATCAAGTGCAAAGAATATAGAGGGAAGGGTGGGGGTTTGAATTATTGTTGCAGCAGAACACACCAGCTTACTGCCAGCAGTGTGTTGCAGAACATTAACACCATAATTTACATGAAATTACTTACATACTGCTACAGTAATTTAATTTGTTTGACCAACACAGTGCAACTGCAGAAGAATAGATACAGACAACCACTGGAGGGATTGCTGCTTATTCTTCCAGTTGGTTAATTCTGTTTTAGCATAATATTACACTGATTACAATGAGAACATTAACATCAGGGCTTTCTTAATAACTTGGGATACAGCCATGAATTGAGACCAAATGTATTATCTGTTCTGAATCTTTAGTATTTAAATCACATAAAACATTTGCTTCTCATTAAATGTTTGACTGGTATATTGCAGTTTGGAATATTTTCCCTTGTGTTCCAATGAATAGTTGTGTACTTTAAAATCACGCTTCCTTCATGTTTGATATTTTGTAGAAAAATATTTCAAACAAATTGTTAATACATTTTAGTTATAAACAGACTCCTAAATGCTACAGTGCAGCACTTTTGAGCTGCATGCCATTCACATTCTTTTAATAAAAATGGTGTCTTGTGTCAGATGTGCTATTAAGCATTTCAGCTGTCTGTAATATGCAATGACATTTTCTTAATAAAAACAGATTTTGTCCTGATTTGAGTAAAATATATACTTTATATACAGTCGTCTTATTTGTGATTTCACATAACTGACAGGTTTGAAATTAAGTTTTTTTGAATTTATTTTCTTCCAGTTTAGAAATAATTATTGCCCTTTGTTAAAATGTGAATATTGCTCTGTAACACTGATAACAGTTAATGTTAGCAATTCAGTTTGGCCTCATTCATGTCATATCATGGGAGTGCAATCTGGATACAGTGTACCCAGATATTCTATCTGAATTTTTGAGATTGCACATGATAAAGTTAAATTGACAGTTAGTTGGTATTCTTGTGCAGCACATGAGGAGTTACTCCCGTAATATATGCTGTGTGCATGTAACAATGAGTGAGTTCCAGCACTGCATTTGGCAATATTGTATATATGGCATTAGCTCATGTGTTGCTGTAAAAGTACAATTCTGTTCATTGAAATGTCATGCTTAGCAGAATTGGACGAATTTAAATTCACATAAAATTCTGATGAATGGAGCATATCATGATGACAAAATCATTGAAGCATAATGGCTCAAGGACCAAATGAATCCATTATGTCTTGTTCCAGTGGATTGACTTTGCCTTGATATTCTGTGCACAAACTCAGAAAGTGAATTGTTGCTGATAATTTCTTCATTTATCCATCAAGCAACCATGTGAATCAAGAGACTGGTTGAAACAATGGGGGGAGTCAGAGGTCTTGCCTGTCAGCTGGAGAGCAATTAAGAGACCTTCTTGCCTGTTGCAGAAAAGGTCCACTGGACCACAAGCCAATCAAGCAGTCTTGAGGTCAGTGCCATGGCTTCCCTTGGAATCAAGCCCCCAGAGACAGAGTTCTCATCCAGCAAGAGCTGCTGGCCAGTGCTAGATTGACAGATCTTGTGCTCAGCATCTAGGGCCCACGATTGCTGATGACCTAGGACACTGGTAACTGATTTGGGGACTGTTGGGTCTTGGGTTAGGAGTTGTGAGTGCAGGAGTGCTGGAATCAAGGGCAAAATGGTTGCTCCCAACAAGTCTTGATAAGGCACAATGGCCGTCGATCAAGAAACCGTACTCCAGTTCCAGCCCTGACGTAACAAGCTACCCAGACTGGAGAAACTATTGTGAACAATGCATTGTGACAGGCCCACTTGCAGCTGGGTTAATCGCAGAAACAGTGGGCTGATCCCTTTAAGGATTCAATAAGGTTGGAGAAAAATCCTGCAGAAATTGGGTATGCTCCGCACCGTCCAGGTAAGTGCTCTTTCCAACTGCGAGTTTGCCACCTTTGGAAACAGACCATTCCACCCAATGATTCAAGTAATAGTGCCTGTGCCACTGTTACATTCAACTGAAGGTTAAAACTATTACCTTTCTAATGGACATTCTTAAGCACTTTTAAATCATATAATCATGGTAGTGATGAAATATTACACAACTATTTTTGAATTTATTTTCTAAATGCAGAAGTCTGTTGGACAAAGGAAAATGTGCTACCTTTGTTATAGCCTTGTCCTGATATCCAGACCTAAAAATCCAGGGAGATGCGCCATGAAGAGTAAATTTAAAGAAGGAGATTTTATGATCCAATCCAATGCAGCAATAGGTTTCAGATTGCATAAGTATGCAAACAGCTTATCAACTTGCAAAAAAGAATTAGTCCTTAAAGTTTGTAATATCAATTTGATTCAAAATTACAAAGAATAAGTAAATATAAAATTGAATATTTCTTTAAAGATCAAATTATGCAACATTATGAAACAAGTTAACAATAAAATGAAAATATCTTGTAATAGTTTATAAAAATTGTTTGTTATGTTTACATGTTTACTGGATAGTTATCCAGTATTCATTGGCAACTTGGCTAGGCCATTGAATCATGACTGCATAATGCATTAAAGCATGTCCATTGATGTGGGAAAATTGTTAGTCGCACAGTGTAGAAACAGTGAGTAGCAAAGTGTAAATATTCTCAGCATTTTGATCTCACATGACAGACTTTATTACAGTCAAGACAATGGATTCTTAGGTGCCTTACAGCTGTCTGGATATGCACGTTTCTGTTTGTGCATCATATGTGCATGTGATTTTTTCAATTTCCTCTAAATAGACATATTTAAATGCAGATATTTTAAAAATCACCATTCTTTTACACTGTATTCAAGAAGTAACACTTGTAAATGCCATATTTCATTTACAGTTTGTCATACGGATGGCTTTTGTAATGAGGGAATGACTTCTGAATGATGTATATTTTTAAAGGAAGATGAATGCGAAAACAAATTTAAAAAAGCTTTTCATGAACCAAATGTTTCTGAATGTTGTGCTTTTTCCTACATTACCACAGTAACAACACTTAACAAAAATATTTAATTGGCTGCAAATTGCTTTGGGATGTCCAGTGATTATGAAAATTAATGGCAGCCTTTTTTATTGTATGGAAAAGTATGTAATTGTCATGGTGAAGATAATATCATGTCTTATTTATTAAGATATTATGAAATTGAACCTGTGAAACAATGTATATATTTCATTAATCAATATACAAATATAATTTCCATAAAACAAGATTGAAGAATAATCATATTTTACAGTTGCGGTGTTTTGTTCAATATAATGTCATGCTCCAATTTATTTGAGTATGATGACTAAAATTTCTAATATAGCCATCAACAAAATTTGCAGAACTTGCTGAAAATCAAAATAAATGATACCTCTTGGTAGCTCACAATTTTTTTTAGCCTATGACAGAATATTATGCAGGTTTCTTCCTGCTGTCTTTTTTCCCATGTCACCACATTTTTCTGTTTTCAACAATCTGACTGAAAATGATGATGCTGATTAATTTCTTCCTGCTAAGGAGCATGACACTTTAAAGGGTCCAAATGTAAACTTTTTCTCTGTTAGTTTTGTGATTACTAATCTGTCTAATGGGTGCAACGGCTGAGTGCCACATTTTCCATTGTGTACAAGTATCAGCTAGTCACAGCAAAGTATAGCTTATGGCAAAGTCTGTGGTTGAATATACCTGCATATTTTGAATATCGTCTCCTGTTTCTTCTGTACAGCTGCAGGCCAATGGCGTGGTCCAAACGAGAGCAGCTTGTTGGTGCAGAATTCTGAGTAGTTCAGTTCATAGTGCTTTGACCTCAAGCCTAGAAGTCCCAAGGTTCAAGTCCCAGTTCAGAACCTGAGATTCAGTACCTGTTGGCCAATAAAGGATATGGCTGATGGCTGGTTGTTAATTAGGACGCAAAACCTTTCCAAAACTCCTCATCATTTTACAAGGGAAGAATGTGTGTGAATAGGCATAAACAAATGACAGTCTCCTTGTTATGTTAACATACACTATTTAAGACTATTTTAAAACTAGGCTTAACAGAGCCACCTTTGAGGTGAAATATGAAGCATATCAATGAATTACAGATTATCACTTAACAAAAGTTCCATCACAATCATTCAGCCTGAAATAAGGACAAAGTTTTGTCTCAGTTGAATGAAGTACCTTTTTTTTTGATGTCTCCACTTCAATCACTAGTGAGAAGAAAATGGAGTCAAACTACCACCAGAAAAAAATAATAGAAACACAGGTAGTTTTCTGATCATAATTTTATGATGATAATAAGCAATGCTAGCTTTGCACCAGTGGCTCAGGCAGTTAATTTTATGCCTAGGGCAGTTTACTGCTCAGTAATTTCATTTTCTGCTAAGATAAATAAAATAGTTAAATTATGTATTTTTGATTGTAGAGCAAAGTTATCTTGTTTCTTCCTGAAAATATGTAAAGATCGAATAACCAAATCGATAAAAGACCAATGAGGCCATCTAAGTGGTGAAAGTAATATTTTAATTTGGGGAGTTGTGCATCTTTGTGCACAAGAGAAAAGATATGGTTTTGTCAGCACTAGAGAGAGAACTCATGGGCCCCCTTATCCCTCATACTGTATCTCTGGACGGTTACACTCTGGAGAGTTGAACAGCGTCCAAGCATGTTTTGACCCCTATAGAATAGAATATGAATAGTGCAGAATAGAAGGAGGCCATTTAGCTCAATGAGACCGTGCCAGTTCTTTCCAAGACAAATTCAGTCAGTCTTAACAACTCCAACACATCACCACCCTTCCAACCATTCTCTCCCTATTTTTTAATTTTCTCCGGGTAGCTATCCAATTTCCTTTTGAGTACTCATTCATGTTATCATTTTAGAAAGCCTGAATGGATACCTGATACCAAATCGATCAAGAGAATATGTGATGGATGTATTAATTAAAAGTTAATTGGCTGTGAATTGATTGCATAAATATGGGAGCTAGACATTGGAACTTTGTCTGAAGGAGATGGAACCTATACAAGTTGGATGGGTTACGTCCGAATAGGAATGGGACCCATATTTTGCAGAGATTTCTGCTTATGTTGTTGGTGCAAATTTAAATTAAATGGGCAGGGAAATGGGATCATGAAAAGTAGTTCAGAGAGGCAAGACGCTGAGATGGAATTAGAATTTAAGCGAGTATGGAAGACAGAGGAAACATATTCTACACAAGAAAGAAGTGAGCAAGAATAAATGGAATATATTTTAATGTAAGGAGTCTGAGGATTAAGACAGTCAAGCTGAGGGCACAGAAAGGCACGTGGGAGTATGACATCATAGCAATGACTGAGACTTGGCTGAAAGATGGGCAAGATTGGCAGCTCGTCATTTCTTGTTATAGATTGAGATGAGATAAAGAGACGGTTTGAGAAGAAGGATAATATTGGTCAAGGAATCAATTGTGGCAGCAAGGAGGGATGATATCTTGAAAGTATTATCAAATGAAACCATTTTGATCAAAGTGAAAACACAAAATGGACAAATACACTATTGGCTGTATTCATAGGCTGCCAAACAGTCAGAGAAACATAGATAATCAAATGTGTAATCACATTTCAGAGAAATATAAGAATAAGAAGGTAGTAATTGGGGATTTTAATAACTCACGTATTAACTTAGATAGTTTTAGTGTGTAAGATAGGGAAAGAACAAAATTCTTAAATTGTATCTTGGAGAACATTTTTAGCCAGGACTTCAAAAGCCAAACAAAGGAGGGGGTGGCTCTAGTATTCAGAAATGAGCCCAGGCAAGTAGAAGGTGCATCAGTCGAGGAGCATTCTGGAGACAGTGACTATAACACAATTAGTTTGAGGATAGTTGTGGAAAAGGATAAGGATGAGCCAGGAATTAAAGTTCTAAACTGGGGAAAGGCTAATCTTACTAATATCAGAGAGGATTTGGCCAAGACTGGGAGCAGCTACTTTCAGTTAAACTACTAGAGCAGTGGAAGGCACTGGATGAAATGGTATAAGTGCAGGGCAAATCTGTTCCTGTCGTCAAAGGGTGGGACAAAAAGCTGAGAACCCTGGATGACAAGGGACATGGGGTAGGATTAAGAAAAAAAATGAGAAGCTTATGGCAATTACCACAGGCTCAATACAACAGCATTCCTGGAGGAGTATAAAAGTACAGAGGGGTACTTGAGAAGGAAATTATGAATGCAACAAGAGGGCACGAGAAAACATTGATGGGTAGAATAAAGGAAAGCCCATTTTATTTTTAAAAAAGGATAAAGTGTAAGAGAATGATTAGGGAAAGAGTATGGCCCATTAGGGATGATAGAGGCAATCTGTGTGTGGACTTGAGAGACAAGGGCAGAGTCCTCAAAGAGCACGTTGTGTGGTTTTCACAATAGAAAAAGATGATGCAAGTATAGTTATCAGGATTGAGAATTATGAAAGAAGAAGAAATTAACATAGAAGGAGAGAAGGTACTAGAGGGTTCATCAGCCATAAAAATGGGTAAATTAGTAGGTCTGAATGAGATTTATCCCATGCTGTTGCAGAAGTCAAGGGAGGAGATATCAGGGACTCTGGCAATAGTTTTCAATCTCCTGTGGACACAGGTGAGGTGCTGGAGGACTGCTGACATTGTCTCATTTTAAAAAAGGGCGGAAGGAATCAACCAGCAAATTACAGGCCAGTCAATCTAACTTCGATACTGGGAAAGACATTACAAAAAATTCTGAGAGACTCAACATATTTTCATTTGGAGAGATATGGATTAATCAGGGATAGATAGCATGGATTGTTAAGGGAAGGTCACGTTTGACAACTTTGATCTCGTGTTTTGAGGATGTAATGTGGAGTGTGGTGTTTATCAAGGCTTTTGAAAACGTCCCTTATGGTAGATGGGACATGGAAGTAAAAGCCTACTGGATCCACCAAAGTGGCATGTTGGATCCAAAATTAGCTGAGAGGCAGGAAGATGGTAGAGGGATGTATTTCTCATTGTAAATCTGATTCCAGTGATATTCCGCAGGGCCTGGCATTCGGGCCCTTGCTGTTTGTGGTGTACATTTAATGATTTGAAGTTGAATGTAGAGCGTATGATCAAGAAATTCACATTGACATGAAAATTAATGAGATGAAACATAGTGAAAAGGATAACTGTAAACTGCAGAAGGATATCAGTGGACCGCTACAGTTGGCAGCAGGAACAAAGGAAACTCAATCTGCAGAAATGTGATGCAATGCACTTTGGGAAGGCTAACAAGGCAAGCGATTACAGTATACATTATAGGAGAATGTATTGAAGATCAGAAAGACACTGGTTTCCATATTTACAGATTCCTGAAGGTAGCAGGATAGGTGGGTAATTTGGTTAAGAAGGCATATGGATATTAGCTGAGTACTGGGGAGGTTGTGCTGGAACTGTCCAAAAAGGTTGGTGAGATGACAACTGTAGTAGTGCATGCATTTATGGTCAGAATATTATGAAGGTGAGGTCACCATAGTTCTAGAAAACCATAGCATGGCTCTGTCATTAGAGAGTAATGACTGGTGGTGCTTTAACCTGGTTACCACACCTCAGGTGAGTGGAGTAGGCTTTGAAGGTGGTGTTGTCAGGTGGTATGGGAATTGAATCTGCAATGTTGGTGTTACTCTGCATCAAAAACAAGCCATCCAGCCAACTGCACTAACCTACCCCAGAATATTGTGCAAAAGGGTGCAGAAGAGATTTGCCTTGGCTGGAGAATCTGAGCTGTGACACAAGATTGGAAAGGCTGGGGTTGTTTTCCTTGGAGCAGCAATGATTGAGAAGGGACTTAAGAGAGGTGTTTAATAACTATCAGGAGCATAGATAGGAAGATTATTTTTTCAATAGCAGAGTGGTCCATTTGGATATGGAAAACAACAAAACAGTTGTATTTTGAAAATCTGTGAATTTGCAATTTCTACATGAAGAATGCTATTGTATTAATTAATGAACATTGATCACTCCACTAAAGAAATGAAAGAAATGTTATTGATATCAAAGAGTAGAAATTGGAAGTGGAGCCATACCTGGCACACGGGAAGATGGTTGTGCTTGTGGGAAGTCAGTCATCTTCGCTCCAGAACATCTCTGCAGGAGTTCCTCAGGGTAGTGTCCTAGGCCCAACCATCTTCAGCTGCTTCATAAACAATGTTCCTCCAGCATGAGGCCGGAATTAAGGATGTTTGCAAATGATTGTACGGTGTTTCAGCACCATTTGTGACTCCTCAGGTGCTGAAGAAATCCAAGTTCAAATGCAGCAAGATCTGGACAGGCTTGGGCTGACAAGTGACACATAACATTTGCACCACACAATCCTTTTCAATTTGCCTACTGCCGCAACAGATCCACAGCCGATGCCATCTTCCTGGTCCTACATTCATCCCTGGAATATCTGGATAACAAGGATACCAACTTCAGGCCCCTACTAATTGACTACAGTTCTACCTTCATTACCATAATTCCAAACAAACTCATCTAAAAACTCCAAGACCTTGGCTCCTCCCTCTGTAACTGGGTCCTCAACTTCCTGACCCATAGACGCAATCAGTGAGAATAGGTGACAACACCACCTCCACCATAATCCTCAACTCCAGTGCCCCGCAAGACTGCTTACTCAGCTGCTTACTATACTTGTTATACACTTCTTTATAAGGAAATTCAACATGTCTCTAATGACCCTTACCCGTTTTTATAGATGCATCATAGAAAGCATCCTTTCTGGATGCATCACAGTATGTTACTGCTCTTCCCAAGACTGCAAGAATTTACAGAGATTTATGAACACAGCCAGTCCATCATGCAAACCAGCTTTCCATCCATTGACTTCATCTATACTTTCTGCTGCCTTGGGAAAGCAACCAACATAATCAAAGATCCCTCCCATCCTGGTTATACTCTCTTCCACCTCTTCCATCAGGCAGAAGATAAAGTTTCAATACGAAGGTACAAACAGATTTAAGAGCAGATTCTTCCCTTCTGTTATCAGACTTTTGAATAAGCCTCTCAAATGTTAACATTGATCTCTCTTTCTGCACCTTCTCTGTAGATGTAACACTGTATTCTGCACTGTTTTGCTACCCTGTATGATATGGTATGATCTGTCAGTATAGCACGCAAAACAGCACTTTTCACTGTATCTCAATCCATGTGACAACAATGAATGAATGAATTTAAAAAAGCACACAAATGCTAGGCAATGACCATCTCCAAGAAAAGACAATCTAACCACCAATTCTTGAAATCCAATGGTGTTATCATCTCTGAATTCTCCACTATCAACATCCTGGGGCTTAGTATTGACCAGAAACCCAACTGGACTCACAACATAAACACAGTAACTGCAGGAGCATGTCAGAAGCTAGGAATACTGTGGTGAGTAACTCACATCTCGACTCTCCAAAACTTGTCCACCAACTACAAGGCACAAGTCAGGAGTGTCATAGAATACTCCTTACTTGTCTGGAAGGGTATAGCTCCAGCAATACTCAAGAAGCTTGACACCATTCAAAACAAACATCCTGCTTGAGTGACACCACATCCACAAACATCCAATCCCTCCAATATTGACTCTCAGTAGTAGCAGTATGTACTATCTACAAAATTTGCTGTAGAAATTCACCAACAATCCTTAGACAAAACTTTCCAAACTAAGGACCACTTCTAACGAGAAGGAAAAGTGCAATAGATACATGGGAACACCAGCACCTGTAAGCTCCCTTCAAAGCCAGTCACCATCCTGACTTGGAAGTATACCGCTGTTCCTTCACTGTCACTGGGTCAAAGTCATGGTATTTCCTCACCAATGGCATTGTGGGTCTACCTACCAGACAGGGACAGTAGCAGTTCAAGAAGGCAACTTATCATCTCTTTCTCATGAGCAATTAGGTATGGGCAATAAATGCTGGCCAGCTAGAGCTGCCCACATCCCACAACTGAATAAATACTTTAAAAAAAACAAGATTAAATAAAAATTTGGAAACAAAAAGACAATTGCATCAAAATTACGTCAGCAATTTGTCCATCTGTCCTCTAAAAGCTTAAAAAATGTATCACTTCATTGTCAGTCAAGAGTTAGAGAGCAGTTCTCTGCACTTCACTGAAATGCTGAATGGATAAAGCAAGACATCACTCAATCCCGCTGAAAGCAAGTGTCTGAGAATGCAACCCATTGGTGAGGGCCAGTATAGTGTCATTGCCTGATGCACCTCATGTTTCATGTTCTTTCTGTGGTGCTGGTCCTGAACACAAAGGCTGGTAACATCACGACACTTAGGTTAGAGACAGGCTTTAATCTTTCTGCAAGGGTGCACATTCAGTCCATACATGTGGACAAAAATTCTCACATTTTCTGCTGTTGCTCTAGAACTGTCCTCTGTGTTGATGACTTCTGATACTCAGCATCTCCATCTGATTGAGCAGAGCTTGGACAGTGTACTGCTCTCTGCCCTCTCTCTGTCTCCAACGTATACTCTTGCTCAACTATGATGTCTGCTTTGCCATGTGAAATCCAAAATCCTATCTTTTTATCTGAGCTAATGGAGAGCACAATAACATGCATGCTCAGAATCAGTGACCTCCTCCTTCAGGACCAGAGGATAAATGTAGGACCTAATGGAAAGTACGTGCACTGTCTGCATTAGAAACAACAAGAATTGACAACCCTACATTGTGATGCCCCCGGCAAAATTTACACTCAAGATATTTTTGGTCTACCTATTCACAGATGTTATGACACACCTCTGGAGCAGGTGGAACTTGAACCCAAGCCATCTTGTCTAGAGGTACAGGCACTACCATTGTGCCACAAGAGACTTTTCAACTCCAATTTCACGATGAGGATATATTGGCCAGCCCAATGGGATAAAGACAACTGCATATTTTCTGAGATGTTCAGTGCAAGTACTAATCTTTCCAAATGAATGAATCTTATGTTTGTGAGGTATTTTTTCATTCATAATCTCAACAAATTAGCACATATCAGTTTAAGTCATCTTTTGCTTTGCTGATCATAGTCATACTTGGGAAATTAATCTGCTTTCTGCAGTCATGAATCGAATAGCTTCTGTAAGAGGAATGAACAACAAGGTCACAGCTCAGGCAGGTACACCTATAAGAATGCCAATTATTACAGTGTATGATTTTATGTCTGTCATTATCTTTCCACTATATTACAGACTGTATTTGTCTGACTAGTTTAATTTGGATATATGCAGTCAATACAACATTTGTCAATTATCAGGATGCATTATCAAGCTTCACTTGGAATGTCCTGACTATGATTTTAAGGCTATGTACCTTTGTCCTGGATTCCCTGTCCAGTAGAACAATTTCCTCTCTATTGACACCTTCAGTTTCTTTCAAATCTTGAAAACCTGAATCAACCTTCACCTTCTACATTCCAGGAAGTGTAAATTTATTGAATTTATTTTTTTTTCTGTGGGATGCAGCAATGTACTTACAGTCATTTGACTTCAAGATTCTTCCAGGCACTAATAAGAGATTAACAATCTCCTAATAATATAATTTTTAACTTCCTGTTCATATTATTTGCTAAATCTTTTATATATGAGAGAATGTACATGCAGTTTTTTTTCCTGTTTCTCTCTAAAAAGAAGCATTCTATTATTGACTATGTTGTATATTTTTCTAGCCCATTGCAGAATATTATATACCTCAGATATCTTTATGAAATTTTTCAAACAAAGATTTAACTGGAAGTGCAAAGGATCACATTCAGGTGCTGTACTGTTCTATTTTTATGATTATGACTAGTTCTTTTTAGAATTTGTGGGCACGAATCACTTAGGCTCTTTTCCATCATCAATCTAGCCCAGAATTTATTAGTACATGTTCAGTTTTGTTAGGAATCTCCTTATATTGAACACTGGTGATAAGTTATGATTCTTTAGAGGACATGCTTCAGTGGATGATTGGATTAACCTATTAGGGAACCCAGAGACACATTTCTCTATGTTGCTGCCATCTGCATGCACATTTTCCCAAAAAAAATTAAGCACTACATCAGATATTTATAAAGTTGAGTATATATTGATTCAAGCTGCCATAAATGCTGCTGTCCAGGTTTACATAGAAGACGCTTATCTGTCATTTGATTGAGTGGAACAAGAGCACAGACTCTTTTAAACCCTTGAGTTCATTCTTCAGTGAATAGTGAAATCTGTAAATCAGGTAAATATTTATATATCCTGTCCTTTGAAAACGATATGGATCATAATTAGTGATTTTAATCTAAGTGTTGACAACTTAATTAATCTGTAGTCGCTACACTCTTCCAATTTTAAGATTAGAGCAAAACATTTCAGAGGGGAATATTGGGAAAATAACTTCCAGAAGTAATTTCTTTCCAGCGTTCAACTTTCTGCTTTCAAGATATTCTGACCAGTTTAGCCTCTGCCTGTGTGTGAGTATCTTTACCCGTCAATCCATTTCATGCTTATCAGTTGGGTCATAGCCATTTCTTATTTAAAGTGGAGTCCGTTGGAGAATTAAAGGCTGCAATTTTCATCTGATGGTTTCTGATGAAGCAGGGACCATCAGGCCAGGTATCTATTTACAATAGCAGTTGGGTTTGCCATGACCTTTAGCAGAGTACAAGCATGTGCCTTTGGATTCCCCAGTTAGTCAAAGCTTTGATTATGTGATTGTGTCAAAGGAAGAATTTCTAATTAAAGCCACACCTGAAGTCACCAATAGGGCTAAATTGCACGTGACACTTTGAGGCTGTAGCTATAACAAGAATAGAGAGAAGACCTGGAAGGGTCCCAGGGATGGGAAGGACTATTTCAGGTCTCGCACTCTCTCCTGTAAGCCATGAATTCAGAACATTAGATGAAACACAATAGAGAGATACAGGTGACAGGGATAGCCAGAGAGTTATTGAAAAGTGTTGTACGACAGTGTAAGGATCTGAAAAGGTGAATGTTGAAGAGTGCTTTAAGCACAATCCACCAGGATGATGATCACCTCAGTGTAACTTGCACTGGTTGTAATCAAGCAATGAGCTACAGCTTGAAACATTTTGTCAAAGCTTGTTGTCTTATACTCATCAGGGAAATTTGCAAGAAATGCCAAAATAAAGAGAAAATAACATATGTACGATATGAGAGGAGAGTGCTGATTGGTTGGCAAGTGCAATCTGATGGGTAGAGGTACCACCATGGAAAATGTGTCAGTTAATAATGACTGACAGTTAACTGTCAAGCTTCATTTCAATTTTAAACCGGGCAGGTAGACTCTGATTGAGGGTCAAACATTGCTCTGAGAAATGGACAAGGGAATGATTATCATCTATTTTATTGCATTGAACTGGGGCATTGTATGCAATTTTTTTTCAGAAAAAAAACAGAGCCCTGTGTATTAATCTGTAGTTTCCTATATATGCTATTGCTCGTACTGCAAAATCTACTGATAATTCTAAGCTTCGTACAAATCAGTCAATAGAATTCTTTGCACATTCAGGATTTGTACCAAATGTTGCCCAGATGTATAATCACCTCTAATGATGGGCACTGTTGAGATTCTCCTAGCATGGACTGGTTCGTAAAGTCTGTACCTTGTTGGGAACAGCCAAAAGATGGGTTATTTGATATGATCCACTAATCTTAGTATGTATAACCTACATACCTAGCATCACATCAATACTGAAATTTATGTACTGCATTATGCATTTGCGTGATGCATTTGGCTTTATGGCAGCATCCTGTTGTAGCAAATATCACTTATGTTGTTATTACATATTAGCAGCATGAAACAACTGGCTTAACAATTTGCTCAAATATTTGCAATACTTCACTTTACCTTTCCAGGGTATCTTTGGGTGGATTGGGAACTTCTTAGGATCAAAATTGATGGTCTTAGACCCATTCATGATTTTGTGTAATATATAGCAAGAAAGTATATACTATCAACCTGCCTGATTTAAAATGTAAACAAATATTGGCAGTTAACTGTTAGTCATTACTAACTGATGCATTCTCCTTTGGCAGCAACTCTACTGATCAGAGTCAGCTTGCCAAAGTGTAAAAGAAAGAAAAGGTAATTTTGACAAAGAGTACTGAAAAACCCTTTGACAATTACTTTAATCTCAGAACAAATAAAATCCTTGAAAGTGCAAGATCTAACAGAAAATTGTAGCACACAGGCAAATTCATACTAATTTGATTAATGATGCCTACATTAATACAGGTGGATTGATGGAAAAATGTGACTGTAGGGATTTAATGTTAGAATTTATAACAGACGAAATTGTTGTTGGAATTGCTGATGAAAATTTATCAGATTTATTATGGTCTAAAGCAGATTTGATTCTAGAGAAAGCCATGCATATGGTGAATGAAGTGGAAATCTGGAAATAATGCAAATCAATCTCAAAAGGGAAAGACAAATCTTATCACTGGATCAACAAAATCAATTCAGTTTTCAAGGTACATAGCTAGAAAAGGCACAAAAGACTGCTTTATCTGTAAAATAATAGGTCATTTTTAGAAAATGTGCTGAAGTAGGCCACAGCCAATAGATTAAATGGTTAGGCATGGAAAGAAGTTCATTGGCTAGAACAAGCTACAAAAGAAAAAAAGAGCTGAATGTATTCCTAGAGAAAATAGGTGATCCAAACCAAGGTTTTTGGCAGGGAGATAGTTATGTTAGTGGACCTCCTCCTAATTTTAGCCATGCACAAGGGTGAATGTCTCTATATTATCTAATGGCACACCCTGGTTTAAAAGCTAATGCCTACACCTGTCAGCAGTTCAGAGGTATATAATTTAGGATTGAGGATATGCTGCAAATGAGTCTTCAATACAAAATATCAGATTGTGAAGTATATATTCTTTACTGTCAAAAATTTTTGCTCTTGATTATGAATGACCTCATCTTCTTTCAAAAACAATAAACAAGTGACTAGTAACAGCCAGTTGTGGAACAGTGGGTCAAAGTAACCATCTTCCTCATCTGAACATTCTGTTGCTGAATAGCCAATCGTGGAGCAAACGGTCAATGGACAATTCATAGAAAATTTTATCAGACTTCCTAGTCCACTGGCAGAACCTAAACTAAACAGATTTCATTAAAGTTAGCTATGTTGTCCTAAGAAAATCTATCATACTGGATCCAAGAGGAAAACCTGCAACCATATCAGATTGACAGAAAAATTTTCCAATACTATCAAAACTGCAGACTTAATTTTATAAGAATCAGCAAGAGCTGTAAGAGTACAAAAGCAATCAGATAGCAAATGAGTGGAATACACTGTTGAGTTCGTTGATGAATCTTTAACTGATATAATTTAGAATGTAATGACAAATTTAATGTAACTCTGTCAGCTGCAGAGGTGATTTGGAAAATGTAAATCTAAATGGTGAATTTAATTTCCCTATCACTCTGGAATAAATCCTCAGTAAAAGAAATCATGGAAAACAAGAAGGAATCCTCAAATAGGATGACAGAGGAAGCAAACATCCTGGTTTCATTCATAATGCAAACACTAAGACAGACTGAAAGCATCCACCCCAATCATCAAGTTGAAGGAAAGAGTCTCACACACTTCAATACCAATCTACTGGCAGGTGTAGAATAAAAATCTGACAGGGATTGAAGATGTGATGTGTACAATTCCAGGGAAACCAAGGCCCCCACGTTCAGGGAATGATCAAGAAGAAATTGCCTGGTTCACAGATCTGGATATTGCAAAAAATGTAAATACCTGTTTCAGGGCAGCCATCACCCTTTCACAGAGGAAATCCAGTTCTGTAATTTCAATGGACTTTCAAATCTCAAACTCAGAATCAGAATGAAAGTCAACAGTCTTCAACCCAGAGTCCTACCAAGTTCAAAAGGAATGCCCCCTTGGAGGTTAGTGAACTTCCAGACCATTTGAATTTGTGAAATCTAAGACTTGAGAGGAGATGGGCTAATGATGAAAGTAATGACATAAATAAGTGCACGCATATTCATAATGAAATGAAAAGGCTTGATAAGAGATATGTAAGGATTTAAGGGCCTGAAAAGGTTAATGCTGAGGAATGCCTTAACTACACCCAATAATGATGATGTCAAAGGACTTGTTGGATCTTGAAGGAGTAAGTTCTATCATCGGGGTCTTCCTCATATTTCCTGTAAAAGGTAGTGTCATATCAGTGTAACTTGTACACACTAACTATCATACAATAAACATCATCTTGTTTAAGATCAGAGCCCTTTCTCTGTTGACTACCAAGTGGGTTTCCTCTACCACACTAGATCAAGTAGGCCCTGCAGAGCACTACCCTGAAAGAAGATGGTGGTAACTAACTTACTTTACAGTGAGAGTTAGTACAGAGAGCACATGCGACATGATGAGCAGTGGTATGGATTACCCATAAACAATGTCCTTTCTGAACCCTGTTAAAATCACCAAAAAAGTAAAAAGACTGCATGCTGATGACAAACTGCTCTGTACGTAAAGACTTCTGTTGACGTGTAGAGGATTTTTTTGTCAAATACTGCTGCAGTTTGTAGAAGGCTGAGCTGGTGCATCTTGCCCTACGCTAGATCTCCTCATCAATGGTGGTTTTTCAGAGAGATGGCTATCAAGATACCAGAAGTACTCAACATATTCCAGAATCTCTCCTTCAACTTAAATTGGAGGTGGAATATTTGACCGACCAGCTCTGGATTGATATCTAGCTTTTTTGTCTTGGCATCATTCAAGAGGTGAACATGACACTGAAATCATCCCACACTGCTGCTCAAATATTTCTAACTTGGTCAGTTCTGTTTTGGCATGGAGACAAGTGTGATTAAAGAGTTTTCCATCTAGCAGGATTATGTTGGGGGCCAGTTAGCTCAGTTAGCTGGTTAGTGATGCCAACAGTGTGGGTTAAAATGGCTGAGGCTAAAATGACATATTCTCCCTCTCAACCTCTCCCCTTGCCCGAGTTGTGCTGACCCTCAGATTAAACTACCACCAATTATCTCTCTACAATGAATGAGTAGGATTTTTGTGACTACACCTTTAGCGTTACTTAATTACACACAATTGATTTTTGATGAGATGAATAACACAGTCAGGTGCTGGATTGAAAATAATAAGGAGGCTATCAAACAGCCTTGCTGGATGCCAGTCCAGATTTTAAAAGATCTGTTTCAGTTGTCCTACTCAAGGCAGTTTGCAGTAATATCAAGATGAAGGGTTTGGAAGATGGTATTGAAGTTACTTGGATATTCAAGACTGTTGTGAACAATCCAAAGAACCTCATGACTTACTGAATCAAACGCTTTGGTCAGGCTGATGATGACAACGAAGAGTTCCTGTTGTTCTGACATTTTACATGTAGTTTCCTAGTGGCAATGACCATGTCGGAGGTCTCTCTGGGAGGCCTAAAACCACAGTGCGCCTCTGGGAGCATTTCCTCAGTCACAAAAAGTAACTTGTGTTGATCATACAACATCTTCTTTCACTGCCTTTGGTTGAAAGCAATTTTTTTTCATAGTCTGCAGTTCTAAATAAACAAAAGTAGAAAGAGATCGTCTTTAAATATTGAATGGTTTTTGATTCAGCAGTGCCATAAGGTGACACCATAAAGTTCTTAAATGACCCTCTGAACCCTTCAGAATTCAACTCATGATTAAACTACTTTTATTTGTTCTCACTGTTCCTTTGGAATGTGGTACAAATGTTGCCCCAGTAAACAAGATTACAGTAAAATGATAAAAAAGGGAAAAATGATATGCATATTCATAACACTTTTCATGACCGTCAGATGATATGAAATATGTTACAGCCGATGAAGTACTTTTAAAAGTGTTCTGACTGTCGTCAAGTAGGCAGCACTGCAGCCAATTTCTATTCCACAAACTCCCCAAACAGCCATCTGATAATAATGAGGTAATCTATTTTAGTGATGTTGATTGGATCAATATTGGCTACTTCACTTTTGATAGCTTGGCTTGAGATCCATCCTTGATTTTTGTGCTCAAACCCTGGAAGGGGAGTTAAATTTACAACCTTGTAATTCAGAAGCAAATTGGCTACTAATTGAACCATAGTAGAGATGTAAATAATAGAGACATTGGTGAACAGATAATTGATTAATTGGTTGAATGCCACTAGTAATTGAAATGATCCAGCAATATAAAAGTTTGATGCAGTAGTTTCTTCTGCAGTAATAGGCAGCTGTGGAAATTGTCTGAAAGATGGAAGGCAGAACTCTGTGCAGGCCTTCCTGCAGAGTTGTAGGTGATACAGACATATCCTCTTGACAGTGCCTGGTTTATGTGCATTGTTCCTGCTTAGATATGTAGGTGTGTGGCCATGCCTGAAAGTAGCCTGAAAGATACCATGGAGACGTTGTTCTAGAATAAATCAATAATTGTGACTGGCTGTGCAAAAAAAAAAGAGACTACGCATAGCAACTTAGTTCTAAATGAACATTGATTGTGTAGTTTCATGTTTTCATTATGGATTGTCGTCAAGTTCTGGTCAAGCAAGCACAGCTGCCTCAGCTATCTCCTCTTTCTCCAAATCCAGGGCTGCCACTAGGTTCAATAGCAAAGTAAAGTTGCCCTGGTCCTACTATACCATAGGGATGTCCTCCTGTGTGAGACAAACAGCTGGTGATGGTTTAGCCTGAAGGTTACCCCACTTCAGGTGAGGGGAGAGGTTGGGAAGGTAAATCTTTCATGGTAACTTCCTCTGGTATGAGAATTGAACCCACACTTTTGGTATCACTCTGTGTCAATCTAATTGTCTAGCCAAATGAGCTAACCCACCCCCAGTAGTCAATTGCATCGAATGCAAAATTAGCATCTGGCAAGTCAAAAGTAGACTGAAAACCTAATTATTGTGCCAACATGATTTTAAATGGTGGAGTTTAGCAATAAACAGTTAAGAGACTTTGTGGTGCAATGGTACTTAGTCCTGGTCTCTAGAGCAAAAGCTGTTAAGTCCCATGTCAGAAGTTGTTGGTCATGGAAAGTTTAGTTGTGATGTGTTTTGACAGACTAGTAATTAACCTTGGAATCCTTCCAGCACCACCTCCTTTTCTCAATCAAGGGACAAATGTGTGTGTGAAGATGTACTAAAAAACAATTTGCAAGTTTCCCAATGTTTGCTTTATGCAGGGTCTCAAAAAGCCAATGGCAAATCCAGGGTGATGATAATTTCCATTGATTTATGCAAATTGTTGATGTATAATGGTGCCCTGTGCTTAAAGCTGAATCTCACTGTGACATTAAATATGAGCAAATGATTAAAAGATGCACAGACCTTTTTCACCCCACTCACCTTTTCACTTTCCTCTTCCCCCACTCAGTCACTACGGCAGCATCACACGTTGTTTCTCAATAATTTTGGAATAATTCTGCTGCCCTGAACTTAACTCCCATTAAGTCTCATCTGCCCCATCAGATCCAAACAGTGCAACAAATTCAAAATTCACATTCTTGATTTTAAATAATTCTCTTGTCTCTCATTATCTTTCTGATATCCTCTGGCCTATAAGCCTTTGCAAACTGTGTGCCCCCTCAATTTAACATCTTACATATCTCCACTCTTAATTCCGCCAACCTGATGCCTATGCTTTCAGCTATCTAGACCCTAAACTCTGGAAATCACTCTCTAAACCTCACTGCCTCACTAATTCCCCTTCCTTAAAGTTTCTTTTTAAACCTTAGACCTTTTGACCAAACTTTTTAACATCTGTTTGGAGATGTCTTTCTTTGGTTCCTTGCCAACATTTTTATTCATAACACCCTTTCAGCAAGTGCCTTTTTAATGTTTTCCTATGCTAAACATGTTATAGAAATACAGGCACTGCTCTTGTTGTAGTTTGAAGCTCAATTCATTATCAACAAATGTACAGTGACCATTTTATATTCAGGGGAGGCTAGCTGCATAGTTTAACGATCTTTATTGATTAAGCTTTATCATTTTGCTGTACATAGGTAGTTGTCCTATAACGCAATAGTTGCATTCTTGCATGAACTCGTACTGCAGAAAATACCACTATAGAAAGTCACCATAGAAAATCGAGTTATAGGGAAATCGCTGTAGAAAATCGCTATACCTGTACAGCAGAACGTTTGTGTTATCCAAACAATGTCCACTATTCATCAATTGTGTTTACGGTCAATTTGCATTAATGAAACACGCGTTATAGCAGAGCTACCTGTATCAAGCAAGTTGTGTTTGTACCATACCATTCAGAGTTGACACTGGTAAATGTTTACCTGACTGTTGAATAGAATTGTTAATAAAGGAATTGCAAATACAAAAGAAGCAAGTATTTGGTGAATGGAAGCAATTAGAAATCATTTATGAAAGGCTTGAAAAATGTTAATGTTTGAATGGACAAAATAGCTAAAGCACTTAATGCAACAATGAAGCTGTTTCCTGAGGAAAGCATATAATTAGTTAAAGAGTTTTTAGAACATGCTTCCAATATATTGCAATGACCTACTAGTAGTTAATTTTAGTCTCCAACCTGTGGTTACAGAGCAAACCATTTGGATCACCATGCGTATCTCCTAAAATATGTCTAATGCCTTCTCTAAGAAGGGTTGTTATATTTTGTCTACAGGAAAGACAAAATGGTACATGTTACCTTATGGATTAGTTCTATCAGCCATATTGAATTAGACCCATTGACTAATGGTTTACTATGTCTAGTAGAACCAAGCATACAAATGGACTGGGAGTCATCCTGGGTGGATTTGGATAAAGACAGCATAATTAGTGTCATGTCAAACTCATGTCAGCTGTGTGGTCTCTGGTACTAAATATAGAGTTGTATATGGTATAGGCTCATCTCATTAATAAGAACAGAATATGTAATCTGTACATGGAGTGAAAAGAAAATGTGTGAGGCAAATTTCTGTACCCATTTCCTTGTCCGCAGCTGTGAATTTTAGTGAGAATTAAAGTAAGGCTAATTCCGCAGTCATCTTATGACCTGTCAGGTTAGCTGTCACCCTCATGACTCTCAATGCGAGGCTTTAGTTTCTTCTCCTGAACACAGCCTCTGCCAACTGACAGAAAAATACAGCCCATGACAGAAAAAAGAACATTATGTCCCATTCTTCCATCACCACTCAAAATTACTCAGTCTTAACAGGTATATTATTATGTCTTTTCATGAAATGCAGTTTTTATTTTCATTAACAAACATTTGTGTTACGAAGGTCAATGTTGGTATTTAAACTATTTAGTTTAGATTTTTAGGTATGTTCTCTGCTATTAGAATATTTAAGTAAAATGTTTTCCACCCTTTTCAAATGCACACAACTAAAAATTAGAGATGGTGAAGTTTTGTGTCCTGATGAGAAGCTTTTGTGCAATGAAGCACAACATATTGTAAATTAAAACAGATTGTAGCATGTTAAAAAGAACGTACTTTGTAAATAAAGATCTTCTAATCCTTCTTTATTTCAAATGTGTACACTGCTGCATTGCTGATTTAGTTTTCTTAAAATTATAAGCAAAATGTTTTTTAAAGCAGGAAAGCTAATAAATATTTTTGAAATTATGCAGCTATTATTCTTTGCTTACAATAAATTTCTGCAAGCTTATTTTGTTTCATATTTAAGGTGGTGCTGCAACCAATTCTGAAGATTCGGAAATGTCTAGCACTGGCAAGATTAGCTTTCTTTCTGACGGATGATTAAAACCCTGCAAATGACTCTTGTTTCTTGTATCTGACAATGGTTTATAACAGTTAGCACATCCAAATAATAAAAATTCTGGAATCTGTTGTTAGTGCTGCAAAATAGGATACTCGCAACCTGCTTTTCTTGCTTTGTCAGTCCTTCATTCTCATTTAAAATTGTATTGAATTGCCCATACAAAACCAAGTGTGAGGTAAAAATTAATCATGCTTTTTATTTAGGGAGCAGACACCAAGGCAGAGAAAATCTTGCCTGCTTAGGCAAATATGTAAATACATTCAGTTTGTGAAAAAAATGCAACTCTCCTGCAACAATTACGGTCACAATGCATCCTTTGCATTTCCAAGGAAAAATTGACAATTTGATTACGACTTGCACTTTTTCTCCTGCCATGAAAGCAGTTTATGTTTGAAAAGTATCAGCTGGAAAGTACTTATTACTCATAAATGGTCTGCTATTGCACTTTCTGCAAAGTGAGCTGTTAACGGATATAATTTGGCTAAGATAGCCAGAGGAGGCCTTTTGATATGCAGAAAAGTTGACCCACGTGCTGAGTCTTTAATTGGGTTTTTAATTTTCCAGGCCATCTGACAATATCAAACATGATCCCAAAGCCTGAAAGACTCATTGATGTCTAAGCATGAGGTGCTGCCTCATTGGCGTCACAGAGGGAAGGTTGAAAGAATACAGCTCAAATAGAAGGGAAATGATTCATATTTAAGCATGCACAATTTTCCAATATTAGAGGTGATTCAAAATATAGAGTTTTGTTAAGTCCATGGACTGCAAGTATTTCTGGAAAAACTAAAGCTTTGTTAGGCCATTCATCCCTCTAAAATTCTCAATAGCAATTATTCATCATTCTAATTAAATTGAAAAGAAACATAATAGCTTGTTTTATTTTTTCACAGTAAAAGTTAGATAGAAAAGTTATCTTAAAAAATGTACAATACAAACCTTTAATATTGTCTGCTGATTCAAAATAATATGAATGCCTTAGTAATAAGAAGGAAATTTGTTTTCATGGGATGCCAACGTTTTTTAAACAAAAACACAACAGAACTGAAGTTTCTCCAGAGGTTTGACACATCTGGAGACCAATTTTTAAAGCATTTTAATTGGATGCTAAACTAGATTAAAATGTTAATGCTCATGTAATTGAGACAAAAGCTGATCTACAATAGAATCAAGTTTACAGTGCGCACAGTTATAAACAACATGGAGGCAGACATAGATCCCTGAATAATTAAATATAAATCAAGCTCATTTCTGAATGCTGCAAGATAAAAAAAAAGTGACTATAAGGTCACTCCTGATAATGTTAAAAAGTAAGAGCAAATTTGTCACATACCAAGTTCATGAATTTAAATGGCACTGAATTATGGATTTTTGAACTCTGTAAATCTCTTTAATAAAGGCCTCAGGAATTATCAAATATGACAATGTATAACATATGACACTTACATTTTCAAAAGCAGAACACAAAAATCTCGTTAGAGAAATTACTAATGGCAGCTGACAAATGTTAATGGTTTAAGCAACTTAGCATCTGTTAGCATGAAATATTAGAAAGCAGAGATTAATTATTACCTCTACTATCAATCTGATAAATCATTGTGCAAATTACACACAGAACTCAGACATTTGCAGGGTAAATTCAGAACTGTAAAATTTAATCACTATACGCAAATTATAGTGATTTGTGACTCAACAGATATTCTAACAGATTACACATAAACTTAGAACTGAAATAAAACATGCCGATGAAAAGAGAGTCAATGGTATATAATTAACAGAAACTAAATGGACAAATTTTCATTTTAAACTGGTTGCGTTTGTCCTTACCATTTTTGATAATAGTCAGATAAACCCACCACAAGTTGCAGCCATTATTTTGCAATGTGCACTATAGGTCGACAAATAATTTCCCATTACAGATTGTGAGTTGCAGAGGAAAAAAAAAATCAAATTTAATGACTGTTTAAACCAAACTATTGGCACTGGTAATCTACCTCTCATTTGACTCTCTGTAATCTGTATATGATAGTTTTCATAGCTTGCAAATATAAAAAGTTGATGACATTTTTTCTGCTTCTTTTTTGATTTATTTCATGACTCTTAGTAAAAGTGAAGCATTTAGTGTGACTGGATATTTTGGGCAATTATGTACATTAGTGCATATTATGTTCCATGGTACAACTCAAGTTTTTCACCATTATATCTCACACTACAATAATGGAAGAATATTACCAATGCAGTAAATCAGTAATTTTCTTGTTAGATTATTCTTGCATCCAAATTGAATGAATAGGGTGGAAATTACTCTTGGCAGTAATAGGTGGATGACACCTCTCTCGTTCGCATTGCATTCCTGTGTTCCCTAGAATTGTATTAAATATATTTGGGCCTCTGTTAAAATAACAGAGAAATGTTACACAAATGAGTTAAGTAGTTATCTGCTTTTGACAGTAACTTTAATTTCTATCCTACAATTTAATTGGGCGAAGAACCAGTGAGGTTTCTTGGGATTGGGCAATGCGCAGGACACTTAAATGTTGCTATCTACTCCTGAAAGAAATTGTTATATGACATGATTGTAGCCTCTCATTTAACATTATTTCATAAAGTATGAAGTTAAGACTGTTTGACACAACTTTTGGATTAGAGAAGAAATTTGATGAAGTGTTCTTTCTGTCTGTATATCTGACACTGTCTTTATTATGCAAATAATAGAGGGTCTAAGCATCTATCCCTGAATGATCAATGTATTAGTACAGCATTTTTTAGATGGAAGCAGTAGGATGCACATTTTGTAGCAGTAAGAGGACTGCACTACATTGTGGAGTATGTTTTTTTCTGCCTTTGAATACCAAGGGATAATGGTTCCAAGTGCTCACTGGCAACCAGCAACTTTACCCAGTGGCTTTGTGAAAAACGCTGAGCAATGATACCACAATTTTCAGTGCATGGTGGTGGCAGACAGATTTATAAACAGGCCCCAGTGTCTCCATCAGATATTCCTGGTTAAAGTGCATAACAGAGTTACTGTAAAGTAAAGCTCACAAGAATATAAGGAAAGCTAATCATCAGAAAATGTTATTTGAATCTCTTTGCCTTATTCCCTCATACAATACTTCTTCAGCTTTAGCATCCAGCTGCAATTTGAAAACCTCTAATGTTTCAGTCTCTTCTGCTCTGCCTAATAGATTTTTCCAAACACTGATCACTCTTTGACCAAAGAGGCTCTTACTAACATCTGTTTTAAATTTATTTTCCATGAATTTAAATTTATGTTAGCAGATCTTGCTTCTATGGCCTGCTTTGAAGTATTACTCTGGGCTTACTTTATCTGCAGCATGTAATATTTCATCTTTTCTAGATGAGGTCCCTGGCCTTAATCATTTTTTCCCGAACAAAAGAATTTGAGACCCTCTAATATTTTTTCACTATGTTTCCCCTTTGTTCTCAATATTAGCATTGTCCATAGTTCCACCCCCATTTTGTGAAAACATTTTTGTCATGGTGCGCAGAAACTAACTGAGCACAAGTCTCCTTTGGCCATTATGTTGCAAGGACATAGCCTAAGTTCTGAACTGTTCTGGGTCTACATCCCAGTATTCTACCAGATTCTTATATTACTTTGTCTAGACATTGAAAGCAATTAATCTCTTACTACTTTTGGGTGTCTCTGTGCTAATTTAAATCTAATCACTGTATTATCTCACAGCCTTTTCTTTGACCCATATGAAAAAAAATATATTTATCAAAGTTACATTTAATTTGCCATGTCCCTGTTCGGTTGAATAACGGATCTAAATATGCAAATAATTTTCTTATGCCGCATCGTCTGCTGCTATTATGTTTTCCATTTAAGTGCTGTCAGTTAATTTGACAAACCTGTATGTGGTTTTGGTATCCAAATTATTAATGCAAGTTGAAAACAACAGGGATCCAAGTAGCAACTCCAACCAGGCACCATATCCTGCTCTCTGCTATCACCTGAGAACTAACATTGATATTGGGACAGAGCTCCAGTGGGGTAGAACTTCAGTTGCATATTTGCCCTAACAGTGGTCCATTTTTCTGAATCTAGAATCATGAACTATGCATGCTGGTTAGCAGGAAGAGAGGAAAGTGAGAGATAGAGACATCCTGCCAAGGACATTCTGGAGGTAGTCAACAGGGATATACATGGGACTGAAACATGCAGGGCAGCCAAAGGGTGGCCTTCTGTGTCTTTTGATTTGTCACTGGGACAATAGAGAATGGAGAGGTGGAAAAAAGAGGGTCCTAAAGAAGAGTCATTGTAGTCAAAATATTGACTGTGTTCCAGTGCCAGCATTTGCCTGTGCCAGGTAGAAATTGCGTAGAAAATTGTTCTCTCAGCTGGGTAGTTGCAAGCTTCATTACCCCATTTCACATTCTGATCCTGAAGGTAGGATTGCAGAGTATCATTGCCCTGAAAATCTCTGACAATAGGGGAATATTTTAACTGCAAGGGCCTGGATGTCAGGGGATGTGGGGATCAAAGAAGCGACAAGTGCTTGTTGGGAGCTCAGTAAGAATGTTCTGTGTCAAACAGGTCTGCATTTCTAAGTGTGTGAGAAGCCCTGGTAGGACAAGCAAATCTGTGATTTAAACACGACGTAAAGTCAATTGACTGCAGCTCCACGTTAACCCTGGATTCCAGCTTAAATTGCCAGTACACGGATTTCCTGAGCTGTCTGAAACTTGCCAGGTTCAACAGGCAACAGCACGTTGGGGATTGATGGGACTGAGTATTTCACAGGTTTGAAAGCCTTTAAATATAGAGTTTAACAGATGCTTCTTTGCCTGAGTAAGAGACACTTACTGACTGCACTTATTCTGAGAGGGCATTTTCTTTGTTTTGAAGGTGGTTTTCTAGACTTCAGAGGTAATTTCTGCTCCTCAGAGCTTTTGGCCTTTGATCTGGACTTGCCAGTTGTCATTCATCATAGCAGCATTTGAACTAATTATGCAGATCTACCTTGGACCTCCGATAAGGAACAAGGGGAGCATCAGAAAGAGAAGGAGTTGCCTCCTTCTCAGCCACTTGCCAGAGCTCTGGCAGATAGGTGGTGGCACCTCTGACTGGGGAATACAGCTAGAAGATTATCTTCTGAACAAGAACATACAAAGCACTGTGGACACTGGAAATCAGTAACAGATGCAGAAATTACTGGAACAAAAACAGAAGTTGCTGAAAAAGCTCAGCAGGTCTGGCAGCATCTGTGAAGAAAAATCAGAGTTAACGTTTTGGGTCCGGTGACCCTTCCTTGGAACTGATGATAGCTAGGAAAATGTCAGTTTATATGCAGAAGACAGGGAGGTGGAGGGGGAAGGCATAAGGAGTAAAGGATAGGTGGGGATAGAGTCCAAAGAGAGAAGAGAGCAGTTGAATAGACAACGGAATGGATAACGATTTGGCTAGCAGGGTGAATAGCTGTTAATGGGGACTGTTAGTGACCAACATTAGGTAGTGTACAATGGCAGACTTTTTAATACAAGGCCTGGTGTGTGGAGTAGGAGACTAGGACATAGGAGAGTTTAGGCCCTAAAATTATTGAACTCGATCTTGAGTCTGGAGGGCTACAGGGTCCCCAAGCGGGAAATGAGGTGTTGCTCTTCCAGCTTGTGCTGAGCTTCACTGGAACACTGCAGCAAGCCTGAGACAGAGATGTTGGCGAAGGAACAGGGTGGTGTGTTAAAGTGGCAGGCAACTGGAAGACTTCCACTTCGCTCATTATTGATATAGCTTTTCCTGGAGTTAAATCTGCTTTTGACTGTAAACCTAACAGAATCATCAGCAATTTCAACAAGTCTGTTCTAACCTCTAACTTTAAATCTCCAAAGTTTCATTTCTCCTTAGTGATCTGTAGAGATCAATTAATTAGATGTTCAATGAGTCCCTATCCATTTTCCCTGGATGTTGAGCTCTTTTGTCAAATCTTGCACTTCCAAGAGGCTTATTTAGCTTGAAATTAAAGTAAATGTCAAAGGCTTTCAGGACTAATTCTTCAATAATATCCATTGTTTCTTTTACACATTGATGAGCTTTAACATCATCAGTTATACTCTCAATTGCATATAGAAGTGTATTAACTTGTTCGGTGTCTGAATTTTGTGTCTAGTTGGGTTAAGAGTTTTCTCTGAGGTATCCAATCTGATGTCCTATTTTGTCCCATCTCTAAGGTTTAATCTTCTCGGCAATATTATTTCTCATGTGAGGTTTTCCCAATGTGATTATTTATTTTCCTTGCTTAGAGCCTTTTAATTTTGCAGTAGAATTCATACTGCTACTCTGTGCTACGTTAGAGCTTTTCCACATTTTTGTGGTCAAGATGGAGGAGTCCCATTTTCTGTGGCTAAAATGAAGGGTTCCTACCTTTCACAGCATTAGAAAGTTCCTATCTCTCCAGCAGCATACTTCTTCCGAGCTTGAAATGTGTTTTTTTTTAACATTGACTGTAGGTTCTGCCCTGTTGAATTGTGCCATGAGACTTTCTGCTGTAGGATTCTTGAATATTCAACTTTCCTAGCTGCTGACTGTACCTGAATAAGTGGGATTTTTAAAGTTGTGACTGAAAAGATTTTCAGATCTCCACCACTGCCATCAAATTATTAAGCTGCTAAATGAAATCTGTACCATTGCATACCATCTTGTATAAGCAGTCCGCACCACTGACCATTATGTGTTTGTTTTTTTCTATTCTGTCATGGGATGTGGGCATTATTGTCTAGCCAGCATTTATTGTCCATCCCTAGTGTGAGGTTTCCTGCACTTTGTGGCAGGTTTGCTGCCAACATCCTTTTTCTCATGTTCGGGATCAACAGAGTCTGATGTGATCATAGAATTCCTACAGTGCAGAAAGAGGCCATTTGGCCCATTTAGTCTGCACCAACCCTCCTAAGGCCATCCCACCCCAGACCCAACCTCCCCCACCCTATCCCCATAACCCCGCTGTTTTTCACCATGGCTAGGCCACCTAGCCTGCTTACCTCTGGACCCTACAAGACAATTTAATATGGCCAATCCACATAACCTGCATGTCTTTGGACTGTGGAAGGAAACCAGAGCACCTGATAGAAACCCATGCAGTCACAGGAAGAACGTGCAAAATCCACGCAGTCAGTAACCCAAGGATGGAATCAAACCCTGGCTCTGGTGCTGTAAGGCAGTAGTGCTAACCACTGAGCCACTGTGCCGCCTCAAAGGATCAGGAAATGTATTTGCTAGTTTAAGAGAAGAGGCTCTTCTGTAGTTTATTGCATGTTAGTGAGTAAGTATAAGTTGATCAACATTGTTACATTGGATGGTTGCCTTACTCCTTCAAGATACTAAACTGTTCTCTCACCAAGTACATATGACATCATCTTAATGGGTGGTTCTTCATGTACTTCTTAGTATTAGCACTTTCATGGACACTTACACCCCCATGTGAGAAATGGCAAAGTTAACATTAAACATATTGTTGGAATGCTGAAGATGTTCTTCAGATTCATTGATGGATCATTCAGCTCCTTTCTGCAGGATTGCATGACCAACTCCTGCTCCTGTTTGTTTTGCATGCGCAACCTTATTCAGAGTTGTAATGGTGTGCTGTGTCTTGTGCAATGTGGTGCAGCAGACAAGGCTGGAGCTGTAGGAAGAACCATATGATTGCTCTGCACGTGAGGAAGAGGACGGGAAAGGTGGAAAAATAAAAACAGGATGAGGAGCATGATATGACCTGAATGCATGTCGGTACATAACCATGTGCTAGAGATCTCCAGCACAGGCTCAACCTGGCATGATTCTGCTAACTCAGGGCCATGCAACCATGTCAGTCACATTGGCAGCAAAAATGACAAATTAATAAACAACTCGACACCCAAATGATTTCCCTTATGAAACTGTAAAGTCTTTCTCTTCCATATTCCTGCACTTCTACACCATTCTACTCTTGTCTGTTTAACACAATTAGTGACAGACTGCTCATTCCCCATCACTGAGCAATGAATTTCTCATAGTTGGCACCATTTGAAGTCTGAAGCAGGTGAAGACCGTGAAAACTTCTATCAACTCAGCCTTCACCTCTCCTGCAACTGTACAGGAGCAGACTCAGCCATTATGCCCTGAAGCAGCATTTAGGGCTCTAGCTTGGGCAGGGATGGAAGCCCCTTGAACACAGTGCTCACTTCTATGGACCATTTGTACATCTCCCCTCTCATGGTCTACCATCCAAGAGCTGGAGAGAACATTGCTGTGCTTTTGTAAAATGTTGGGAACAGCCAAAGCAAAGCGTTCCTCCATCTTACTTATAATAGAAAATGGAGTGTGCAGCTCATTGGTGAAGGGAAACATACGCCTGATCACCCAACGTATGGTTCTACAAGAAGAACCTAGCTGCTATTTCCATGGAGGTCAATTATCCATGCAAATAACTGAAACATCTTGGCACTCATGGTGGAACCAGACTCTTTTATTCTTTCTCCTGTGGTGCATAGTATCTGTGGAAATGTTGACCGAGTCTCTCACACTTCCTGTTGCTTCTCCAAGCTGTCTTTTCTATTAATTATCCCCTGTACATCTGTGTCCAGCTGAAGAGAGGAGCCATTTCAGTCTGATAAGGGCTGCCACTGCTATCCTGGCTCATTGTAAGACACCACCAGGTCAAGTCCTTATATAGTTATTATGACTTGGCAGTGTAACTTCACTCTATAGTCTACTAGCTAATTTGTTATAGATGCATGGTTGTTGTCTCGCATGAGTTATCATGCTTTGTGATGGATGTTTGATTATATGCATCACAGAATAGTTCCAGTGCAGAAGGAAGCATTTTAGCCTATCGTGACTCCACTGGTTCTCTGCTTTTTCCCCAAAACTCTGCATTTAGTGTCTAATTAAGAAATCATCCTCATCCAAAAGAACCTATCTCTGCCACACATTTGTTTCTTTTAGAAAACACGTTAAAACTATGCTGTCTGATTCTGGATCCTTGGTTTTGAAAGCTTCAATTAAATCTCTGCTCAGCCCTCACTTCTCCAAGAAAAACTGCCTCAACCTCTTCTATTTATCCTCAATTGAAGTGTTTCATCTCTGAAACCATTTTTGTAAACCTTTTCTCCACTCTAATGTCTTTTTGTCCTTATTACAGTGCGGTGCTCAGAATGGTACACAGTACCTGATCTAAGGTCCAACCAGTGTCCTATATAGGTTTAGCATAACATAAAGTCACAGAATCCCTACTGTGTGGAAACAGGCCCTTTGGCAGAATAAGTCCACACTGACCTTGGACATCCTACTCAGACCCATCCCCCTATAATCCACACATCCCTGAACACTATGGGCAATTTAGCATGGCTAGTCTGTCTAGCCTGCACATCTTTGGACCGTGGGAGGAAACTGGAGCACCCAAAGGGAACCCACGCAGACATGGGGAGAATGTACAAACTCCACACAGACAGTTCCCTGAGGCTGGAATTGAACCCAGGTTCCTGGTGCTGTGAGGCAGCAGTGCTAACCACTGAGCCACTGTGCTGCCTCCAACAAAGGGGCCATCCTAATCTTCTCAGTATCGTTCTAATTTTAGTATATTTAGCACTCTCTGCTCTGCTCCACTCTGGAACTCTGCGCCCCTATTAAGAAAGCCTGGAATACCAAATACTTGTTTTAGCAGATTTCTTTACATGTCCTGACACCTTTAAATGACTTATGCAGATATACACTCAGGTCTCTCTGTTCCTGTACACCTTTAGAGTAGTATTCTATATTTTAACAGAGGTTCTGGAGAAATGCAGCAAGTCTATCAGCATTTTTAGAGAGAAAAACTGTTAATGTTTCGCATCTAGTGACCCTTGTTCAGTTCTGACAAATGATCGCTGTACTCGAAAAAACTCTATTTTTTTCTATGTAGAAATGCTGCCAGATCTACAGTGTTTCTCCAGTAATTTCTGTTTATGTTTCAGATTTCCAACATCCACAGTTCTTTGTGTTTATTACCTCTTATTTTATACTTTAGCTCCATTTTATTTGCACGAAAGTGCATTATCTTACATTTCTTCACATTGAACTTCATCTGCCACCTATTAGTCCACTCTTAGCAATGTCTATTTGCAGTTCTAAAATGTCCTCCTCAAAGTTTAGAATGTTCCCAAGATTTGTGCTATAGCCCAAATTTGAATTGACCTCATGGACCAAGATCTACATTTTTTTTTGAATTAGGAAAAGTAAGGGTCCCAACATTGACCCCTAGGAGCTCTGTTACAAGCCTTCCTCCAAACTAAGCAATAGCCATTAACCATTAGAATCTGTTTCACTTCACTCAGCCAATTTTGCATCCATATTCCTACTGACCCTGTTATTACATGACCTATCACTTTCCCCACAAATCTTTGTGTAGCTCTGTATTGAACACCTTTTGGAAGACCATTTTCACTACGCCGATAGCCTTGTTCTCACCAACCTGTGGTAGTGTATGTGTTGCCTTTTTTTTGTAGAATTTAAACATTGCTATGTGTTATAACATCGACTATACCTAATGACATTATATCTTTGCGTGAATCAAATTCTTTTAAGGAAAATGTTGAACTCTTGTGCTACTCCTGAGCTGGCTGCATCCATAGGAGATTGCTAGGCTAGGTCTGCAGCGAGGGGTGCGGGAACCAACAAAAAAAGAAAGCTCACAACACTTGGCTCTCACAAATGCATCTAACACAGAGGCATTCATCTAGGGCAGAAGTGGTAGGAATGACTGCAACACAGTCATTGTGGAGACAAGGCCCCACCTTCTCATCGAGGGTTCTCATCATCATGGTGTGTGCCACAATAACTCAAACTGATGTAGCAGCTCAAAACGTGCCATCCATTATGGTGCCGTGGACCGTCAGCAGCAGAATTGTATTCAACCACAATCTATAACCTCACAGCCCATCATGCCCCAACAATTACTGTCAGGCCAGGAGATCAACCCTGGCTCAATGCAGTGTGCAGGAAGGCATCCCAGGAAGAACACCAGGCAAACCTAAGGTTGAGGCATCACCTTGGCGAAGCTATAATGGTAGACTGCTTGCATGTGGAATTTCAGAAGCGAAATGTAATGGGCCAGGGCTAAATGATTCCACAACCAATGGATCAGACCTAAGCACTGCAGTCCTCCTTCATCCAGTCATCTATGGAGGTGAGCAGTTAAACGACTAACCCAAAGTGGAGGCAACACAAATATTCATATCCTCAGTAATAACTGAGGGGTCTGTCAACCACGTGGTGAAGAATCCTTGGCTGAGGAGAAAGGTGGACATTTCTGAGGCCTCCTGCAGAGGGTGGCATCATCGGAGCATATGTGATGGAGACGGAAACACTAAGAAAATGGAATGGAGTCTTTACAGGAAGCAGGGTGTGAGGGTGTGTCATCAAGGTAACAATGAGAGTTGGTGGGTTTGTAGTGGATATTCGTAAACAGCCTATTCCCAAAAATGGAAACAGAGACATCGAGGAAGGAGAGGGAGGACCAGGTGAAGGTGAATGCATGGTGGAAATTGGATAGACTTTTCCAATTTCAGATGAGAGAGGGACACAGAACCAATGATGTCACTGATGTACCAGAGAAAGAGTTGAGAGTGGGGGCCCAAGTAGGACTGGAACAAGAAATGTTCCCTTTCCCCTACAAAGAAACAGGCATCACTGGGGCCCGTACAGGTACCCATGGCCACCCCTCTGACTTGAAGAAAGTGAGAGGAATTAAAAGAGAAGTTGTTCAAAGTGAGGAAGAGCTTGGCTAGGCAGTGGAGGATGATGGTGGATGGGGTTAGTTCAGGCCTTTATTCCCAGGAAGAAACAGAGAGCCCTGAGACCATCCTGATGGGGAATGAATGCGTAAAAGGATTGCACGTCCCTGGTGAAGAGTAGGCAGCTGGAGATTCTTAAACTGACATAAAGTGTCAGCCAAGCGGCAGGTGTAAGTGGGAAGGGAATGGACAAGGGGAGAAGACTATTGACTTCAGGTAGGAAGTGAAACTTTCTGTGTGACAGGAGCAGGAAGAAACAATAGGCCTGAGTAGACAGTCCTGTTTGTGGAAACTCTCCCTAGGATTGATTTTCTTCCGTGGAAAATCAATTTCCTCTGCATTTCTTTTGCTGCCTTGAACCACATGGGAATAAAAAGGCAGTTTTTAATTTTCTTACAGTTCAAACAAACAGACAATTAGCACTCTATCACCCTCCTTTGCTTTTGTATGAAAAGCTTTCTCACAAATGAGTGGTCTTTTGGTGGAAATAATTCACCTCTTGAGGACAAAGCTAATTGTTGGTCCCCATGCTTGACTTGAAGCCTGATCGCTTCAATATGAAGTACATGAAAGAATTGGCATGCTGGCTTTGTGATGGGATGAGTACAAACTTTTTTTTTATTATTCACTTTAAGAAAAGACAATATGTCATGGTGGTAAATTATCCTCATGTTGTTACTGACACACAGTGTAAATAGTTGACAGTTGACATGCAGGGAAAATATTATGACATCTGTCAACAAATGACATTAAAGTAACGTGATTTTTGTTTCCAAATAAAAAAAAACAAAAAACTATGCAAAAATTTTATTTTGCACATTTACTGCACAGAAAACTATTGTTTTGAACTGCTGTGGAATTAAGATGATTTTTGACAGAAGAATTCCACTTTGAAATCCCATGAGCTTTGACTGTCGTACTGTCAAAACCTGGCTGGCCCTTCATTGATATGAAGAAGTACAAAAGGAGCATCGGGTACGGAATTAAAGAGTCTTTTTAAAAAAATATTTCAACTGTGTAACCTATTTAGTTGTGAAACTAGTCAGATTGTCCAATTATCAAAATTTAAGAATGAGAACGAAAAAGAAAACTTAATAATGGCTGCAAATATGTACCTTTTTGCAGATTAACCTCCTGCTATTCAAGGTAGAAATACACCCAATTGTAAACCAGTGGAACAATTTAATTTTTCTGAATTAAAATTCCAGCTAAGAAATGGTTGACATGGCCTATACTTCTGCTGAACGTGAGGTCATAGGTTGGCACGGTGGCTCAGTGGTTAGCACTGCAGCCTCACAGCACCAGGGACCCGGGTTTGATTCCAGCCTCAGGTGACTGTCTATATGGAGTTTGCATATTCTCCCCATGTCTGCATGGGTTTCCTCTGGGTGCTCTGGTTTCCTCCCACTGTCCAAAGACGTGCAGGCTAGGTGGATTGGCCATGCTAAATTGCTTGTAGTGTTTAGGGGGGTGGGTCTGGGTGGGATGCTCCAAGGGTCGGTGTGGACTAGTTGGGCCAAAGGGCCTGTTTTCACACTGTCGGGATTCTAATGTCAAAAGAATATTTGATAAAAGATCATCTATTCCTGAGGACTACAACTCATCAGTTTTGGTTTTGATTTTAACTGCCTGTAATTTTTGACGGCCTTTTTTTCACATTTCATTCTCCGTGTATTTCTTCCGTCTGTTAATTTTGGAGTCCTCAAAATATGGGGTGTATGAAGCCCAAATACCTCAAAAAATTCAGCTAACCAAGTCCAGGTGACTTCCTTCCTCTGTGCACTTTGATTTCTGATGGGATGTGCATCATTTGAAATCTTTGGGCTTAGAAATTTGAAAAGTTTCTTCTAAGTTTTGTTGTCTCTTCAATGATCAAATCTGACACCGCAACACCAAGATTTGTTTATATCAACAGCTTCAGAACGTGTATTTAAATACGTCTATGTGGTGAGGAAGACTCAGCAGTACACACCTCACTGATTAACAAAGATCTTCTGCTCTTTTATGTTTGTTACTTAACTCTCACCCATTTAATAGTTTGTGTTTTAACTTGTGCTTTAATATTTCGCTGTTTTACTCACATTTGTGATTCTTCTCTTGGAATGTTTTTTCTTTGCCTTTATGATCTCTTTGCTTTAAGTAAATTATAGGCAATTTTCTTCCACCTCTGCAGGTGAATTCTTCACATTCTTAATTGTATTTTCCATGTTTCTTTCATTTTCTGTTCACATTTTTAGAAATCACACAACATCTTGCTTTCATTAATTGCTTTCGTTTTTACTTAGCGTTACCCTTTGCTGAATTCTTCTGTAAGAAGACTGACAGTGAAAGGAAAATAAGTGATCCAAGATTTCAGGAGAAGCCCACAGGCAATGCCAAGTAGCAATAAAGGATAGTTCATAGTATTGTAAAGCCAAACAGATTCGACAATTATAGGTGAGTGACACAGTTTCACATACTGTATTACCAAAACTTTCATGATATTGAATTTTATCATCTACAATCTAAATATCACACTGGAAGTCACAAGTTTAATTTTGTATTAAAAAATGAAAAAAAAATGTCCCGACAGAGTACTAGATCCAATAGGTGCTAAATCTTGGATTGTAATGCTCACAAAGACGGTTGCAATGAAAACAAAATGGTAAATGTGCTTCCTTTGGAGGAATCGAATGCTGAGGATGCTTTGACGGGAGGAAAAGGCTCAACATGGATTGGAACAGTGTTTCTCCCCCCACTGAGATTCTGCACTGATTGCTGGAGAAAAGGAACAGGCAGTTCTTGGGACTGCTATTGTTAGGGCTACAATTAACCAGATTTGGGAACATATTTGTGGGTGTTTCCAAGCTTTCCTAAGAATTCCATCCAGTTTAAATCTGGCAGACACAGTGGAACATGCTCTCATCAGGCATAGGTCTATACCAAGAGTTAGGAAGGTTCCAAGAAAAGAAAAGTGCGCAAATAATTGATCCCAATCAGTTGTCTTTCCATGGCTTAATCACTGGGGGAAAGAAAAACATATTTTGGTCTCCATTCTCAGATTGTTTTTACATTTCAGCTATGTCTTTTCAAGGAACCACTCTAGGTCTTGTCATCTCAGTGTAAGATACATGTGCAAATATTTGTTGGGATTTATGATAGTAAATAGGAGGCTAATGGGGAATAAACATCTGGCCAACGTCTCTTTCTCAGGTTTGCTGCAATATCCACTAAAGCTCAGCACAAGCAGAAAGAACAGTACCCCCTTTTCCGCTTGGGGACCCCACAGCCTTCTGGACTCAATATTGGGTTAATAATTTTAGGGCCCGAGCATCTTCTTCCATGTTCTTGCCCCAAACCAGACATACCAGACTTTGTCACCACATGGGCTGCTACCACAAACAACCCATTGTCAGCCACTAATGATCCCCTTTCGCAGCTCCCAGGCTGACCTTTACCCATTACTTTGTCTGCCCCACTGTTTTTCTCTCTCTCTGGACTCCATCTCCACCTATTGTTTAGTTACAGACGCACACACACACTCGCACACATCAGCCTTTTTCCAGCTGCAATCAGTTCTGAAGATGGATCACTGGACCCAAAATGTTAATTCTGCTTTCTCTCCACAGATGCTGCCAGATCTGCTGAGGTTTCCAACAATTTCTGATTTTGATTGAGGCTAAAGGGAAGTCTCTGGAATTTCTATCCTGGGCACTCCATCTCTTCCCACTGTCCACTGAAACATTACGCTATTGACAACACACCCCTACCCCCAAAAAAACAGGCATATTGAATTTGAAACAAGAAAAGTGTGAGAAATTGAATTTGAAAGAAGGAAGTATGAGAAAACTGTTCAAAACGACTAAGGGATTTGATAAAGCATATGGAAGAAACTATTTTCACTGCTCATTGACCTATTAAGTAGAGGGTCACATTGTCACCAGAAAAACATAAGGAAATATTAGGTTTTTGTTTTTACATGCGAGCTTGATTGGGTTCGCTGAACTTTTCATAAAACAGTGGCAAAAGCACAATGCATAACATCCTTCTGAAAGAGAAGTACATAGGAATTTTTAAAAAAGACAAAAATTAAAAGGACAAGGGGAGAGGGTGGAGGAGTGGCATTAAGTAGAGAACATGGTCAATGACAGAACAATGGGTAAAGTGGCCACTTGCTAGACTGTAAAATTATATGATTCTAAAATAGCAAAACTATAGTAACTATTGGCAAGTACTACAGGCTTAAATTAAAAGACTTCTGTGTCATTTATTTCATTCCTGGGACTATTTTGTTTTTTCGTTAACCAAATATTTCCAATCTTTGAGCAATCAGGAAATGGTCTCCAGAGACACAGTCAAATGCCTGTGCCAAAATGAACAAGTTAATGACAATTTAAATTACTTGCAATAAAAACTAGTGGTATGAATGTGAGTAAAAACAGTTAGTGATTTATAACTTTGGCCCAGATTTTCCTATTGGGTGATAGTTTTTGCAGCTACGATTCCTGAAGGATGTGTATGGGACCACTTGAAAGGTAAAGTACAATATCTGGGAAGTGTAAATTTCTGATTCGCAATTGCCCTCTGTTTGGAACTTTCAAAAAATGTCCTCCACTCTGACTCAGAGGAGAAGACTTCAGATGGAAGCCTACAACGCAATGGTCTCAATGTGGACTTTACTTGCTTCAAAATCTCCCCACCCTTGACCTCATCCCAGGACCAGCCCCCGCTCTCATCCCCACCTCCCTGACCTGCCCGTCTTCTCTCCCACTTATCCGCTCCACTACCTACCTGCTATCACCGGCTCCCCCTCTCTCTATGTATTTCAGAGCTCCCTTCCCCTCCCCCATTTCTGAACGTGGGTCCCAGCCCAAAACATCAGCTTTCCTGCACCTCTGATGCTGCCTGGCCAGGTATGTTCCTCCAGCTCCATACCTTGTTATCTAAGACTTCAGATGGTGTTGACTCACCTTCCTGAAAAGTCAACAAGAGCTCATTTTAGAAGGCTAAAACTGGTTTGAACTCCTGGGCAACTACAAAACTGAGCAGCTAACTAATTACTCACACTTGACTTCCCCACCCTGAGTTTCCTTGTTCTGAAAAAGAGTCATTATCGAACTCCAAACATCTCTCCACAGATCTTGCTTGAACTAATGAATGTTTTTCGCACTTCATATTTTCATTCCAAACTACAGCACCTGAAATGCTTTGTTTGAATTTTAATGATGATGGGAAAGTTATCACTTGTATTAAAACTGTATTTTACCTGGTTACAACAGCACCTGTTGTGGCTGGATCCACCTGTTATGCTTACAATGAACCTGCCTGGGGAATATAGGAGTAGGTCCTTTTTAATGCGAGCAGTCAGCATTTACATCACTTAAACAATGATTTGACATTGTGCTCCATGCAATTGGACATGGAGCACTCTGACAAGGAGGGCTATGGAATGTCACTACATGGGATATTGGCATTGCACCATATAGCAATGAACACTGCACCAGTCACGTCACAAAGAGACAGTAGGATATTAAGTACTGTTTGACATAATTCCTCAGAGGCTGGTATCCTGTCACCAAGTCACCGTTTATTTACATGTGGCGTGTTCTTGACACTGATCCAGCTTCCTCAGAGCTAGCTCTTAGAGTGAACAGAATGTCTGATACTCCAGTTTATGTCTGTCAGCCAGAGCTCCCTGAATGGACCAAATTAACAACCTGAATCAGGGAACTCATATTTTACGAGGTCCACCTAGCTGACCTTGTTACAATCACTACACTGTATGAATACCTTGTTCTACCAGACCCAGAAAAAACATCAATGCATATAAAAGCATGCTGCATTAAATGTACAATTTAAGGTGAGGGGAAATCAGTTCCATGCCCTGTGCAGCTTATGATTTCTTGCATCGGCATTGTGCTTTGTGGCTTATGGATGCCAGTATCTGTATTTATCATATAACGTGATAGTTGTGTTCTTACATAACCTTGTGCTATAGAAAATCGCATTATGGGGAAATCACTAAAGAAAATTGTTATACTTGTACAATAGAAAGTTCGCATTATCCAAAAAGCGTCCACTATTCATCGAATGCGTTACAGCCAATTCATGTTAACGAAACAAGCATTATAGCAGAACTATCTGTATTAAGGTCACCTGTGATTACTTCTGCTTCATAGACATGACTGTCTTCAATCTGCAATGATCAATGACATAGCCAAAATTGTTTGTGACCAGGATTTGCAGCCCACAGTCATAAACTGCATGTATTTCATATGTACAATAATATGAATGCGAATGACTCCAAGCTGTACTCTGCAAGTACATAAATGATGCTATTGTCCTTGAAGGGCCTCCTGTCTGTCAGATGTGAAGCATGTATGTTGGGTCAGAAAACAGATTCTGTCCATCTGGATGCGGTCACAGCCATTTTCCATTTGCAGTTTGAATTGAGGAGACATGAGAACACAGATTGCATTTGACATTGTGAGTTGAAGTCTCAATTTGACAATCAGGTTTGGAGATTAATATCACGAATGAGGAGGTCTGGATGGCCTTGAAGATGGTAAGGCATGCTTCCTTACCACTCTATCTATGCTGTTGGGTGAACTTCAACATCTATTGGTTTAGTTTGTGTTCCCTTTCTAGATAATGACAAACTGTGTGTTTACAGAAGGCACTGAGAACAGGGTAACATTAGCTTAGGGAGGGATGTAGGAAGGGGCAGGTAAACTATGTGGCCTGGAGGTTAAACAATGACAAAAATGAGAGAATGGCATATTAGAACAAAATGTCAGCCATGCCATCTATGTGCCATGGTCTGCATGGTATCCTGGTTGCTGTGCCATGCTGCTGTCAGTGATGTGCAATGCTAGATTTTCAATTCTTGTCCATATGCACTGTGAGCTTTGAGGAATGGCATGGGTTCAAGGGATACTGGTCTTTTAGAGCATATGTGCTGAGTATTGAGCTAACCTGGGAATAGCATGTGGTAAGATGGGCCAGAATTAGACATGATGGACATTATGGGGGAGCATAGGTAGTGAGTGAGGTGAGTTTGGTATGACATGGCAGGAAAGCTTAATAGGCCTCATGGCAGAAATCCCTTCAACAAACTCTATGCAACTTGGACTCAGCTAAAAAAAAAACCCATAAAATTCAGCCCATAGTTTCATATCATAGAATCATAGAAACCCTACAGTGTGGAAATAGGCCCTTTGGCCTAACAAGTCCACACTGACCCTCAGAGCATCCCACCCAGACCCTCCTGCATAACCCACCTAATCTACACATCCCTGAACACTATGGGTAATTTAGCATGGCCAATCCACCTAGCCTGGACATTTTTGGACTGTGGGAGGAAACTGGAGCTCCCAGAGGAAACCCATGCAGACACAGGGAGAATGTGCAACTCCACACAGACAGTTGTCCAAGGGTGGAATCAAACCCGGGTCCCTAGTGCTGTGCGGCAGCAACGTTAACCACTGAGCCACCACACTGCCCACTGGTATTATTATATCTGTCAACTCTGAAATTATGTACTACACACTCAAGTCCAGGTAATTAATTATATCTAAATAAAACTAATGACCCAATACTGAAACATGGGAGACAAAATTGCACGCTTCCCTCCGTCGAAAATAGAGCTCCCATCACTGTTCTTGCTTTCTCCCCTGTAATCAATTTTGACATGCTATTATTCGTAGCCTTTTGGAAGTCTAGATAACATCATTACCTTTATCCACTTTCTCCATTTCTACCTGAAAAGGTGGTGGAAACAGTTATATTAGTAACTTTCCAAATTGAGATTGAGTATATACTTGGAAAAGAATAAAAAAAAAGGTTGTGGATTAAGAGCCAAGGTCAAAATTGGATATACAGTGGACACAGTAACAATGGGCCAAATGGCCCTGTGATTGAATGTTCTATAATTTCTATCCTTCATCAGAATTCTGATTGTCTTATTACCATTGTGAAAGTGCCTCGGGATATTCTGTACATTTAAAGCATTGTAGAAATGCATATTGCCGCATTGAGAAGACATTTGTACTTCATAACGCCAGCTAAAATATTCAACAGTTTATAATATTTCAGGGACTTTCCATCTATCCTAATTGGTTTAAAATCCAGAAGAGCTTGAATTTTTTTAGTTGAGTTAAGTAAACAAAAGGACCAATTATAACCAGAAATATAAAAGGAATACTGGTATTAAATTGGAAAGAGATGAGCTTGGCATTGATGACTTATGAAGCATTTATATTTAAAATCTGAGCTGAAGTTCTTTACTGAGGGATGCATATACAAATCTAGATATATACCTAAGAGAAGCATTTGATGGGGGAAGTGAAGGAGAGGCTAACAAATAGATATGTAATGCTGCTAGCCAATATTAGGGCACATATCATTCTCCGTATTGTGAATGCCATTGTAAAAAATAGCAATGAGAATGCCAGAAGCCTGCTGAGCAATTAAATATTCATACATGCCATTTACCACAATAGAACAAAATGGTAAAAACGAATTGACTGCCTGCTGTAGTCCACTATTGCATCGTGAAGCAAAATTCAGACTGTGGTCTCTTGCAATGCTTCTGCAAGGTATTGGAACAGAAATCAATGCCTTTGATTTATAAGTACAAATTAAATCAATTAGAATGAATGAGTGGTTGAAAAGAATGGGTACACTGAGTTAAACTATTATTGGCAAACATAAATTTGAGATGCTGTGGGCTCAGCTTTGAATCAATTGAGGTTAAGATCAACAAGGATAATAACTTCAAGCGTTAAATCCAGATGTGTCAAAAGAATTTCAAATATATGATAAAAATCATTGCTATGATTAAATCGTCAGGATGTGTAGCCAAGCAAAACAGATTATATGAAAGATAATGTAACCCAAATATAGTGAAACAATTCCTAAGTCCTGATTCATTTGCCACATGACTAAATGGAACAATACTCCCTGTTGTTTATTTTTTCCACATTTTTAGCACTCATCAAGTTGATGGATATTAGTGCTAGCGAACTAGTGCTTGGGTTACACTCCTTTTGAACGCTCATTGTCAGTACTTCTTTGTTCCTCATTCAATTAGGAATCTGTCCATTTATTTTTTGAACTCTTCAGAATCTGCTCTTCTTTGGGAGACAACAATATGCCAATACTTCTGCAACTCTTAAGTAATCATCTGTAGGGCTGATCCTGTTTGGATGTTCAACACATAAGCATTGATTAGGAAATCACAAGCCTTAAACACTCGATCGGATAATCAGTCCTTATAAATTATTTTAATTGTCTTTCACAACAGCTTGTAATTGTGTTCCTAAACAGTTCATTTATCTCTCTACCCCAGTGGTGATGTTCCACCTTACACACATTTTCACCTGAAGATGAAAATGTCCAGTGTCTGTGCTGCTCTGTCATAATTCTTAAGAGATATAGTTCAATGATTCCTCTTTTCTCACTGAAAGTAAACACTAATGTAATATCCTTCTAAAATCACCCACACAATCTTGGGTGACAAGTGAGCCACAGACCCTACAATCCTTCCCTTGAATTCATGTCTATGACAGCTTGTTTGGTATTAATACTTCAGGCATTATCTTATGAAATAAATTGCTTAATGCATATACAGGGATAAAACAACAGAAAACTTTGATTTTATAACAAGACTGAGATACGTCAAAGAAGTTAACGATGGTGTGAAATTGAAATTAAACAAAAGGAGTAACGATTGCTGTTAAATCAGAAGATTGGAAAAGTTTTAAAAGCCTACAAAAGATGACTGAACAAAAGGGAGAAAATAAATCATGAAGGCAAACTAGTGACTAATATATAAAAAGTAAGAGTTTCTTTAAATACAAAAAAAAGGAAGAGGGAGGCCAAAACCAACACAGGTCCCTAAGAGAACAAGGCTGGGGAAATAACACTGGGGAAATCAGGAAATGGCAGAGGAGTTGAGTAAATATTTTGCATCAGTCTTCACAGTGGAGGACATCGATAACATACCAAAAATAATAAATAATCAAGGGAAGGGAGAAAGGAAATAAACACAATAACTATCATTCGAGAAAAAGTGTTACGGAAACAACTGGGGGTAAAGACCAATAAATTACCTGGACAGGTGCATCTGAGGATTCCAAGACTCAGGAAAAATACAAGAGGATTGGAAAACTGCCAATGTGACATCCTTATTCAAAGAAAGAAGGAATCAAGAATCAGGTAAACATTGTTTGGTTAGCTTAACACCTGTCTTATGGAAAATATTAGAGTCTATTGTAAAGAATGTAATAGCAGAATATTTAGAAACAAATAATATAAATTTGTTTTTATATTATTTATGGCTTCATGGAGGAGAAATCATGCTTGACAAATTTATTACAGTTCTTTCAGGTGGCCACAAGCAGGGCAAATAATGGGGAACTAGAAGATGTAATATATTCAGATTTCCAAAATGTCATTGACAAGGTATTACACATAAAGCTAATTAAGATAGAAGCCCACAGTATTGGTGGTCATATATTAGCATGGATAAAGGATTGGCTAAGTAATAGAAGACAAAGAGTTTGTATAAAAAGGATATTTTCAGGTTAGCAGCCTGTCTCTAGTGGAGTACCACAGGGATCAGTGTTGAAGCCACATTTTTTACACATAAATGGCTTGGATTTGGAAGTGAATGTACTATTGCCAAGTTTGTAGATGACACAAATAGGTGAGAAGTCAAGTCGTGATGATGACACAGGATCTACAGAGGGATATAGATAAGTGCATGTGCAAAACGTTAGCATGTTACATAATAAGGGAGAATGTGAGATTAGGCACTTTGGCAGGAAGAATAGATAAGCTGAATAATATTTAAAGGGGAAAGACTGCAGAAAGCTGTAACACAAAGGGATTTTGAGTGTTGTCATTCATGAACTACAAAAGGCTAGCATCTAGGTTCAGTGGGTAAAAGGGAAAGCAATTGGAAAGTTGGACTTTACTTCAAAGAGAATGTTAAAAAAGGGTGCGGAGGAGGGGGGAGTCTTACTAAAATTAATACAAGGCACTAATCAGATCATACCTGGAATATGGTAAACAGTTTTGAAGACTTATCCAAGGAAGGATATGCTTCTATTAGAGGCAGTTCAGGGAAGGTACTGTAAACTGATCCAGATTATGGAGGGACTGTGTTATGAGGAGAGGCTGAGTAGGTTGGAACCCATTGGAGTTTCATAGAATGGAGTTCAGTAGATTGAGAAGCAACCTTACTGAAATGTACAAGATTCTTAGGGTAGATACAGAAAACTTGTTTCCTCTTATGGGAGAATCTAGGACCAGAGGGAATACTCTCAGAATAAGGGGTCACCAATTTGTCTATAAAGGACTCCAATCTCTGTGGAAAATACTTGGAAAATTAATTCATATTGAATAGGTCACAGTTTTGGACAGTAGACAATTTAGAAAAAAGGTTTAAACAGTATCAGTTTATGCAAATACAGTTTTATGCGATACAGATCTACATTGGGCATTAACCACCAAGAAAACAGCTAATTTGTAATGAATGCTTGTATCCATTCAAAATTAAAATGTATTTCTCAGATTGCCTTAACTAATGAAGAAAAACATGCTATAGTGAACATATAAACTAGAATACCTGGGCAGTGTAGTGCAGTACAAAACATTGGAAAGCTAAAACATTCTCTTCCTAAAAATTGATACATAACAGTTTTTTACAACAGCTGCAAAGTCTCTATTCTGAAAGAAGGTGGAGTTTTAATTTACACGAGCACAAAGTCAGGAGCGCACGACTTTAGATAATACAATGCAACATTTTTTTAAAGCAAGTTCATGGATCAGCAGAAAGCTGTTTATGGATTGAGCATTGATGTCTCAGGTAAATTACTGCACTGGTGCATCAGGTAAAATATGCTTTGGAGGCAAATTCACACTAAACATATAGAGCATAAAATGACGAGTGTTGGATATTAATACATAGCATTTTTAAAAATTTTTAAAAATCTTACAGTATATTTATATACTGTATTGAAAATTTTGTATGTGCCATGCACTTTCTGTTGAGAAATGCAAGTTCCTGTATCTTGACTTTGGAGTATGCTTTGCATTTCAAAATTGAACATTGCAACTGATTATGTAAACCTTTACAGTTGAAAAAGACAATCTCTGCATGTTACAGTTTCATCGTTAGAGTTTGTTCACCCAATCAATTTGTTCAAATGTCAAGTCACCTAATTGATTGAATGCTTCTCTCTCTCTGTGAATCTACTTGGTTTTTTTCACAAAATTATTTTTAGGTGATAGGAAAAAGTTCAAAAGCTGAATTATGGTACATTATTAGGTCTTTTCAAAGAGGAACAGAGATTATTAGATGGTAATTTTAATTCAATTTGTCAGGTAGGGATCCCATGGGTTATATAGAGCACTGATTTTAAATGCTATACAATGCAATTCATTGATTTCAATGAAATAGAAAAACAGGCAGAGTGTGAAAGAGCTACCTGGATGGTTTTGGTTAAAATTGCCCCAGTCCGTGTTGTGAAAGAGTGTTATCAACCAACAAACAGGACAATTCGTACTCATTACACCAATTGTAGATTTGGTTTAATATTTGAAGTATAAATGCCCTACAGTCTTATGAATAACTCAGGATAGAGCTTTACAGGTGAAACATAAATGAATGGTAAGTAGCACCCCCCAACAACCTTAGAGGTTTGAGACCAGATGATTTAAACTTGGTAATTACCCTCCTAACACCAGTGGGAAGCAGTAGCTCACTGTAGCATGACACATAGTGGCTATTACAAGCTAGAATAGAAGTCCTCAGCACATGGACAATTTTACAGTTGTTCCTGTTAATTGATGACTGAGAGACTTGTGCATCTAGTTTTGTCATTTGTTGATGGATTCAAGTTTGAATCACCCTACTTGAGATAGGGTGGAAAGACCTTCTCTTTCATTCAGAATTCAAATACATATTTGCTTCTTAGAAGCAGTAGAGAACAACAGAGGGATGCTAATCTGGTGAAGGCGCACCCAAGGTACATTCTACCTTTCTCCTGGTATCATCAAGTAACAAGGTATGTAAGCAGTGATACTCTTACTTACAGTAAGTCAAGGAATAGTATCTGTGGATGCTTCACTGATTACGCCATTTCTTGTTATCGAGACCATGGATCATGACATCGACTCACCTATGGACATAATAAACCTTTAATTACATGTGCCTTTGACCTAACAGCCAAAAAAATCCCTGTGGATATAAATTCAGTGGATGTCTGAAGACAGACAGACCTTCTGTCTGTCACATCTGACAAGATGTGAAGGAAGCTTTGAAACAATGAACTTAAAAGATAGAAATGCACAGCAACCTGAACTGTAACTCATGGCAGTTATTTCAGACTGTGAATATAATGGGAGAAAAGACAGCAGTCCAGGCAAGAAACATATTTTGTTACTTTCCCTTTCAAGAATACACAAGAATAGGAGTCAAAAAGTTCAATTCTGGACTGAAGTGCTAATGGAAAAGGGTGTGCTAGTGAGTTGAGGTTCTTGTATGTGCCAGTTTGTTGAGGTACCTGTGTACTTATCTGAGTTTGAGCATTAGTATACTGTGAACATCACAGTCAAAAAACCCACCCACTAGTCACCCCTGCATTACAGGTAAATGATTCTCTTCCTCTGCATGCCAGTAGCCACTTAGCCAGTAAGTTAATCAAATTGAAACAGGACAAAAGAAGGACTCTCTCATGCTGAATGCTGTTGGACAGCTACCATAAAAAAAGGACAAGTGAATTTCAACTAATCTGCCAAGTCCAGAATCCTCAAATCAACCACTTAACCATCAATGTTCCATAATCTACTCATCCCAAATGACTCAGAGATTGTTCTAATTATCTTTTAACTTTTATCCTTTTTTTAAAAGTTCTGTGCATGTGTTATTATTTCTTCTCATATTTAATAAGTAATAAACTTGCTTTGTTTGATAACTCAAGAAGGTTTTGTTTACTGGCTTTTTTAAAAGAAAATAATTCATAATGTCTGGGAGAAAGGCATCCACCAGGGAGGGGATTCTTTCTAAATTAACCTTATTGCACATAGTTAAGGGAGCTGGTGAATACAGAAAGGGAGTCAGTTAAGCCCTTCTCATCAAGGAACTTGACAGTCTGATAAAATTGGGGGCTAATCTGAAATTTGGGCATAACACTGTAAGTAGGCCAACAAACGTCATCCTTCAGAGGCTCATTTAAATCTTTGGCTTGTTAAGTTATAGAATCTTAGAGTCATAGAAATGTACAGCACGGAAACAAACCCTTCAGCCCAATTTGTCCATGCTGACCAGGTATCCTAGGTACGTCTAGTCCCACTTGCCAGCATTTGGCCCATATCCCTCTAAACCTTCCCATTCATATACCCATTCAGATACCTTTTAAATTATGTTATAATTTATGTTAAGTTACAATTTTGCCAGACTCCACCACTTCCTCTGGCAGCTCTTTCCATACATGCACCACCCTCTGTATGCCTTTTAAATCTTTCCCCTCTCACCTTAAACCTATATCGTCTGTTTTGGACTTCCCCACCTCAGGGAAAAGATTCTATCCATGCTCCACATGATTTTATAAACCTCTTTTAGGTCACATCTCAGCCTTCGACACTGCAGGAAAATAGCCCCAGCCTATTCAGCCTCTCCCTGTAGCTCAAACCTTCCAACACTGGCAACATCCTTGTAAATCTTTTCTGAAAATTTCAAGTTTCACAACACCCTTCATGTAGCAGGGTGACCTGAATTGCACACAGTATTCCAAAAGTGGCCTAACCAATGTCCTGTACAAGTACAACATGACCTCCCAACTCCTATACTCAATGCACTGTCTGATAAAGACAAACATCCCAAGTGCCTTCTTCACTATCCTATCTACCTGCGACTCCACTTTCAAGGAACTATGAACCTGCACTCCAAGGTCTCTTTATTCAGCAACACTCCTAGGACCTACCATTAAGTATATATTTCCTTCTCTGGTACATCTTTCCCAAATGCAACACCTCACATTTATCTAAATTAAACTCCATCTGCTACTCCTCAGCCCATTGGCCCACCTGATCAAGATCCCGTTGTAATCTGAGGTAGCCTTCTTCACTGTCCACTACATCTCCAATTTTGGTCTTGACTCTTCTCAATTTCTTTGCTACGTGGTTATAGCACTCTGTCACTTAGGACACTTGTAACTGTGGCCATTGCTGAACATAAATACTTTAACAGTTATATTCATTCCTAGCAATGCTGTCTCATTCCCATGGACAACAAACCCCAAGATATTATAGGATGCATGATTCCCTCATGGAATGGATACCCGTCCCAACATATGCTTCCATGTCCATGCCAACATGAAAACATTTTCCCAACATTTATCTTATTAAGAAAACAACATAATGGAATTGCATTTTAATTTTTTTATTGGTGTTGCTCTGTTATATTAATTTTAAAGCAGTGTACGGATCTATGGCTCTGACAGACAAGTTTCAGGTGGCTACTGGAAGATCAAAGCTATGCTTCGTAAAACCTAACTCTGACTAAACTTTTGGTCATTTTGGTAAGGATCATGACATTTAGCCAGGTAACAAATCGTGTTTGATAATGCTTGTAAAGCACCTTGACATTTTTTAATATTAAATGTACTATATAATGTACTTTGCTGTTAGAATTGTGGCTGTTGACACCTGCACACTTTCTAGGACATCTGTTGAATACTGCTTCAATAAGATCAATTCATCCATCAGTGTCACCATTATACATAGTCTTAAGAAGTTAAAGATACACTATAGATATTTGTGTGGATCTGATATCATGCAACAATGCAGTTTGCCAAGGTCCTCATGGATCACGAACAAGATCCAGCTTTGCTTTCCAAAGAACATCCTCACAGTGAAGAAGGGTGTCAAAGGACATAGATCAGTTGCAGATATTGGTGGAGAAATGGCAGATTGAGTTTAATCCAGGTAAGTATGAGCTGCTGTACTTTGGAAGATCAAATGTTAAGAAAAAATATGCAGTTAATGGCAGCATTGATGTACAGAAGGACCTTGGGGTTCAAGTTCGTATCTCCCTGAAAGTAGCCACACAAGTTGGTAGGGTAATAAAGAAGACATATGGCATGCTTGCCTTTATTGGTCGGGGAATTGAGCACAAGAGTCCCGATGTCTTATTGCAACTTTATAAGACTTTGGTTAGGCCACAATTAGAGTGTTGCATTCAATTCTGGTTGCCACATTACAGAAAGGATGCGGAGGCTCTGGAGAGGGTGCAGAAGAGGTTTACCAGGATGCTGCCTGGAATAGGTGGTATGAGCTATAAGGAGAGGCTAGAAAAACTTGGGTTGTTTTCTCTTGAGCAGTGCAGGCTCAGGGGAGATTCGATGGAAGTGTATAAAATTATGAGATGCATAGATAGGGTTGACAGTCAGAATCTTCTTCCCAGAGTTGAAATGTCTAATATAAGGGAACATGCATTTAAGGTTAGAGGGGGAAAGTTCAAGAGAGATGTGAGGGGCAAGTCTTTTACACAGGGAGTGGTAGGAATCTGGAATGCACAGCCAGGGGTGGTGGACGGAGGCAGATACAATAGGGGCATTTAGATAAGGATATGAATATGCAAGGAATGGAGGGATATGAACCAATGGCAGACTGAAGGGATTAGTTTCATTTGGTATTATGTTCAGCACCACATCCAAAGGGCCCGTTCCTGTGCCGTACAATTCTATGTTCTATAAAGTAGCATTCTTCCACGGTCAGCAAGAGAAGGAGAATGGCTGAGGAACATGCAGAGGGCTTTAATTTGCATAATATATTAGATTTTACCACCACTCGTCAAAGTCTCTGGGAAATCTGCCATCCTTACCTGATCTAGCCTACACATGTCTCCAGACATCAGTGGTGTGGTCGACTTTAACTGCCCTCTGATACAGCCTAGCCAGCCACTCCGTTCAAGGACAATTAGGGATTGGCATAAAATGCTGGCATCATAATTGATGCCCACATGCCATGAATAAAGAAAAAGAGGTGGATGAGTTCCTAATGGGAGGCATTCCTGACATCTGTATCAAACCCCAATTATTTTGACTCTGGAAACTATTAAAACATTGTTATGAATGTGTACATTTCACCCGAGTAGCAATTGAATTAATTTGACAAATATTCAATGTATGGGTACGTTCATTCAATAATGTACTTTTCACAAGATGAAGGAGAAAATCAAAGGAATGTATTCCTGGGCATATTTTCTACACTTTTTAACTAGTATTAAGAAAACAACTTTGATGAAAACTGAGCACATACTCCTGGATCTGCTTTATGGGTTACAAATGGTCCAGGTTTAAACATTTGAATATATAATATTAAACAACAACTCCAGTTATATTAAAAGAGACATTGCAGTCATTCATCCCAGAATGACAATTACCACCATATGATAAAGTTTATTGGTCTAACATTAACAATCCCTATTGTAATTTTTGATATATCGTTCCAGAAATAATCAATCATCTAGCCTAGAAGGAGCTGCAAATCCATTGGTGAGTGCATGTTCCACCCCTGTCCTGTTTCTCTATTTTCTTCAGAATGATCCTTCAAGAGGCAACAGCAGGTTTGATTGATGGCATGTACACCTAGTTGCAAACAGTGGCTCCTCTCTTCAACCTGCGATAACTAACGGCAAATATGACTACAACAGAAGACCTTATTGTGGAGCTTCTATTTGTTGAGAATTGGAGGAGCCAAAGCTGCTCATAGTAAATTATTACCCTGAGACATCATATATCTTTAGACTTATTGTTAGCCTAAAGGAAACAGATACAGAACTTCTACCATTGCCCCAAAGTATTACAATCCACCATAGATCAGCGTTAATAGCTAGAATTTCAATTTGTAATAGAACAGTTTACCAATTTGTGTAACCTTAAGTGAAATGATGCCACTGTCACTAAAGACATAGGCAATTGACTGTCCAAGTTGTGGTTTGCTCCCTCTCAGAGAACAGCTGACAAAAACATTCCCTATGCATCTCTGTCAAGTTCAAATATACAGAGCAGTTGCTATTTTCACCTTTCCGATAGGTCAGTAACATAGATTCTGTACAGACAACAAATGCAACTCTGCTGGATCACACATTTCAGAGCTGTCTTTGATTCATCGTGAACATCACATGGCAGGACCATATCACAAACAATGAAATTCTCAGTAGGGCCAAGCTGCCCACCATTGAATGCATTCTCTTGCATTGGACAGTATTTGTATCACAAATGGTGGATTCTAAAATGCCAAAAGCAGTGCTTTATGGTGAGCTATGATTCATAAGAGAGACAGAAGTGCACCTTGCAAAAGCTTCAAACTTGAGACGAAAAGAGAGCTCTCTCATTCTGACAATGGCCAAAGGGTTTTGGCTGCATGAGGTTGATGAGAGAGATAGCCAGTGCACAACAAGTAAACTAATGTTCAAGTTTCAAAGAGAAAGATGCAAAGCTCTGAATAAAGGCACAGACAACGTGAGTCTGCTTATACCTGTGTCCTTTTAGACCTGGGTTTCCTGACACCCAACTGCTCAATTACATTCTTTAGCCCCGGCCATATGCCTGCCACAATATTGGCTGAATACAGGCATTGTCCCCAATGCTGACACAGCTGAAACAGAAGCAGGAGACAAGCCTTCCCATGATCTGTAAAGATTTTGCCATCATCATCGCATGCACCAGAAATGAGTTCATGCTCAGCTACAACATGTTACACCGTCCAAACAAAGGTTTCTGAGTCATGTGAACCAAGTATCAGTGCAATTATGTTTTAAAGTTTCAACATTCAAAAGAAATTGTGTTAATTGAAGATCAGAGATTGCATCTGAGTTATTGAAAAGAATTACATTTCAAATCGTTCATTGTAGTAGGGATTTTTTTTTCAAATGGTTAAAATAAAAAGCAGAAGGACCTTCTTTTTGTGATGACAAAGGGTTAGTTAGAACTTTAAGCTGTTTGTATTTCATGATTGCCTGTCTTTCTGCATTTTGAGTCATGTACAAAGCTTTCAGTAGACATCAATGTCAGTTAATTTGCGTAACTGGTAGATTTAAAATGAATGGCACAAATTCTGACTTTACAACTTATAAAAAACTAATTCAAATAAAGTTGTTAAGTAGGAGATAATTGATTGCCTCTGAAATAGCAACAAAAGAAATCTTGCACTGGATTTTGCACAGTGCATGTATTATATGAATTATATGTGATAGCTACAGGAAAATGGAAATTATATTATGGTAAAATAGATACTGTTTAATTTTGTGGACATCGTATGTTTCATGTTTGCAACAGAATTTGCAAAAGTCCTGTGACAATCTGAAGATTGAAATGAGGTGGAGTCAGAGAGAGGGAGAGTTGGTGGAGAGGTAAAGTTAAGTGCACTCAGCATGTATGTTGAAACTGACATGGTTTTTGGATTATGTTGTTGGACAGCAGCATCGATCCTTGGGATGCAAACCTAAAGTAAATGCAGACTAATCTTTAATCACTAACTTGTTACGTGTTATTGTCAGGTATTTTGCCAGGGTGTCCTTTTCTTCACTTGCTCTGGTTCTTGCGCAGGTACTCAGGAGAAGTTCAGTGTAATCAAGTAGAGTCAACATGGCTTTATGAAAGGAAAATTAAGTTTGACCAATCTTTTGGAGTTCTTTGAAGATGTAATGTATATCGTGGATTGTGGAACCTGGTGGATGTACTGTATATAAATTTCCAGCAGACATTTGACAAGGCACCACATCTAAGATTATTGTGGATAATGAAATGGTAGGAGGGTAGCATATTGGCACAGGTGGCAATTAGCTACTAATAGGCAGCAGAGATTAGGTATAAATGAAACTTTTTCAGGTTGGCAAGATGTACTGAGTGGTGTGCCATAGGGGTTGGTGCTGGAAACTCAACTCTTTGCAATCTATAGAAATGACTTAGATGAAGGAAGGGAAGCTAAGTTGTGAAGAGGACACAAGGAGGTTACAAAAGGACATAGACAGGTCGAATAAGTAAAATGGAGTATGATGTGGAAAAATATGAAATTATCCATTTTGGCAGGAAGAAGAAACATGAAGAACATTATCTCAGTGGTGAGAGATTGCAGAGCTCTGAGATGCCGAAGGATCTGTGTATCCTTGTGCTTGAGTTGTAAAAGGTTAGTAGATACAGATACAATAAATAATTAGGTAGTAGAATATTATCATTAATCACAAGCAGAAATGAATACAGAATTCAGCAATGTTATTCTTCAAGTATATAGGGCACTGGAGTGATCACATCTAGAGCATTGTGCATAGCATTGGTAATCCTATTTAGAGGAGACATAAATACATTGGAGGCAGTTCAGAGAACAGTTAGTATACTAACACCTGGAATGGGCAGGTTGTCTTTTGAGAAAATGTTGGACAGGCCATGCTTTGTCTATTGGATTGAAGAGTAAGAGGTGACTCGTTTGAAGCATTGAACATCGTCAGTGATTTTGACAGGATGGGTGTGGAGGGGATGTTTCCTTTTATGCAAGAATCTAGAATTTCATTTAATAATCAGATTTTGCCCATTTAAAACCAAGATTATATTATTCTTTATTCTCTCAGAAGATTGTGAGTCTTTGGGAATCTCTTTTTGAAAAGGTGTGGATGCAGAATCCTTGAATATTTTTCAGGCAGAGGTCAATAGATTTTTGTCAAGCGTGGGTGTAAAAGGTTATCAGTAATGGGTAGGAATGTGGATACGATGTTACAATTAGATCAGCCATGACCTTCTTCAACAGCAAAACAGACTCGAAGGGCTGAATGGCCTAGTGCTGCTCCGAATGTTCATAATGAATGTTCGGGGTGGCACGGTAGCTCAGTGGTTAGCACTGTTGCCTCACAGCACCAGGGACCTGGGTTCAATTCCACCCTCAGGCAACTATCTGTGTGCAGTTTGCACATTCTCCCTTTGTCTGCGTGGGTTTCCTCCCACAGTCCAAAGATGTGCAGGTTAGGTAGATTGGCCATGCTAAAATTGCCCATCGTGTTTCAGGGATGTGCAGCTTAGGTGGGTTATGGGGGAATGGTTCTTGGGATGTTCTGAGGTTGGTGTGGCCTGAAGGGTCTGTTTCCACATTGTAGGGATTCTATGATGATGTCCAAACCCTTTCCATCCCCCATTCACACCAACTTCACAAGTTGTTAAACTTTGCCAGTCTGCCACATGCAGAATCTGTAGTTTGGGCTTATGCTTTATCCTCTTATACAGTCCTTGAAAAAATACAAATATTTAAAAGATTTACTGATTACCTTTTTTTTCCTTTTACATGCCCACATCTTGTAAGATTTCCTGGCAGCCCATTTTGCGGGTGCAATGCTGGATCATGAGCATGCTTCAAACATTGTCCCTTATTTCCTGTTTAATGAGGGCAAGGAACACATAGGAGCGATTCAAATTATTTGATGGTATAAACAAAACACAAGGCCATTGTGTAATGTGCATGCATTATGCAGCCACTCTAATTAAATTCCATCATCTGCCACAATTATTTATTTATGATATGGGAAGGAATCTAAAAGCACCGATAACAAGATTTTTGCTTTGACCTCTGAACATGCTTCTTTCCAAGTTTTGCTCTGTCTCACTTGGAAGTTGGAAATTTCTGATTCAGATGAACAATATTCCATGATATCTGCTAACAAAGTATGCTCACCTCTGAAAAAATGTTCCCAAATGGATCACTTACTTCTAGATCTGTTTGCAAGCCTCATCTCACAACCAGTATGAATAAACTGTGAAAACAATGTTGCTCGTTAATTTGGAAGCCTTCAATCTAATTGTCTACTCTATGAATTTTGGTGCAATTTATCCATTTCATTATCTGTCATTCCAAACTATTGGGGTAGAGAAACATTCAAAAGATGGACAGCAATGGTAATGCACAAAAGTGCAAAACTTCAGAAGGCCCTGGAGCATATTCGATGCTCCCAACACACACTGTGAAAACCCATATTCAAAGAAAGCATAAATCAGGGAATTAGATCTTTGCTATTGTAACATTATCTCTGATTCATTGAATTCCATGCACACTGCAAAAACATTGTGTATGTTCCTCGAAGACAATATTCATGCGTCTTCCTGATTGTGCATGCATGTGTTGAATTTTCCCGGCCATCCTAATTTTTAAGCCATTTGTGTTAAAGGATTTTATTCTTAAAAGGTGTTAAGAAAAAGACCAAGTTTAAAGTGTTATTTTTCCCCTCAACACTGCTTTCTTTGTCATACTAGATTGGCTGATTTCAGTACATGCTGAAGCTCAGTAAATTGCAGCCTGTTCTCAATGAGTAGATTCTGAGTTGAATAGGACCATGAGTCATTGGAGTCAAATTTCTGGAGTGGAAACTGAGGGGAAAGTCTCCCAACTATCCCCTGTAACATTGGCAGAAAATTCTTCAGGAACAGCATGAAAATTGTATATGCTATTTCTTTGGAGTTTCCACAGATTCTCCAGCAGAGTTGTAGGAGAATCCCTTTCGATCCCATAGTTTCTACATTTCTTGAGATTCAAAATCCTTGTCCAAGACATCTTCTCAGTCTTCAAAGGCTCACAACAGAGAATGAGAAACTTCAGCACAAAACTGCCAACTCTTGTAAGCAAACAGAATTGCCGATAAAGGTGGCTGCCTAGGATTCTAAATTGTCTTGTCAACAGCTTTAGACTGTGAAAAAAAACAACTTAGAGGTAATCAATATGACTGCAGGCCACAAACCCAATCATCAGCACTGTTCAAAAGGTGGAAGAACAAGAGATTAATGCGAGAGGCCAGAGCAGAACTGAACAGCCAGACAAGGACCTGAATGGATCAATTTTCTAGCCTCATCTGAGCCCATACACTTTCTTGCAGTTTCTGCTTTGGTCTGGGCAATTGTGGCAATAACTAAATGGTTGGAGTGGGATTCTCAATTTTATAGCATTCAATTTTTGACCATTAATTTGTAGCAGCCAGTGGAAGTACCATCCTTTCCCCTGGGTGGGGTGTTGAACACGAAGCCGCTAATAACATGAACATTAGGCCCATATTTTATAATGACTATTCAATTTCATTAATATATCCCTGTGTGCTTTGCCCGAAGGCTGATCCTTGGCTCATTGTCTTATGATGCTTCTTCCTGTGTTGGTTTCTTGGCCTTTTACTCAGTGACCTTCCACTACCATCTCATTTACATTTCTTCAATTTTGTGCTTGTATAAAACAAGCACTCCCTGGTAATTCTAGTAGGCAGAGGCTGGTGAGCTGCACGGAAGCCTTTTGATCCTTTTCTTTACACCAACTTTTGTAATTTTTCATTAGAAATGCTGTGTGACATATAACTACATCCATTATGTCTGGATGTATTCCAAAGAGACGTAAATTATAGGAATATGCCTTTCCACATTTTATGTTAATTTGTATCACAATGATCAGCTGTAATGTAGGAAATTACAACTTCAGATGTAAATGCGCTCCTGATCTCCAGGGTTACAAAGGTGGTTAGAATGCGCATTATTGAAACTTTAGATGGTCGTCTCACAAATACAAACTCACTTGCAATGTAATTGATTCTAGTGGATAGGGCTGGAGATTTGAGATGATTTTCCAGCTCTTGTACCCCAACCCACTCCCACTTGCCTCACATCAGGCTCCCACTTCTGAGTTCTTTCAAAACCCCAAGAGCTGCAACCTGCCCAATTACAGCAGCCCCAGTATAAGGAAAGAGAGGAAATGGACAGCACCTTCAAGAGACACCATTACTTGATCTGACATTTGCAATCACCGACTCCAATATTGCCATTGTATGCACTTTGGGGCCTAGTTTCGATTGAGATCAGTATAAATCATCCAAACACCATTCTGCTGCAACCATTCCAGAGGTAAAGGTTTGTTTGCCAGCTCACTGGAGAGTGAGATTGCAGAAGACTCCTGCTGCAGAACACAGATGAGGACCTTTATGGAGCAGTATGCAGGATAGTGCCTGTGGGTATGTCTGCCAAGATACTATGTGGATTGCCTGGCCTGTCAGGCATTCTCCTCCCATTAAAGTAAAACAAAGAACTGCGGATGCTGGAGATCTGAAGCAAAAACAGAAATTGTTGAAGAAACTCAGCAGGTTTAGCATTTCAATGTTCTCCTTCCCTGACAACAAACCTTACAACTCTCTTCCAAAGGACACAACTTATGTCCTGTATTTGGCCTACCACTATTTGCAATAACTTATCAATTTCCTTTGAAGGAATGCTACAAGGAAGTTACTTTGGGACAAGATGGTTACAAAAAGTATCATGTTTAGGGTGGACTATATTGTCAACAAAGTTTAAGTAAATGAAACGCTTGTCAGTTTTGTCAAGTTTAAGTCTTCTATGCTTTTGTGAAGTATGTAGTTGAAAAATCACAAAGGTAAGTTCCATTGAATTTAGCCATGTTGATAATTGTGGTTAGATCCCTGATGATCTGGGCCAGATTCAATGGGAGTTATGTTGACTTTGACTGGAAAATGGGCAATATCAATACGATGCCTATTATACTCCTGACTTCCATTGCAGACAATTGGTGACTGTAATAATAATGCCAAGTCTGAACCATCACCCATTGGGAAATTATCTCAGTGACTATGCAAGTTGTAGCTACAGAGAATTATAAAGTAGGTCAGGGCAATGACACAACTTATATGTCAGAACAGGAAGACACTTTGATAAATGTTGGGGCATTTTGAATAGGTCTTTGATGAACAATATGAAAAGGGCAGTAGCAAATCAATTCTGAAATATGTTGACATTAATTATTGTAATATCAATAATAACCCAATTAACCGTGAGTTATGATCTTTGAGACAGAATCTGAATGTTGGTTGTGTTCCTTTCCCATGTGACTTTACACTCCTTAGCCAAGTCATAGTCAACTGACATATGTTCCAAGTTATGAGATGATCATAGCCTGTACAGTCCTTGCACATTTGGAACGCTGAACTTAAAAATGGAATAAATGCAACTGCAATACGATGAAAATTGTTTTCTTTAGCTCTAATAAATAGTTTTTAATCTATTCATGAATGGCATGATCCAAGATGCACAAGGATGGAGTTTCCTCTCATTCACGCTGATTTTGTTGGTTCAGCTCATCCAAAATTGGTTTTCAGAATTTTAAGCACAAATTACATTCAGTGCAATTCAAGTTCCCAACCCCTTACTCGATACTTTGAAGGCTATTGTGCAAAAGGCCAGCCCTGCTCACAAAGCTGGCTATAGCCAACCATTGGGAATTTATTTACAGGCCTTCAAAGGTGGGGAGGGGTGTAAAAGTTGAGCTATTTCTTTTGGTACAAGGATTCTAAGATATGTTTTAATATGAATTTTAAAAGCCTTTTACTAAGAAACCTAATACTGCACAGATCAGTTTATTATAAATTATAGATGAGTTTCTGTCAAGCAAAGATACTAAGGGACATGGGCCGAAGGCGGGTAAATGGACTTCAGCCACAGAGCAGCATGATCTAATGAATGATGGAGTGAGCTCAAGAGGCTGAATGGCCTACTCCTGTTTCTATGTTCTTATTCACACCAATATAATAAACAAATTATAGTGTATTTTTTAAAAAGTCATGTTCAGTAATTTTAACATAATGGTAAGTCTGAAAGTTAATATTTATTTAATAATTTTGGTTAATTAGAACAACCTTGTACAAATTACTAGCATGGGAATGCCTCCTTCAGGGCAAGGATGTGGGAAGAAGTGAGGGACATTCTTTAATGTACAGTGGGGATAAGGTCAACTCCAACTGCAAGGAGTTTGTGTAATACTTCTGCTGCAAAGTCAAAGGACGAATTCCATTTTCTCCTTCAGTTGTATCTCTAGGGAATTTTTACTAAAACAATGTGGAATTAATATTTAATCATTATTGACTGGAACAGTCCTTGCATAGCGTGCAATGTTAAACGTTTAAATTCAACAGAAGCACAATCAACACAATTTACTCAGGTCCAAGGCAGAAAAATATAATGGAGAGTTCTTTGTGTCAACTTGGAAGAATCTAAGAAGTGCAAAGCATGTTTCCTTATCTACAGAATTGGTCTTATGTAGCCAATAATTGAGCAGCATTGACAGTGGTGATTATAAAGTGTGGATCTTGACTGTTCACTAAATGTCACTGTCCACAATTGACTACTATAAAGTCACAAGACTTTGCATGATCCACTCCTAGACCGCAGAGGTACGTGCTGCTTGCCCAAGAAAAGATACCTGACTGTGGTCAAATTTCCAGATGGGCATCGGAGACTCCTTGACTTGCTGTGCTGGGACCCTCAACTAACAGGTACCACTGTGAACTTTGGTGAGAATCATTCCCCTAAGGCTTTGAGAAAAGGCTGTTTACTTGCTGCACATATAACGTGTTTGCCCCGTAAGCTGCTGGCATGTGGTGCAGGTGTGTGATTGATGTAGCATAGTGCCATACAGTAAGATGTATGTCCCATTGACTGAGGGCTGCTAAACAGCAAGGTAAGGTTCCTGGTTATGAGTGCAGTAATAGGCACAGCAAGGGAAGACGAATCTAGGCAGGGGTGCTGTGGCCGTGTGGGTATCATAGAATAGAAATAGAATTCCTACAGTGTGGAAGCAGGCCATTCAGTCCATTGAGTCTACACTGACCCACCGAAGTGCATCCCTCCGTGTAATGCTGTATTTCCCACGGTGAATCCACCTAGCCTGCACATCCCTGGGCACTATGGGCAATTTAGCATGGCCAATCCACCTAACCAGCATATCTTTGGACTGGCAAACTTTTGGAATGTTGCCCTTTTGGCAGGCGAAGACTTCACCTGACACAGGGCAATACTCCGAAAGTTTGTGATTTCAAATAAACTTGTTGGGTTATAACCTAGAGTCGTTTGACTTCTGACCTTGTCCAGCCCAGCCCAATACCTGCAACTCCACATCTTTTGGTTTGTAGGAGGTAACTGGAGCACCCGGAGGAAATCACGTGGACACCGAGAGAATGTCTGTATGAAGTCTGCACAGTCACCCAAGGGTGGAATTGGACTCAGGTCCCTGGCGCTGTGAGGCAGCAATGCTAACAACTGAGCTACCATGCCATCCAGTCAGTACCAAGTGAGTGAGTTCTAAAAGAACAAGCAAATAGGCTGCCCCGCAAGAAACCTGCCCTGATACTGTGAACTTAGTTAAAAGATGCTGCAAGTTGTTCCAATTCGAAGAGAGACCTCGATGGACTTCTCGTGCAATTCTGCCACTTGTCTCACCACAGCCCACATCATTCAGGCCTCTATAAGATTCTGCATGTCATATAATTGTGTCCCGCAGTGTTCTTACATCTGACACACGTGAAAATTAGGAAGAGCTCATTTCCAATAGTAGAAAAAGGAAACATTAGATTTGCCTATTGCCGTTTTATGATCAATGAAGCACAAACAAATGCAAAAGCTATTCATGAATCAACATATCATCAATGTTCTGGTCTTATATGTTGAGTGAAATTAAATCCTAAGCTGTGAGATATTCATATTTATATTGAAGTAATTCTTGTTTGTTTAATCTCTTGTTCCCATGTGTTTCTATTAGATGGTGTCTTTTGGATGTCCATGTTATGCTGATTCTTAAGACACCAAACTATAGTGGGGTATAGATAAAAAACTTAATTCCTGAAAAGGATAGTTACCAATAAATTGTAAAAAGTGTTAAAATAAATCCTGTTTATCTGTCTAACAACATACTGCCCCTCAAATGAGAACTCAGACTAATGTGTTATACATGTCTGTGGGTTACATTTCGTCTTTCCTGAAAGCATACTGTTGATGTAGCATTCTGTTGATTAAGGATTTACTTGATTATGCGATGAGGTTTTTAATCAGTTTTGAAAATTAAGTGTTCAACTACTTCTGCTAGTACTTTTTGCACAGATTTAACTTAGCAAAAACTGTATAAACTGGAGTAATTGAAAGATTATGTGCAAACAATCATGATAGATTCACATCCATCTCTAGTTTTGACATTGTTACTCAAGTATTAGTACGCTTGAGAAGTAGCTTAGTGAAATTGGAAAAGTTTTTTTTAATGGAATAACACAACTTAAGTCAGTCCCAAATCTTAAAACATGCAAATCTTCAATGCGTAATACCAATCTGAATTATACATTTTTATCTTTGGTAAGGGCAGGCGTATAGAATGATTTGTGAATTCAACATGGCTGAACAGACATTAAAGTTGGTTAGAAATCTTAATACAAAATCATAATATTGGCTGAGCTAAAGTGAGGCTGCCCCTTTAGCTTCTCTGACTGCTTAGGTACTCTTGGCAATTGGATTCTAGAGCCCATAACAGCCTTGTAAAAGAATATTCTACCTGCTTCTGTGCAGGGACGGATTTGTTGCACAAAACACGAGGCACAATCTGGGCCTTTAACTGAGCTGAAGCCAACATGTGAAAAGCAGAGGTGCTTTTATGTACAATCTCCACTTCATTTGGATTTGGGGCGGCACGGTGGCTCAGTGGTTAGCACTGCTGCCTCACAGCACCAGGGACCTGGGTTTGATTCCAGCCTCAGGCGTCTGTCTGTGTGGAGTTTGCACATTCTCCCCGTGTCTGCGTGGGTTTCCTCCAGGTGCTCCAGTTTCCTCCCACAGTCCAAAGATGTGCAGGTTAGGTGGATTGGCCATGCTAAATTGCCCATAGTGTTCAGGGCAGTGTAGGTTAGGTGGGTTGTTGGGGGGGGGGTGGGCCTGGATGGGATGCTCTGAGGTTCGGTGTGGACTTGTTGGGCTGAAGGGCCTGTTTCCACACTGTAGGGATTCTGTGAATTCAAAAAATTCAATGAACCCGTTCTCAATCTTCTCACTGACCAACCTTGCCTAGAACTGGAAGCACTTAGTGACACCTCAGTGAGATGCTGCATGTACTTGGTGAGATTTTTACCAATACTGTTGAAGTTGGCATTCAGAAGCTGCAGGCCATTGGTGAGGATAGCATGCATTAATTTGACTGCTGCCTTTGACACATCATGCATGTGGCCAATTTCCCCATAGATTTAAGCATCAGCGCAAAGGCTTGAAATATCATGGCACACAGACATACATCTCCAAGCCCTCTCCAGGCATGCACTGTGAAGTTTTAAAAGCTGATGTCATGCCACAAATATTCTGCTGCTGCTCAGGATGATCCTCTTCATTGACAGCCCCTGGAGTTCATCAGCTATGTCCAACTGAGTATAGTTGGGAGCAACATATGCCTTTTGATGGCAGATCCCAGTGCATTTCTTGTCTCTATTAGTTCCTTTTGCTCACTTGTCATGAGTGAGACTCTAGTTGAAAACCTAATGCTCTGTCTTCTGAGCCCTATTGAGCTGTATTAGCTGGTGGACAGTTCATATGAGTTGGTGCATCCTCAGAGTGAATGACCTCCCCTCAGCATCTTTGTCCTCCTCCTGCAATAAGTTTGAAGGACCTCAGTGAAAGTAAAGGCAGGAGTTTGAACTGTCAAGAAAGAAAGAAGGATTGAATGTATATTTGCTCAATTAATAGGTTTAAGGTGAGAGGGGAAAGATTTAGAAGGGATCTAAGGGGCAACTTTTCCACACAGAGGGTGGTGCATATATGGAATGAATTGCCAGAGGACGTATTGGAGGCTTGTACAGCTACAACATTTAAAAGGCATCTGGATGGGTGCATGAATAGGAAGGGTTTAGAGGGATATTGGTCAAATGCTGGCAAACTGGACAAGATTAATTTAGGATATCTGGTTGACACGGACGAGTTGGACCAAAGGATCTGTTTTCATGCTGTTCAACTCTATGACACCAAGTATTAAATTTTAAAACAGATTTTTGATATTCAGAAGTATTAAGGGGCATCTGGTAAAGTTAGGGAATATGGAGTTAGGTTGCAGATCAACAACGATTTCAATGAGTGGCAGTGGCACAGGGCTGAGAGCCTATTAGATTATTATTTTCTGTTTCTACATAGAGTTTCTCATGATCTCAGGACATCCTAAAATGACTTACAGCTAATCAATTATCTTTGAAATGTAATTTATTTTTAATGTTGGAGATATGGCAGCCAATTTGTTATTATGATGCTGGTTAAGGGATCAAAATTGTCTAGAACATCAGGGACAACTCCCCTGGTCTTTTTCAGTAAAGTTCCATGGGATATTTTACATTCACTCTGAACAAAAAGCACTCCAGTTGAATGTCTCATTTGAAACATGGTGTTCCTTAATGAAGGATTCCCTTCAGGCTATAAACCTAAAATTTTGTTTTCAAGTCGTAGAGTGGCGCGCTTGAATACACACTTTCACATTCAGAAATAAGAGTGTTGTCAACTGGCCCACAGTTGATATTGGCAAAGTTGGAGCCATCATTGTACATATTTTTGTATTTCAATGGCTGATGACATGAAGCATTCAAGAGTGAACCTTGTATATCAGGTAGCTGTGTGATAGTTAATTCTGTCACCATACATCTGGGAGATTTCCTCCCATCTCTCCATGTCCAGTACAAGGACATGGCAAGACTCAGCATATCTCCAGTGCCTCCTCCTGTGCAGTTGTCAATAAAGAGGTGACTGAAGGGCAACATCCACTTTTTTACTTCTCCATTGCATCCTGTGCTCTTTTCAGCTGCAAAGTAGAACATAAGAAAGATGTGAATGATGGTACAAAAACAGAAGTTTCTGGAAAAGCTCAGCAGGTGTGGCAGCATCTGTGAAGAACTGCTGCCAGACCTGCTGAGCTTTTCCAACAACTTCTGTTTTTGATCCTGATTTACAACACCCACAGTTCTTTCCATTTTTATATGAATGATGGTATTGGAATTTGCTGAGTGAATGGATAGACAACATTTATGAAGGGTCATTGTGGGGGAAATGCTTGACATTACAATAAATTGAGGGTGAGTGTGAGTGGTGGATGGTTTGATGTGAGATAGTGCCTAGGCAGTGTAGAAGGGGTGCTGTTGTAAGGTAATCTAATAAGTAGTGCGATATGTATCAGTTGGCCTGGGCAAGTAGAGTGAAGGGATTGAGTTTGCAGTTAGGCACCCATCAGGATACATTTGAATGTGCTATGCCAGTCACTTTTCTGAACTGATTAGGTTAATAAACTTTTTCCAATTGTGTATGCAGGAGCATGCCACCACACCCTTTCCGAACAAGTTCCTGCCATACCATTATATTCTCTGTGGAGGCTTTTACCTCCTGTCGGCAGGAAAATCTTTGCAAGCCTTTACAGCCTGCACCATCAGCTGTAGGCAGGCATCAGCAAAGTGAGGTGATGCATTATAGCCTTGTGAATCCATTGCTACATTTTTTTTTCCTTGTTGCAATATTTGGCCAATCTTTTAACTTTTATCCTGGCAGAGATCTTTTGAAGAAGTCCAGCTGAAGTACACTTAACGCAGCTTGAAATCATAGCCGCCCCAGCGAGTTGGTTGGAAACTGGAAGTTAGGTTCCAATGCCAGGGCTGTGTTTTAAAAAAAAGGCACTGACAAATGTGTTGCTGAATCCTTCTGGCTCCCCACATGCTGCTGAGCTCCCCTACTGCCTGCGCACCAAACTTTTAAAATCCATCCTTCGACTGAAGAATCTTCAATTGAAGAAATAGGCAGTTGGAATTGATAAACGCTGTTGGAATTGACTGTCCATATGGCAACAATTAACTCGGAATTTTCCTGTGCCCATAAAGCTTTGACTTGTCCAAAGCAGGAAAGGCATTGATATCAAAGAGGGTGCTGTGTCTCTAAAAGAAAGTAGTGCCTAAAAGTAGAGCCATGCCTAGGGCCCTGGAGAGGCTGATATTTCAGAAATGTTACTTGACGGTAACTGCACAGAACACATCTGGCATCAGCACTTCATCAGATTTAAAACTGTGATTTCCTTTTGTGGAATTACCTAAAGAAATGTGTACGTGCTGACAACTGCATTACCGTGGAGCAACTTAAGACCAGCATCAAATGTGAAATGAGGAGAACACTCTTGGATGTAATTTCAACTGTTGTGGACAGTTTCGGTGTTCATGCATCTGTTGTAATCTGGTGCTAAGCCAAAATACTACATTTTGATGTAATTAAAAGATTCTTGTTGTATCCTGAATTATGCAAAAGTAGGATGATTGGTGGATCAATATTCTCCTTTATGTATATATACAGAAAATATGCATATATCAAACTGTAAAGTGCAGAGCAGTTTATATCTGTACATATTTTTTCAGTTCAGTTGTTGGATCAAATTTTGTGCAACACTGTGAAATGAAACTGTTCTGTGTCACTGATTTATTATTAGGAGATATATTGATTATCAAATAATGATTGTAACTTTATCATGTAACAATCTGCAGCTTACTATGAAGTATCTGATTTTATTTGCTTGATATGCAACTTATCCAAAGTTTCATTCCAAACATGGTGTTTATAGTTCCTCTGGAAAAGAAGCTCTTCATAGGAATATAAAGTTATTTCTAAGCTTTAGGGTTGAATCTCCAGACTGAAATAGCAGTGAGAGTAAAGGCTGGCACTAATGCGGTCATAGGTGCTGGTTTCTTGGCACCATCCTGCCCACTACCATTTTTCCATCAGGGAAATTCAGAAGTAGTAGGGCTACCAGCCTGAAAATGGTAAGTTTAAGGTAATTATCAGAGGCTGACTGGAAAATTCCAGTTGGGCTGCAGATACATTTGTGGTGTTGGAAATAGACAGTTTTCTGGAGACAGTTTCCAAGCAGCAGACTGGGAGGCCAAGACTCTAGGCAGAGTTTGAAGCCCTCAGCGGTCCCCAGCTGTTCACAGTTGTAGGTACAAGCCCTCCGTAATGGTGGCCTGGCAGTAGTGGAAATTTTTTATTTTGATCTCTTCAAATCTGCTGAGACGGCACCCTCTTTCTCCATTTTCTGCACTAGCAGGCTACAAGGCCTTCCTAGCAGGATGGCTTCCCATTTGTCCTCCAGCTTTGTCAGCTTGCCTGCTCTTCTTAATTGGATGAAGAGCATGCCTTCTGACCAGGTATTGGTAATTCAGTAAAAGCAACACTCGAAGTTGAGTAGCCCTGATACAGTGTGTGGTCAGGACCTCTATTTAACCCTGACATTGGGGTGCTGACCGCAACTAAAAAAAAATCCTGCCCATGGATTGCATCGTGGGACATCGCCATTTTACAAATTCACCACAACATGATTTCTGAAGAAGGGTCTAGGCCCGAAATGTCAGCTTTCCTGCTCCTCTGATGCTGCTTGGTCTGCTGTGTTCATCCAGCTCTACACCTTGTTACAACATGTTTGTTGTTTGCTAATGTACTGACAAAATTAAACTTTGATAAACACAGCAGCTATACACATCCCCAAAGTTTTTATCACCTCTACTGCTCACATGTTTTTTAACAAAATTATGACACTGCTTTTCTAGAATGGTATCTACCCTCAACTGCACTGAGAAGTGCAATAAAATTGGTTCAACTCCATACAACATCGCAGTTTAGAAAATTTAGCAGAAAATATTGATTGTACCTAAGATGTAAATTCTAAATAAAGAAAACAGGCTACTCCATTACAGAAAATTTCTATCTCTTTATCGAGAATGAAATTAGATTGATATTCCTGTGCAGAGTGCCTAACTTGGGCTGCTTTATGATCATAATAATACCCTCAGTATAGTTTTGTAGAATGGTCATCCTCAACTAATGTACTTGTATATTCAGTATCCCATAAAGGAAATCATGTTGGTTTGAAACCATATCTGCTACACTTCTCAGAAACCTCTAACTTTTATTGAAGGTTACTGCAGTTTTTCTGACACATGAATTATGAAAGGCTTCCTCACCAGCAGAAGAAATTGGGTTTTATATAGCCCTTGATTTTGTATTCTATTTCAATGTAAATCCTGGGATGACTCTGTTTAAAAAAAAAACTTACACCCGTAACATTGTTGTTTGTAGGTTCAAAGGCTGATTTGGTTCACAATGCATCAACTATGATGGTAAACCAAACAAGGGCAGGAATAATACAGTTAATGGTAGGGCCCTGGGCAGTGTTGTTGAACAGACAGACCTAAGGTTTCAGGTACATAGTTCTTTGAAATTTGCTTCACATGTAGACAGGATGGCTTGTCTCCATTGCTCAGACCACTGACTATCGGAGTTGGGAAATCATGTTGAGGCCACTTTTGGAGTACGGTGTACAGTTTTGCTATAGGATGAATATTATTAAATTGGAGAGAGATTTATCAGGATATTGCCAGGACTGGAGGGTTTGAGTTGTAAGGATAGGATGGATAGACTGGGATTTTTTACACTGAAGCAGAGGAAGTTGAGAGGTAACCTTACAGAGATTTATAATATCATGAGAGGCATTGATAAGGCGAATAGTAAAGATTTTTTTTTCCCTAGGGTGAGGTATTCAAAACAAGGGGCCATATTTTCAAGGTGAGAGGAGGAAAATTTAAAAGAACCTGAGGAGCAAATGTTTCACACAGAGGGTGGTGTGCATATAGAACGAACTATCAGAGAAAGTGATAGATGCAGGTACAGTTACAACATTTAAAAGATATTTGGATAAGTACGTGAAAAGGTTTGGAGGGTTATGGGCCAAATGCAGGCAAGTGGAACTAGTTTAGTTTGGGAAGGTTTGTTGGCATGGAATAGTTGGACCGAAGGGTCTGTTTCTGTGGTGCATAACTCTATGACTAGTGTAATAGTATGGGTCTCTTGAGCTCATAAAGAATGAAGGCTCTGCAACAGAAGTGACATTACAAGGAAAATTAGATAATGACAGAAGGAAATAAAGAAGTGGTGAAACAAGTGTCTGTGCTAATTTATAACCAAGATTACAAAAGTAATTGTTTCTATCTTAATTCAGGGTGAAGTTGGATCGGATTTTTGTGACCAGATTCAGATGAATATCTGCCTTCATATCCAGAATCGCCAATCTTGTTGAAGTGGTGCGGAATATAATTCTCCAAACAGACAGGTCAACGCAGTTAAGGTCTTGTTAAAAATCACATCTCTGAAAAGTTATTGAATCTTCTTATCCCAGCTACCTGTCTCAGATGAGTTGAAGGCAGATAAGCACCGTGTCAGGAATAAATCATAGAGGCTGGATAAGTTCAAAAAGGTAAAAGCACGTGCGTATCAGAAGTTAAAGTGGTTACCCCTCTGAAGTCAGAGTGGCAGACAAAGTGGTCCATTGCAGGTTTGGAAAAGAGACAGGATTAACAACTTTGCCAGGTCAAGAGGTCATGCAAGCATCAGGGCATGTCTGTTTGGTCTCCTCCTGAGCACCAGGAAGGTTTCAGCTGGAAACTGGTGCTGCATCCTCAGAAATTGAAAACATTAGAAATAATGCGAAGCAACATTCATGCCTCACCAATACCAGGCAATGATAATCTGTAACAAGAGAGAATCTAACCATTGTCCCTTGACAATGAGATGGCACGATAGTCGAGTTGTTAGCACAACTGCCTCACAGCATCAGGGACCCGGGTTCAATTCTAGTCTTGGGTGACTGTCTGTTTGGAGTTTGCATGTTCTTCCTCTGTCTGTGTGGGTTTCCGATGTGTAGTCCGGTTTCCTCCCACAGTCCAAAGATGCGTAGGCTAGGTGGGTTGGCCAGTGTCCAGGGATGCACAATCTAGGTGAGTTAGCCGTGTTAAATGTGGAGTTACGGGGATGGGCATGGGGGGTTGTATGGGTCAGTGCAGGCCTCTATCTGTATTGTAGGGATTCCATGATTCCATAACACTCAATGGCATCGTGATTACTCATCCCTACTATCAACTTCCTGGGTTTACCATGCACAGAAACTGAACTGGACTAGCCACAGAAGTGCTGTGGTTACAATGAGAGGTTACAGCCAAGGAGTCTTGCAGTGAGTAACTCACATCCTGAATCCCCAAAGCCTGTCCACATTCTACAAGAACACAAGGGATACACACTGGAGACAGTGGTAGATGACACTTAACCAAGAGGTGCATTTGCTCCATGAATAAATTCCCTCCTCCAACTACCATCCTGACCTCCCTCCTTTTTCTCATGGGGGCTGGGACCCTCAAACTCTCCTAGGCCATCTCACTTCCCTGTCATCTAGTGGCAGGCTTTAGAACAAAACGTCTTCCCCTCAGGACAATCAGCAGCCTCAGTGACTGTACTTCGTGGTGTCTGAAACCTGCCACAATTCCTGCACAGAGAGCCAGTCTAACCTCAAGTGAGGGCTTACTTCTTGCTGACACAGAAAAGAACAAGTTCATGTTTCCCAACACCATGGTGAAAATCCACACCTTGGTCTGTGGAAAACATGAGCAGAAGAATTAGGCTGAATGTTTGTTCTCAAATGGGGACCCCTCCTTTGGCTATGTTTCCAGCTCACAAACAGAAATGCTTAGGCCCCTGACACAACTTTCATTGGCCAGAACCCAAGCTGTTGGTGAATGGTGGGTATGCTCCCAAAATTGCAAGCCCAATAGGAGGCTCTCTAGCATTGACAGATCAGCAGCCCCAACATTAGCTATAGACAATGCTGAAACAAAGGGAAAAACAGAGAGGTTTCCTCAGATGGATGGGTTCTCTGAAGAGCTTTTCAACAGCAGAAATGACAGTAAGGCGATAACACAATTTCCAGTTAGTGTGTGGACAGTAGTCTGAAATGGCCTGTAATTTAACCAAGTGAACCTCTTGCAGCTTCTGGGTAGGCAGCCACTCCGTTATCTCTCCCTGCTTCCTGACACACCTTTTGGAATGAAATATCCCAAAGCTGGAATCATGGCAGGGGATTGACTTGCCTGTGGTGGGAAATTGTGACCCATCTTCTTCCAGTCTCACTTCCATGCTGCTCATTGATTCCGATGAGTAATCTGAAAATGGTCTTTGCAAAAATAAATAGGCATAATAATTAGCCGGTGAGCTTTTTGAGGATCCCATTACAGCCAGAAAAGCAGATTAAGGAACCTAATCCATTACTTTAAAAACAGAATAAATTGCTTTTATTCAATCCCAGAAATTGTTGGGAATTGTCTGGAGGTCTGCCAGTATCAATGGAGGGACAGTCTTGAATTAACAGTAGAAATTTCAAGACAACATGTTAATATGGGGTCAGACAGGAAAGGAGCGAAGAAATGTGGGGTAATTTAAGCCTGTTATTTTAACTGCCACCAAGCACCTTCTCACAGCCTCCTCCCCAGCTACAGGCCCAGTTTCCATCAGCTTACAGCAGTTAAATTGAGCCTAAAGTTTTCAGATTCAGAGAAAATAGCATCAGCTTCTGAAACTGCATATGATGTTTTTTGGATGAAAATGCATGATCATCCATTTTAATAAGACATTTGTTCATTATCAAATAATTTAAGGAGGCCTTTGAAGGATACGGCACATAGAGCATATTTACATTCTTTTGCAGAATATTTGTAATAAATTCCCATATTTCAAAGCAAAGGTAAAAGAACAGATCTAAGTGTAATTATTGACCATTCACAGAAGGCATTTAGTGTTTAAGGTCAGAGTATTATCTGCAGAGCTAATCAAGTGTTAGGATGGACATTAAGGATATTTGCAATCCATCATTAAATTATGCAAACAATGAAACCTTCTACCAAGGTCAAGTCTTAATAACCGCACACACTATTATTGCAGCTTCAACAGCCAAACTACACATAACAAGATTAGAGCGCATAAATAATGAACGTCCTTAAGTATCCTATGGTGTTAATACATTCCCTGTGTATATTGGCATACGCATATGTGACAACCTGGAATGAAACAGAGACATAAATATTGTACTCAGTGACGACCTTGACTGCCATTGGAAGACCCATGTCAATGTTATAGGTGTCCTTGTAGCAGGTGGCAAAGCTCTGGAATTGATTCCCTCAGTGGATGCAGTTACCCTCGGCTATGGCTACATAGATATTGCTGAAACTGCGTTTATGACTGGTAACAATGTCAATCTCCTTGGCAGGGCTTCTTTCAGCTTGGGCCACTTCAGTAGTTATGAAATTTAAAGCACAGCCAAACCAACCTAAATCAGTAAGTGAAAATTCATGTTACGTTGAAGATTTACATCTACATATACTGTGGCACTCATGCTTCTTTTTAAATGAAAATTGGCGTTGGAAGGATTACTTTTCAGGAGCTTCCATTTGTCAGTCTGCCTGCTCTGCTCACGTCCAATAATTTCATCAGTTATCAGGTAAGCTTTCATTTGCTCTGTGCCTCAGGAATCAGCATATCAAAAGAGCACAGGCATAGGCCCTTCGGCCCAGCAAGCCTGCACTGATTCCTAGTCCTTATTTAGACGCTCTACTTATTGTCCATATGTGACTTCTATCCCTCTGTTCGCCTCCCGTTCATGTATCTATCAAGATATGCCTTAAACATTGCTGATGTGCCTGCTTCCAGAACCTACACTGGCAGTGAGTTCAAGGCACCCACCACTTTCTGTGTGAAAAACTTTTCCTACACTTCTCCCTTAAACTTTTCCCCTCTCACCTTGAACCTATGCCCTCTTGTAGTTGACCTTTCCATCCTGGGAAACATCCTCTGACTGTCAAACTTATTTATGCCTCACATAGTTTTGTTGAACTCTATCATGTTGCCCCTCAGTCTCTGTCTTTATCGCCATATATTGTATAATTTGCACCTGAATTTGATTTTCCAAAATGCATCACCTTGCTTTTGTCCAGATTAAACTCCATATGCCATTTCTCTGCCCAAATCTGCAGCCAATCTATATTCAGCTGTATCCTTTGACAATCCTCTTTGCTTTCTGCAACTCTGCCAACTTTGGTGTTATCCGCAAATGTACTCATCAGACTACCTACATTATTGTCCAAAAGATATATAACAAACAAGAAAGGTCCCAGCACTGATCTCTTTGCAACACCACTAGTTACTGATCTCCATTCTGAAAAGGAACCTTCCACCGTTAATCTCTGTCTTAGAAACTTACAAAAACATAGAAAATAGCAGTAGATGGCCATTCAGCCCTTCAAGCCTATCCCGCCCTCTCCCCATATTCCTTGATCCCTTTAGCTGAAACTGGCCCCAACAGCCTCCTGTGAGATCGAATTCCACAGGTTCATGACTCTTTGAGTGAAGAAATTCTTCCTCATCTCAGTCCTGAATGATCTACCCCTTATTCTTTACTGTAATCCTTCGTTCCGGACTTCCGAGAACATTCTTCCCACATCTATCCTGTCTAGTCCCATCAGGATTTTATATGTTGCTAAGAGATCTCCCTGATTCTTCTAAATTCCAGCAAGTACAAGTCCAGTCAATCCAGTTTTTCCTTCTATGTCAGTCCTGCTATTCCAGGAATCAGTCTGGTAAACCTTCGCTGGATTTCCTCAATAGCAAGAATGTCCTTCCTCAGACTAGGAGGCCAAAACTGCACACAATACTCAAGTTGTGGCCTCACCAAGGCCCTGTTTAACTGCAGCAAAACATCCTTACTCCAATACTCAAATCCACTTGCTATGAAGGCTAGCATCCCATTCGCTTTCCTCACCACCTACTGCAGCTGCATGCCAACCTTCTGCGACTGTTGCATCATGACATCCAAGTGTCATTGCACTTCACGTTTTTCCTAAACTGCCACCATTCAGATAATGATCTGCCCTCCTGTTTTTACAATAAAAGTGGATAACCTCACATTTATCCACATGATATTGCATTTGCCAAATATTTACCCACTCAGCCAGAGTGTCCAAGGAACCCTGCAATCTCTTAGCATCCTCCTCACACCAAATACACTGCCACCCCAGCTTAGTGTCATCTGCAAATTTGGAGATATGGCATTCAATTCCTTTATCCAAATCATTAATGTATATTGTGATCTGCTGAGGTCCCAGCAGTGAATCCAGCAGCACCCTAGCCGTCACTGCCTGCCAATCTGAAAAGGACCCATTTATTCCAACTATCTGCTTCCTGTCTGCCAACCAGTTCTCTATCCACGTCAATACATCACTTCTGATACCATGAGCTTTAATTTTCCTTACTGATCTCTTGTGTGGAACTTTGTCAAAAACCTTTTGAAAATGCAGATACACAACATCAACTGATTCACCCTTGTCCACTCCTCTCAAAAAATTCCAGAAGATTTGTCAAGCATGATTTCCCTTTACATAAGAACATTAGAACTAGGAGCAGGAGTAGGCCATCTGGCCCCTCGAGCCTGCCCCGCCATTTAGTAAGATCATGGCTGATCTTTTTGAGACTCAGCTCCATTTACCCACCCACTCACCATAACCCTTAATTCCTTTACTGTTCAAAAATTTATCTAGCCTTGCCTTAAAAACATTCAGCGAGGTAGCTTCAACCGCTTCACTGGGCAGGGAATTCCACAGATTCACAACCCTTTGGGTGAAGAAATTCCCCCTGACCTCAGTCCTACATCTGCTTCCCTTTTTTTTAAGGTGATGCCCTCTAGTCCTAGTTTCACCTGCTAGCAGAAACAACCTCCCTGCCTCTACCTTATCTATGCTCTTCATAATCTTTTATGTTTCTAGAAGATCTCCCCTCATTCTTCTGAATTCCAATGAGTGTAATCCCAGTCTACTCAGTCTCTCCTCATAATCCAACCCTCTCAACTCTGGAATCAACCGAGTGAATCTCGTCTGCACCCCCTCCAGTGCGAGTATATCTCTTCTCAAGTAAGGAGACCAAAACTGCACGCAGTACTCCAGGTGTGGCCTCACCAGGACCCTATACAGCTGCAGCATAGCCTCCCTGTTTTTAAACTGCATCCCTCTAGCAATGGCAGACAAATTCCATTTGCCTTTTTAATTACCTGCTGCACCTGCAATCCTACTTTTAGTGATTCATGCACAAGGACACCCAAGTCCCTCTGCACAGCAGCATGCTGCAATTTTTTACCATTTAAAATATAGTCCATTTTGCTGTTATTCCTACTAAAATGGATGTCCTCACACTTATCAACATTGTACTCCATCTGCCAGACCTTTGCCCTCTCACTTAGACTATCTATATTCCTCTGCAGACTTTCAGTGACTTCTGCACACTTTGCTCTACCACTCACCTTAGTGTCATCTGCAAACTTTGACATGCCACACTTAGTTCCCAACTCCAAATCATCAATGTAAATTGTAAACAATTGCGGTCCCAACACTGATCTCTAAGGCACACCTTTAGCCACTGACCGCCAACCAGAAAACACCCATTTACCCATACCTTTTGCTTTCTACTGGTCAACCAATCCTCTATCCATGCCAATACAGTACCTGTAATACTGTGCAACTTTATGTTATGTAGCAGCCTTTGGTGTGGCACCTTGTCAAATGCCTTCTGTAAATCCAGATACATCACATCCACAGGTTCCCCATTGTCTACTATGCAAGTAATGTCCTCAAAGAATTCCACCAAATTAGTTAAACATGACCTACCCTTCATGAACCCATACTGGGTGTTCCCAATGGGACAATTTATATCCAGATGTCTTGCTATTTCTTCCTTAATGATAGATTCAAGCATTTTCCCCACTACCGAAGTTAAGCTAACTGGCCTATAGTTACCTGCTTTTTGTCTACTTCCTTTTTTAAACAGTGGCATCACATTGGCTGTTTTCCAATCTGCGGGAACCACCCCAGAGTCCAGTGAATTTTGGTAAATAATTACTAGTGCATTTACTATTTCCCCCATCACCTCTTTTAGCACCCTGGGATGCATTTCATCAGGGCCAGGAGACTTGTTTACCTTTAGCCCTATGAGCTTGCCCAGCACTTCCTCCTTCGTGATAAAGATAGTTTCTAGGTTCTCACCTGCTATAACCTTCTTGCCATCAGTTTTCGGCATGTTATTTGAGTCTTCCACAATGAAGACCGACACGAAATAACTGTTTAATGCCTCGGCTATTTCCTCATTCCCAGTTATTAAATTAGCCTTCTCATCCTCTAAAGGACCAATGTTTACCTTCGTCACTCTTTTACAATTTACATATTTATAGAAACTTTTGCTGCCTGTTTTTAAATTCTGAGCTAGTTTACTCTCATAATCTATCTTACTTTTCTTTATAACTTTTTTTGTGGCTTTCTGTCGGCCTTTAAAGATTTCCCTGTCTACTAGTTTCCCACTACTCTATGCTTTTTTGTATGTGTTTTTTTTCAATCTGATACTTTCCTTTATTTCCTTAGACATCCATGGCTGGATCTCTCTTTTCCTACAGATCTTCCTTATCACTGGAATATACTTCTGCTGAGCACTGTGCAAAATCATTTTGAAAGTCCTCCACTGTTCCTCAATTGACCCACCATAAAGTTTTTGCTCCCATTCTACCTTAGCGAACTCCTCCCTCATTCCTTCATAGTCTCCTTTGTTTAAGCACAGGACATTGGTACTAGATTTAATCTTCTCATGCTCCATCTGTATTTTAAATTCGACCATTCTGTGATCGCTCCTTCCGAGAGGATCCCTAACTGTGAGATCATTAATTATTCCTGTCTCATTACACAGGACTAGATCTAGGATAGCTTGCTCCCTCGTAGGTTCCATTACATATTGTTCAAGGAAATTATCGCGGATGCATTCTATGAACCCCTCCTCAAGGCTGCCATGACCAACCTGGTTTGACCAATTGATATGTAGATTAAAATCCCCCATGATAATTGCTGTACCATGTTTATATGCATTAGCGATTTCTATGTTTATTGCCCACCCCACCACGATGTCATTATTTGGTGGCCTATAGACCACACCCATCAGTGACTTCTTCTCCCTGCTATTCCTAATTTCCACCCAAATGGATTCAACGTTTAGTGAATCCATGCTGACCAGGACTGATTCTGTCACCGCTTTCCAAATGTTCAGTTATTTCATCCTTGATGATTGACTCTAGCATTTTCCCCACCACTGATGTCAAGCTAACCAGTGTATAATTCTCTCTATTTTACTCTCTCCCTCCTTTTTTAAAGAGTGGGATTACATTAGCTACTCCCAGTCGATTGGAACTATTCCAGAGTCTACAGAATGCTGGAAAATGATCACCAATGCATCTGCTATTTCTGGGGCCACTTCCTTAAGTACTCTGGGATGTAGAGCATCCGGGCCTGGGTACTTATCAGGTTCAATCTCATCAATTTTCCCAATCCCATTTCTGGACTAATAAGGATTTCCTTCAGTTTCTCCTTCATGTTTGATCCTCTGTCCCTGAGCATTTCCTGAAGATTATTTGTGATTATTCCTTATAAAGACAGATCCAAGGTATTTGTTCAACTGGTCTGCCACCTCTTTGTTTTCTATTATGAATTCATCCAATTCTAACTGCAAGTGACCTATATCTGTCTTCATGAGTCTTCTTCTCTTCACGTATCTATAGAAGCTTTTGCAGCCAGTTTTTATGTGTTCTGCAAGCTTACTTTCAGGTACTATTTTCCCTTTTGAAATTAAACCCTGTGTCCTCCTCTGATGAATTTTAATTGTCTCCCAGTCCTCAGGTTTGCTGCCTTTTCTGGCCAATTTATATGCCTCCTCTTTGGCTTTAACACTATCTCTGATTTCCCTTGTTGGCCGCGGTTGAGCCTTCCCTGCTTCACTCTTACACGTCGTCTGTGACCAAGCCAGTTTTGTATCCATCTAGCCAACACACCCCAGATCCATGGGACTCTATCTTCTGTACCAACCTGCCATGAGGTACCTTACTAAAGTCTATGTAGACAATATCCACTGCCCTTCTCTCATCAATCATTCTTGTCACCTCCTCAAAAATCTCAATCAAGTTGGTGAGACATGACCAGGCCCACATAAACCTGTGCTGCCTATCACTGACAAGTACATTTGCTTCCAAATATAAATCAATCTGTCTCTCAGTATCTTCTCCAACAATTTCCCCACCTGTGATGTCAGGCTTACTGGCTTGTAATTACCTGGGTTATCTCTGTTTCCCTTCTGAAACAAAGGAACAACATTGGCCATTCTTCAGTCCTCTGGACCCTCACCTGAAGCCAAAAAGGATGCAAAGATATTTGTTAAGGCCCCAGCTATTTCCTCCCCTGCCTCCCACAGTATTATGGGATAGATCCTGTCTGGCCCTGAGGTCTTGTCTACCTTAATACGTTTCAAGACACTCAATTACTGCTTCATTATGTTGACCTGTCTGAGAATATTCACAGATCTTTCCCTAACTTGAAATCCCTCATATCCCTCTCTTTGGTGAATGCCCATGCAAAGTATTCATTAAGGATCTGCCCGTTTCCTTTGGCTCCACACATAACCTCCCTCCTTTATAAGACCATAAGACATAGAAGCAGAAATTAGACCATTCAGCCCATCGAGTCTGCTCCACTATTCAATCATGGCTGATAAGTTTTTCAACCCCATTGTCCTGCTTTCTCCCTATAACCTTTGATTCCCTTGACAATTCATAACCTATCTACCTCCACCTTAAGTATACTCAATGACCTAGCCTCCACAGCCCTCTGTAGTAATGAATTCCATAGATTCACCACTCTCTGGCTGAAGAAGTTTCTCTTCATCTCCATTCTAAAAGGTCTTCCCTTTACTCTAAGGCTGTGCCCTTGAGTCCGAGTCTCTCCTACCAATGGAAACATCTTCCCTACATCTATTCTGTAAGTTTCAATTAGATCCCACTTCATCTTTGTAAATTCCATTGAGTATAGATCCAGAGTCCTCAAATGTTCCTTATATACTAAGCCTTTCATTCCCGGGATCATTTGCTTGAATCTCCTCTGGACCTGCTCCAGGGCCAGTATATCTTTCCTGAGATATGGAGCCCAAAACTAAGTACAATACTTCAAATGTGGCCTGACCAGAGCTTTATAAAGCCTCAGAAGTACATCCCTGCTTTTATATTCCAGCCCTCTCAAGATAAATACCAACATTGTATTCACCTTCCCAGCTACCAACTCTACCTGCAAGTTTACCTGAACAGCTGCCTGAACGAGAACTCCAAAGTCCCTTTGCACTTTGGATTTCTGAATTTTTCCCCATTTAGAAAATAGTCCATGCCTCTATTCTTCCCACCAAAATGCGTGACCTCACACTTTCCCACGTTGTATTCCATCTGCTACTCCTTGCCCACACTCCTAACCTGTCTGAACCCTTCTGCAGCCTTCCTGCCTCCTTATTATTACCTGTCCCTCCACCTATCTTGGTATTGTCTGCAAACTTAGCCAGAATCCCCCCAGTTCCTTCATCTAGATCATTAATGTATGAAGTGAAAAGTTGTGGTCCCAATACTGACCCTTATGGAACACCACTTGTCACCAGCTGCCATCCTGAGAAAGATCTTTTTAACCACACTCTCTGCTTTCTGCCAGACAGTCAATCTTCTATCCATGCTAATACTTTGCCTCTAACACCATGGGCCCTTATCTTACTCAGCAACCTCCTGTTTGGTACCTTGTCAAAGGCCTTCTTGAAGTTCATGTAGATAACATCCATTGGCTCTCCTTGGTCTAACCTGCTTGTTGCTTCCTCAAAGAATTCTAACAGATTTGTCAGGCATGACCTTCCCTTGATGAAGCCATGCTGACTCTGCCCTTTTTTCAACCACGCACTTCCAAGTATTCAGAAATCTCATCCTTCACAATGGATTCCATAATCTTACTGACAACTGAGGTCAGGTTAATTGGCCTGTAATTTCCCATCTTTTGCCTTACTCCCTTCCTAAATGGGAGGAAGGAGATTACATTAGAAATTTTCCAGTCCTCTGGGACCCTCCCTGACTCCAGTGATTCCTGAAAGATTACCACTAATGCCTCCATGATCTCTGCAGCTATCTCCTTCAGAACTGGAGTGTAGCCTATTTGTTCAAGTGATTTATCCACCTTCAGACCTTTCAGTTTTTCTAGCACCTTCTCCTTGGTGATGGCCACCATACTCACCTCTGCACCCCCTCCCCCAACCCCCAGCCCCAACACCCCGACTCACTTGAATTTTTGGTATATTACTCATGTCTTCCACTGTGAAGACAGAAGCAAAGTGCTTATTCAGTTCCTTAGCCATTTCCTTGTTCCCCACTACTATCTCTTCAGCGTCAATTTCCAGCAGCCCAATGTACACTTTTGCCTCTCTTTTGCTGTTTTTATATCCAAAGAAACTCTTGCAATCTTCGTTTATATCACTGGCTAGCTTATTCTCATATTTAATCTTCTCCCTCCTTATTTCTTTTATCGTTATCCTTTGTTCATCTTTGTAAGCTTCCCCGTCCTTTGATTTCCCACTGCCCTTCACCACATTATATGCTTTCTCTTTGCTCTTATGCTGCCCATGACTTCACTTGTCAGCCATGGTTGCCTGATCCTCCCTATGATTGAATTTTTGCTGTTTGTCCCACATTACTCCCAGAAACTCCTGCCATTGCTGTCCCACTGTCTTTCCTGCTAGGCTCCTCTCCTAGTCAATTCTGGTCAGCTCCTCCCTCATGCTCCTGTAGTTGCGTTTATTTAGCTTTAATACCATTACCTCTGATTCCACCTTCTCCTCAAATTGCAGAGTAATATTATGGTCACTGCTTCCTAAAGGTCCCTTCACTTTAAGCTCCCTTATCAAGTCTGCCTCATTGCACAACACTAAATCCAGAATTGCCTGTTCCCTAGTGGTTCCACCACAAGATGTTCCAAAAAGTTATCTCATAGACATTTCACAAATTCCTTTTCTTGTGATCCACTACAACCTCACTTTGCCAGTCCACCTGCATATTGAAATCTCCCATGATCACTGTAACCTTGGGTTTCCTACATGCCTTTTCTATCTCTTGGTGTATCTTGTGCCCCAAATCCTAACTACTGTTGGGAGGCCTGTACATTACTCCCATCATGGTTTTTTTTTCCCTTTGCAGTTCCTCAACTCTACCCACACAGATTCTATGCCATCTGACCCTGCTTAATTTCTTGCTATTGATTTAATCTCATTTTTTACTCATAATGTATCCCCACCCCCTCTGCCCACCTGCCTGTCTTTTCAACAGGATGTATATCCTTGGATATTTAGCTCCCAATTCTCATCCCCTTGCAGCCACGTTCTCTGTGATGCCCACCACATCATACATGCCAATTTTGATCTGTGCCAAAAGCTCATTTACCTTGTTTTGTATACTCAGTCCTTGAGTGAGCCTACTCTTTCCCTACTACCCTCTTGTTCCTAATATATGTATAAAATTCCTTGAGATTCTCCTTAAACCTACTGGCCAAGGACATTTCATAGCCCCTTTTAGCCCTCCTAACTTCCCATTTGAGCACCTCCCTACTTTGTCCATATTGTTGAAGGAATTCATCTGTTTTTAGTTGCCTAGAACTAAGGTTTGCTTCCTTTTGTTTTGACTAAGCTCGTAATTTCCCCGGTCATCCAAGGCTCCTGAATCCTGCCATTCTTGTCCTCCATTTTCACAGGAACATGCCTGTCCTGCACTCTAATCAATTGATCTTTCAAAGGCTCCCACAAATTAGATGTGCATTTACCCTCCAACAGCTGCTTCCACTCCCATTCTGCAATTCTTGCCTAATTCAGTTATAGTTGGCCATTCCCCAAATTTAACACCTACATCCGAGGTCTGCTCTTATCCTTATCCATAAGTATCCAAAAAATGACAGAACCACTGAAACTTTTTTCACCTGGCCAGGCTCATTTCCCAATACAATATGGATCCTTCCCTCATGGAACTTTCCAGATACTGTTTCAAAAAATCCCCCTGGACACAACTAAAAAATTGCTCCCCCTCCAAACCAATGGCACTGGGCGTGTGTGTGTGTAGAGGGGTTGGGGGGGAGGGTGCCCCGTCATTATGGGGGGAGTTAAAATCACCCATCACCACAACCCTGTTATTTTCACATCTTTCGAGAATCTGACTACATATTTCTTCCTCTATCTCCTGCTCGCAGCTGGGAGGCCTGTAGTGCAATCCCAGTATTATGATTGCACCCTTCCTATTCCTGAGCTCTACCCATAATACCTGGCTGCAACATTCCTCCACAGCGTCCTCCTTTGACACAGCTAGGATATGTTCCCTAACCTGTAATGCAATTCCGGCACCTCTTTTGTTTCTTCCTCTGTCTTGTCTAAAACATCGATACCCCGGAACATTAAGCTGCCAATCCTGTCCCTCCTTCAATCATTTCTCTGTGATAGCAGTCACATCATAACTACATGCATTAATCCAGGCTGTAAATTCACCTATTTTACCTGTTATACTTCTTGCATTGAAGCAAGTAGTCTAAGCCTTCAGTTCCAATGAGTTCAGCAACCTTTCCCTGATAGCTCTTCCTCTTAGCTATATCTGGCTAAGTCTCAAGTTCTTCTCCAGTCTCATAACTTACTGCCCTGTTGCTCCGATTTCTACACCCCCTGCCATACAATTTTAAACTTTCCAGAGTGGCACTATCAAACCTCCCTGCCAGGATATTGGTGCCCCTCCAGTTTAGGTGCAACCTGTCCTTCCTGTACAGGTTCCACCTTCCCTGGAAGACATCCGGATGGTGCATATTTCTGAAGCCTTCCCCCATACACCAGCTCTTCGGCCAATGTTCAATTGTACTCTGGCTCTGTTTCTAGCCTCAGAAGCACATTGCACAGGGAGTAATCTCTCAAGGTCCAGCTTTTTTTTAGTTTACTACCTAACCCTGAATTGTCATTGCAGGACCTTGTCACTCTTCTTACTTATGTCATTTGTGCCAAAGTGGACAATGACTTGCCCATGTCTTGACAATATCTGTTTACTCTCCCATTTCAGGATGCCATGTACCTGCTTAGAGGCATCCATGACTCTGACATAAGGGAGGCAACATACCTGGAGTCTCTCTCGCAGCCGCAGAAGAGCCTGTCTGTGCCCCTGACTGTTGAATCTCCAATTCTTGCTCTACTATACTTTGTCCCTCCTGTCTGTACTGCAGAGCCAGCAGTGCTGCCAGTTCTCTGGCCGCTGCAGCTGCTGCTGTTATTTGATGGGCCATTCTCCTCATCAGTATCCAAAATGGAGAACTTGTTTGACAGGGGGACACCTGCAAGGGGCTCCTGCACTGAAGAGAAATTAGGAAAATTCAGATGCATTACTATTCTTCCCCAGTGCACTACTACAACAGTTTGTAGAGCCTTTATACTGGATATAGCTAGGTTTACACCTGTACGATGTGAAATCTATGCATCCAGAAAATGGAAGAAAGTGTATCTGATTTTCAACCTTAATTCTTCCTCTCTTAGCAAACAGAGGGCCACCTTTGGTAAGCTGCATCAAACCCCTCTGAGGATTCTACAAACAAGCTGATGGCAGGTAAGTTTTAGAGTTTTTGCTCACACTGTGCCTACACTGCCCTCAGGATGGTCAACAAGCTGACGTTATCAGCCAGGCCAATGAGGTCTTTCATTGAATTTTCATCAACTTTCTTCTCCGACACAGGGCTCACTCTGCAGTGATTTAGCATTGGATTTTGTCCAGGCCATGCAAACAGCTTGAGAGTGAAAAGAAAGGGCTAGTTAACACATGAGGCATGTTTAACCTGAGAGTCTGTGCATACATTCCTTTAAACAATATGCAAGACCGGGGTGTAAATCCCTACCCAGCTGACAGAACAGATGTTATTTGTGAGAATGGGTTTGAGCTGCTGGCCCTTCAATAGTAATAGGGGTGTTAGTGTGTCCCTGATTCTGAAGGCACCCCAAGGCAATGGACTGAGTTTGACTTCTGTGCCACCCCATTGATTCTGTCAATCTGTGTGTCTGTCACAGCTGAAAGTCACCTCCTCAGGTAGCACAGACACCTTTAGGAGTGCATCAGAACAGATATCAGCTTCTACAATCCCTCATTATGGATGTTCATAATCTGTTTTTCACATGAGATGTTAAGCTGAGGAAGCATTGACCTTTTCAGGTGGACATAACTGATCCCTTAGCACTATATTAAGAAGAATAAAGATGTTACATAAAATTACAAAGGACCTACAGCATTGAAATAATCCATTCAGCTCAACTGGTCTACTTTGTTCCTTATGCATCATGCAAACCTCCTTCAGATTCTGCATTTAATCTTAAGAACGTAGTTCCTTTCTCTGTCATGATCGTATACACCTTTAACTTAAATAGTAACAATGCTATTTGTCCCACTTACTCCATAGCCTGAAGTTTATGTGCCAAAACCCTCCTTGGGGTTGGATGGAAAGATGATGGGAGGGTGCATAAAATGCCAAGAGAACCATACCACTGCCATGCCCATCAATCTTGCCCATCATCCATGGGAAGGGAGTCAGTGTAAAATTTTCAGCCCACCAGATGGGGAAGCGCCCCCAAACACCCACCTCTGGTAAGTCTTCCTCATGGGTTTCCTCTCACCCACCTCTTGCCAGGCAGCTGCCAGTCTCTCCTGATGAAACTCTGAATTTATATTTAAGCCTGGATTCCACTGGAGCTGCAACCAAATTAATTCACAGTTACCCCTCCTGACACATGAAGATTGCCAGTCTTCTGGTTGATCTGTATCTCCCTGATTCAGGAATTCCTTCAGGGCTCAACTTATTTTTCAAGTGTTCGTCTTCAAATTTTCTCAAGGGCTACTTTTTAATTTTTGGGGTGCCTTTTGGCTTTCAGGGTCAATGTCTTCATTCTCGAGAAGTTCTTTATTAGGTGATGCATCATTGATTTTGATTTTTGGGGCACTTGGGCTCACACAGCTGTAGAATCATAAGAATTCACCAATGTCCTCAATAATTATTGACTAATTATAATTGGTCACCTCCCTGTTTTGCCACATCCTCTCCCCCTCCATCCTTGTGTCGGCAAAAAGGTTACAAACATTTAACTTAAACTTAAGGTGAATGGAAAAGACTGAAGGTCATTGCTGGTGAGCCCTGCGGGCGAGTCCCACGGGGAAAGCAATAAGGTGGTGGTGTGCCGGTGAAGGGAGCAGTGAGTCTTAGAGATGAGTCCCAGGCCAGGACTGGTGTGCAGCCATTGAGTCCCAGAGTGGAGGCCAGCAAGGGTGGGAACTGAGTCCTGGAGCAGCCCTTGGGGACTGGAAGCGAGACCCCGAGGTTGGAAGCTGAGCATGGTCTGAAGGCCCGGTTCTGAAAAGACTAAAATTCAAGCACATTTTTAAAGAAAATTTTGTTATTCTTTATTTTTATGCTGAACTTTTATTTATTTATTTTACTTTCAAGCCTGTAACGCATACTTAAGTATTCTGTACCTAGGTAGAAAAAAAGAACTGAGGATGCTGTAAGTCAGGGGGAAAAAAAAAAGACGTTGCTGGAAAAGCTCAGCAGGTCTGGCTGATTTCTGAGTAAGGGTCACCTGCCCCGAAACATTAACTCTGATTTTTCGTCACAGATGCTGCCAGGCCTGCTGTGCTGTACCTAGGTACCCTGTTCCTAAGATGGTGCCAAAATGGTGCCATTCCAAACTTTTCACTGCACTCATTCAGGTGCACGTGACAATGAAGGCTGATTCAATTCAATTTTCACTCCCCCCAGAAACACTATCTGCTTCCATTCTATTTTCAGGGGTGACTTTCCTTCTAACTGTCACCCCTGTGTGAGTAGATTTTCCCAGACGATCTGGGACCTTTCTCAAGGGCAAATACACCCACCACCCCATGAACTTTAAGTGCTGACTTCATTTTGGAAGAGGGCTGAATGTGACACAATGGCTTTTAAGTGGCTGAGATAAGCAGGCTTGCGGAGGTAGGATCACCACTGATCTTTACATCAGAAGGTCGTGATTTCATCCCAGTTCCTTGTGGCTATGCCCGGGATGCCAGCACACGAAAAAAAAATGTTCAAATGCCAGCTCATCAGGCAGTAGGTGCAGAATTGCTGGCGTGCCAAGCTCTGTCTCCAAGACAGCATTCCAGTCAAGATGCACTTCTCCAACTGCTTAATATCAAGTCATTTGTTATTCTTGAGAAAGGGCCGTCACTGAATCGCTCTTTCTTGATAGTAGCAAGCTTTATGGACTCTTATCAGGCTCTGAGTGACATAGGCTATGGCAAGAGGAGTTGTAAAATCAGGCAAGATGTTTGGCCCGGCCCATTTCAATGTTGAGATGATCTCATCACATCTTGTTCACTTTTCTTAAAAAAAACATTGTGAGATTCTCAGCAAACTGCAGCGAGTTCCCAATTGATGCTCATGACTGTTTGTTAAAAACCTTGTTAACAGCCCAACTCACCATAGGTTGCAATCATGCCAAACTCACCATATGAACTAGCCATCAGAAAAGCATAGCATGGAAACCAGAAGTTTGTGGTGGGTTCAACTCGCCACTTACTCCAAAAGACCTCCATGTTAGACACTGGACACCAATATCTTGGACACAGTCCTTGGGCATAGGCCACATGCACTCCATGTCCATGAACATTGGCATCCGACATTACCAGCTTCTATGAACCCTGATAACACATCTCCAATCCATGTACAGGATTCTCCTGAATTTCAATACGGCACCTCAATACTACACCCAGCCGATGGGCTGGACCAGGCTGCATCTCTGGGCTCTTCACTTACTATCATCGCGCTCACTCATCTAGACCTTACCTAGATTCTCATAGCAACCCTGTCTTGCATTTCCTTGCCTTCCATTTTGTGCTTTGCCCTCTTAGCCAGAGATACCAGTCTCATTTTATTACTGACTTGCCATGCCATTTAATGCAGATCAAAGCCAACAAGCCTCCCACGGTGGTCAGCAGGCCTTGATTCAGTCAAAAGAAATAGCCTTCGCTCAGGGAATCCCAGCACAGGAAGTCGAGGGCAGGTTCTGATATTAGTCTAGGCATTGCCCGGGCAGTCAGAGTCATGCCCATCTGCTGACAAGGAGCAAGGAGCTGAATGATAGGCAGCACACATCCATCCTGATACTTTCTGCCTTATTGCAAACAGTTTTGATCCTGGACTGAGAGACAGGCAGGTATTATGGAAGGTGAAAGTGTGTAGTACAGCTATTTCTGTGGTTGCAGGTGGGGCGTCTTCCTGAGTGAGTGAGTAGACCATGCAGAGGCCATGCGGGTTTAGTGTTGTTGGGGTTTGGTGTGGGTGAGGGTGACAAGGGAAGATGTTGAAGTCATTAAGTGAGCATGGTAGAGCATGAGCCTTGGTGAGAGGTGGGTCCAGTGGCAAGATAAAGTGATGGAGAGAAGATGGTGGTGCTAGTGGAGTGGGGAAGGATATTGACCTTCTTTGTATGGTTCTGGGTATTTCTCCATATGGCTGAGATAGCTCGAACCTTAGTCCAGGCTGGCAAAGTCTGTTGTCATGGCCTCTGTGATTGGTCCTGTCGGAAAAGCAAGGCCCACCTATGCGCTACCCTGTCCAGGAGGAACTCCAAGATCATGCCCACAAGGTGGGGTGCTGATACCTCCTTTCTGCCATGTCTGGATGCATGCAGGACAGCTCCAGACTGGCAGGGCTTGTCTGGGTGTACACCAGTCATTTAAATGTGCTGCAAGCACAAGGGATTGCAGGGGTCGGTGAGTAATGAATTGTACCAGGAATGGCGCTTGATAAAATGGTAAAATCCCATGTCATCCTTGCTGTGAAGACTGAAACACCAATTAATGCAATGTGTTTGGTGAGATGTAGTGAGAAAATACACTCAGCTTTGCACTTGTCATTTTCCAAATAAACTTCTACCTCTATCCCTCTATCTTGCTTGTACTGGAGAGGCCAGAACTGCATCCAGCTTTCTTGATCTCTTGCCCAACATTGCTACCTCAACCAACACTTGTAATGCAGATTATTTGTTTGTTTAATTTATTCCTGTTACTGAGAACTTGCTGTGCACAAACTGACCATGACGTTGGAACATAATTACTGAATTATCTCTAAGTCATGCATAACCAGATAATGTTTATTTGATCTAGCCGTTTGGAAAGTTCTGGCAAGACATTATCCATTTTGTCTTGTTCCGAAAAGTTAATGATGGGCTTTATTCTTGAACTGTTGCAATCCTTGTGGTGACAAAGTTGCTTCATAAGTTAGGGAATTTCAGGACACTCTTCCATTGATAAGGAAGGGAAGATAACACATTTTGAAGCTAGGATGCAGTGTATGATAGATAGGAAGTTAGGAATGATGGCGTTTCTATAACATTGATTATCTTGATCACCTATGCACAGAAATTTGCTCTTTTGGTGCTTTCAGTGGTCCATTCTTATTGTATAATATCCCTAGGCTGCTTTCACCAAGCTGAGGTTCAAAGTTCAAGTGTGATTACATACACTTACGCTATGGTAAGGTGTTAAGTTTAAAGCCAATGTGAAGACCCTGTTGTACTGGTTTAGAAACACCATAGGCAATCTCCTTTGGGATGAAGTAAATCCTATCAGCCTCCTATAGTGTCCTAGTTAGCAGTGTCAGTGCGGGTTTAACCTTTTTCTGGCTGTGTGGGAAATAAACCCGATTTTTAAAATATTGTCAATGTGCAAGGCTAATCCTAATGATCCAGCAATGAATGACTAGTGATTTGAGAAACCTGATGTGGAGGTTTACTTCATACATATTTAGCACTGCTAGTGGTAGTGTCCAGGTTAGGAAATTTAGTGGAATAGCAGTTTTTGAAAAGAGATTTACCCAGAGGACATACCCTTCCCCAGTTCAAATCTACTGCTCTCTGAATAAAGTGTGATCAACCTCCTGGAAGATGAGCATTTTTCATGGGGAAGGGTGAGTCAGTATAGAAATATTTGTGAATGCCCTCTTCATTCCACATTGTCTGCAATATAATCTGATTTATTTGGTAGTAGTTTGTGTAATGTAATTGAGCTGGAGATTACTAAATCCAGATGACAAACTCCAATAGGAAAAGCAAATCTCTTTACCGTAATATGCTGGCTGATAATTCTTGAGACAATGATGTTTCAAAACAACTCTTAGTGTTATTAATTCTTCTATCGTCAAAATAAATGCTGGGAAATAAAAAGAATTTCGGACAAGACTATTTGTGTTAATGTGTTTAAAAAGAAAATTATTGACACTCAATGCAAGCTATTCTCAACATTTCATGAATTGCTCTATCGTTAGTTGCCCAAACCGAGCAACTGTGATCAAAAATTCCTACAAATGACTGTGGATTAAATTTTTGTTTTCGCTTCGGGTGTGAATTTACTTCCACATGAATGGACTTTTTAAAAAAAAAATCAGTGAACTCCTGTAGATTATGAATTTTATTTGTTATTATTAGAGGTGGTTACTTTTTCTCTTTTGACCTATTTACATTGCAGTTATCCTTTAATTTCAAGACGATGCTAGTTATTCCCCTTGTTTTTGCTAGCGCTGCTCGGAATGCTGGACAGGTACAAATACAAACCGCTACATGCTTTGTTTCGCATTCGACGGTGTATTTCGGCGTTTTCTAGCTTCTCAGCTCCTTTTGCTGTATTCTCAAGCCACTAACTTGTCACTGCGAGCTGCAGATTCCTTCAAAGCTTTCTACAGCGGAGCTGCTCTGTCGCTCAGCCAGCAGGAGGGACGCAGCGTCTGACAGGAAGAGCGATGTGTCAGTTTTCCCTACAATGCGATGTCGCACTCAGTATGCTGGGAGAGAAATGCTAACATTCATTACCCTTACTGATTGTTGGGTTAGACCTTCTACTTCTGACAATTTTGAATGCTTCCCCCCCCCCATACCTCTCCTTCAACTAAAGTATTTTGAGGCAAAACAGCCTTATCCTTTCTCCACCGTATTGGAGCTGCGTTTTTAAATTCACGAAGTGTGACAAGTTAAGCCGGAGGAATTTCTTTTATTTTCTCATTTTTTTTCCTGCAGGCTGAATTCAATCTAACGTTATATATTTTAAAACTAACTTAAGCAGTGATAAATTGGACAACAAATAGCCACAAAACAAAGTATATATAAAATATTAGACGGCAAGATTACATATTTTTAAATGTAATATCCATGATCTGTCCCCTCCCTTGTGTAAACAATGCTTTAACCTACAATTCAAAATTCCCTAGAAACAAGTACACCTTTTTGACAATGTGCTAATACAGGCACGAACTGGAAGCTCTACTATCCCAGATAGTTTACATTGTTGGGCATTGATAGATAGGCTGCAGATTGTCCATTTAAGCTAAGTGCCGTGCGCCCATCTTATTTGACTTGTTAACAGGCAAAGGTTGTTTTATTTTTATCTTCCCCGGACTTCTGTCTCTTTGACCTTTGTTTCCAGTAAAATATTTTCATACTTCCTCAATCTGCGCAATGATAATACAGGCTTCAGATACAGTTTGGTCGCTGTGGTTTTGGTATTTGTGAGACAAGTAAAAGGTGTCAGAGTTTGATAGCGTTAGTGATGGATAGCTGCAAGGACAACTATCTTCCGTCGCTACCTGGGTATAGAGTGAGTGAAGCAATCTGCGATGGATTGTTGGATAGGCAAGACAGGATGGGAAATGGATGGTCAAAAAATGTTATTGGCGGTGGCCAAGCCTCCCTCCGTATGATGATTAGAGAAAACAAAAGCTTGACATTTCATGGCAATCTTAGTGCACGGAGAATCGAGGTCAATATTTAAAGTAAGAACTGGATTGTGCATTTTGTTGAGAAATGGAAGGTTGTACCGTAATTGTCCACACATTAAACCACTAAACAGTTAGGAAGAGATGCTAAATCGAGTTTGCATTGCAATGAACCAAAGTGGAACCGAATCTCTTAACAGCCCAGTAATGGCGTATCGGTACCGGGAATGTATCACCCAGTAGTCTGGCCAAGCATGGAATGGAATTATTCATTGATTATAGAATGATGTAAAATTAAACATATGTCAAAAATGCAGACGATGAACATCTGAAATTTACACAGAATATGGAGAATCCTACTGGGTTTCTTCAGCATTTTCTGTTTTTATCTCGACAAAAAGCGCTTTTGAATTGCAAGTATAATTAATTATATTGGTGGTGTATGTTCCTTTTTTTCTCTCTGTTTCTCTGCTTCTATTTGGAATGCTGTTATTCCATTGCTTGTATTTGATCAATGTAGTTACTGCCGAATAGAAACTTCTAATACATGATAGGTCATTATGTCATATTTAAAGTGCTCATTTTTTCCAAGTTGACCCCACCTCCCCCATCATTGATTCCCCCGCACCGCTGCACACAGACAATCCGCTGTGACTAGAGATCTGAGCAGCAGTAAAACAACTCGTTGACTGCGTTACAAGAAAATTATGCCAGTTCAGTGTTTTGCCAAAGCTACAAGAAGTGATAATCTTTAGCACTGATGAGACCAAGTCTGCACAATTTCTTGCTAGAGGCATGAAAACCATCACATAAGAATAGCATATGATATTAGTGCAAGGGGAACAGCATCTTTTCTGGAGCAGTGATTACAGTCTTAGCTAATAAATTGTCTTTTCAGACTGATTTTAATGCTGCACCATATGAAAAGCATGAAGCTGAATTAGCTGGGAGGAAATATTGTTTTATGGGTCAAAGAAGCTCACCCTAATTCCCAAACTGACATCAAACAGAATAGACAGTATGAGATTTTTATCTCAGAAAACAGGGATATTTATGACAGTGATTTTCAAGAAGCAGCACTTACAGGGGAGAATTTTGCATTTAAATCTCATTGAATAATTTTGAAAAGCTTCTTTTCTGCTTTATACATAAAGGATTTATCCAGTTTACAAAGTATATTACTGGAGATCTTGCTAACCTAAGATTGTTTAGTGCTAGATCACACCTCACATCGATCTAACAGTATCATCACCCCCATCGTAGTCTATCCTATCTCATCCACACCTCATCATTTTCAATTTCCTTATATAGATGGTGCTAATGATACACATCGTAAACTTCTTATTAGCTGCACCTAGGCAGACTCTTAAACCTACCCTTCAAGAGTCCAAAATCATTTCAACTGTCAAAGTGCAAAAATATTTTTGTAGTCCTACAATTTGAATATTTCCCTTCTGTGCTATAGAGTTAAGTAAGGTGAACAGTTGGTCATAACTCTTTGGCTCCATTGTCATTTCAGATGCAGTGTTCAAGTTCACAGCAACTGATGCTGATATAAATTCCACGATCTCAGTTAATAGCTGGATTAGACACCTTAATACATAGCTTCTTCATTTTCTTTTTTTTCTCAGATTGATTTCACGGTCTTAGATGACCTCCAAACTACTTTGTCCTTGATAACTGTGACACCTTCTACACAAGTGTGAATAAGGAAGGATTTGAATTTTATTTAAAATTTTTTTTCACCAGAAGGGAAGATAGGGTGCTGCTGGTTTGCACTTTTCCAATTTTGCAGTAAATGCATGAAAATTGAAGGATACCTATATCTCTTTTCATTTCAAGTTCTGGTACAGCATTTGACATGGTTGAATGCATAATCCTCCCCCAGTGGCTCCCCACTGTTTTCCAGATGGATGACACTGCACTTGTCTGAGTCTATTCTTGCCTATGTAATCACAGCCAAATTATTGCCATTTATGGCTTCTCTTCCCAATTCCATTAAATTACTTCTGGTAATTGCCAAGAATCAATCCTTGGCCCAATTCCGTTTCTCAATGTCATGGTATCCCTTGGCGACATCATCCAAAAACAACAGATAAGTTTCCACGTGTCTACTAATGACACCCAACTCTATCTAAAAATATTTCTCAATCCTCCCATTGCCTCAAGCTTTCCAGACTGCTTCGATAAGTAAGTGTGTTCCTTATTTAAACATTTGGAAGACCGAAGCCATTGTCTTCAGTCTCCACTAGAACGTCTATTCTCTTGTCAGTCATTTCCTATTACTCTCTGGCATTTGTCTGATGCTAAGCCAGACTGTTCATAACCTCAGTGCTTTATTTGACTCTAAAATGAAGTGCTAAAATCTTCATTTTCACCTTTGTTATCTCCAAACTTGACTATTCTAATGCTCTACTGGCCTCCCTTGTTCTACCCTCCATAAACTTGAAGTTTTCTAAACTCTGTTGCTTTCATCCCAGCTCAAATCCCATTCCTTCATTATTTTTGCCTTTGCTGACCTGTTCTGACTCCCAGTTAGCAGTGTCTCAATTTAAAATTCTCATCCTTGTTTTAAAATCAATCCCAATCTCCATAATCCCCTTCGGCCCCAGAGCAATCTACAATTTTTGTATTTAAATTCCAGCTTTTGTACATTCCACATATTAATCACTTCACTATTGGTTGCTGTGTCTTCACCTGAACAGGTGCCGAGATCTAGATTCCCATCTCTACATTTCTCTTCATTTTATTCCATTAAGATGTTCCTAAAATCTACCTATTAAATGAAGCATTTATCATTTGCCAATATGTGTTTTTACATGGCTTTGTATCTTTTTTGGTAATGCTCCCTTGAAGCACCTTAGAACCATTTATTATGTTAAAAGTGCTATATAAATGCAAATTGTTGTTGATAGATTTGTTGTGCTAAGGGCAATTACATAGACAATATCTGATTTGAATCATATTTAAACAATGTTTCAGAGATAGTAGGAACTGCAGATGCTGGAGAATCTGAGATAACAAGGTGTAGAGCTGGATGAACACAGCAGGCCAAGCAGCATCAGAGGAGCAGGAAAGCTGACATTTTGGGCCTAGACCT
>JAHRHZ010000133.1:21967907-21980937 GCA_024137785.1 Ginglymostoma cirratum | reverse complement strand
GGTCTAGGCCCAAAATGTCAGCTTTCCTGCTCCTCTGATGCTGCTTGGCCTGCTGTGTTCATCCAGCTCTACACCTTGTTATCTCTTATATTTAAACAATGACTGTTTCCTAAAATAAACCAAGGCTAATCTACAGGAAATTTGCAAGTTATATTAGCAATGGTAAATGAACAAGGATGTACGACTATTCAGAGATTACTGAGTATCATTTACTTAATGTCGTACCAATCATGACTTAATGTCTTACCAATAATCTGCGAATTGACTCAGTTTGCATATTCAACTTAGACTTGTAACAAATTTTTTTTTTTGCTGTGCAGTTCCCACAGTGTTTTGGAGAATAAATCAATGACATTTCAGTTACAAAACTAAAAGATAGTGGATGATGGAAATCCTGAAATTAAAACAGCAAATGCTGGAAATATTCAGCAGTCCAGGTTGCTGCCTTTCATTCTGAAGCTCAGATATTGCTGAACTTCAGAATATTTACAGTATTTAGTTTTTATTTGGCATTTTTGCATTTACTCTTATAAATTTCTCTTTAAATCCACATTTTTTTTCAAAAGATTTCAATCTGGACAGTGTGAAGCAGAGGAAAGAATTTGTGATTGAATATCGTAATACTAATTTCTACTGTTATAATTGGTGCATTAACCTATTTAAAATAGATTGGTTAATTTCTGCATAAATCAATTGACAGAGGAATATCATACAAATAAATTAATAATTTATGCACTAATATTACAAAAAATTATAAACATTAATAACTTATCAATAATTGCCTGAGTGTTGCAGCATGAGGAATAAAAGATGATGTTTTCATTTGAAAAAAAAATTATAAACATTGCATATGTTAGTGTTTACTGCTTGAAGTTTGTGCGCAACTAATATTTAGTTTCTGTGCTATGAATGTTGAACAGTACATGCCTTGAATTGAGAGAAACACACTCATGCAGCTACCAACCTTTTACTTATAAGAATTAAAAGACCCTTATGCAAATGATAGTTCATGTGGAATTTTTGATATGAAAATCTTGTCAAGCTTTCACTTAAAAATTTGCTGGCATTGAGCCGCACTTTATATTTACCATCTCTATCATTGCTTTTGTAGAAAAAGAAAAATACCCACAGGGCTTGCTGGTGGGGAAAGCTACAAGACAATACGCATAAAGAACAAGGAACTGCTGGTTCACAACACTAAAGTGAATCTCCCTTCATGGATTTTGGGTAACACTAGTTATGATCAAAACAGACTGATAACACCTGTTCTCAATTCGATAAATGCTAATGAAAACAAGCAGGATGTGTATCATTCCTCTAGATGGGTAGCCAACTGGGGCATTGAAATGCTGAAAATGCTGTTAAGAAGCTCAGAATAGTCACGTGGGGTGCTATAGTCCTTAGTAAGTTTGCCAGATTTTGTTTTGTGGCATGCTGTGCTCTCCGCCAGTGCAGTAGATAATTCTGAGCATCAGTGACAGGCTCGAAGTGAACAGGTAGATTTGCTGCCTGTAGCAGTCCAGCCATGAAAACCCAGGGCTATGAGGGTCGATCTAATTGAGCAGCACTTTACTTAAAAGTAGGCTATAACATTTTTTATGAAGCTGGTCATGTAATGTATGTTCTTTACTAAGTTCATTAATTCTTAAAAATATAAATCAGTGACAAAACATTTAATAGCCTTCTGCAGTGTTAGAATGCCCCTATTGAAGCATTTTTTTCAAGTAAGTATATTCCAATGTAGATTGTGATTAAAAAGGATTAATTATTTCTCTTAGTTTATGGATATTCAGGTTTATATTTGATCCAAATGCGCTTTTTGTGTAATCTGTTTTCCAAAACATCTGCATTGATTTAAGCTATTAAGGGGCTATAATTTTCTGTCAAAATATTGGTAAGATGAATGATACAGTACTCTTCATTATTTATGTGCCTAAACCACAGCAACTTTAGGCAAGAGGCTAAGGTACAGATAAACTTGAATATTATCAAATTGCTGACCAAAATGTGCCACTGTACCAATACTCGGCTGTCTGCCTCACCACTGAAATGCATACAATGGTGCGATGTTACTGTACTTACACAGTAAACACAAAGTAAACTTGTCATAAAAAAAGTTCTGTTATTTCAGTGTAAATACCAATTAAATTTGTGGTAAATGTTAATTACTGCCAATACGCTATGCTGGCATTGAAAATGCACTATTACAAGTTGGAACTTCCCTTGTATTAATTGTTGGTGATTCAAAAAAAAGTGTAAAATTTAATAAATATTTAATTCTTGTTACTATAACATTCCTTCTGTTATTTCTCTTTCTGTGCCTGATTTGGCAGTGTGGGTTAAAATCGTGGACTGTGTTCCTGTTAAAATTGATGAAAGGAAAACCACACTCATTGTCGACAAATTGTTACAACCAGGTGAAGAGGGTGGATCAGCTTCCCACATTTCAAACTCTTTAGTTGGTTACAACAAAGATTTATGTTTTTTTAAGCACAAAACTGTAATTTCTCTGATAAAAATGTTTTTATATAAAATCTAAAGAAAGGAACCAGTAACAAGATGTTCTTGTGTGAATGAAAGAGCACTTTTATTACCTGCTAAACCCTAGAAAAATAATCAAGATCTGATGTCAAGCATTGCACAGGTACAACATTAAAAATAGATAGTTTCTAATACAAATGAAAATGAATGGAATATGTAGTTTAAAGTCTTTAGGGTGACCTTAGGAGATAAAGGTTCTAACCAGAGTTTATGGTTGCTTAATTGATGTTTGATTTCTTAACAATGGTAAATATTGCAGACCACTTTAAGCCCTTGGTGTCCAGATGCTTCTCTCCAATTTGTATTGCCGCCACTACTTTGTCCTTTGAGGGGCAGAAAGAAATAGCTTTCATCAGTTCTGCAGTCACAACTCCAATTCCCCTGCTATGCTAAAAGCAGTTTCCTGAAATACAAGCTGATTTGCGTATTTCTACACCTGAGTTAATTGTTTCCAAGTTTAATAATTGCAGGTGATATATTTTAGCGATACATGAACCATATCTTACAGGTAAAATCAAAAATGTCAGATAAAGGTTTCTCCACGCCTCACTAGGTGAACTAGAGTCATAGAGTCATACAGCATGGAAACAGATCCTTCAGTCCAACTCGTCTATGATGACCAAGTCTCCCAAACTAAACTAGTCCCACTTACCTGCATTTGGCCCATATTACTCTAAATCTTTCCTAGTCATGTACCTGTCTTTTAAATATTGTAACTGTCCCTGTATCTACTGTTTCCTCTGGAAGCTCATTCCACATACAAACCACCTTCTGTGTGAAAAAGTTGCCCCTTAGTTCCCTTTTAAAATGTTATCCTCTTACCTGTAAAAAATCAAAGTTTTTTGATAAAAATGTTAATTTCCTTTGAGTTGATTTTGTTTTTTCCATTTGTTTCATGACGCTTGAATGGCATGTGGCCATTTTAGTGCAGAATGTTTCCCATTTTTGAAACCATTTCATTCCATGAAAATCCCAAGTATTAAAATCAGATGATGGAATTTGAAAATCAAAGTTCCTATGTTATCACCATCCTGACACCTTCCTGCCAAGAGAAATAAATGCAAACAATAATCTTCCTTCTTGTGTATGGTGAATGATTCATTTCATGGTCAGAATGGAACAACAATGCAGAAATTAGGGCACCAATGCACACATTCTGCTTTCACACACTTTTTCCTAGCCTGGGTTCAAACTTTGCTTTGAGAATGGCAGGCAGATCAGTGCTGTCTGTTCTTATTTGAATCCATCACTGCCTAGTTCTATAATCCATGTTCTGGATTCAAGCAATTTTTCAAATTTGATTTCTAGAAGAGTAGGGGGTGGGAATATAATGTTTTCGTTCTGTAGGGTACCTGGACTTACATTCTGTACCTCACTCTCATTGAATTATACATCGATCCAATTGGACTGGTTGAGGTTTCAAACTTGATTCTGAAACTTGATTAACCTGTTAAATAAAAAAAGGAAAGAACTTCGGATACTGTAAACCAGGATCAAAAACAAAGTTGCTGGAAAAGCTCAGCAGGTCCAGCAGCATCTGTGAAGGAAAAACAGAGTTAACGTTTTGGGTGTGGAGACCCTTCCTCAGAACTCAGAACATCAGTTCTCAGGAAGGGTCACTGGACTTGAAATGTTAACTCTGTTTTTCCCTTCACTGATGCTGCCAGACCTGCTGAGCTTTTCCAGCAACTTTGTTTTTGATCCTGATTAACCTGTTAGTGAGTAAATCTTTTTTTCCCTCAATGGTATGCTTTTGGTGGTTCTCCTCCAGAGGTGACTGCAGGGGAGGTCGGGTGGTGTATGTTCTCTTTTTTCCCTCTTTTCATTTTGGGAATGGACTTTCTCCTAATCTGTTGCTCTTTTCCTGGAACACTACTGCCATCAGGTGAATGTTCAGCTTTTGCTAAACTCCCTCGCTGCTCTTCCACTCTGTGAGACTTAACCTTCACTATCTCATTTTGAGACATCATCTGATCCACCTTTAAATTTAACATGAAGTTATCTGTTCACTGGATCTCCAGCTCTGCCCTATAATTATTTGTCACCCTCGCTGATCCTTTCTTGCCTTCTTTTACTACCAATGAATTAACTGCAGTCCTTTTAATTCCTTTAGGCTCTGTCTGACCCTTTCTTACACTGCTGGCTTGACTTTGGCTCTGTTGAATTTGAGTGTACCCTCTTGAATCACTCCAACCCTCATGGGTTTTGCAGCCTCAGAGGCTTCTGAAACTCTGAGTTTCTCGCCTCACTACCACTTCCCATTGGCTTAATTCAAGTAACCTGTCTTCAGCCACTCCAAGCCTGTTGTACTCCCCTGCCTCCTGTCAGGCTACCAAACCTCTGTCAGTTTTCGGCCTCTCTGTTGCTCCCTACTGGCTTTCTCTCAGCCTCTCTGGATTGTCCTTTTCATTTTGTGAGAGATATATTGCTACTGGCAAGGTCGTTTTTCAAAAAAAAAGTGGATGTCTGCCATTGGCAAGCCTGGGACTACACCCACATTCTCTAACAAATTCCCTTAACAATTCACTACTCTCTAAGTAAACTCAAACCATTGGGTCATGTGATACACTTTCCCATGAGCCCTTTTATCAATGCAATGGAATCTAACTCACTTCCAGTTGGAAAATCTTTCATTTTCACAACAAGCATGGTTTGTGAGTATTTGTTAGGGGAGCTGATGGCTTAGTGCCTGTCTATCAGTCCAGAAAATCAGCTAATGTTCTGGGCAGCTGGGTCGAATCCTGCCATGGCAGATGGTGGAATTTAAAATCAGTTTAAAACAAATCTGGAATTAAGACCAGAAAACCATTGCCGATATTCATAAAAACTCATCTTGCTCACTGATGTCCTTCAGGAGAGGAAATCTGTCATCCTCACTTGGTCTAGCCGACATGTGACTTCAGACCCACAGTAACAACCTGAGTGCCTTGTGTAAGGTCAGCTAGGGTCAGGCAGTAAATTCTGGCCAGCCAGCGACCTCTACATCCCACAAGTGAATAAAATGAATTTTAAAAATGTAGTCTTGGGCAATGCTAATTTCTTTCTGCTGTTTAAAGTAGAATCAATGCTCACTATTCCTTTGAGCAGAAACTCCTGACTGCCATCCTGGTTAAAAGCCTGAAAGAAATTATTTAATGCTAGAGAGACGGATGTTGCAGCCAGAGTTTCCAGGAGGCATGTGAACCAACAGTTGTCATTTACATGACCTGGACTCCTGCACTGGAAATATTTGTGGTGGGTTCCACCCTGCCTGGCCTCTGGATCTTTGTTTAACATTAGGGGACAGATCTGATTTCTGTACCTGGCTTCTCTTTTCTCTCCAGCTTGTCTCTCTTAGCTCTGTCTGGGACACGAAAGTTTCCTGATCCAAGTCAACCTGCATTTTTGTGTCTGTGTGTTAATTGAGTCATCAGTCTGCACAGCGGCCTTTCTGATCACTGCTACTCTCTGTTCCTTGACATGAGTTTTGACTGGTAATGATAGAGGCTTTGAACTCCTCGAGAAGAGTTATCTTGAAGGATTTTGTAGGTGGCTATCTTATTTTTGATTCTTCCCTTCTCTTTTCCCTTTCTTGAAATTCTATTTCCAATATACACTGCTCCAATTTTAATTTATCTATTTTGTATTTCTTAACTTCTCCCTCTAGATGTTTCACCAATTATTTTGCAATTTCTGTTTCTCTGGCTTTTGGGCAAAACTCCACTTCTAAGTACTTAGTTATACATTTTAATGCTTTTAAGGATATTTTATGTTTTGTAAGTTACTTCATCCCACTCTATGAGAGTATTGATGTAAATGTGGACCTCTTAGCAGTGTAGAATTACATACTCAAGACAAATTTTCTTTGCATTGTTTAAAGTAGATTTTGAATATTATACCTTGCTCCCACTCCAATTTTTTTCATAAGTCTTTCGGAAGTATCTCAGAAAATCAGCCTCCAATGTTGTTTTACAACCAAGTGAGAAGGAATGAATCAGCTTCCCTCTTTTCAAACTCCTAGGTTGGGCACAAGAAATATTTATGTCCTTTCTCAGGACAAGACTATACCCCAGTCCAAATAAAATGTAATTGCACAATATCTGAAGTATCAGTAAGGAAATAATGAAGGGGTAATTTTATTATCTGTTAACCCAAGACAAATAATAAAGATGCAACATCAAATTGCATACACACAGGTACAAAGTTAAAAAGAAATAGTTTTCAATACAAGAGAGAGATGAAGGAATATACAATTTAAAAACTTTAAGGTCTCCTTGAGATGTAAAAGTTTTAACCTTGTTTAATTATAGTGAATGCTGTGGTCGGTTCGCTCGCCGAGTTGGTTCATTAGTTCGCAGATGTTTCGTTACCCTGCAGGGTAACATCATCAGTCCAGCCTCCAATGAAGCGCCGTTGTGTTTTCCCGCCTGGTATTTAAACTGTGGTGTCCATTGGATTTGATTATCTCATTTCTGGTTTTCTTTCGTAGTGGTGTATACGTAGAGTCTAGTTCTATGTGTTTGTTGATGGCCCTCTTGGTAGAGAACCAGGCCTCTAGGAATTCCCGTGCTTGTCTCTGTTTTGCCTGTCCTAGGATCCTGGTGTTGTCCCAGTCGAACTGGTGGTTCTCCTTATCCATGTGAATGGAGATGAGTCATGTCTTTTTGTTGCTAATTAGTGTTCATGTACTCTTGTGGCCAATTTTCTTCCTGTCGTCCAATGTCATGTTTGTTGCAGTCCTTGCATGGAATTTTGTATGTTACATTGGTTCTGTCCACAGGGCGTAAGGGGTCTTTGGTTCGAGTTAGCAGTTGGCGTAGGGTTGACGTGGCCCAATGGTCATAGGGGTCTTGTGGTCAGTTCGGATATGTTCTTGATGTATGGTAGCTGGTGGTGAGTGTGTTAGGGCGTGCAGTATCTTCATGTTGTTATTCATGTGATAGGCATTATCAGATCCAGTCGTTCAGGTATCCGTTGTAAATACTTCTTTTTTGTATAGTTCCAGGTTGCTACGGTATGTTGTCGCTCGTCTAAATTGTGTTTTCATGCAACTTCGATTGTGGGTTTTAGGGTGGTTACTGTTGAAATTCAGTACTTAGTCAGTGTGTGTGGCTTTTCTGTGTACCTTCGTCAGAAGTTCCCCGTTGGCCCTGCGTTCGACCATGATGTCCAGGAACAGGAGCTGTTCGGTCTTTTCCTTACCACTGGTGAATTTGATGCTGGTGAGAATGAATATTACAGTTTTCTTTAAGATTTTAATGTCTCGGATGTTTCCCTCTGATTTATTTTGTTTTCAAGTGCTTTGTTCTTCAGTAGGCAGAGAAAGAGATTTCTCCAGTTCTACAGTCACAGATCTATCTCCCTTGATCTGCCAGAAGTAAGTTCCTGAAATGCAAATTGGTTTGTGTACTTCTGACTTAGCTTGATAACTGCAAGTGATAACTTTCAACTCCAATATGTGATACCTTTTATACAAGTGTTAACCAAAAATACAAAATGAGTGTTGCTATATATCTGATGAATTAATGTCAGTGTCTTTTGATAAAAACGTTAATTTCGATTCAGATGACTTTGTTTGTTCATGCTGGTTTCATGAGGTTTGACTAACCTGTCAAATAATTTTATATATCTCTGTGTGGTCAGCTGATCGTTGTGGCCATTTTGGGTCAATACTTTTCTCCTTTTTAAATCTGTTTCAGTGCATAAGAGTCTGAGGCATTAAAATCAGACAATGGAATTCAAAACTCGAAGTTCTTATTTTGCCACAACATCTGAGTGATGGTTTTCCACAGGGATTAGTGTTGGGGCCTTTGCTCTGTGTATTATATATGAATGATTTAGACTTGAATATAGGAGGGTTGATCAGTAAATTCTTGGATGATTCTAAAATGGGTGGGTTGTTAATAGTGAGGAGGATAGCCTTAAATTACAGGATGACATAGATTGGCTGATCAGATGGGCTGAACAGTGGCAAATGGAATTCAATCCGGATAAATATCAAGTGATGCATTAATGGAGGGCAAAGAAGACAAGGGAGTACATGATGAGTAGTAGGACCTTGGAAGTACTAAGGATCAGAGGGACCTTAGTGTGCATGTCCACCAGTCCCTTAAGTTAGCAGGATGTGGAGTTAAAGCCGTTAAGAAGGCTTTACTTGCCTTTATTAGCCGAGGCAGAGTTTAAGAGCAGAGAGATTATGCTGGAACTGTGTAAAAAGTTGGTTGGGACACAACTAGAGTATAATGTGCAGCTCTGGATTTCATGTTATAGAAGGGGTGTGATTGCCCTGGAGAGGATGCAGAGAAGATTTACCAGGATGTCTCCAGGCTGGAGCATTTTAGTTATGAAGAGCGATTGGATAGACTGGGGTTGTTTTCTTTGGAGCAGAGAAGACTGAGGGGGTATATGATTGAGATATATAAAATTATAAGGGCCATAGATAGGGTAGATAGGAAGGAACTTTTCTACTTGGTGGAGAGATCAATGATCAGGGGTAGAGATTTAAGGTAAGGGACAGAAGGGTTAGAGGAGATGTGAGGAGATTTTTTTCTACCCAGAGGGTGGTGGCAATCTGGAACTCTGTGCCTGTAAGGGTGGTAAAGGCAGAAACCCTTATGACATTTAAGAAGTATTCAGATGTGCACTTGTATTGTCAAGGCATGCAAGACTAAGAGCCAAGTGCTGGAAAATTAGAATGAGTAAATGGTTGTTTTTTATCAGTCGCGACTGGATTCCCCAAAGGGCCTTTTACTGTGCTGTAGATCTGCATGATACAATGACAATATTTGTATTTATTTCTGATTCGTGGAGTTCATCATTACTAAGGTGAGGAATTCTGGTGGAGGCAGACTGGGAAGAAAGAATATTGATTTTACACAATGCATGTCATATATAAAGTAACATGTTGCCAGATGAATCACTGAGGTTTTTGAGATCTATTGTTTTAGCATATTACGTAGGTAAGTGACAGTGTCACAGAGATAGGCATTAATGGAAAAATGAAAAACAAAATGAAATCTATGTGCAGTTCACCTCTCACTGTCATTTACTCGCCCATATAATGTAATTTCACCTGTACTGTGCAGAACTCAAAATATTAATACATGGTGCGATCACTGCATCAGCTCATGTCATGCTATGAAGCTGGATAGTTAAAACTAGCCATTGTACAAGATGCAATCAAGTTGTATAGGCTCCCCATTCAGTGCTATTTTTAATCTTTAAATTAAAGAGTTACCACTTCATTAAAAATTTCACACTTTACTAACTGACATTAACAAGTCACCAAAAGTGATATAATTAGTATTTTTTCGTTGCAAGGAGAAAGCAGTAGTCAAATGTGCAGTACTGGCACTTCACACATTATAACATAATTTTTTCACACATAGCACTTTAAATGTAAATCAGACTGTTATACGGACTGTGATTCTATGAGATATTGTTTATTTTTCATTTTCAGAACTCTGGTCATTACTTTGTTTTTCCTTTGACTTTACTTTTTAAGAAATTTTTCAACAATAATTACTCAAACATAAACTTTTAATATTGGACTGAATTTTCTGGCAAAGATAATCACCGATCATTGTGATGATGGCTGCCCACTAATTATTTGTGAATTTTTTGAGGTGCAATTATCCTGGGTGTGTCTCCTTTCCCACTGGCAGAGGCATCAGCACAGTCATATACTGTATCGGGGTAGTCCCTCCAGATAGTTATGGCTTGCTGGAGGTAAATCACCTCATTTTGAGACCATCACTGCCAGAAGTCCCAGGGCAGTGTCCTAGGCCCAGCCCTCCTCAGCTGCTTTATCAATGATCTTTATCCGATCATAAGATCAGAAATGAGAAGGTTCACTGAAAATGGGACAATGTTCAGCTCCATTCACAACTCACTGGGTACTGGAGAAATCTGTGTTCAAATGCAATATTAGACCTAAAACATTCACTCCTTTCACCACATCTGTTGTTAGCTTGTGGTGTTCTAGAGGATATTTGGATATACTATGATCGAGATCTTGCTAGAGTCTGAGAACTTTTTAAAGATTTGGAAAATGTTTCTCTTTGGTGAGATTTATAGAGTTTTCCATGACCCATGTTGACTTTTCACAGGCAAATATCCAGCCTTCAACTTATTAATTATGCAATTGGCCTCAATGGCTCCCGGCTCATGGAATCACCACTGGTGTCAAATATAAACTCCAGCAATACAGAATTTCAGGCACTGTCCTTCACACTGTGATCCTGGATATGGCCCAGAAAGGTAGGTTTGCACTTCACTTTGCCAAAGTGACTGGGACATGCTCATGGATGGGCTGATTGAAAGGAAGGCAGTGTTTTCTTTTTCCTCCGGCTGTATGGCAAATCGGGCCATGCCACGCTGCTAAGAGTATGCTTCTTCTATGTCCAGAATAACAGTGTTTGAGGAAGGTTCAAGGTGGCAGACAATTTCTGCCTACCTAAACATATCCTGCTGCAAACTGAACCTGGTGTCTTTTTGTTACAATTAAAGTCACCACTGACCTCAAACCTTTTGTCTCTGGAGCCTTCCAAAACTTTATCAGAGGTGTCTGCCATATTTCACAGTTGCCAGGCTACAAGTGGATAAAGTCAGGTGATTAATAACCATTTTGCTTGGATTGGTGCTTATGTCAACCTGACATGAAATCAAACAGAAAGGATGACCACTCAGGTTTTTGGCTGTGTTGGCTTCACAACAGTTCTAGACGTCATTGACTAAACATGTGGAGATGCAGACTCCCACAAATCACTCCGTTGTGTTCGTCAAGCACAAGGGCTACTCCTCCACGAAGGTGCAGCTTTTGAGCAATCAAAGTCAGGCATTTTTTTTGTGTGTTCAAAATTCCTCAGCAGCTGCCATGTTGTTATTATCCTGATGCTGTCCACCCTCCCAGATTTCTTTACATCTTGAATCAGAGACACTGACTGGCAACTCGAACATAAGGGATACCATCATAAATGTGGCTGATGACATGTCACAGAAACCCTTACCATGAATGTGATATGATCATCAGATGCGCCACTGAACAAGCCGTTGGCACAACTGAGATTTTCTTCAGGTGTCTGGGACAGATCTGGAAGCACCCTTCAGTACTCATCAGTCAGGGTCTCTACAATGGTTATGTTGTGCGCTACACAACAGTGGAATTTGAATGGGGAATAGGATGCAGAGTGCAGAACTACTTTCAAAAATTTGGTGGAGCCAGCAGATTATGGGGAGGAAGGGGAGGAGGAAGGGGAAAGTGATATAGGACAAAGAACAAAGAACAAAGAAAATTACAGCACAGGAACAGGCCCTTCAGCCCTCCAAGCCTGCGTCGATCCAGATCCTCTATCTAAACCTGTCACCTATTTTCCAAGGACCTGCATCCCTCTGCTCCCTGCCCATTCATGTATCTGTCTAGATACATCTTAAATGACGCTATAGTGCCCGCCTCTACCATCTCTGCTGGCAATGTGCTCCAGGCACCCACCACCCTCTGCTTAAAGAACTTTCCACGCATATCTCCCTTAAACTTTCACCCCCTAGTAATTGAGTCCCCCACTCTGGGAAAAAGCTTCTTGCTATCCAAATACAGAACATAGAACATAGAACAGTACAGCACAGTACAGGCCCTTCGGCCCATGATGTTGTGCCGACCTATTATCCTACTCTAAGATCAAACTACCTTGCATACCTACATTTTACTGTTATCAATGTGCCTATCCAAGAATCGTTTGAATGTCCCTAATGTATCTGACTCCACTACCACCCATAGCAGCACATTCCACGCACCCACCACTCTCTGTGTAAAGAAAATAGGCATTGCACCATCAACAGTATATATTGGTAGATGGGATTTCCTCATTATTACTAGACAAAAAGTCAAATAGAGTCATAGAGTTCTATAGCACAAAAACAGACCCTTCAGTCCAACTTGTCCATGCTGACCAGATATCTTAAATCAATATAGTCCCATTTGCCAGCTTTTAGCCACATCCCTCTAAATGCTTCCTATTCATGTACCCATCCAGATGCCTTTTAAATGTTATAATTGCATCAGCCTCCACCAATTCGTCTGGCAGCTCATTCCATTCATGTACCACCCTCTGCATGAAAAGAGATAAAAGGTACTGCAGATGCTGGAGAATCCGAGATAACAAGCATGGGGCTGGATGAACACAGCAGGTCAAGCAGCATCATAGGAGCAGGAAAACTTGACGTTTTGGGCCTAAACCCTTCATCAGAAATGGGGGAGGGGAAGAGGGTTCTGAAATAAATAGGGAGAGGGGGGAGGCGGATAGAAGATGGATAGAGGAGAGGATAGGTGGAGAGGAGACAGACAAGTCGAAGAGGCGGGGATGGAGCCAGTAAAGGTGAGTGTAGGTAGGGGGGTAGGGAGGAGATAGGTCAGTCCAGGGAGGACGGGCAGGTCAAGGGGGCGGGATGATGTTAGTAGATAGGAGATGGGGGTGTGGCTTGAGGTGAGAGGAAAAACAGGTTAGGGAGGTGG
>JAHRHZ010000133.1:21824568-21966553 GCA_024137785.1 Ginglymostoma cirratum | reverse complement strand
CCCTCCCATTCCTCAGATGACATGTCCATCCTTGGCCTCCTGCAATGTCACAGTGATGCCACCCGAAGGCTGCAGGAACAGCAAATCATATTCAGCCTGGGAACCCTGCAGCCCAATGGCATCAATGTGGATTTCACAAGCTTCAAAATCTCGCCTCCCCCAACCGCATCCCAAAACCAGCCCAGCTCATCTCCACCTCCCTAACCTGTTTTTCCTCTCACCTCAAGCCACACCCCCATCTCCTATCTACTAACATCATCCCGCCCCCTTGACCTGCCCGTCCTCCCTGGACTGACCTATCTCCTCCCTACCCCCCTACCTACACTCACCTTTACTGGCTCCATCCCCGCCTCTTCGACTTGTCTGTCTCCTCTCCACCTATCTTCTCCTCTATCCATCCTCTATCCACCTCCCCCTCTCTCCCTATTTATTTCAGAACCCTCTTCCCCTCCCCCATTTCTGATGAAGGGTTTAGGCCCAAAACGTCAAGTTTTCCTGCTCCTGTGATGCTGCTTGACCTGCTGTGTTCATCCAGCCCCATGCTTGTTATCTCTGCATGAAAAGGTTGCCCCTTAAGTCCCTTTTATATCTTTCCCCTTAAACCTATGCCATCCAGTTTTGGCCTCCACGGCCCTTTTCACTCTATTCCACCAATGCATCCACCTAATAATTACGTGTAAGAAAATGCTTTTGCAACCACGCCAAGCCCCCACCACCTATAAATATTCCCCAAAGATTCTGCCACCCGCATGTGCATAAGGCAGACTTGCCTTTCAGTACAAGGGGCCTGCATGTCCCAGCGATGATTCTTTAATATGATAACTGTGGGCGCAATATATTGCTTGCGCTGTTCACACAGGTACCACATCCCCTTCATCTAGTTTCACACTGGATCAGCTAAGTTTCATACACAGGCCTGGATATCACATGCACCACTGCCCACCCCAGGTGGTCAGGGATGCATGTAATACAGAAAGGACATCCACCACTTTCCCATCAGAAGGTTTCTGATGAAGGGTCTAGGCCCGAAACGTCAAGCTTTCCTGCTCCTATGATGCTGCTTGACCTGCTGTGTTCATCCAGCCCTACACCTTGTTATTTTGAAGTATTGCTGGCAAATGTGGGCCAGGCCATGTAAAGGCTTGCATATTTCCTTCCTTCAAGGACTTGATGAACCAGATGGATTTTACCACATTGATGATGGTAACTATTAGGGGTCTTGCTTTTAATGCCAAATTCTTATGTTAATTATATTTAAATTCCATTACTGTTCTTGTTGAATGGGCATCCATATTTTCAGAGCATTAATCTGTGCCTCTGGATTTCTAGGCCAGTGACATTATCACTGTGTCACTGTTTCTCCCCATCTGAGGTTTGACGTAATACAGTGTAACCAGCATCAATGTTGATCTGATACTTCTAGAATACAGATCAGACCTCCTATTATCCGAAGTGTAGATGAAACTTCTGAGCCTAGGTATTATGATCAAATCCAAAAAGGTAACACAGTATCTTTGAGCAGTAAATACTTATTGCTTTATTCCCTGTTAACCATTGCAGTGTTCTCACCTTTCACCGATGAGTTCCAGAAAGCTCAGTAAAGTGGAGCCAAGGATCAATTGCAAAACCACGCCCAGAGGGAAAAAACCGGTAAATGAACAGTCAAACCTACTGAAGTTCCATTTTCAACATCAGTTTGTACCATTTCAAGTTTTATGTTTTTTCCCTCCTGCCTTTCCAATGGGTTTGCAAGCAGCAGCCGCACACACCGGATTGAAATGCTGGATTTGTCACATTGAAGCTGACTTCCTAGCATGCTCGCATTTTTTCGGTTCACCCTCCCCCACAACTCACACCCAAATCTATGAATTTACCAACCGTGCAGATTCCATCACATTCTGGTGGCCCTGGCTGGTACACATGGAAGGGTGCCTCCCAACCTGTCTAGGCTCCTGAAGTCCATCTTCATCATGTCTCCTTTATCTCTAAATGAACAATGTGGACGAATATTGCATTTTTTCATGGCAGGAACTGTCACTTATTTCACTGTAGGGATATAGTTTGTGTGCTTTTTCTACTGATGAAAATGTTGACTTAGTTTCTGTAGATTCAACATGGATTTGTCATCCCTTAAACTTAACATCATGTGAGACACCCTCAATTACAGAGAAGTGAAATGAAGTGAGAATAACTTCCATCTTCATCTACTTGTTTTATGCTTGGCAGAGTGCAAAGCACTATCATTTACAAGCTGGTTATAATTACAGGAAGGTTCTGGGAGGGGGGGGCTCAAAAAAATCAAAATTAATTTTTATTCTTTCCTGATGTGGCAGATGTGCATTATTTCTGGAGTCAGAACCTTGAAAATAACTGGTATAATTTCTGTTTGACAGTTATAAGATTTTGACTTTGGAGCTGTTCCATGAAAGCTTGTCAGCATTAATTTTTAAGGTGAAATTCCCCATTTATAATTGTATGTTGTTTTTCTCATTTTTAGCAAACATGATGGATCTGTTTAATTTAATGCCCTTAATTTGATCAACATTAATCTTGGATGTCTAGGAAAGCCTTCTTCAGCAAAATGTGAGGGATTATGATTGCATCATTTTTCAATCTGCAGTCTTTGTGTGTGAACTCATCGTATTCTCAGGGTGAAAAGCCTTAAGGTCTACCTCAACAGATATAATTAGGTCTAGTTCATTACCAGTGATAAAATCAGTATTCAGGAAATGCTATATACAGTAAACCCAATTAAGTGCATACTTGTTAAAGATCAACTCCTTTAAGTGTATGGATTTTTAACAACTCATATTCTCCTGTGTATTTTCAATACATGAGAATTATTTTAAGTGTGGAAAATTACAGTCCAGACACAATGCAGCATCAAATTAATAGTCCCAATGTTATCTTCAAAAATGCTATTCATTACTTACCTAAACATGTCATCTTTCAATAAGCTAGAACCTTTTGACTTTATTTTTGCTAGAAGTGGCTAGAAAAGATGCACAGGTGCTCCTGCCAATGTTAAGGGTGTGGAGGGTGTGCTGGCCACATCAGGAGGATCTCATTTGAATTGATATTTTCAAAATCGTAACTAACACTCAATATGTTTGAAATCAGGCCATTGTTCAAGAACTCTAAACCTTCTTTGTCAGCACTTTTCAAATCCATGACCTTAACCCACGAGAAGGATAAAGACAGAAAATGAACGGGAACATGATCACCTTTGAGATTTCCCTACAAGCACACACCATCCTCACTTGGAACTATATTGTTGGTTCTGCTGGGTAAAGATTCTCAATTTCCTTCCTGAACATCATCTGGGCTATACTTGGAACGCATGGTCTTCAGTGATTAAAAGATGCAGCTCACTTCCATCTTCTGGAAGGCAATTAAGGATGGGGAACTAATGTTATCCTGCCCAGTGACACCCACATTTTGTGAAAGAATTACTTTATAAAAACAGGAATCTGACAGCAGGGGATTGCAACCAGGACTGTTGGGAACTGTTTCGGGTGTTGAATGGATGAGGGGCTTCCCTGGTTTCTTTGCTTTGAGTTGGCGATAGTTTTTTTTCTCAGCTTCTGTACTTTTGTAAATGCGCTTTCCAACTGCACATCCAGGAAAGTTATGATGGTAGTACACAGATGGAAATCCCTGACTATATTACTCCTGGCACCCTTCTCCAACATTCCCTCATCTTTTTAAAACCACCTCATGGATATATGTATCTAAGTTGAATTAAAATTGTACAATATCATGTGTAATCTTTGTCACATCATGCTTCCTATATCACGATTCAGGACTTGTATTTTTTGACAAACTTGCCTTATAAAGAAAAATGGTCCACGAACAGTCAAGACCATGGACCAGATTCCCAAAGTACAGTGGCCATTTTTAACATGTAATTCCAAACTTTTTTTAATGAAGGCTGTAAATTAAGTGGCTGTCTGGAGAAAAAGATTCATACAACGTCCCACTTAAAGGTGCAAAGTAAACTTCAAAGGGGGAAAGAAACATTTCACAAAAGACCTGACTATCATCTCTTGTGACTACAAACATAATGAGATACTCAATAGCAATCCATACCCTATGGATTTTATCCCAAAATGTTAACACATTTTGTGATTTTTTCTTTGAGGAATGAACAAGGACAGGTGTTAGAAAAGACAGTTTCAACTCTACTGGAGTGTGCTCGTGAGACGAACCTCTTGAGTGTGTGCTAAAGGGACTAAGGTTCTCATGTAGGCATACTACAGATGAGCCTGGGTTTCAGTGTTAATATACATGTAAAGAGTTATCCCCTACTCTCCCCTACAATGCAGTTAAATATATTCTATCACTCTGAGTGCTAGAAGTCAGCAAGCTAGCAATCCTGTCAAAAGAAACAGAACAAAAGGACTGTCTCACTCTGTATGCTAGTATTTACTCATAGTCAGAAGGAATCAGAACAACAGAACCTTAACCAAACAGTAACACTAAAAACCTTGAAATTGTTTAACTACCAAAGTCAATGCTATCGATAACCTTCACTTCAATGACTGCAAAGTTCAACCAACTGCTCTTCGTGAACAATTCAGAGACTCAACCGTTGTTTCTAATCTGTGTGTGTGTGTGTGTGTGTGTCTGTGTGTGTGTGTGTGTGTGTGTGTGTGTGTGTGTGGTGTTACTAATTCTTCTCACATTAATAATAAACTCACACTTTGTTAACTGAAGAAAGCCTGGTCAAATTGAATCTTTTTAAAACACAAGTTCATTTGGGACAGAGAGAAAGATTACCCACAAGGGGATGGATCTGTTTTGTATTTGCCTTGTTGCAACCAACAAGGATGTGGGTGAATAAAGAAGTGGGCAAGCTCATTGCTCCTCATCCTGAGTTATACCATATGGAACCATAGCCACTTGGGGAACCTCAGCTGAGTCTGTGCGCAACACATTGGGGGCTTATAAAGAATCTGGGCATAATAAATCTCTATTGATAGAAATGCACAAACTAAAAAGACTGAGCACATCTGAAACTGTAACAATAAAAGAAAGGTTAACCGATCAAAGAGTTTCAAAAATTTAAGTTCCTATCTGGAATTTCTCCATCACTACTAAGATTTTACCACTGAAAGCAACCTCTTAAATGCAGAAACCCACAGAAGATTTAGGCAAAATCTTCCTTCTAACTCATATAGTTTCTACATACTGATGAAAATCCTCAGTAAGCGTTTTCATTGCGAACGAACTCACAGGTCAGGCCTGTTTCAGTTTCAATTTTCTAGTAAGTTACTGCCTGCAGCTTCCCTACAAAGCAGACCAAAACATTAATGTAGACCTTGGAAGCTGCATTGTGTTGTGGTTATTAGGGACAACCAGAAGTTTCCTCAGCCACTATTCCCTCTCATCTCAAACTGTTTCTTGGTAGTAAATGGGTTACAATCTATATGTTTTAAAAATTGCTCCATGGCCTCTATCCACGAAGAACAATTTGATGCCTTTTGTGAACTATTCCTTGCTACTTTACGAGCATAACTTCCTGTCTCCAGGTATCATGCTTGGCAGGGTACATCAGTGGTTTGCCATTGCCTTATACAGATGGCTGACCGGAAATCTCCTACCTTTACCATCTACCATGGTGTTGGTTGGAAAGATTGACAAGTTGCTAATTAAACTAGAATGGGACTGGAATCTAGATTTCTGGCTTTAAGCCATGGACGCTACCAGTAAGATCTCCTTACATTTGTAACTACACTCCACGATATACTCTATTGATTGTAAAGAGCTTTGAAATTTTCAGCAGTTGTGAAAGGCACTACATAAATGCAAATTGTTCAGTTCTTTTAGGATATACCCTCTACTTCAGCGAACAGTGCTAAAAAAGTACAATCAGTCACGTTCCTTTAAAATGACTTAAAATATACATTGTGATCCATCGCAGAGCACAAAGCCAATTTCTGAAAGTAATCAGTGAACCTCAACACATTTTATCAAATGGTCCCATCTTAGTTTTTGCGGCAACAAGCACCAAAAATCTTAATTCAAACAAAGTAACATTGGTACTACGTTGCCAAGTGGAACGGACACTAGGGGGTGAACCTTACACTTTTTTTTGGCTATGTATTAGTTGCATCAAATACTTTGGAGGGCTTTTCAATCAAGACCCAATGAGCTTTCTGATTGTAATGTACCACACTTGCTTCAGAAACTACCTCCCCAGCCCTATGGGATCCCTTGCACCTGATTGAGGCCTCATCTTATCAGGTACCAGAACAAGTTGCCACTCTACAGATATTATCCAAAAGACTAGCATCTTTAAAAGGCTGCTGTCCACCCAAACAAGCACTGAAAGTATGGCATCACTATTCAGCAGACTATAGTCAGAAAGATCTCCTGATTGTGAGATGCCCGAATGGATGACTGACTATTGCCAAGCCCCTGGACTGTATCCATGAAAGTTGGCACTGGCTTACCCAGCCAGACCTCAGCTGGACTGAGGACTAGTCCCCACTCACTTTCCAATATGGCCATTTGGTTGAGTAAAGGTGCTGAGTGTTCGTTGAACAGGCAGCTGGCACAGGTTAAAGATGTTAGCTTGACATCTGTGTGCCATTCTTAAAGATGACACGTGCTCACCTTCTGGACAAGTCCATTATGATAAATATGATAGGAGCCTGTCTCTGTGGTTGCTAAAACGAACATGCCAAAATGGCAGCGCTTGGCTCTGGCTGAAGTGCCAATGCGTGAACAGGCATATTATGGCAAGGTATGGATGCAGCAGACATGCAGATAAGTATTAAGAGTGCAAGCACTTGGAGAGCAAGCGAGCTGCCTGAGATGTATCTTGGACACATCCATCAGCTGAATGTCCGTCCCAGTGTGCAACAGCTTTTCAATACTAGTCCTTTTCAATACTAATTCAATGTTAGCAATCCAAGTCTGTGCTTTGTAAGTGGTCTGCAAATGTATTGGAGAGGTGCCATGAGGATTATGTGAGGTTGGCAAATGTCAGATGCCAATGTCTGAGGATGTGGGTTGTGTGTATTGCCCTGAGATGATATTTGGAGGCTTTCATACCAAGTTCCTGCTCTGAATTCCATGTCCAGAATTCTCAGCAACTAGTTTGGTTGGTGCATTTGTTGATAGGAAGTTGAATATAAATGAGCTGAGATGTGGTGTTAATAAGGCATTCTAACAAGCTAAAGTCCATTTAATTGTCAACTCACTGCTGCCTCGAGCGAAACTTGCCTCACGCTCAGCAAATATATAAAAGATTCAGCAAGCTGCCCGTGACATTGAGGTGGGCCTTGTTGAATGTCTCATGTGATTCTTTACAAATCTCACCATAGCCAATCTCACTCGGGACCCTCTAAAATTATGACCTTGGTTTATGAATTCCAGATCCAGTATTTTCCGAAGGAAAATAAACTTGCATTTAGGTAGTGCCACAAGATGTCTCAGCTATAGTCATGCTGTAATATAGTAAAGGGAGCAGACAATCTGCACACAAGTCTTGACAAACAACAATGTGGCAGTGATCAAATGGTCTGTGTTAGTGGTGTTGCTTGGGAGTGTTTTTTGGCAGAAAAGCTACTCTATTCGCTGTGATGCCTAGAGGCTTCTCTTGCCATATCTTGCCAACTCTCGGCATTAACTAGCTCTAGCCCATTAATATTAGCCCTACCCCCAGACTAGTTGGTATGGAGTCACAGGAATGACTGCCACCCACTCACCCAATTACAGAGACATGGACTCCCTGACTGACAACACCCTGACTGGATGCCTGATCCCTTGGACTTATACTGAGGCTGCTCTGGATTTATTGTGCCAGGACCTCCTGACCAATGGGGTGAGTCCCCTCAGACTTTGAGACGTGGCTGCCTGCTTGCTGCCCACGTAAGCTCCTGGCACATGGAGCAAGTGTGGCATTGTCGAAACACACTACGACACAACAAGCTGTACAACCCCTTGACTGAGGACTGCTGAGCTGCAAGGCAAGCTGCCTGGTTGTGCAAATGGGCACAGCAAGGTAAGGCAAGGATGCTGATAGCATGCAGGTAGACATTAAGTAAGCGAGCACTAAGAACAGGCAAGCAGCCCTGAGTCCAATCCTTGCACTGTGTGTTTGTCTGCGTGCACAGTGTTCATTCTGCAGCCTTCCAGTGACATGTGCCGGTGCTCCCTGCAATGCAAGTCTGTACTTCCAGAGCACCCTGCCAGTTTATTGGAGAAGTGCCACAATTGTTGCGAGCTGTTGGCAAGATGCTGAATAACAGTGTCTATGGACGAGGACTACAGGAGGCTGCTGCCTGTGGAATGAGCCCTAAACTTCAGTTTGATTGAAAGCAAAATCTCTGTGGTTTGGAACAAACAGCGAGATGAATCTGCCAGGTATCTGCTCTGGTTTCCACATCGGGTTTTCTTCACATCTAGCTTGTTTGTCGATAAAAAGCTGAATATTTGTAAGGGGAGGCTGGCTGCCAATGAGGCTTTTAACAAAAAATAATCCATATTAATTACTTCTGCCTACTGAGAAGCTTGCCTCGCTGCCTGTAGAAAGGATAAAAGATGGTACTGGACACAGCTGACTTCAAAGTGGTCACCTGCCCCACATCTCACCATAGCCCAAATCACTCAGATCCCTGTAAAACCCCATCTGATGTTTCCTCCTGTTGGTGAATCCAAAAGAAAGGGGCACTGTTTTGAAATTAAGATTTGATCTTTTAGAACAAAGGTGAGGGTTTTTTTTTCTCTCAGAAGATTGTGCAATATTGAAACTCTCTGCCTTGAAAGGCAGTGGAGGGTCATTCAATATTTTTGCAAAGTTGGATAGATTCTTGTCGGGCAAGAATCAACAAACGAGCAAGATATCAAGAAAACTCAACATAGAAATCAGAGCAGGTACCTGGCAGATTCATCTCTCTGTTTGCTCCAAACCACCAAGATGTTGCTTTCAATCAAACTGCAGCTCAGCGCTCGTGCCAGACAAGGTATTCGAAGGTTATCGGGAGTAGATAGGGATGTGCCTTTGGAAATTACAAACAGGTTAGCCATGATTTTAATGAATTGTGGAGCTGGCTGAAGGGGCCAGATGGCCTACTTCTGATCCTAATTTGTACATTTGAATGTAACCAATTTAGAGTTGGAAGCAAAATCTGAAATCTCTGGAAAAGCTCAGCAGGTCTGACAGCATCTGTGAAGAGAAATCAGACTTAACATTTTGAGTCGAGCGACCCTTCCTTAGAGCTGCATTGGAGTGGAAGTGTTAGCTTATAATGAGAAAATATATTGTTCATGTGGCCTTACAGGATTTCTAAATTTTGGGTGATAACTTCATAAATTTCCATTTGTTCTTTCGTGAAAATTACAAAGCTGTGGCCTTAGTCATTTCTGCTTATAAAGTATGTTCAAATATTTCAATATAAATCTTCTTTGGAGGTTGCATAAGGTGAAAAAAAAAATGTTAATCCATTTGAAGCTTTGAATCAAGCTTCATACTTGTTGTTTCAATGGTATACAATAGTTGGGAGAATGCAGCGATCATAAGGAATTGCGACTTCCCTAACAAATAAATCTTTCTTTCAGCCTGAGAATGATATTGGACATCACCACTTTTTTCTTTCATTTGCAGAAATTCTTTTTCATGGTCAGAAGTCACATGACACCAGGTTATATTCCTATAGTTTATTTGAAATCACCAGCTTTCGGAGTGCTGCTCCTTTGTCGTGTGAAGTGTGATTTCAAATACACATGTTGGACTATAAACTGGTGTTGTGTGATTTCTGACCTCATCCGCCCCAGTCCAACACCTGCATCTGCACATCTTGTATTTTTCACAATAGTGGACAATTCATGGCAAAATTCCCAATGTATTAGAAGAATGTTGTTTTTCAGAAGGATCTGATTTTAGAGTAAGTTGATTGTGATGCTACCATTTCAGCAACCTAGCTTCTTTTCCAAAGGAAATTTAGGCAAGAAACCCTTTTAATTGCATTGCACAATTTATGGTCATAGAAATGTCATATGAATGCACTAAGTTAATGTTGCCAACGGTAATGTCTGACTTACATTTACTGCAGTGTTAACTTTTTATTTCTAGCTTAGAAAGTATCAAACAAAATACTTCAAAAGATCCATTTAAGTAAACAAAATGGGGTTGTAATCAAAGTGCCACTTGTATTATTTTGACAGCATTTATGAGGTACTACTCCACCACAATTTTTTAAAGTGGAAGGCACAGAGATTCTTTTATCTGTGGTACTGAGTAGTTTAAGTCTTTGTTAGGAAGAGAAAGAGGGTTGCTGCATTCCAAGTGGATAAACCTCTTGAAATGCCTTTGTCACCATTACACAAAGGTCATTGTGTCAAAGTGCATAATCATTGTTACCTTGCTTTGAACTTTCAATCAGCTGAACATTAATGTTTTCCAGAATGAATACCATGAAATCTCTCTATATAATTTATTTTAAAGTACTCAAGTTTCATGTTACTTCAAGAATATAGCACCTAATTAGTTCTCAAATTTAGCAGCAGTGCAAATGTTAAGTATATCTTTAAGGAGGTGTAAATTTATATGTTTGTTTTAAGCCATGCAGCAACTTCAACACGTGCTCAAGTAATTGTACCTGAGAGTAAAATAGTGAAATGCTCAATCAGGTAGAGAACAGCATTTGTACTGTGTTTTTGTCCCAGACTCCAAAGTAGGGCCAGGTATTGACACGCTGAAGTCTGAACTATGTCAATCTTAAGAGGCCCAATAGCATTAACCAAAAATGCATTATTCTAATGGAAAGGATAATGAAAATATAAATATTGAAGCTTGATAGTTGCATGCATACATAGGTGAAGACACAATAAAAAAGTTAAAATAAGACATGTATCTTACAATCAGCCTATTTACATCTGAAATGCTTTCAAATGAAAAAGAACAAAGAACAAAGAAAATTACAGCACAGGAACAGGCCCTTCGGCCCTTCAAGCCTGTGCCAACATGCTGCCTGTCACAACTAAAACCCCAGATAACAAGCATGGGGCTGGATGAACACAGCAGGTCAAGCAGCATCATAGGAGCAGGAAAACTTGACGTTTCGGGCCTAAACCCTTCATCAGAAAAATTTTTCTGATGAAGGGTTTAGGCCCGAAACGTCAAGTTTTCCTGCTCCTATGATGCTGCTTGACCTGCTGTGTTCATCCAGCCCCATGCTTGTTATCTCGGATTCTCCAGCATCTGCAGTACCTTTTATCTCTGATACAACAAAAACCCCCTACCCTTCTGGGGACTGTTTCCCTCTATTCCCATCCTAGTCATGTATTTGTCACTTTAAAAGTCACTATCTACTTCCACTACCTCCCGGCAGCGAGTTCCAGGTATCCAACACTCTTTGTGTAAAAAAACTTGCCTCGTACATTACCTTTAAACCTTGCCCCTCGCACCTTAAACTTATGCCCCCTAGTAACTGACTCTAACACCCTGGGAAAAAGCTTCTGACTGTCCATAAACGACATTGTGATTTCTGAATTAGCCCATATGAAAACCTTTAAGTACAACAGCACAATAGCTATTACACAGATCAACAGTCATTAGATGGAAATAGCAATGCAACCTGCATTCCATTTAAAATATTTTCTTTTGAGATTTTTGGACAGCAAAGTAACTGATGATGCTAACAAGTGATGAGCTCTGAAAATTTATCATTCTCTATACAAATATTGTTTATTACAGAGAGCTTTTCCAGCAGTATTATTGTCTGCGGTTTATTCTTGATGATTTTCAGCCACAAAAATGACCTTTCTTCTCAAATGTTTGTTACCATTCGACTCAAAAAGAGCTGTTGTATTATTTCTACATTAGGGAAATCCAACTGAATTGGATGATAATGTGATAAGATCCTGATGGCATAAACATCTTTTATCTGAATAATTTTCTTGGCTATAAACATAGAAGTTCACTTGTATTTTATTTCTCCAATGAGGTTAACATTAACCTCATCAGGATAGTCTTCCATCAGAAATTTTGAACTGTTACACAACAGTTTTTCAGAAGCATCTAAATAAACCAAACATGAAACATTGTTTGCAACATTTTTGCATACAATTGCTCATTTCTTCAAAGCTGCTTTCAAATGCATCCATCCCAGGATTTCATTTGGAACTTGTTACTTGGAGAAAGTGTGTCATCGGTGTTCAGTGTATCACCATCATTGACTTCTTTCTTTCTAAGTTTTTTTCCTTTAAATCTCACACTTGTAGTCTACATCAGGCAAGTTTCATTTTGCTTCCAGACCAAAGTCATCAAAACTTTCTCAGGTTTCTTCTAGAAGTGAGACAGTGATGCGTAAAGCTTTGCACATGTAATAAGGGCTATGTGTGCATCCTGTAGGAGCTTGCCACTTTTTGGAACTTCTTTGACAAATAATTCCAAAGTTCTGAGATAAAAGGTACTGCAGACTATCTCCTCCCTACCGCCCTACCTACACTCACCTTTACTGGCTCCATCCCCGCCTCTTCGACTTGTCTGCCTCCTCTCCACCTATCCTCTCCTCTATCCATCCTCTATCCGCCTCCCCCTCTCTCCCTATTTATTTCAGAACCCTCTTCCCCTCCCCCATTTCTGATGAAGGGTTTAGGCCCGAAACGTCAAGTTTTCCTGCTCCTATGATGCTGCTTGACCTGCTGTGTTCATCCAGCCCCATGCTTGTTAATTCCAAAGTTCTAATGTGAATGCAAGCTCTAATTCCTCCACTTTCCCCTACAGAATCCCAGCCTATCTCCTTGTATAACCTTTTTTCACTGTTAGCAGTATGAAGATGAGTAACAGCATCAATAATTGAATTATAACTGTTAGCTCTGGCTACAGTACCTATTGTTGTGTTTCCCCTCAAGAGTCAGAGAAGCCTGGTAGAATCAGTATCCACAAATTATTTGAGTACTTTCTGGTGGTTTTGTGAAAGTTTTGTAACAGAGAATAATGTGTATATTTGTTGCATGAAAGCAAATAAATTTATTGCATCCAGGCAAAAATCAATGGCAATACAGCTAACAAGATTCAGTAAAAGTCCATCACATAGAATATATATATATAATACCTTTCTGTCATATTAGCTGCATTATCATATCCTTTGCTCTTACTGAAGTCAACTTTGCAGTCAATACCTTGATAATCCAACAGCCTATTGGCCATAACTTCACCACTATAGTTTTCTAATTTAAAGAAAATTAGAAAGCATTCAATTAGAACATGATCACCAGGTGATACATATCTGACAATAGTTTATCAACATGGGCCCTCTTGTGGTGCAGTGGTAGTGTCCCTACCCCTGTGTCAGGAGACCTGCATTCAACTTCCACCTGCTCCAGAGCTGTATAATAATATCTCTCAACAGGTTGATTGGAAGAAAAGTTTATCAACATGTCAAAGAAATGGTGTAGACAAACTGAAGTAGCCTGCTTTTTTCAAGTCTTCCAAAATAGATTCTCTTACTTTTCCAGCCGTAAACTAGATAAGTTCATCACATATCGTTTTAGACAAGCATGAAGTCTTCCCAGCTGCACTACACCCACAATGTTATATATGTTTGGCAAAGAATGGCCAACTTAGCAATGAGTTCTATCAAGCTGAGAATGTTCACGTTATATTGCAAACCAAATATTTCATTGCCTCCCCTAAAAGCTGGTCCATATTCTGCCAATCTGCACACAACTTCAATAACACATTCAAACGCATACCTCCAATACTCTTGTTCATTTTACATCTGCTCCCCGGCATGAGAGTGACTCATGTTGCCTTGTTAAATATGTGAGCAAGGCTTTTCTCTAATCCTCAGAGTGGTCATGATTTTGAATTTCAACTGGGTTTCCTCTGTCTTTAAATCCATTGTTAGCCAGAACTATCCTAGTAACAGAGGTAGATGCATGTGATTGCAAAGTGCTTTTTACTTTTGTCATCTGCATTCAAAAGTTCACTTCATTTTCAACCGACCTTTATAATAATCAATAAAATTACATTAATAAAATTACTACATAATTTAATGTTATTTATTTGATAACTTACCACAATAAAATTGAGAAACAAACCCTAAAGAAATTCTTTGACTAAAATTCCTTATATTTATGAGTAGAAGTAAAAAAATACAATATATAGAATTTAATAATCTATATATTTACCTGGTGCCAAGAAGGGAGTGTTTTTCACACATTATTAGTTTATATAAAATAAATTTATCTGTTAAAAGTAAGTGGCTTTGAAATTTAAAAAGTACTTTTGTATTTATTATTGCTCTGAAAATGCCATTTAAAAACTTTAATTTAGTGATTGAAGTGTACAAATAGGTCATGTGACTCTCTGAGGTCAAAGGAAAGGGACGTCTCTGTGAGGTGTTTTCTGACCTGTGTCATTGCAGGTAGTTCATCAGTGTGAGACACAGGAGCCTGGGAGTCTGACTACTGCATTCTTCAATAGAGAGTGGGAGTAAATCAAAGCTTTCTGATCATGTCTAATATCTAAGCAGGACTGTTCTGTATGATAATTGTGTAGCCATTTTTTTTTATCATATCAGAACAAAAATGTCCATTTTAGAGAGTCTTATCTCTTCCATCTCCTTTATCTTCAACTAATATTTGAGAGCTTGAAATTTAGCCTTTTGCTCATACTTGGAGGCTCCTCATAATGAGGATTTTGAAACAGGAACTCATGGTCTAGAGGTAGGGACATTGCCAGTGTGCCACAGGAGTACAACTCCTTATTTGTATGTACTTAACTAATTAATAGCCATCAAAAACAGAAATTGTTAGAAAAGCTCAGCAGTTCTGGCAGCATCTGTGAAGAGAAGTCAGAGTTAACATTTCAGATCCAGTGACTCTTCTTCAGAACTGATTAATAGCCAACACCTGTTACTCTTAAATAAAAACATGTGGAAACTTTAACAATTGTCCTTTGTGGGGCATTGCACACAATTTCATTAATTGGGAATGCTGATAATTTACTGGTATTGGATAATGGGTGATTTGGTGATTTGGTGATGGAGAATTCAGTTTTATGTGAGAACACTTCTGGATGTTAAATAAGGAAACAAAAAGAAATTTAACAAAGGATTCTTGTGACACAATGGTAGTGTCCCTGCCTTTGCGCCAGAAGGTGTCATTTTCTATACACACATTGCTTAGTACAAAGAGCTTTTCCAGCTTTTTGTCATATAGGTTGACTTAAAAAACCTTAACAATGTAGTTAACGAGACATTAACAAGGAGGTGATTAACCTTCGACAAAATATCCGGCCTCTGATCTGTTCTTGTAGCCAAAGTGTTTAAATCCAAATACGTACAAAGTCCAGAAGTTAGAACAGCGATATCCTCACCGAGGATCTATTGTAGATGAAGTGACTGCTGATTCAAGTGATGATATTTTGGCTGTTGAATTTGCCAAAGTATGCTTAACAAACTGCCCATCAATTTGCATGTAGTTAGCAAGCAATTGAAGTTTTACCTGACTTATATTTCTATGTCTATGAACAAGTAGCATGGACGTTGAAATAATGGAGCCAACACTTCAGCACCTTAACACTTCACTGCTTCATTTTTAACAATACAGATATTAAACTTCAGAGTTCTGGGGGGCTGAGAGGAAGGGAACATTAGAAATTCTGTAACAAATAGGCATATAGGATTGTGTTCAAATATTTCTCGGTGGATATAATTTGGTTTTAGGTGCTAGATCATTTAACATATACAGCTTGTGACAGTCAATCATCAACTAGCAATTATGTTTATTGAATGTTCATTACTCATACAAGATTTTCATCTATTTAACAAAGACCCTTCATAGGAGAGGAAACTTAGAAGTCAGTGTGCATCTCCGAGTCGATTCTAATGTTCCATTTCCAGTCTGTACCAGTAAAGCAAATTGTCATGAAGCATGTAAAGAAATCTGTTGATATGACGACTGTTGCATAAGGCAGTTTGCTGACAGTCCAGGTCTCTTCAATGATGGTAATGATGAAAGGGAATGATAAAAGTGCTCCTGTGCCTTGATCAAAGCTACTTAAATAAACCCTCAAATATAATAACCAGCCAATTTACACCGTAGTTGATGTCCCCACCAAACTGGTCAAAGCAAGGTACTCTTTGCCATGAATAAAAATAATGAGTTTAGCGCACTCAATTTAATGAAAATGAACTCTTTTGATGGTATTTTCAATATCTTTCAGAAGGCATAAATAGCTATGTATAATAGCCATTTATTCAATTCTTGAGGAATTTCAGGGCAGTCTATCAAAAACCATGGTACTTCTTAGTCCGTGACATAGACAAACGGGATCATGATCATAAACAAGATCATGATCAGAAACCTTTCTTAAAGTGACACCAAGAAATATGTAATATATGAAACAGGTATAAAATGAAGATCCAATAAGGAGTGAAATGGGAAACAATCAACTCTCTGAAGGAGTAGAACCAGATCTTATTAATGTTGGATTTATTCAGTAAAAGGCAGGACCCTTAGGAGCATTGATATGCAGAAGGTACAAGTCCATACCTCTCTGAAAGTGGCAACACAAGTGGATAAGATGGTAAAGAAGGCATACAATATGCTTCCTTACATAGGTAGAGGCACCGAGTGTAATAGTTGGCAAGTCACGTTTCAGCTGTACAGAGCTTCAGTTAGGCCACATTTGGAGTATTATGTGTATTCCTGGTCGTCACACTATAGGAAGGATGTGAAGGCTTTGGAGAGGGTGCCAAAGAGGCTTCCCAGGTTATTGTCTGGATTGGAGATTATCAGCTATAAAGTATCCAGGACAAACTTGGATTGTTTTCGCTAGTATGTTGGGGGCTGAAGGGTGACTTGATACAAGTATATAAAATGAAGAGAGGCATGGATAGGGTCAATAATTGGGGTCTTTTTCCAGGGTGGAAATGTCAAATGCTATGGGCTTGGTGAAAGGGGGAAAGTTTAAAGGAGATGTGCGAGGCAAATTATTTGCACAGAAGGTGGTAGATCCTGGGAAGGTGGTAGAAGTAGACACAGCAATATTTAAGAGGTATTTAGACAGACACATGAAGAAGTAGGGACTGTGGACAATGTGCAGGTATATGGGATTAGTTTCGAACTGCATCATGGTTGGCACTGACATGGTGGCCCAAAGGGCCTGTTCCTGTGCTGTACTGTTCTATGTTCTGTGAGTCAATGCTTCATCAATGACCATCGCTCCATTATAAGGTTGTAAATTAGGATGTTTGTTGATGATTATGTTGTTCAGTATCATTCATGACCACACAGATAGAAAAGCAGTCCGTGCCTGCATTTAGCAAGACCTAGAAAGCCTTAGTCCTAGGAGAATAAGTGGCAAGTAACATTTGAATCACAAAAATCCCAGGCAATGCCTATCTGCAGCAAGCAAAAAAAAACCATTATTCTTTGACATTCAATGGCCTTAGTGTCACTGAATTCCCCCACTATCTTTTCCTGGGATTGTCATTGATCAAAACCCGAACTGAGCCAGTCACTTAAATTTTGTGGCTACAAGAACAGGTCAGAAGTTCAGAACAGTGCCTTGATTAACTCATCTCTTGAATCTGCTGTCCATCTAAAAGGGATAAGTCAGGTGTGTGATGGAATACTCTCCATTTGCCTGGAGAAATGCAGCACCAGCCATACTCAACAAGATTGATATCATCTAGGAAAATGTAGACACTTAAATTGGCATCCAATCCACCAATAGTGTTTCTACCATCATTGCACAATGCCAACAGCGATACTATTTACAAGATTCATTTCTAAGGCTCCTTCGATAGCACCTTTAACCGCTGATACCGTCGAACTACTTAAAAAGATGAATAAAAAATTCATGGAAAATACCAGCATGTTGCCCTTCAGACCAGAGGCCAATGTGACTAAGCACTATATTGTCATTCATTCCCCGTTGCTGCGCTGAAATCCTGGAACTCTTTTCCAAAGAGTGCTGATTGAGTTTACCTTCTGCAGATGGACTGCAGCATTTCAAGAAGGCAGCTCAGTACCTCCTTCTGAATAGCTGTTAGGAATGGACAATTAATAGTGGCCTAGCCAGCAATGACCACATCCTCAGAACAAATGAAACCAAGATCATCACCTTACATCTAACCTAGAGCTGCCCTTGTACAACTAAAAGTTGTGACGATTGGTCCTCTCTAACTTGTTTAAAGCATTTACCCGGAAATAACAATATTGCTTTTGCATGAACAGTTTGATGTTTCACAACCTTCTACCGTTTTATTGCACTAACACCTGTGGATAGCTACTTCTTTCTGTAATGTGCATTAAGTATTGCAAAGAACAAAGTAAGAATCCCCATTTGATCACATAGTATTGCTGGATAGATTAAAGTGTTTGCTAACTGAAGAGATTATAAATGTGAATTACTGGCAAAAAACTCATGAGACATGCATATCAACAAGTTTTAAATGTATGGTCCACAATTTTTCTTGCATTCATAAAATTGCCCGTAGATACTAAGTTGTCTTATCTCTGAATTGGATCAAATGTATTTTTATTACCTAGATTTTTCTATATAGAGTATTTACCTGCCTTGTATTCTGCAGTTGTATCATACTAATAGATTAAGTCAGGTAAACAATATTGTTTAATAAAACTAGTCATTAAACCATGGCTGACATGCACTGTTTTCTTTGATTGTCATTGATGTTAATATAATATTCAAACTGAGCAATGCATGATAATTATACATCAGGCCCATATATTACAAGGTAAGGTAATTGCCCTTCATAACTGTATTCCAAATAAGGTAATTGTGGCTTAGATTAATCTATAATACTGTGAAATAACTAATAGCCATTGTTATGTTTAACCCCTTTCTTTCAAACAGGTATCTTCCTTATGATGAACGTAAAGCACAACAGTGGCTGGTGCCAATTGATTTCCATGCGTGATGGGCCCGTTACTTAATTTGTTCAATGTCCTCAGTCCCATAAAAGCCATTTCTTTCCTCCTTCATGCTGCCAACTGCAATTGACTGACCGTGCCTGCTGATTAAATATTCCTGCATCTTTTTCTATTGTATTTCATATTCTGCATGGAGCTATGTAGAAATTGTGTTACTCACTCCACAGCTGTATTTACTTATTGCACTATTTGTAACTCTTTTATGCCAATTGTGCTGGTTAAAGAATGATTAAGCAACCTTCTAGTGGGACTGATCAGATTGTGTGCTTTGTTTGTGTTAACTTATGTGGAACTGAAAATGCGTTAAAGTAGCCTGGGAGTTACAATTAGCTCTAATTTAACACACTCTAGGTGGATTACGAGGAAATTAAACCACTATATGAGTTTAAATAATTAGTTTTGGCTATTATACTAATGAGAAGAACCCTACTGCTAGGATTAAATGATCTCGCTGTGCATTTTTTATACAAATAGCAACATAAAATATTTATGTTTTCAACAAACTTCCATATTTTAACGGTTTATATGCATATTAAAGGAATTATTTCTTTGTCACTTCATTTTCACGAATAAAAGGTAACGTAACTCAATCATTTTCTGTACGTTCTTTCAATGCACTTTTAAAAGACTGAAGCACAATGACAATCCATCCAGTAAGTTATGTTGAAACTAAAATGAAATTTCTTTTTTCCACTAATCCTACAGAGAAAAATACTTCCCATCAGTTTGTTCTGCAAACTGGTAACCTAAGTGCCTAGTTTTGATCAGTGTTCATGCAGGCATACAACTGTGTAGGTTAAGGGATTTTCTTCATTTGTTGGACTAGCATATATAGTCCCAGCCCAGAGCTAGCCACCAGTACAATAAGTATAGTGTATACAAATGCATTAGTGCAAATTAAGCAAATATACCATATTACTACATTCTTCTTTGAATTATATCCTGTATATTTAAATAACTGAGGTCGGGTACAGACTTGATTCTTCATTTGAATCTTTATTATGGTAAATCATTCAATAATTAAAACAATGGCAATTTGTATTTTTTTATTATGTCATCAGAATAGGTGGATATAAATTCCTAATTGGATTATTAATTAGCTGATTCTGAAGTCCATTGAAAAGAACAAATGGAAGATAACAATGTTTAGTGAATAATTAAAGCACAATATATTTATGAATGTAAAGAGTGCAAGCCTCTCAGGGTTTTCACCTTCAAATACACTCAAGATTATTAATACCCAATTCATAATTGCTATACAGATTAATTATACTGCAGCTTTCTTTGAGAGACTGTTTCAAATGTGTGTCCAATAGTTTATTCTTCATCTGGCCTATCCAGAGTTGGTGTTAGATTTTGTCTTGGTAATCACCTTTGACCAGATTCAAGGTTTCTTCCACAAATCTATTTATTCATAATCCTAGTCAGGAATTTCACCTCATGTGGTGTTGAAACATTTTGTGATTCATTAAATATATTTTTATACAGTAGCCATGTCTGATATGTTAAATGTAGCTGAGTATCACAGGCTGTCCCACAATTTCTTCCTGTCATACCTACACATTACCATTTGCACTTTTCAATTTGATGCCAATATCTAACTCTGCTGCAGCATTCTCAAAGCTTGCTCTTTCCCATTTTCTCCCAAATTGCCAGCAGCCTTCTGAAATAACAGAACTGTTCCTCAAGACACCGAAAGCATAATAAAAAAAGTACTTTTCAGTGCTTGCCAACTTGGCTGTCTTATTCTAGTACAACGATTTTTTGTGCAATTTAAACTGCCTATGGCACAATGTGCTAAATGATCAGTCTTTTAAGACATTAACATTTGTGATTTTGGATCCAGATCTTTACTGCAGCTAATTGCATAGCCATATGTTTCAATGTAAGGATAATAAAAAAAAACACTAATTGTCATCTTTAAAATGCATTCAGACTCAAGGATGTGTTTCAGAAAAATCTATTTGTTTGAAACTAAACACTTTTGTTTATGAGGCATTTTCTCTATGCCGTATACTGTTTGCAACCACATTACCCCTTTCATCAGCTTATTGTGTTCATGCAGGGACTGTTGCTATGGCAGTAATGTTGGGCTGCAATTAAGTTCAGCTTTTGTAAAGTTAGGTTAGAATTAGTTTTATTTGTTATTTTAGTCAGGTTCATGCCACATCAAAACATTTAATTGATTCTGTATAAGGTTTAGAATTTGATGCACAAAAACCTTTACTGATGGCAAATCATATGTTAACAATGAAATGAATTAATGTTTTTCAGAAAATTGTTTTTGGGCTGCAATCTGAATTTCTTAATGTGTAACAGTTGCGTACACATTTTTTTCTTAACAAATTTCAAGAAATCAAGATATTCTTATATCTTGAGTGAAAATAATTACTTTTCAGACTTAGGATTTAGTGAGAAAAGTCTTGATGCTTTTCATATGATGTATGGATCAGTCACCAAACAGCAGGCAATGTGCTGAGCAATGTGTGCAGTAAATTAATTACCTTGTACTCTGGTTTTGCTTGGCTCAGGAGAAAGAAAAGACAAAATCACTGTTTTACCAGAACATGTCATATTCAAGCAAATAGGTTCAGACTTTTTTGGTTAAAAGAAAGATCCATTTGCAAATACTTCATTGATTTTCTTTTACTATCAGACTAGGATAAAGGATGAAAATAACACACTGTCAAGCCTGGGCTGCCAAGTTAAAAAAAAATCGATGATTACTTCTGGAAAACATCAGATGACTGCATTCCAAAATCACATCTGCTGTAATACTTCAGTAATTTCTGTGATTGCCTCCAATTCTTCAATGTACTTAGCAATAGCTGATCGTCTCTCTTTACCCAAGGCAATAATTAGCATACACTAATGAATTTTGTAAAAAATTGCAATAATATCTAATTCTTTCAGATGAGTCAAAACAAGTAGTTTTGCAACCAATAAGAAAAAAAAAACTGTGCCTGCACTAAGTGCATTTTGTAGCATTTTACAGAATGTTTCTCATGATTTACACTACCCCACAAGTAAAAGTCAGATTTTATTTTCTGTTCTCATTGCCACAGTTTTGCTATATGTTGTTTGTCCTCTGAATCAAACCTGAATTCATGGGAAACAACACACAACAAATGTAATGTCAAGCGTACAACCAATTTTCCAGCAGACCATTAAACCTTTCTTTGTAAAGTTGGAGTCATATAACTGTGATTGGGAGTGGAATAATGGATAAAAGAGCTTCAATAAGTTCTATATTACAATCGCTGGAGATTAGGACCTGTTAGGACTGTTGATGTTTAATTGTGTGAATCACAATTATCCTGAATGTATCAATACAAATGGCAAACCAAAATTGAACAACTCACATACCTCATAAAGCAAAAGCTAAACACTAAAACCTGTAATGCGGAAAATATTCAGAATGTCTGGCAGCAATCTTTCAAGTTGAATGATTCATTTTCAGAATTGAGAGAATTCTGAAGAAGAATCATATTCAACTTGAAATATTAATTTTGCATATCTCTCCACTGATGCTGCTAGGCTTGCTGAGTATATATAGCAGCTTTAGCTTTTATATCTGCCAACTCATAACTTATATTCAAATAACATACAAAAAGACTGCACCGTCAAGAAAAGGAAAGAGGGCAAACAATAGACTTTTATCTTCACTACTATTTGTTAACTCAAAGTTATTACAATTAATTGTTCTTTCATGCGAATCTTCCCTGCCTGGCTGATACTCTGTAACTACAAAGCTGAATTTTTAAAAATGTTATTAAAAGCGCTCATCTCACTCAGTGAGCTTCTGGCCAATCTGCATTCAAAAACCTGACTATGCAAAACTCTGCTCATACTTTGAAAGCTGTGATAACTTCTTCAGCTGCTGCAACAATCCACAAGATTCTTCACCATCTTCAATATTCTAAATCGAACAACCCGTGAAATCCTAAAAATCAATTCTGTCTCTCAATTTTAACAGGTCCCTTTAAATAATTCAAGGTTTGGATATGCATCTTTACCAAAAATGAATGTTTCGTCCTCAGACTATGACCTATCTGGGTACTAAGTTACATTGAAATCAATCCATTTGTTTTTGCGATGTATTGTTTCCAAATAAACAGAATAAGGTACAGGAAAAAGGAAAAATCCTGAAGGAAATAATATGAATTTCCAAGCTGAGATGACTTTGATATGATGACTTTTGACTCGGCAGTTCTTTATACATTACAAATGCACTCAATAACTACTAATAGAGCATTGCCACAGTTTGCCCAGTGGTTATGCAGGTGATTGAGAACATGTAAGAAATATTATGGATTTGAGATTATCTCTTTTCCACCCATGAGACAACTGACATATGCAAGAGCACCTTTATTCAGTAGCAGGACCATTTATAGCAGTCATTTTGCCCAATGATATTGCATGTCCGACCCTTCCTGTCATCCTCGTCTCCTTGACCTGACACAACCTGTCCATCTTCTCTCTCATCTAAATGCCCCTCCCACCTCCCTGACCAATCCGCACCACTCCCTACCTGCGCTCACCTATCACTATCACACCTACCTTCCCCAGGCCCACCCCTCCTCTCTCTCTATTTATTTCTGAGCTCTCTTCCCCCTCACCATTTCTGAAGAAGGGTCCTGACCTCAAAACGTCAACTTTCCTGCTCCCCTGATGCTGCCTGGCCTGCTGCGCTTCTCCAGCTCTGTACTGTTATCTCTGACTCGAACAGCTGCAGGTCTTGCTATCTCTCAGTATTAGCGATACTACTCCCTTTCACCTCCCTAATAAGTGCCTATCTCTTATTGAAGGAGGAAAACAGATTACAATAGGGCAGAAAGACTCAAGTCGGGTGGTGTCATTTGGCCCCTCACCCCGTGTTAGGAGAGAATCCTGACTCTGACTGGATTGAGCATGGACTGGACTGAGTTCAACCTACTGTGTGGAGAGTCTCTGCATGAAGGATATCCCCTTTGATTTGACAGACAGTTGCTGACAAGCTTCCTGGCTTGATTTCTGCACTAAGTGGCATGCTGTCATACAAACTTGGCATCTCTGACTGAGGGGACAAGGAGAAAAAAGGCAAGGCAAGACAAGGCAATGCAAGACAGTGGTGCTGTGGGCATTCAGGTAGACTCAGATTGAGTGAGCACAATGAGACTAAGTGAAGAGCCCACAGATACATTCTGGTCCAGTCAATGAGCTGGGCCAACGTCCCTCAGTGCACATTGTCCTTTCTGTAGCTTTATACTGATAGTTGTCGGTGTAGCCTGAGATGTGGCAGTGAAGTAAAGAAGTATCGTGCATTGGAACTTGGCACAAGTCAGATGCCAATTTCCGTGGATGTGGAGTGTTTGTGGCTTAGTGCCCATGGAGTGTGCCATGAGATTTTGGTGCCCAGTTTCCAACATGGAAGTCATTTGGACCAAACGATAAGCTGAACCTGCTTGCTTTGATTTCCCTCTTGCATTTTCCTGACAATCTAGCTTATTTGGAAAGTTAAATAAGATGGGAGGTGATTAATGAGGTAAATTGTGCCAGTAACATGGTGTTTAACAAGCTTTAATCCTCATCAGTTGGCATCTTACCACTGCCTGGTATGAATCTCACCATACTGCCTGTTGAAAAACGTAAATGATGGTGCACGTTACTTCTACTGTTGAGATCGCTCTCATTGCACTTGTCACCCAATTCTGCCATGCAGCTTGCCATAGCCCATGTTGCCCATATAAGATTCTGTCCATTGTCTTTAAACATTGTAGAACATTGATATAGATCACTGTAGAATTACAGAACAGGCCTTTCAGCCCATCAAGTCTCTACTACCAGAAACAGACTACGACATACACACGTCCCACTTTCCCTCACTAAGTCCATAGCTACATTACAACACTTCAAGTGCTCACTTTTTAAAGGTTGTGAAGTTTCTAGCCTCAACTACCCTCCAGGTAGTGCATTCCGGACCTCTACCACCCCCCGGATGAAAATGTTTTCCCTCAAATCCCCTCTAAAACTGCTGCCTTTCCCTTTAAAATTACGCAACTAAGGGGAACAGCTTTCTATCCACCCTGTGCATGCCCCTCAAATCTTATACCATCTGTCTAGTTTCCCCCCTCAATCTTCTCTGTACCAAAGAAAACAATCTGAGATTATCCAGCCTCTCTTCATTGCTGAAATTCCACAACCAAGGCAACATCCTGGTGAATCTCCTCTGCACCCCTTTCAGTGCTTTCAAATCCTTCCTATAGTACAATGACCAGGACTGCATACAGTACTCCAGCTGTGGGCTAAATAAAGTCCCATACAGTTCCAACATAATCTCCTTACTCTAATCTATGTAATGACTGATAAATGCAAACATCCCATATACCTTATTAACTACACCATTAACCTGTCGTACCACCTTCAGTGATCTGTGGACAAGCACTACAAGATCCCCCGTTCTTCTGAATGTGAAAACATGAATGCAAGGCTATTTAGCCTATCAAGCTTCACTTTCCTACATTTATCTCATCCCCTAAAGACACATTCTTCAATGATGTGGGCATTGGTGAGAAATTTGGGAGAATTGCATGAGATGACCAGTGAAAAGATTCCCACCATCAAGACCTAAAGGTCCCATTTTCCAACCAGGTTGAATAGTGAGCCATGATCCTCACCAGTGAGAGGTGCACAAACATCTGAGGGCATGCTCCATGGGCAGTGACCACATGTATTCCACATCTCCCCACCCTCACTCATCCAGCAGGCCCCTGACGGGCAAAGTGGGCTACCATTTACCCTTTGTTCAACAGGTCTGGGGCAAATAAAATTAACCATTGTAGGGTACTCGCAGACTGCCACTGTTTGCATGGCTGGGCTTTAAAGATGGCTCTGGTATCAAGAATCCTGGGAGATCTCAGCAGTGACCAGTTTTTAACACCTATGATGAAGGAGAGGACATGACAAATGGGGCACTATGAGACATGGTGCAAAGGTAATGATGTAAGAGAGTGCGAGTGAGAGAGACCATCCATGAAACTTGCCAAAACTCGCTGAGTTGTTAAGATCTGTTAAGATTCAGCCCAGCGTTTCATTCTAAAGAGATAATAGAAATTCTGAATTAGTCTTTACCTTTGATGGGCCTTTCAGAATGATGGACAGAATGTGTACTCTGTATCTTTTCGGTTTTTGCAAAGCAGTCAAGTTTTACCCTACAAACTCTATTTCGAGGGATAACGGCAGAGTAAGTAGATTTACAAAGTTCCTTGATGTTTAGCTTTCAATTAATCTGGTGAGATTGGATCATGGAGAAACACATAAAAGTCACTGAAAGAACAATTACATAGCATTGATAATGTAGATGACAGAATCACCACCATAAATGACTGCATACGCTTACTGTAGAGGTAAAGCAATCTCCAGACTGCCTGCTCCTACTGAAAATAAACTTACCTTTTGTATTTGTCCCCTCAGTTGCTGTCAAAATTTCTAATACCCTTACTCTCCAGTGGTCTTAGGAAGATTAACTGGCCTAATTGGACTTAAGCTTCTGTGAACAGAAGAAAAAGGCGGGGGATAGTCTCTCCGAGTCCTTCAGTCATTTCCTCCTGCTTGACTGGCCTGCCTAGCCAAGCTGAAACTGTACTCATTGTCATGTTGGAGTGCGTTAATTAGAGAGCAGACTAATTTTCGAGGATGCACTCTACCCTTTCAATGGTAATTTAAAATTGAAAATGATGTGGATTGTTTAAAGGCAGTCTGTTCTTGGGCACAGTCAGTTTTAGGATGATACATCTAGATTTTTCATTTTTATTGATTGTTTGAACAAATTTCAGTTTGCAATATGTAAAAATAGCAAATTGTTGCCCCTCATTTCATCCATTAAATTTTCACAGCATTCACTACATACCCTGTTTTTGGTTGCGCACAGTTTTAAGTCCATACAGATTTAGGATTGCAGATTTAACATCCTTTTTTAACGCTGTATCAAATATTAACACTTCCATTTAGGTGCTTACTGAGAATTAGCCACATATACATAAGATCAAGTAAAAGACCAACATATTTCCACGTTCTTCATTAGCTTAACTTTTATAGTAACTATTACAATGCATTTGACATTGTTAATTCTACTTCCGTCACCCCTTTCAAAATTGAACATGGATAGTTTCTTCCAGATGTACCGAAAGTCACAAACTAACATACTTTGAGTAATGTTGTTTTGATCAGCTCATCCTGTTCAAGGTTTTGAGTTCAATAAGTGATTTGAACAATATTTTCATGTTAGTTTTTCAGCATCTATGGGCAGCAATTCTATCATTAGATAAGAGAGCAGGGTTACAAAGCCAGCTAGTGTTATTGCTTTCTTAACTCATTGAGAACACAAATGCATGTATGAATGTGAATGTGCCTGGGGCTAAAAATGCAGCTTTCCTGCTCTCTGGTGAACCCATTATTTTATCAATAATACTGTGCAGTTTTTTAAATTGTCTGAATCTACATTGCAAAAACAAAGAATCAAGAATTGTGTTTTATACATCCCAAAATTATAAAATGACAATGATTCATAAGGTAACGGCAAAAAGTGCAATTAAAAATAAATCAACAACCTTAATCTTTCAGTGCGTTATTCACAGCCACCATTTGTATTACCGAGTTACTCTTAGTTATCAGAGAAGTTCAAATATTGTGCTACTTTGTTACATTCTATGCTGTTTCCTATGGTGGTCCACATGTCTACATTGGCTGTGAGATATTTCTGATCCAAATTTGTTGCAAGTAACAGTACAATGAACTTCAAAATGTCATTCATTGTCTAAATTGTTTTGAGACATTTCAACAATGTGCTCAGGGAAAAAGGAGAATTTATTCCATTTTTTACTTCTATCAATTATTTCTATCAATTCCTATTCTATTAAGGTATTTGTCTTTATTTTTCTTTGTTTAAGACCTGGATTACAACTAGTTAAACTCACCCACAGAGATTGGCAGAGTTTAAATGCAGCTTGGTGCTCGGCTTGATGTGTGGGCTGTCTGAATAACAGGACAATGTTCCATTACAGACTTACTTTTTTTTTCCTATTTTAACTTGGCAAGTTTAATTGTGAAACCCAGTAAGAAAGAGCTCTGATTTTTGTTTTCTCTCAAAGCTCAATTATTTTGAAAGAGCATATCACATAAATTGCAGGCTACCCAATTGTGAGACATAGTTTTAGTTAACCTATTTAAGGGACAAAAGTGGCCACTATCGGATCAGGGTAAAGCAAAAAAGGACTAATTTTATTGTGAAACAGCTCATTGTTCGAGGGCCATAAAATATATCCACCCTGTTATGTTAGGCAGTTTTAGGCATACATGGTGGCAATTTAACACAATGTGATAACCCATATTTTGGGAAAAGCCTACAATGTCTCTTCGAGAACAAAATGTGCTGGGTATTTTGAAAGATAATTTAATTGGTTTCCTGCTTATTACATCATTAGACTCCAAGAAATGTGCTGTGACCTGAGATTGCCGTGGGGATAGACAGCTAAGAAGAAAAGCGTAAATAGAAAACAGGCAGAAGGGTCAGCCAATTTTTCTGTTAGGTAGTTTAGAAGACTGGGAATTTGGACAAAGAGAAAGCAGCAGGCGCCCCTCCAAAGGAATAGTTTCCTGTTTGGCTGTCTTTAAACATATTCTGGTGTTGGAACATGTCTCTGAAAATGGAATAGAGAGTGAGTGCATGTTATATCTTTTGGAAGGGAAACCACACTGAAGAAAGGAAGAGTGGGAGATTGTGAATTGCACAATACTCATTACTACTGTTGAAGTGGTGCCAGAGCCTAGTAGAACATTTGAAGGTATAGGAGAAGAGAGTCTCTGGTTATTCTGCACCATTAGGGCTGAAGTAATCTGAATGAGAAAGGGTTCATGGATACGCACCTTGTCAATAGTAAATGTGTCTAAGATTTTAGAGTAGATTTGTTGCTCGGGTTGTGGATGTTGTGGTTGATCGGCTCACCAAGCTGGTTTGTTGTTCTGCAGACGTTTCATTACTCTGCTGGGTAACATTAACAGTGCAGCCTCTGATGAAGCACTGATGTGTTTTCCCACCTGTTATTTAAACTCTGGAGTCCATTGAGCTAGATTGCCTCACTTCCGGTTTTCCTTCGCAGTGGATTGTATATGGGTTGAGCTCTATGTGTTTGTTGATGGCTTTCTTCGTGGAGTACCAGGCTTGTAGGAATTCCCATGCTTGTCTCTGCTTTGCTTGAGCCAGGATCTTGGTGTTGTCCCAGTCGAGTTGGTGGGTCTCCTTTTCCATGTGGATAGAGATGAGTGAGTATTGATTGTGTCTTTTTGTAGCCAATTGATGTTTGTGCACCCTTGTTGTTAATTTCCTCCCTGTTTGTCCAATATAGTGTTTGTCATAGTCTTTGCAGGGAATCTTGTCTATGACATATGACAGCAAATGTGCCTAAGGATTTCAGATCGGATACAGCTGCTGGTGGATGCAGCTGGGAAACTAGATGTTTTACAATAAAAAGACATAGCTGAAAAGACTTTGAGACTACATGTGATGCCACATTTTTTGCAGGAAGTAATCCATATGTTGGATCTATGTGAGGTGAGTCTGCATTATATAGATAATTGAAAGTAGAAGTTGCCTTTTTATTTATTTCACCTGCTCTGATAGTAGCTTCTAACATCTGTACTATGACAGATTTTATCGTAGATGACCTGCAGTTTCCTGATTTCTGTCTCCCACACTTTCAGAAGGAAGGAGTTACAACAGCCATTTTAATCTATTGATCTGAATCTAGGGAAATTGGGAAAATTAAAGCCAATGCATTCACTATTTTAGTGGCCATTTCTTTTAAGAAATAAGGCTGTAGTCTATCCATGTACTTGTCAGCACAAAGCTTCAAACAACCTGCTCAGTACTACATTCCTGGAGACAGTCATTTTCTTGTGTTCCTCTATTTCTTCCATTTTCTGATTTAGAACTGGTTATTGGATATTACTTACATCCTCAATAGTGAAGGTTAATGCAAAATATCTGATCAATTCATCATCAAATCCAAAATTTTTGTTATTAATTCCCCAGTCTCACTTTTTATAGGACCAATACTCATAATGTTAACTCTTTTCTTTTCCAAGTATCTAGAGAAACCTTTCTATCTTTTATTATATTTTAAGCTAGCTTTCTCTCATACCCTAACTTTTCCCTCGCTATTAATCTTTTGGACATGACTAGTGAGACAGCTTCACAAACTTTTTCTTGATGGCTTTGATTTGGAGGTCATAAATATAAAGTTGAGGCCCAAGAGGCAAATTTGTGTGGACTTCTTTAACAAATGTTATATTTGGGCACTAAAAAATTGCGACCACATATAGTGTGTTTTAATTTCTAGCACAATTAAGAGTTAAATGTAATTTTGGTCACCCACTTGAAGCTGGATATTTTGCCCCAGAATTTGTTCTTTTCACCTCTTTACCTTTTTATGCTCCTACAAAGTTTTCCCGAAACTGACTCTCAGACATCACCCGAGAGATATGGTAAGTGGTTGGCACAATGTGAGACCAATTTGAGGCAACAACTTCATCTGCAAAACGGATGCAACAAGAATCAAGTTCTCTCTCAGATTTCTGAAAATGTAACAAACATCCCAGATTTGGTGTAAATTTATTCAATTGAAGAAAGCTGATGACACAATTTTCTTTTCTTTTGCTTTTATTTTGCTGTTATGAAATGGCTTTTATTTGGAAGAACAAGGAATCCTGAGTCACCTGACCAAAGATCGCTGAGCTTTGTGCGGTCCTGCTGAGCCATTCAGTTGAATACATTTGCATCAGCCAAGTAGCAAATGGTCTGCTAGTTCTTCACTGTACTTCCTTGCTTTTAATCAATACCTGCCATAAGTTTGATGCTTTATCTTCCTCAAACAAATGTAATGGCAAAAAGCAGCCGATTGGTGTTAGGCAGATGTGCATGTTTGTGACTGCAGTTTACAATTAATGGTACATCAGGATGCTCTCATCTTTATGGTGCACTTTCAGTCTCCCCCTATTATGCTGCATGTCCATCTTCTGATTGCATATATGACAGCAAACAGTATTGGCCAATTAGTTTAATGTTTTCATCAATCACAACATTTTCATCAGGAAGCTTAAATGGCCTCTTAACTGTGATAAACCAGTTGATCGCCTGTGCCAAATTCTATTATGATACATCCCTACAATTTCCAAGCCACAGATTATATGACCACCTCTTTAGCAGCTGTAGTTTCAATAATTTTAATGCTTTTTTTTATGTTTGAGGACAGAAATAAGTCATGAAATTAAGCATAATATTTTTTGTGTGATTTCTGTTGTATGATAGATCAGTGATGTTATCTGGTCCCAAATCTTGCACACTTATGACCAGGAATATTGGGAAAGAAGGGCACAGATTTTAGAGGCAGCAAAAAATTAAAGGACTTTGAAGAGGAAAGGGAGGTTGGAATTTGAGCAACAGTTTGCAAGAACAGAATGAGTCAATGTTTGTTCTTCTGCAGAAATTGGTGAAATGATAGAATTGAAGGAAGGGAGGATGGTACTTGAGAAGAAAGAACCATCAACAATATCAAATAACATGGGAGCCAGAGAGACAAGTTAGTTGTTCAGTGGGTTAGTACTGATAAGGTCACTTGTGTAGTTCTGCGGTCACATAGCTGAGCTCTGAGGGGGCATGAGAGATGCGATGATAGGAGAGAAAGTACAGGAAGACACATGTTCAGGATTAGAGCAGTGTAGGAAACTAGCAATGACAGTTGGATGGGTAGTCTTAATGGGTAGTTCATGAGCTCCTCACACAGACATTATAGCACATCAGCATTCTCGAAGATGTATTGGAATGAGAAAATGTGCTTTAAGTGTGAGGAATGCTACAAATCTAAAGCCACATAATTTGGAGATATGAAGCTTAAGACTCCATGATCAGCTGATGCTGGCAGCCTTTTCTAACCCAACGTCACTAAGCTTTCTCTGTTTTGAATTGTAAGTATTGCATAAAAATACTTCAATATTTCATAGTTCTGTGAAAATATTGTCTCATGAGGCCTAACAAATATGTGATATTTATCACATAGATAACAAGAATGTGACAAGACAGAAGACTCAAAACCATTCTTAGGTCATTAAATCCCTGTAGAAACTGATCTGTGAAATATAAATGTGCAGGTGAAAAAAAAATTAGCTCGATAGGTTAAAGTGTCAATGTTGGCCTAATACCCTGTCAAAATCTAAACAAAAGAGCTAGTCTTGCAGGAGTGTGGCCTCAGTTTCAGTACCCGGTTTTGATTAGCTGTATACTCCTGATTTCTAATGTTCCTGAACATAAAGCATTGATTTCCAAAGTCACTGACTTGGAAACAATGTACAGATTGTAATAGCCTTTGTCTTGCTATTACTTTCCAAAGCAATGTGTTACTTCTGTGAGCTCAGCATATAAAGTCACATCGGAAATTTCCATTTCGATTCCTGACACGACTTAAATTCTGCGCAAAAGGAAATGGCTTGGCCACTAGACTATGAGTCAAATACCCTTGTAGTTTAACTCTGCCTCTGTTTAGATCCCAGAAGGGTATCTGGTCAAACATATGAGACAGGCCATCTAGTTGACTGATGTTGTCACTATCTCCATAAGTAAACACCATGTAACAAATCAATTGGCAGTACCTGTTGCTTGTGTGGTATGCCTGTCAATTGAGGTCTAAAATGACACCCAATGTGTCCCTGAGAGCATACATCTGTGTTATGTTTCGTGGACACCATTTGGGTAAGGGCGTTGGCAGTGAACGCCCACTGGAAGTGTACAGAGGAGACACATCATAATGTTAATCAGCATCCAACACAAGTTTGATACTAGCTACATCTTACAGTCAGCCTGGATGAAAATGTGTTCCACTGTAAGAAACAGGCACCAGCATTCACCATTCTCAGTAATACTGAAATGGAATCTGTAACTGATTATGGGATTGTTGCTGATTTATTTTTTCTGGTTGGTGCTAGGATTTTACAAGTGGTTGGTGCTTCCTGTAGTTTAAAGTTGCAAAGGTCTACAAGGAGTGGTGTGGAAGATGTTGATGGATTTTTTTGCTGACATCAGGCTTATGCATAAATTAGTTGATCCCAGAGATGGCTGTAGTCATTGACTTTCCCCTTGAAATAAAACATGACTGAGAGAATGAGCAAAGGACACATAGAGTAGGATGAAATGCAGAAGAGAAAGGGGGAGGAAGAGGAAAAGACAGAGTCTCAACAGGAAGTCATAGCTGCCCAGTGTTGTGAATGGAACAACTCTGCTACCTGAAACTCAGTGAGGAGCAATGTGTGCACAATGTCTGTGATTCCACACTGATATCTTCACTGAAATTTATCACTTTTTGTAACTGCAACCTCAGAGCAGGGAAGAACCACATTGCCAATTACTGTGAAGCTGATGTACATGAACAGTAATGTTTCTTATCTGGAGCCAGAGGTAGTTTCAATATCTTATAGTTTGCTTTCTATTGCTGCATAAGGGAGATCACTGACTCACTATTTTTTGGAAATTGACTAGATTTCATTCTCTCTTGTCAGACAGCAGCAGTGGAGAGTGAGCACATATATTTACAAACATTTTAGGCTTCCCCATTGCGCAGGTTGCATTTCAGCTCTACCATACATGATAATTAAAAGCAACTTTGACTCCTTTGGCATACATCTGTTGTGGAACCATGAGAAGAAAATGATGCTGGTCAATGTCCAGCACCCTTTTAGCAATGCCTTCATTCTGTGGAATTTTCCTGTGCTAGCTGCATTTGAATCATTATGACAATTTGAAGGGTGTCTACTGGATGATGGGGGTATCATTGACACCATGACTGATGATTCTGGTCCATAATCCAGTCATAAATGAGCAGCAGGAATATAATAAAAGCTATTCAGTCACAGGAAATGTAATAGAGCAGACTAATGGTGTTCTGAAACATTGCCGGTCCACTTGTAATACTTGCTTGGTAGAGCAGCTATCGAGAATAGTCATGATCTGCCAGGTATACAGTACACCACTGAGGAATAGGAACATGAAGAGGCGGACAAGAAGGAACAAAAAAGCAATCTAGACAGTCTGTTTCTGCTTGAACTTTCTATAAATTCAGTATTTGATACCCGTAACTATGATCTCCATTTCATAATCACTAACCTGTCCCACACCTTCACTTCCCTTACAGTGTGGGTCAGGCTTGGCCACAATGCCACTACAATACAAACATTTCAAACCAAACTTATGAACCAAATCTATCTCATATTGCTGCTGAATACGAAGGTGTGATGGTCAGATTGTTTCTTGGAAGAGATGCTCATTGCCTAGCATTTGTGTGCCACAATTGTTACTTGCCACTTTTCAGCCCAAACCTGGGTACTGTCCAGGTATTATTGCATTTGAACATGGACTGCTTCGGCATCTGAGGAGTCGTGAATGGTGCTGAACATTGCGCAATCACAGTGAACATCCCCATGTTTAACCTTATGCTGGAGGGATGGTCATTGATGAAACAGCTGAAGATAGCTGAACCTAGGACACTACTCTGAGGAACTCCTGTAGAGATTTCCTGAAGCTGAGATGACTGAGCTCTAACAACCACAATCATCTTTCTTTGCGTTAGGTATGACTCCAATCAGCAGTTTTTCCCTTGATTCATTTTGACTCCACTTTTGCTACACTGCTTGCATTGACCTCTGGTGTGATTTACTCTCACTATCTATGAGTGTGTTTAACGATCTCCTGGCCCCTGTGGATTCAGAAAGTCTTTCCTCCTTTATACTACCTCTATCAAGTCCCTCAGTTCAGCGTCCAAAACAGTTGGAGGGCCTTCTTCCTCGCATTCTGCCATTCTCACATATTTCACAATTGTAGAATGATATCCAGTACCTGCTCTAATCAGATTGTGGAACCAGTTTGCGTGGCTGGAATCATGTTAATCATCAGGCAGCATGCAGTTGATAACTGCCTGCGTCAGCCTGAATGTACGTGGATAAATCACACATTACAATCTCTAAGTCTGCTTTTTGGATCTGTCAAACTTAGCCTCCTGATTCCACAAACCTTCACAATCTTCTGCCATCCATTTGTCTATGTAAAAGCATTAAATGCTCCAATGTCATGTAAGCCTGACAGACATTCCACTATCAATGCAATATGTAATAAACCCTCAGTAAATCAGCCACTTCCTAAATCTAACGTTCTATACATTAACGATTCGCTCAACTAATAATGCTAATGAAAACATCAGCATCTTAAAACATCACATTAATTGTGTGTTTATCAAAGCAACTTAGTGTTAGACCTGGACATTATTTTTCTGATCAAAATCTTAGATTTAATAACATAACAATGTTTCAACTTCAGTTTTTGTCAGCTGTTCTCTTCCATCCATCTTTACTGAGAGAACCAAGGAAATTATCTGCAAAATTTATTTGAACATATGCATATTTAGAAATATTAATATGATCTGCTGTAACAGAAACAGAAGTTGCTGGAGAAGCTCAGCAGGTCTGGCAGCATCTGTGAAGAGAAAATCAGAGTTAACGCTTTGGGTCCGGGGACCCTTCCTCGAAACCAGTTCTGAGGAAGGGTCACCGAACCCGAAGCGTTAACTCTTGATTTTCTCTTCACAGATGCTGCCAGAACTGCTGAGCTTCTCCAGCAACTTCTGTTTTTGTTCCTGATTTACAGCATCCACAGTTCTTTCGGTTTTTATGATCTGCTGTAAGACTAGTTGATAACAAGAAAAAAATTAGATGATATGTTTGATTTGAAGTAACTAGCTTGATTTGGACTGATTGAGTAACATGTTAAATGTGATTTCTTGAAATACAATGCAAAAGAATGAACTTGCAGTATTATAACACCTTTCAGATTCTCAGCTCCCCCAAAGCACTCCAATCTTGAAATTCAGTCACTGTTATGTCATCAAATGTGTCAGAGATAATTTACACACAGCTTGGTGCCACAAACATTAGCACGCAATCTATTTTTCTGGTGTTGATTGAGGTATAAATGTTGGCTAGGATATCAACAGTACTCCCTGCTCTTCTTGAAATACTGCAATGTGAAATGTTATGTCTGATGAGGAAGACGGAGCCTTAGTTTTACTTCACATCTGAAAAACAGGTTGCCCTCAGTCATGGACTGAAATACAGCCGAGATGATGTGCTTACCTTTACATAGGGAAGAAGGTAAAACAGTGCATGAATCAACCTGTGGCACTCTTGTGCAATACTCACCAATTGACAAGAGAATGCTTTCCATATAATCAGGGACTGAGGTGAATGATACTGAAAATAAAAAATGCTGGAAAACACAGGAGGTCAGGCAGCATCCGTGCCTGAAGTAGATGATGAGTGCTAGTACCTTGAGGTATGTGCCGTGTCTACCAGTATGTGGTACTGTATAAGAGTTGTTTGAGGTAATTCGTTGCCACTCATCTTCCTTTGTCTTTGCTCTTGGCTATGCAGTGATCATCACTTTTATTTTCTGTGGTCTACTTATTCTTTAAATTCAATACTTTTTGAAGACTGAATCCCTGTTCTGTTGAACAAAGCTGACTGTTTTATGTGACCTAGTATTAGTCCTGTATGCATTTCACTTTCCCTTCAGGTTTTAGATAAAATTCGGGAGGATTCACTACAGCACTCTGTGCATGCTTATAAAAAGAGTTTAAAAAGATTGAATAATTTAATCTGGCAGCAGGTGTGAAGGATCTTTTGATGTGTGTGTTTAGTCATAGAATCCCTACAGTGTGGAAGCAGGCCATTTGGCCCATTGAGTCCACACCAACCCTCTGAAGAGCATCCCACCCAGACCTAATCCCCCACCCTTTCCCTGTAACCCTACATTTCCCATGGCTAATCCACATAGCCTGCACATCCCTGGACACTACAAGCAATTTAGCATGGCCAGTCCACCTAACCTGCAAACCTTTGGATTGTGGGAGGAAACTGGAGCACCTGGAGGAAACCCATGCAGACATAACGAGAATGTGCAAACTCCACACAGACAGTCACCTAAGGATGGAATCAAATGCAGGTCCCTGGTGTTGTGAGGCAGCAATCCTAATCACTGAGCTACTATGCCACCCATTCTAGACAGCATGGGTTAGGGTTAGCTTGCTAATAGGAATATCTAATGATCAAAATGGTGGCAACAAGTTCATTTAGGACTTTCCTGCCTTCCACAGCCAAGATGGACATATCCTGCTTCTTCCAGGATAAAATAGACATTTTCCTGCCTTTCATGATCTGAAATACCAAACACTTTCTTCTCAACAATTGTTTCAAGGAAGTTTACTAGTAATTGACTTCATAGATCTTCTCATTAAAATTGTGATTTAATTATTGAATCCCAGTCCTCTTTAATTTTTTCTTCTACCACCAGGCTCTTTTATTAGATTACTTTACATTTTTTCATTCCCAGCTTAAATAAATTCTGAAGCCTTCCCGGTTCTGTAGCCCCAATCTGTATTTATTTTCTGTCCCTTCCACTGTTCGTTGCAGCTACACCTCATGAAGCCTAATGACAACAGTGGTAATGTTCATTGTGGGAGGTGGTTAGGTTACACCCTCTTGCCTTCTCTCTCTGATTTTTGTGCTGTTTTTCAGTAAGTTCTTTCATTTTCCCATAAGCATCTCTAATCTTACTCCCGGAGCCTTCATTTGCTCTTTACAGAACCTGCTTTGCTCAAACCTCTTTAATTTCCAGGTGTAGCTGGTTTTTCTCTCTATTTCTAGCCTTGCTGCAGCACTTCTCATCAACTTCTGAATTAAGTTTTGCCTTTGGATTACTGAATTTGATTTTACTGCAGCTTCAATGACTGCTGAAGTCTCACTGTCTGTCTGTCAGTTATCACTTTTGAGCTTCTGACCCACTGTCTATGTCTTCTTGAAGGAACCATACTCTTGCAATGGTAAACACACTTGCTTGATTTTGATTTCTCTTTTCTTTTGTACCTTATAGACTTCTCCTCCTTGTGGTAGGGGCTAGATCCACAGCACTTCAGCCATGTGGTATTTTCCCAGATGAACACTCCAAATAAAAATGTAGCATTTTCCACCTCTCCCAGTATGTGGTTTTGAGCAAGAGTTGTTTGAGATGCTTGCTTTGTTTTGCACTTATCTAGTGATTAGTGTTAGAGGATATGCCACAATAGAGTACCTACAGAAAATGTACTGTTCTTGGATAACAATAAGATTTACTGTATGATAGTAATGAGTAAAACTACATTTGACCAGACGTAATTTCTAGCAGCTTAGGAAGCTTCCTCCAAATTCCAGAGGAGTGCTCCTTGTCTCCACCCAAGGATGTATGTGACATTTGCAGAATGGTTGGAGCAAATGTAGCAGGAGCATTAACACCTACAGAACCATTACCTCATACAACAACTGATCATCTCACATTGGAATACCACATTTCAGCATTCAGAAATACTTTGCAGCAATCTGACCTTTCGTATGAATATTGATTCAGAAAATGTTCAAATGTTTCTAATTAATTTGTTCTGTTTCTCAATGTATTCTGCTCCTGAAGTGTGATGTGGGGTGGATTGGATGTTCTGGTATGATCTATGCTTTGTACATGCAGCAGCTGCTTCAAACAATGTAGTGCAACTGAAACATTTGTAATAAAGAAAAATGCATTTAATTTTCCATCTGATCAATTGACTTCAGCATGAAGATTACCATTAAAATCAGCACCCTGCTGATGACAGCTCTGGAGCTTTAGAGGTAATAGACCAAGATGGCTGACCTGTTTGATTCCTGTTTTCCAGGCACTTTGCAGGCAAGTGTTGCTGCTATAAGGCCAAATCTGTATGTCAAATCATAACGCAGGATTTGCCAACAGGAATGGAACTACATCCCTCATGGTTTCTTAAACACAGCAAGAAGAAAAGAATGATGATTGAAAGAAAAACAATGATGAATAAATAGGAGCCCTTAATACAGCACAGACAGAGGTCAGGATGCATAAATACCTAAGCCCTTCATTGTAAAATGTGACTGAGCTCTCATTGCAGTGAGTAGCCTTTGAACATTTATTATACTGCTGCCAAACCCATTTTAAAATTGTAGCCCTTAATGAAATGGTAGCAAAGCTAAAGGAGGTGAGATGCTCGCACTTTATTCTGAAAAAAAGGTTAGTTGTTGATAAAGTTGTTATTTCCTCACTATAATAGTTTTCTCGAGAGGATGTGAAATTAAAATAAATTATGTTTACAGTTAGTCCTTCTTTGTTTCTTTTATGTAATTAAGTGTCTTCAATAACAGAATATTTTAAACCATTACTATTAGCACTGAAATCTTGTATTTAAATTAGAAGATCTTTATGGAAATTATGCTATAAGATGACACGATTGTTTACAAATATTGGTTAAATATGTAAGAAGTTCCATTCCCCAAGACTGGCATGCCTTGCCTTGATACCAGAAGAAGTGGACAATATCCTTGAATCATATCAAGAAATGTAACTATACCGTGCTGCACAGCATTTCCACACTGTATAAAGAACAGTTTAGTTTATTCAGCGTTTCAAACTGATCCGCACTGAAGGGGCTGAGTATATTTTTACTTATATACTCATGCTGGGGTGTTGTGTACACACAATGATAGGTGGCTGAGAGCAAATTGCAAGACTTGCACATTGGGAATTCAGAAAATCTTATAAACTGCATTGGCAAATGTTAATCACTTGCAGGGAAATCTGAACCACCAAATTGTGTAACTATGTAATTTTTTAACTGACCACAATTCACTCACCTCCATTAATTTCTGTGGCTTAATTATTCTTTCCCTTTGATTTTTGTTTTGCAGATTGCCACCCTATTCTGTTGAATGAAACAGACGGTTTTATGCTATCTAGCATGCATCCTGCAAACATTTAGCTTTTTCTTCAAGCTTCAGGTAAGCTTCAGGAGGATTTACTGTTCCATTCTGTGTATATTCTTATAGAAAGAGTTAAAAAAAATGAATAACTTATTATGGCCACAGATTTGTGGGACCTGAGATACACGTTTAGCGTCATTCTAGATTAGCATGATCAGGAGTATATATCAGAAGCAAAGCTCAATATTTTGTGACATTTGCTGAAGGTAATTAGAGCTCCTTTGTTGTAAATATGATATAAAGCAGCTATAACTGTCTGTGAAAGTGATTAAGGCAACAACAATATAGCCCACTGCACCTAATAGATTATTTTAGATGCATAATTTTTGCATTTTAAAAAACATAACGCATGCCTATAAAAATTCAAATTGTCAAGATGCTCATAAGTCATAAAATTATTCTGCTATTAAAAGCATTCTTGAGACACTATTTTGCATAATCTTAATTTAAAATAAATTTATAGCCATGTGTTTTTGTTGGTGGGGGAAGCTGAAAGCTGTTGGAAAATAAATGGGCACGTCAGCATCAAGAGAGACAGGGGACATTTGACCTGGATATTTGTCCAACAATTGTAATTATAAAATCAGTGCTCTTCTTTTCTCTGCTGGACATCTCAAAGTCTAATGGATATGTTGTAAAGGGAGCATACAAATGAGTAATCATTTCCAACAACTCACAGCATCACACTCAGCGGGAAAGTTGAAAAAAACTGCAAAAGTTTTGGAGCTGGGGACTGATTAAGATGAGGATGATTCTCTGTTGGAGGGTGTATTGTGGAACTATCCTCGGGAGAATAAATTTTCACCTGCAAGGAAACTGCATTATGAACTCTGTGGAACTCCACAATGCAGAGCATCCAGCTTATTAAGAACAAATGCTAATTTGCACCAAGTCTCCTACTGAAATGGAAGCAAGTTTACCACTGAGTGTGTTAATTTACACAGAACACTATTATCCTTGGTCAGACTTTAATGTATCAGGGTGGGGTCATTAGCTACGGATATATGTTGTTCGATTATCCATCTTAAGCTACATGCAGTTTATGGCTTTTTGGGAAGGTCCACTATTTCCCCGATGCATCAAAATATTCTGTCTGGATGCACAGGATATAAGAAAGAACAGCACATCCATGGAGTGTAATAAAAGACACAGCTTGGGGTGGCACTGTTATTATATTTTACAGATTAAATGCGACCATTAATTGGACTATGTGGTGATTTGGACTTTTTACCACGCAGTAACCTTGTCTCTGTTAACCCAAAGCATTTATTTAACATCCCATTCATTTTGTATATTTGAATGACATTGAATTCCTTAAAAACAATCTAAAAGTCTCCTGCAAATCTTTCTTTCTTTTCATAAGCTTTTTTTTAGCAATGGGATCTATGTACTTAAACAAAATACAATGCTTCGAAGACGTTGCATTTAGAGAGCCAGTATCAGATTTTTTTACATCATGTGAGGACCCAAAGGCACTCCTAATGTTACTGAGTTAACTTCACAATATATAAAAAAGAACAAAGGGTCTTATGGCATAGTAATAATATCCATAACTCTGGCCCAGAAGGGTCAGGATCAAGTCCCACTATCCTAGTGGTGTATCGTTGCATATCTGAAGAGGTAGAGTAAAATAACAAAAAAAAATTCCAGGAATCAGAACACTTTCCAGTTATTTGCTTCATTTCTCTCCCACCAAATAACCATTGAAACCTAAGCGTATGTGGCACTGCTATTGAGTCTTACCCTCAATGTGCAGTGCTTTGAGTTTTGAAATTCTCTAAGACATAAGTGCTTAAAATGTAAGATGTAGCTTGTATACAACAGAGGGATTCAGTAACTAAATACACTGAACCCATTTCTTGAAACTGGTTCAGATAATGACAGAAATGCACCTTAATACTAATTTGTGCCATCTGTCATTAAGAAACATTGACAAAGTATGTGAGGAAAACCATCTTAACAGCTAAATAAAATGAGCTGAGTTAATGTTTTTCACGGGTCACTGTTAAATCTTAAGGCACACCTCACGACTTGAACAAAGAAAACTATGAATATTTTTCCCTCAATCAGCCTATTTTCTCTTTTGGCTTATTCTTCTCAGTCCGTTCTCAGGTTTGTTTATTCTTGTTGCGATTAACAGTGCCCTTGACAATTTAACATAATATAACTCCAAACTTTATCATTTACTTTACAAATTTGACACATTTTTCAGTTCAATTTGGAACACTAAGTCACAATTTATGAAGATCTATTTCATCTCAAAAGAGTCATAAGCTTTTTCTGTTCTTCTATATGATGAGCTATCCATCTGGTAAATAACCTATTAATGTCCACAGGATCTCTTCCAGCTAATATCCTTTCGGAGGGGCACATGATTACATTATAATAGCTAAGAAAATAATATTTATCACACAGGTGCTGTTTTTTTTGTAGAGTGTGCCTGTCAACAGTACCAAAAGATGAAGGAAAGCTATGAAATATGTGGATGTACATCAATAAAGAAAGGTCTGCTGAGAAATTATGCTCAGTCAGGAGACTGGACTGGAAAGGCCTGGAGACTGATGTGACATTTCATCTGCTCCACAATATTATAAGTAAGGTTTTCCTTCGCAACCCCAATCATAGCTTACCCCCCACCCCAGCCAACAGCACTCTTTGTGGATTATAGACTATTCACACGTGTATGACATCTTTCTGCACTAGCACCAAAAGAGATCATACTAACAGAAATGTGATGAAAGGAACTTTTGGTCGTGTTTAGGGGTCAGCAACACCATGGGGAACGGGAACTTTGGTAACAGAGATTAATTGTGGTCAGCCCTCGAGATATTCCACAACTGGACACTTTGGCTAACCTGTCTTGCAGCTATTTAGGTTGCCTGTCAGTCTGTTGTAACAGATACTTTTCCGACTCTGGGTGGAGAGAGCCCCTGGACCTAAGAAAACTGACTCAGCACACAAATATCACAAATCATTAATGGCTGTGAATATTACTAATTGTTGCTATTTTCCAAGGTATGTTCTTGTCCCCATGATCTGTACTCATAAGAGTGGTTTTGGAGGGTGTAGCTTGAAAGGCTTAGCAAACTGAATTATTAATAATTTGAAGACAAACACACACAAAACAGATGTCTAGAGTAAGGTTTATTTGGTGTTACATAACTGCATACAGAATTTGATGAGAAGTTTACTGTACTGTCACTGATATCAGACCTTGTATTCAAATCGCAGTTATATTCCCTGGTGAGTAGCATTCTTTACACCTTCCAGATAGTTACCAAGTACACTCACATCGCTGTCACTTAATGGCTGCTCCCTCCTCTCTGTGAGCAATCCTAATTTTAAGATCTGAAAAAAAAGATGTGACAGCTCATCTAGAAGATTAACTCTCTGCCTTTTTCACCTGTCATTTGTAACTTGCAGTCACGCACTGATACTTGAGTTCACTGGTAAGTCGTCAACATGGCTCTAATTAAAGGTTCTTAATATAGCGATTAATTATACATCTACATTTCCTCCACTAGTTATCAGGGTGGTATAATTTTTTTCCGTTCTTAAAAGTTGTAATTAAGATTTTTTTTCTTCAGTTTTTTTGTATTCTTTCTCACTGTTTTACCCCTTTACTGGCCAATTTGTAACCTCCCATTATCATACTATCCAACTCCAACAAGGTCAGGGCACTCTGCAGCACAATGCTCTCGGCAGTTGACATCAGTGACAATCTAACAAGAGATCGGTTTTCACAATGTCAGGTTAATCCCTGCAGGTTTTCGTCTCCCTCAACACCAATTCCAACCACCTCCCCCCACCCCCTCCACGCCCTCCCAACCACCAGCAGTACTACCAACCCCCTCTCTTCACTCCTGTAGGAAATGGGAATGCTTTGTCATAATAAAGTGCTTCGTCTAGCAGCCTGGCTAAGAATTAGTGAATCTGTGTCACTGATGGGAACTGAGGCAGAATGCCATTGAAGCTGTAATCCAAATACTTACTTTATGAATAACCTTACAATACTGCTGCCATTGCCAGCCTGCTTCAGCTTCTGTTTTGCTGGAGGAAAAAAAATGGTTTCTTTGTATTATATAACAATGATTACATTACAACAGGGAATATGTTCCATAAATACTTCATTGGTTGTAAAGCACTTTGGGACATTCTAAGGTTATGAAAGGAGTTACATAAATACAAGTCTTTCTTTTTATGTTTATATTAAATTCAGTTCATGCGACATGTCTTTCACTGAAAGCTAATTTTAAGTAGTTGCAGTACTTACAGCTCCTGTAGGTGGCAATCTGATAGATAAGTTTCAGGTGACGTGACACGACAATTAGTTTTCATTTTAGACTTTGAGTACATGCATCTAAGATTATCCAAACTGAAAACCGGGTTCCCACAAAATTCTTCCTGAATTTCCTTCACCTTCCAATTTTTCTCAGTTGGCTGAAATAACTAATATCCAAAATAAGGATTTTAAACATTTTTGCTCTAAATTACACACTTCCCAATAATCTGGTTATATGTATTCATTGAATTGCTTTTGCATATCCCAAATAGCTTGATGCATTGTTTTACCTGAAGTATTGAACCTTGTCCAAAATTCCAGTCTGGAAATGTTTGCCCTGCCCTGCAGCTTTCCTTAAAATAATTTGGGAACAAAAGGATTTGAAGAATTTTACTGGTATAACATCTGCCTTGAGTTTTTATTTAAAGAGTGTGGTTCTATGTTCGGAGATAGTAGGAGCTGCCAATGCTGGGGAATCTGAGATAACAAGGCGTGGAGCTGGATGAACACAGCAGGCCAAGCAGCATCAGAGGAGCAGGAAAGCTGATGTTTCGGGTCCTTCTTTTCTGAAGAAGCGTCCAGAACCGAAACATCAGCTTTCCTGCTCCTCTGATACTACTTGGCTCTATGTGTGAGCATTTATTCTCTGGGTGAAAGAGCAAAAATTATAGGGTTCTGATTATACATCTCCTATAGTTTTGTGAATGTGAATCCTTCAACCTGCTCATATGTAGAGTGCCTAATTTGTAAGGATGTACTAATCCTGTTGGCAACCGTATTGATGGGATTTTCTCTTTGCCTCATACATCTTTTGTCCAGTAGTGGTTCTTCAAAAGATGCTGCAGCAACAAGAAGACACATTTCAAAACACTTTAATAAAATTTACATTAAGCTACTGTTTAGAAGATAAAGCGTATGGGGTGGTGTCTCTGTTTGCTTTGAATGCATGTGCCTCTCTATTCTGTCTTCCTTTTGAGCTCTTTAAACTTATCGTATATCAATCTAAGAGAGAAATTAGAGCAAGTGAATGAGACTCAGTGACCGAATCACAGAGAAACAAGAGAGAAGTGAGAGAATGTAAGTTACCTTCTTCATTTAATGTTACTTCGATTTTGAAGGCAACCAATTATCTCAGTTGTAGTAGGAACTGCAGAAGCTGGAGAATCCGAGACAACAAGGTGTAGAGCTGGATGAACACAGCAGGCCAAGCAGCATCAGAGGAGCACGCTGCTTGGCCTGCTGTGTTCATCCAGCTCCACACCTTGTTGTCTCAATTATCTCAGTCTTTTTGTTGACAGTAAAAGTCAATCTAATTATACCTTTGAATGAAGGATTCTAATTTACAAAACCTGTGAGATAGAAGGACCAAGAAAGAAAAGTGATAAATAGATGAAAGGATGGACAGTTGCTTTCTTTGCCTAATTTGATTTTCTAAAGTAAAAACCTACAAACAAACAAAGCCCGTTTGAGTAAAACAGACAGGAAGGCAGGGGAAAAAGGCACAGAAAATCTGGTTGAGGGCAGGGGGCCTTTGACGTATAAGCACCTGCTCTTAGGGAGCGATAAAGAAGGAGAATGGAAATGGGGGGATGTGTTGATGTGATATACTGTGAGCCGAGAATAGAGGGTGAAATAGATATTTCATTACAAGATAATTGATCTGAAACATCAACTTTATTTTCTCTACAGAAGCTGCTTGACCTGCTGAGTACTTCCAGTATTTTGTCTTTTCATTTCAGATTGCCAGTATCTCCTGTATTTTCCTTTGTATAAGAAAACAACAAATGCTGGAGTTCTCTGCAGGTCAGACAGTATCCATGGAGAGAGAGCAAGCTAACGTTTTGACCCCAGATGACTCTTCAACAGAGATGAAGTGAAGTGTGGCAGGGTTGGGGGGGCAACATTTATACTATAGTCCAGGGAGGGCGGGGTGTGCGATGTAGGGTGCAGTTGAAGAAAGGATGTTGATAGTTCAGATTAAGTGATCAGAATGTGAGAATGGCAGAACAATGGTGTGTCTACCTGCCAGACTGGGAAGAACAGACAGTGCCACTGGTCTGGATGGAGGGTAGAGAGGACATGATGATAGAGAACGTAACAAGTAAAGCTAAAAGAAAAGGAAGGAATGGAAGAATGTAACAAGTAAACAGAAAAGAAAGGGAGGAAATGGGATTTCGTTCACAATTTGAAGGTGCTGAACTCAATATTAATTCCAGGAGGCTGTTAAGTGCCTAGTATGAAGATGAGATGTTATTCCTCCAGTTTGCACTGTGATTCACTGGAGCACTACAGCATGCCCAGACATGTGAGCATGCAAGCAGGACACTGTGTTAAAATGACCAGGTATGGGAAAGTCGGGGTCATGCTTGCACACGGCCTGGGGGAGTTCTGCAAAGCGGTCACCCAATCTGCATTTGGTTTCTCCAATGTAGAGTAGGCCACATTGCGTGCAGTGAATACCATACACAAGATTGGAGGAAGTACAGGTGAAATGTTGCTTCACTTGGAAAGACTGTTTAGGCCCTTGGATGGTGATCAGGGAGGAAGGAGGTGAAGGGGTGGTGTAGCACCTTCTGTGGTTACATGGTTAGGTGCTGTGGGGCTTAAGCTGAACTATTAACATCTTTTATCCACCAGTACCCTACCCCCACCACCGCACCCCAACAACAGCATAAATGCTGTCCCCTTCACACTTCACTTCAGCTCTGACGAAGAGTCATCTAGACTTGAAACGTTAGCTTCCTGGCTCTCCATGGATGCTGTCTGACCTGCTGTGGTTTCCAGCATTTGTTGTTTTCGGTACAGATTCCAGCATCTGTAGTAATTTGCTCCTCCATTCTTAGGAATTTTGTTTACCTTGTATAAGACCATGTTTGAGGCTTCTGACTCATCCAATGCAATAATGATTTGCCAATTTGCACATCTGAGAAAATATGTTTTGTTTCATTGCCCAGTCTAGGTGGGGTATCCGATTCTAGTAACAACAGCCTAAATCTACATACCATTCTTATTATAATAAAAGGCTGTGCCTGCACCTCTAAGTTGCACAAAGAGCACACTACGCTCTAACATTGTACAACATGACGGAAGGCAGAAAAGGAAATGGTGCAGCCAGAATTGCAAATAATGGAATTCAGGACTTGGAGGCCTGAACTACCCTGAGCCACACTGAGGAAAACTGAAGGGGTTACAGGAAGGTGGGGAAGAACATGTGAGGAGCAGGTCCTATCTCCAGGTTGGGGAGGGCCTGGCGATGAGCTGACGTCACTACATAAGAATGTGGGCACATCAATGATACACACACAGTCACCTCCTGCAGCTGTCATGGCCAGTTGACATCATGGGCCATGCCTGGAGGCCGTTTTGACATTTGAGATAATCGCTCTGATAATAAGATGTCCCAAATAATTCACAGAAGTGTTATTAAATAAGGAAAGGGAAAACTAAATCTTTGGAAGTCCAATGAATATGGCTTGATGAACATTCACACCAGGTTAATGTGTGGCTCACAGAATGCACAGCTAGCTTGCAGTTCTTAAAGGCAAATTCCACTCAGCCTTCAGTCACTGGTGGACAATTGTCTCCAAAGATTTTGGGAGGAAGATTATTTTTGGTGTAGCATGCTCCATTTCCCTGACATGGCACAGGGGGGCTTCATTCCAGGGAGGCGTAAAGTTGGCGAGAGGTGATGTTTCCACAGGATGTTCAGAAGACCTATGCAGTGAAGAGAATGGGTGCGGGTAGCCTCAGAGGTTAATTCAAAGCATTACACTCTGAGACTCTGACTGCAATTCCAAAAAATTTTCAATGTTGTCACGCATGGTTAGTAAATACATCTTCAAATATTATGTCTTACCCAACCACACTACCAAGCACCCACACTGCTCATTGTATTGCAGACCTATCAACACAGATCTGGTTATTTTTGTGTTTCACAGGATGCAACTATCACTGGCTAGACTAGTATTTACTTCCTAAACCTTTAGAAGGTGGCAGTGAGTCATCCTCTTGAACTACTGCAGTACATCCACAGTTATATCTACAGATCTGGTAGGGTTGGGGAGTACCAAGTCTTTTGATCCAGTGAAAATCCAGGAACAATGACATAGTTCCAAGCAGGATAATGTGGCTTGGAGAGGAACTTGCACTTGTTAGGGGTGTTACTATGTAGCTGGTGCTCTTGTTTTTCTAGGGCCTGAAGGTCACAGGTTTAGAAAGTATGACGCAGAAATCCTGGCGGATTGTTGTACTGAATCTTGTAAATGGTACACGCTATTGCAAATGTGTGTTGGCATGGAGCATGTGAATATTTAAGGATATAGACTGGGTGCCAATCAAGTGGACTCCTTTATCCTGGCTGGTGTCAAACATTTGAGTATTGTTGGAGCTGCACTTATCCAGGCAAATAGAGTGTTGCATCACATTTCTGATTTGTGCCTTGTAGATGGCAGATATGTGATAGTCCTTCAGGAGGTAATTCCCAGCCTTTGACCTGCACTTATTGCTGCTGTATTTATATGGCTAGTCCAGTTCCATATGATCGATGGGAACCCCCAGGATATTGATGATGGAGGATTCAGTGATCATAATAATATTGAATCTCAATAGGAAATAGTATGTTTCTCTCTTGTTGGTGGTGATCAATGCCTGAGACTTGTGTGGTACAAAAGTTACTTGCCACTTATCAGCTCAACTCTGAATATTGTTCAGATCCTACTGCATTTGGACACAGACTGTTTCAGTATCTGAGGAATCATGAATTATTCTGAGTATTGTGTAACCATCAGTGAACATCCCTACTTTTGATCTAATGATTGAGAGAAGGTCATTGATGAAACAATTGAAGATCTGGAGAACCCAAACTGAGCATCAGTGAGGTTTTTGCTGTGTCAGTCTTGCTTCATAGCACTGTCAATGATACCATCCATCACTTGCTGGTGGTTGAGAGCAGACTGATAGAACAGTAATTAGCTAGATTGGATTTCACTTGCTTTTTTATGGATAGCACATAGTTGAACAATTTTCCATTGTGAGGTAATACTGGAACAGCTTGGCTGTGTGTATGGATACTGGCGAATATGTTTTTAGTACCATTATTGGGATTTTATTAGCTCCCAAAGTCTTTGCAGTATCCAATGCCTTAAATGATTTCTTAATGTCATGTGTAGTTAACGAAATTGCTGAGGACTAGGGTTTGTAATGCTAGGGACCTCAGGTGGTCATTGAGATGTATCATTCACTTGCACTTCTGCCTGAAGGTTGTTAACAAATGCTTCAGCCTTAACTTTTGCTCTGATGTGCTGGGTTTTCTCATCATTGAGGATGGGGATATTCATTGAGCCTCCCACTCTAGTTAATTATTTAATTGGACACATCTTTCATGACTTAATGTAACAGGACTGCAATCTTGGGTTTAATCCACTGATTGTTGGTTTAATAGCTCTGTCTATTGCATGCTACATTCATTGTTTAGCATGCAAGTAGTCCTGTCTTGAAGTTTCACCTGATTGGCACCTTATTTTTATTTATGATGGTGCTGCTCCTGGCATGCCCTCCTGGGCTAATCATTGAACTAGGTTGATCCCCTAGCTGGTTGGTTATGGTAAAATAGGGTACACGTCAAGCAGAGAGTTGCAGACATGATTGATTACAGCTTGCCTTGCTGTTGATGACCCACAGGATCCCATGTCTGGTATTCAGATGCTGCACATCAGCCTCACACACTTTGCACTGTTGTAAGCCTCACGTCACAGGTCCAACATACATCCTGTGGTACAGTTATTTCAGGTACATCTCTCAAACAAATTGCAACACTGTGACATTTTTCCCTCTCTCTTGCGGGAACTGCTCACACATACAAGAGGCGGCAGCCGAAAGTTGACAGAGGATAAGTATGTCCGTAGTTAACATTCTCTTGGTGGAGATCCTGCACTAAACTATTGGCAAGCAATGACTGAGGGTGTGCAAATGAGGTCATTACGAGATTCTAAGATGACAGTTTGTTTCTGCATTATGCACCTTTTCAAATCCCACCTACCCTCATCTTGCTATGAAGCATGAAGTGCTAGCTGCATGCAGTGTGACCATAGACCATAGACCACTTGCTTTCCAACAATCCTTTTCCTCATCTTAGCCTGCCTCTTCTGTACTTGTGCAGTCCACCACAACATCACTAAGAAGTAAGAGATAACAGAGAAATGACCATTGTATTTTGCCTCATATTCCCACAGACCTTCTCAGGTATTGGCTCTGCATATCTTTAAAGGGTAGTTTAGATTCAGAATTCATTTTTGGTTAGCATGTGTGCCAGTTTCTTAATGGTGAGGTCACTGACATGTTTCACTATGGATGAAACAATTGAAAATCTGGAGAACCCAATCTGAGCATCAACGAGGGTATTGCTGTGTAAGTCTTGCTTGATAGCACTGTCAGCAACACCATCCTTCAATTGCTGATGATCGAGAGTAGACTGACAGAACGGCAATTAGCTAGATTGGATTTCTCCTGCTTTTTAGAGGACTTAGATAAGGACTTAAATGTCTCGATTTTACAGGAGGAGGTAGTGGGCATGGGAAATTGGACCAAGTGGTCTGGGGACAGTTACCTGCAGAAAACAAAGGTATGTTTGGAGCAGTGACAGGCATCCAAGGAGGAAATAGTGAGAATATAAGGCAATTATGTTTTTAATTCATTCATGGGACATGGGCATTGATGGCTGGCTTGCATTTATTGCCCATCCCTGGCTGCCTTGGAGAAGTCAGAGCGTCATAGGATCATAGAGTCCTTCACCACAGAGACAGGTCCTTTGGTCCAAACTGGTCCATACCGACTAAAATGTCTATCTATGCTAAGCCCATTTCCCTGCACATGGCCCATATCCTTCTAAACCTTTCCTATCCATGTATTTGTCCAAATGCCTTTTAAATGTTATCAATCATTTCCGCTAGCAGTTCATTCCATATTCGTACCACCCTCTGTGTAAAAAAATTGCCCCTCAGGTTCCCGTGTATTCTTTCCCCTCTTACCTTAAACTTGTGTTCTCTAATCCTTAATTACCCAACCCTGGGAAAAAGACTGGATACCTTTACCCTATTCATGCCTTTCATGATCTTCTACACTTCTGTAAGATGCCCCCCTCAGTCTCCTACGCTCTAAAAAAAGGTCCTAACTTGTCCAACTTCTCCCTATAACTTAGTCCCTTGAGTCCTGGCAACATATTTATAAATTTCTTCAGAACTCTTTCCAGTTTAATAACATCCTTCCTATAGCAAGGTGACCAAAATTGAACACAATATTCCAAGTGCGGCCTCATCAATGTCATGTACAACTGCACCATATCTTCCCAATTTCTATACTCAATAACCCTAACCGATCAAGGCCAATGTACCAAAAGCATTCTTCACTGCCCTGTCTACCTGTGACTCCACTTTCAGAGAACCATGCAGCTGAACTCCAAGGTCCCTCTCTTCCACCACACTCCTTAAAGCCCCACATTTCTCGGCCCACTTCCCCAGCTGATCAAGATCCTGCTGCAATTTCCGATAACCTTCCTTACTATCCACGATACCCCCTATTTTAGTGTCGTCTGCAGACTTACTAACCATGCCTTGTACATTCTCATCCAAATCATCGATATAGATAACAGGCAGCAATGGGCCCAGCAGTGACTTCTGAGGCACACCACTAGTCACAGGCCTCCAGTCAGACAAGCATCCTTCCAGTATTACCCTCTGCTTCCTATCATCAAGCCAATTGTGTATCTAATTTGCCAGCTCTCCCTGCATTCCATGTGATTTAACCTTCTAGAGCAGCCGACCATGTGGAACCTTATCAAAGGCCTTACTAAAATCCAAATAGACTTTGTCTACTGCCCTGCCCTCATCAACCTTCCTGATCACTTCATCAAAGAACTCTAACAAATTTGTGAGGCATGATCTCCCATACACGAAACCATGCTGACTACTCCTAATCAAACCCTGTCTTTCCAAAAGCATGAATATCTTATCCCTTAGAATCTTCTCAAGTAACTTACCGACCACAAATGCCAGGCTTACTGGTCTATAATTCCCAGGGTTTTCTTTGCAGCCCTTCTTGAATAAGGGTACAAAGTTTGCTACCCTCCAGTCTTCCGGGACTTTACCCGTGGCTAACGATGATGCAAATACATCAGCCAGGGCTCCTGCAATTTCTTCCCTAGTCTCTTGCAGGGTTCTTGGATACATCTGATCAGGACCTGGAGATTTATCCAACTTCATACATTCTAATGCTTCCAACACCTCCTGTAATGTGATATGTGCTGTCCCCAAGATATCGCCGCTATCTTCCCCAAGTTCCCAAGTCTTCATGTCTTTCTCCATGGGAGAAGTATTCATTGAGAACCTTGCCCATCTCCTGCGATTCCACACATAGATGTCCACTTTGGTCATTGAGGGATTCTAGTCTCTCTCTAGTTATTCTTTTTCCTTTAACATACTTAAAGAATCTCTTTGCGTTCACCCTGATCTTCTCAACCAAAGCTATCTCATGCCCCCTTTTTGCTCTCCTGATTTCCTTCTTCAGTAAGCTCCTGCATCCCCTATATAGCTCCAGGGAATCCCTTGATCCCAGCTGCCTGCTCCTGAGTCATACCTCCTTCTTTTTTCTGATCAAAGCCTCAATATCTCTTGTCATCCAGGGTTCCCTACTCCCGCCAACCTTGCCCTTTACTCTCACATGAACCAATAGACCTTGAACACTAGTTATCATACTTTTAAACATCTTCCACTTGCCAGAGGTCCCTATTGCCTGCAAACAAACTGCTCCAGTCAATCCCTGCAAGCTCCTGTCTAATTCCATCAAAATTCACCTTGCCCCAATTTAGAACTTGAACCTATGGACCAGTATTGTCTTTTTCTATATCTATTTTAAAATTAATAGAACTATGGTCACTGGTCCCAAAGTACTCCCCCACTGTCATCTCAGTCACCTGTCCTGCCTTATTTCCCAAGAGTAGGTCAAGTTTTGCCCCTTCCCATGTAGGATCCTCTATATACTGCTTAAGAGAATTTTCCTGAGCACATTTAACAAATTCCACCCCATCGGAGCCCTGAACAAAATGGCAGTCCCAGTCTATGTTAGGAATATTAAATTCCCCTACTTTGACAACCCTATTGCACCTGCAAGTATCCCCAGTCTCCCTGCATATTTGTTCCTCTAATTCCTGTTGACTATTTGGGGGCCTATGGTACGACCCAATAATGTCACATCCCGTTCTTATTTCGTAGCGCCACCCATATAGTCTCACTGGACGATCATTCAGTTATTTCGTTTCTGACTACTGCTGTGATACTCCCCTTAATCAAAAATGCAACACCCCCTCCTCTCTTTCCTCCATCTCTGTCCTGCCTAAAGCACCTGTACTCCGGTACGTTAAGCTGCCAGTCCTGTCCCTCCCTTAGCTATGTTTCTGTAATGGCTATAATACCCCAGTCCCACGTACCTATCCATGCCCTGAGTTTATCGTCCTTACCTGTCAGCCCTCTTGCATTGAAATAGATGCAATTTAATCCAACAGGCATTCCTGTCCTGGAAGGTGCTGGTGAGTTGTCTCCTTGAATTACTGCAGTCTAGGTGCTGTAGGTTGACCCACAATGCCGTGAGGAAGGGAAAACCAGGATTTTGTCCCAGTGACGTTGAAGCAATGGTGATTTATTTCCAAGTCAGGATGGTGAGTGACTTGGAGGGTAACTTGCAGTTGGTGATGTTTCCATGCATCAGCTGCCCTTGTCCTTCTAGATGGAGGAGGTTGTGGGTTTGGAAGGTGCTGTCTGAGGATCTTTTGGTGAATCTCTGTAGTGCATCTTGTCTTGTGGATAGTACACATTGCTGATCCTGACCATTGGTGATAGAGGGAGTAGATGTTTGTGGATATGGTACCAATCAAGAGGCTGTATTGCCCTGGATGGTGTCAAGCTTCTCATGTGTTGTTAAAGCGGCATCCATCCAGGCAAATGGGGAATATTCCATCACACTCCTGACTGTGCCTTGTAGATATGGACAGGCTTTAGGGAGTCAGGAGGTGAGTTACTTGCTGCAGTATTCTAGCCTCAGACCCACTCTTGTAGCCACAGTGTTTATGTGGTGAATCCAGGTGAGTTTCTCATCAATGGTAACCCCCGGGATGTTGCTTGACAAATCTGTGAAAGAGCTCTCCCAATTTTGGCAGTGACCCCCAGATGTTGATAAGGAGGACTTTACAATGCGGACAGGGGTGTTTCTGCCATTGGCTTTTTTCCAGTGCCAGATGGACTGTCTGGTTTTATTTCTGTGTTGATATTTCGTAGTGATTGATACAACAGAACTGCTTGCTAGGCCATTTCAGAAAGCAGTTGAGAGTGAACCACATTGCTGGATCTGGAGTCACACATCAGCCAGACCAGGTGAGGATTGCAGATTTCCTTCCCTGAAGGACATTAGTGAGCCAGATGAGTTTTTCTGACAATCAACTATGGTCATTAGTAATTCTTAATTCCATATATTTTTCATTGAATGTAAATTCCACCACCAGCCATGGCAAGATTTAAACTTGGGTCCCCAGAACATTAGCTCAGTTTCTGGATTAACAGCCGAGTGAAAGTACCACTAGGCAATCACCTTCCTATAAAGATAAAAGGTAGGACCAAGATTGGAGTGTTCTAGATGTCAAGGTATATGAATATTAGGATTTATCGAAAAGATAACCTTATGATAGACACTGAGGGTTCAATATGTCAGAGTCCCTAGGAGTGTATAAAAGTACAGAGGGCAACTGAAAAAAGATTAGGAAAACTAAGAGGGTACATGAGAAAACATTGGCACTTAGAATAAAGGAAAACCCAAAGTGATTTTTTACGAAAAATGTACAAAGAGCAGGAGAATAATTAAATGTAGGGTCCATTAGGACCATTGAAGTAATCTGTGTGTGGACCAGGAAGACAATGGCATAGATCTCAATGAATACTTTCTGTTGGTCTTCACAATGGAAAGGGTGAAACAAAAACAGAAATTGCTGGAAAAGCTCAGCAGGTCTGGTAGCAGCCATGGAAAGAAATCAGAGTTAATGTTTCGGGCCCAGTGACTCTTCCTCAGAACTGATGGTAGCTAGAAAAATGTTGTTTTTTTATAGAACATAGAACATAGAACAATACAGCGCAGAACAGGCCCTTCGGCCCTCGATGTTGTGCCAACCTGTGAACTAATCTAAGCCCATCCCCCTACACTATCCCATCATCATCCATATGTTTATCCAAGGACTGTTTAAATGCCCCTAATGTGGCTGAGTTAACTACATTGGCAGGCAGGGCATTCCACGCCCTTACCACTCTCTGAGTAAAGAACCTGCCTCTGACATCTGTCTTAAATCTATCACCCCTCAATGTGCAGCTATGCCCCCTCGTACCAGCCGACATCATCATCCTAGGAAAAAGACTCTCACTGTCCACCCTATCTAATCCTCTGATCATTTTGTATGTCTCTATTAAATCCCCTCTTAGCCTTCTTCTCTCCAATGAGAACAGACCCAAGTCCCTCAGCCTTTCCTCATAAGACCTTCGCTCTCTTCTGCACCTTTTCCAATGCTTCCACATCCTTCCTGTAATGGGGAGACCAGAACTGTACGAAATGCTCGAACGGAGGCCGCACTAGCGTTTTGTACAGTTGCAGCATGACATCACGGCTCCGGAACTCAATCCCTCTACCAATGAAACCTAACACACCGTATGCCTTCTTAACAGCACTATCAACCTGGGTGGCAACTTTCAGGAATCTATGTACCTGGACACAAAGATCCCTCTGCACATCCACACTACCAAGAATCTTTCCATTGACCCAGTATTCTGCCTTCCTATTATTCTTCCCAAAGTGAATCACCTCACATTTATCTGCATTGAACTCCAAAAGATAGGATAGGGTGGGAAGAGGGGGTAAGGAATAAACTATTGGTGAAGATAGGGTCCAAAGAGAAAGAAGAACAGTTGGACAGACAAAGGAGTGGATAACAGTCAGCCTAGGAGAATGAATAGCCACTAATAGGGACTATTGGTGGCTAACAAAGTGATGTGTTTAATACCAGATCATATGATGACAAGGCCTGGTATGTGGGGTTTGGGATAAGCAAATGAGAGAAAGTGTGCCTCAAGCCCTAAAATTGATGAACTCGACATTGAGTCCAGAAGACTGTGGAGTTCCCAAGCGGAAAATGAGGTGCTGTTCTATCAGCTTATGCTGAGCTTCACTGGAGCACTGCAGCAAGACTGAGACAGAGATGTTGACCAGGAAAGAAGGTGGTGAAGCAGCAGGCAACTGGAAACTCAGGCTCATTTTTTTGCGGACAGAACACAGGCATTCAGTGAAGTGGCCACCCAGTCTACACCTTGATTCCCCAACGTAGAGGAGATCACATTGTGAGCAGCAAATGCAGTAGACTAGATTGTGGGAAGTGCAGGTGAAGTACTGCTTCACCTAGATGGTATGTTTAGGCCCTTGCATACTGAGGAGGGAGGAGGTAAAGGGGCAGGTGTCACATCTTCTGTGGTTGCAGGGGAAAATTGCTGGAAAAGGATGATGCAGATATTGACATCAGGGTGGAGGACTGTCAAATAGTAGAAGAAATTTGCATAGAAAATGTAGGTACTAGAAAGTTTAACAGTCTTAACAGTGGATAAATTCACAGGTCCAGATGAGATGTTCCCAGGCTGTTGAGGGAGGAGATATCAGAGGCCCAGGCACTGGTTTTCAATGCTCTATGAACACAGGTGGTGTGCCAGAGGACTAGCAGATGGCTAACTTTACCCTATTATTAAAAACTGCAAGGAAGGGATAGACCAGGAAATTACAAGCCAGAAAACCTAACTTAATTTATAGTTAAGTTGTTAGAAAGAATTCCTAGGGAGAGAATACATCAGCACTTGGAGAGATACAGATTAATCAGGGATAGTCGGCATGGATTTGACAAGGGAAGATCATGTTTTATGAAGTTGATTGAATTTTTTGAGGAGGTAAGCATGAGTATTAGTGAAGTTAATTATGCATTTGATGTGGTCTACATGGATTTTAGCAAGGCTTTTGGTAATGTCCCTCATGACAGTTTGGTCTAGAAAGTAAGTGCCCATGGGATCCAAGGCAAGCTGGCACATTGGATCCAAAATGGCAGAGGGATGATTTTGTGTCTTGAAGTCTGCTTCCGGTGGTGTCCCACAGGGTTTGGTGCTGGAGCGCTTGCTGTTTACGATGGACATAAAAGACTTGGATTTCAATATAGGGGAAATGATCAAGTTCATGATGACTTAAAAATTGGTAAGACGGTAAACTGCAGGAGCATACTGACAGACTGCTCCACTGAATAGAGCAGTGGCAAATAGAATTCATTGTGAAAATTGTGAGGTAATGCTCTTGGGGAGGACTAAGAATTATACTACGAATGGTAGTACCCTGGGCAGTACTGAAGATCAGAGGGACATTGGTATGCATATCCACAGAGCCCTGAAGGTAGCAGGGCAGATAGATAAGGTGGTTAAGGTGGCATTTGGATATTTGCCTTGATTAGACAAGGCATAAAATACAAGGTTATGCTGGAACTGTTTTTAACACTGGTTGACCACAACTTGAATATTGCATCCAATTCTGGTCACGATATTATAGAAAGGATGTGACTGCACTAGAGAGGTTGCAGTGGAGATTTACCAGAATGCTGCCTGGGCTGGAGGGACTGAACTTTGAGCAAAGATTGGATAGGTTTGGGGTTGTCTTACTTGGAGAAGTGAAGGCTGAACTGGGACCTGATAAGTTTATAAGATTATGAGGGACATAGATGAGATGGATAAGAAGGCACTTCTACCATTAGTAGAGGAGGCAATAAGCAAGGGACATTGATATAATGTAAGACGTAGAGAGCTAAGAGGAGACTTCAGGAGAATTCTTTTTCACACAAGGGGCAGTGGGAGTCTGGAACTCACTGTCAGAAAGGGTTAATGAATTAGAAACTCTCGTAATATTCAAGTAATATTTAGATATTCACTTACAGTGCCAAAGCCTCCAGGACTATAGGACAAGCGCTGGAAAATAGAATAAATATGATCAGATTTTTGTTGAATGGTATTGATACAATGGGGCAAATGACCTCCTTCTGTGTCTTAAACTACTATGAGAAATGAAGACCCTCTATTGGCATCCAGGGCCTCCTGACCTTCCTGATACATGAATCAGCTGTAGAAGTGGCAATGTCACTAATACCAACCTGGAAGAATCAGATGGCAAAGAAATTGAGAGTGATAATGAATGATGGTCACTGGCAGTGTCATCTTTGTCTTGCACTGCTGCTGCTGTTCCAGTTGGAGGAGATGGAATAGATTAGAAATCATCCCTTTGGTGAATAGTAGCTCCCAATATTGCTGTGGGCTAAGGTCGAGTGAAGAGAAATGCTCTTTAATTGTTCCATGTGGGAATGGCATTTTATTTGGAGCCCTCCACCTTCTTCTCCTGTACAATGCCTTCTTTCTCGGCTATCTCTGCTTCACCTCCATGTAGTTCTGTTCCCCATGCCAGTGATAGCTCCACAAGTGATAGCAAACTGTCTGCCAACATGATTTCGAAGTCCTGAGAAATGCGCAGCAGCACTCCCCTTCTGAATTCAACTACTTTTCAGAATTCCTCTATCAGCACATTATATGTTACTACCCCCCGAATCTGCAGCAGCCAAAGTTAACAGTACTCAAGTTGAGTAGTGTGAGGGTGGGAATGTCTTGGGGTTGGGGGTGGTGGGTGTTGAGGCTTCTCTTGTGGAACTGATTGCAGACAAAATATTAGGTTGGGCACCAAATCAAAGTGAGAGACTGGGTGACAGTCTGCCTGCTTTGCATGTCTCTGGTGCACTTACCCCACACCAGAGAGTTTCCATGTATTGCTGCACCATGTGGCTGGTACTATCAGTGGATCAGCTGCTATTTTCAGACTGTGATCTTCAGTAACACTGTGGAGCTGAATTTTGCAGCTCTCATTTTCAGAACTACACAGTTGCTCAAACTGAAGTTCATCCATCATCAAGACCTATTTTCAGCAACCAAACACAAACCACCTGCATTTTATTTGTTAACAGAAAACTCCACTGTGCAAGCATCTAATCTTTGTTTGGCTATGAATTTTGTATTCATCCTGAAGGTTATCTGATGATTTGCAATCATTGGGCATTATCCTCCTCTTTGAACACTTCTATCAGCTGCATAATTGTTCCATCTGTCTGTTTACCATCCTTTCCTTAATTTTCATGAAGCTCTCTTTAATTTACTCTGAGTCTCTATAGAATATGGAGGGAAAAACACACAGGATATTGGCAAAACAAAACATTCCTCTTTTTGACACTTTGTAGTTGACTGCTTGGCCTTGAATTCTGTCTGATGCCAGTTATATAGCTGTTTGTGTTTTCCAGCTGTTGTAGAGTTGTGCATCCTGCTGTCCACTAGGTGAGTGAATGTTAAATGGTAGACTAATGACAGACATACTCAATCTGCTGTTCTCTATCTCAGAGCTACATTTGCAAGATACAGGGAGAAAGCTTTGTTATGAATTAGTTAAATGGGAATGTGTCAACAGTTTTAAGTAACAATGAAATTATTTGTATTAAGCATGTTTACAGAAATACCAGCAATTATAATGGTATTTCAGTATATTCTAGTCACTGTATTCCATGTACAGTTCCCAACACTTATACAATCCCTGATTGTTATGGGCAGCTGTCTAATTTGGGCAACTAGCATTAAACATTTAGCATTGCCATGGAATATATTGTGGAAGCCTTCTATAATGAATCTCCCTGCTTCAAGTTATCCAATGCTGATTAATTTCTCATCATTCCCATCAGGAATTTATTGAGAGTTATTTTTTCTCTTCTCTCACTCTGTTTCCTTGCTGTGCCATTTCAGTCCTTTTCCTTCCAGTCAGGCAGGAAGGTAAATGCTGTAGGCCTCTAGATAATCATGTGTGAGGAGAGGACTGCTCATGGGCAATTTTTCGGAATAATCACAAGGACACCAGTTGATCGACAGAATGCTTGGATAAAACATGATTTGTTGGATGTTAGTTTTGCAACTCCCTCTTATACTCAGATGGCCTCCAGAGTGCCTCATGTCAGAAATGTACATGAGCACTATGGATGTTACTTTGCAAGCCTAAGGGCACTTACAGCACCCAAAAAATCCTTATTGATCTCAACATTGTAACTATTCAGGAATCCACCAAGTTATCCATGGTGGCAGAAGAGACCATGAATACTCACACTGAGTCAATCCTGAATGTACACCAATCGTACCTGGACAGGTTCAACACCTTAGGGTGTTTCAAAAGTAATACAATATTGTGTTGCAGAGATGATGCAATTCCACCAACTGATGTTCCCAGAAAGTGCAGTACACGTATACACAAAAAGCTTAAGTGTGAGTGGGATGGCTTGGAATGCAATGACAGTATTTGTCATGCGCATCACCACAAATTGCTGTTGTTCTGAAGAGAGATGACACAATGAGGATACATCTAGACCTGTGACATCTAATACTCTCTAAATAGATGCTCATTTAAGATTCCAACACTAGCCAATTGAATTCCAAGTTTGCAGGAGTGAATTTCTTATCCAACCTGGATGCCAAACATAAGATTGCTAAGGAAGTCACTAATACTATTTGGAAGATACTGCTTTCAGAGATTACCATTCAGTTTTTTCTTTCAGTTCAGATTAGCTTTTTCAGTCCAGCAGCATATGGACAAAATTACAGAAAGTGCAGCTGGATGTATGCACATTACCGACGATCATCACAATATTAGGATAACCAAAGAAGAGCATGATCAGAACTTTTACTCACTGGTTGCAGTAGCGCACTGCAAAGGTTTCATCCTCAACGGCAAGAAGCATTAGGTGAATGTATATCAGATCAGTGTGTTGGGCTCTCCATGTTCAGGTTGCAGATCCCATCCCAACCTAAACAAAGTACATACTCCACAAGACAAAGGAGATCTACAGAGATGCTTTAGATTCTTTAACTTCTTGGTAGTATACATTCTGAAGCTTCATCATCGAGAGAGCTCTGAAGGGAAGACATACTGTATGTATGTTTTAATCCCTTAAATAAGTGCTGTCAACTGTAAATTATATTAATGTAGCCCAAGAAAGAAGACAATCCTGGAAATTAATATTTCATAGAATGCATCTTGTAGACAGCAAACTGATGGTTTTTGAATGCAAAACCCTTTCTCATGCCTGATCCAATTAGTCCAAATTTGAGCATGAAATACTTACTTTGGTGTTTGGATCATGAGAAAGCATATCCAACACCATGGTAAGCAATTCATTCCAGAAAACGAAGATGTTTTGGCACAAACTATTGACAAATACACCACCCAGGGTACAACAACACCTGGTAAAAGTATAGCTTTAATGCCCACTACCAGCCTGATGTCAAAATGGTCACTTCAGAAATCCTGGGAAGTTGCTAAACCTGAACAAGGATTCCTATTTTTAACTGGAACCACAAGTAGGCAACATGGACATCTGGGTGAAAAATGCGTTCAAAGTTTATCTATTGTGTTTTGATCAACACAAATATGACCAAAGTGAGATCTTCACATGGGCGCCAGCAGTCTGAGCTGACAAGCTGGTAGCTCTCAGAAAGGGTAACACTGGGAACATCAATACTATCAATAGGACAGCAATGGAAATACTATCAAGCGTCAGGATGGCATCGTACCAATTATTGCAAACCATTAGAGGATAGGTTGTTCATTAAGTCTCCTTTGAACACTGATACTTACAGCCGAGATGGCAGCAGTCTGAGCTCATGTGACTTCAACTTGAACTTCCATTACAGCGCACAGCCTTTTTGTTTGTTCCTCAGATATGTGCGTGTCACTGGCAAGGTCAGCATTTGTTGTCCATCCCTAATTGCCATTTTGACAGAAGTTACTAGAGCCTACATTGGAAGCTGACATGTCTGTCTGATATAGTATCATGGTTGAGTCTACAAGTACATAAATGGACTTAACCATCACTTCCAAGAAACCAAAGGTGGCAACTGTACATCAGTGACACCTACATTAATACTTCATTGGTGTAATGGATCTACCTTATACTTACAAGGAGCCACTATTCTACCTGACACATAGAACATAGAACATAGAACAGGACAGCACAGTACAGGCCCTTTGGCCCACGATGTTGTGCCAACCTATTATCCTACTCTAATATCAAACTACCCTGCATACCTTACATTTTATTATCATCCATGTGCCTATCTAAGAGTCGCTTAAATGTCCCTAATGTATCTGACTCCACTATCACCACCGGCAGTGCATTCCACACGCCCACCACTCTCTGTGTAAAGAGCCTACCTCTGACATCTCCCCTAAACCATCCTCCAATCACCTCAAAATTATGCCCCCTCATAATAGTCATTTCGCCCTGGGAAAAAGTCTCTGGCTATCCACTCTATCTATGCCTCTCATCATCTTTACACCTCTATCAAGTCACCTCTCATCCTTCTTCGCTTCTATGAGAAAATCCCTAGGTCCCTCAACCATTCCTCATAAGACCTGCCCTCCAGTCCAGGCAGCATCCTGGTAAATCTCCTCTGCACCCTCTCTAAAACTTTGACATCCTTCCTATAATGAGGTGACCAGAACTGAACACAATATTCCAAGTGTGGTCTAACCAGGGTTTTATAGAGCTGCAGCATAACCTTTCGGCTCTTAAACTCAATTCCCCTGCCAATGAAAGCCAACACACCATACTCCTTCTTAACAACCCTATCAACTTGGGTGGCAACGTTCAGGGATCTGTGGACATGGATCCAAAGATACCCCTGTTCCTCCACAATGCCAAGAATCCTGCCATTAACCCTGTATTCTGCATTCAAATTTGACCTTCCAAAATGAATCACTTCACACTTTTCCGGGTTGAATTCCATCTGCCACTTCTTTGCCCAGGTCTGCATCCTGTCAAAGTCCCGTTGCAAGCTACAACACTATTCACAACTCCACCAACCTTCATGCCATCGGTAAACTTACTAACCCACACTTCCACTTCCACATCCAAGTCATTTATAAAAACCACAAAGAGCAGAGGTCCCAGAACAGATCCCTGCGGAACACCACTTGTCACCGAGCTCCAGGCTGAGCACTTTCCATCTACTACCATCCCCTGTCGTCTATTGGACAGCCAATTCTGTATCCAGACAGCCAAATTTCCCTGAATCCCATGCCTCCTTACTTTCTGAATAAGCCTACCATGGGGAACCTTAACATCTTTAGAAAGAAATGGAACACACCAGTAAAGTTGTTCTGATAGGTTCTGGAATGATTGAGGAAAGTAGCTCGCCTCTGGACTGCATGTAGGTTAGGAGAACAAAAGTAATTTGTTTCTGAGCACCAACATAGCTATGTTTTGTAGTCATTTTAATAGAGAGCAAAACATGTAATCATCAAATCAGTCTTCCATAATTTCCAGTCCAGTAACGTAATATCACAGTAAACTTGCTTCTAGACTTGGAGCTTTTCTGTAGTTCATGTGAAGCATTGATGACTCAAAGTAACTGAAACCACCATGCATGTAAACTCCACTTTACTTTGTGGCTATAATATTGCAATATTTACCCATTCAACTATAGTTGAAACATAAATAATTTCTAAGGAAGCAAATGAGTATTAGTAAAACCAGCCACTATTCAGGCCTTAGAGAATAAGCAAAGAAAGATAGATTAAAATATAAATGATAGATATTCAGGTCATAAAATTCTGCTGTTCAGTATTGTAATGCATTATCAACATATTCGTATGAAATTCCTTTGTTCACTATTTTAACAAAACTAAGTAACAATTTAATTGAAATAGCGAACAGAGGAATTTCACACCAATTCACTCCATTCATCAGCACAGTAGAAACAATGCTGGGTGGAAGTTCACCCACTTCAGAGAGACAAAAGTGTAAACAGAAGAGAAAATCAGAAAGAAAATAATGCAAGCAGTGGATGCAGTGACCTGGCAGTTTAGGTAAGAAGATAAAATATTTGTTGACATTATAGATTCATTTTTTTTAAAGGAAGAGTTAACTTTGCTTGACTGTCCCAAGATGGCAAAGATGGTATATCCTGCTCCTATGATGCTGCTTGGCCTGCTGTGTTAATCCAGCTCTGCACCTTGATATCTCTACTGTCAACATGTTAGGCTAACAGCTGCTGCTCCTATTCCTGCCCTTCATAATTCAGCAAAATAATCAATTCAGCAAAATAATCTTGGTTTTCAAAGAGTATTTTTAGATTTCTAAATTGTTTGCTGCATACTTCATGGCACCATCTGCAACTTCCATTTGGCCTCAGCTCTGTTATTCACTCTCCAATATTTATTATTCACTGTATAATTTGTAATTTGTGACTTATCAAATGTTCTACCTCCAGCTACCAGAGGAGTGAGGTGGTCAAGAGATTGGATACTGCTGGGGGAATAAACAAGTTTAGACAGGATAAAATGAGTTCAGATATTTAAAAAATGACATTAATTTAAATGCAACTGTATTAAATCAGGCCAACAGATGTGATGTGACACTTACCACTTACTCCTCAAACAAGCCCACATTGCAAGTGAACAGAACAAATTGTCTGTACCAGCATAATAGATTATTTTATTACTTACATCAACTAAGTTATTTTTCTTTAAAAAAGTTTCCGTAGCTGAGTCCCAAAAGACCATTTCAGTGTTGAATTTTGTACTCACTTTTTTCAGTTTGCGAATAACATACACTGATTAAATTTAATTCTAGTAAGTGGGCTATGTGCCTGGCAGGGATTTCCCTGGCTTAAAATTTTGACCTCTGGGTTCAATATTTTTGTCCACATTGAGTAATAAAACAACCTCCAGTCTTGCTTGACACAAGAACAAGTTTATTTGACTTTTCCCGAGGGGGTGGCTTGAGCACACCGCATAAAACCAGAAAACAAACAAATACTGTGAGTTTAAACCTTCTCTGAAGCCTTCTATCTCTGCCTACTTGGCAGTGGATATTGAACAAAACTAAATGCATGAAAGTCAAGATTATAACACGGACATTTATTGTAGCCATTATAAGCTGTAAAATATGATTTTGTAAATATAAAAAAAGACATGTTGAAAGTCAGCATTTTTCCTCTTTCATATGCAGTGGGGAAAAACACATCAGAGGTACAATATTCAATAAATATAATAAACATCCCTATGAAACAAATTGTTCATAAACTACCTCTTTAATTTTTTAGAGTTTCTGAACCATATATTTTCTTATTAGTTCTGAGCCTGCTGGGTTTCTTGGATGGATGGGGTATGTCAGAGACGGAATATAATGTAGCAGCTTTATGAATTATTTCTGAGAAGGGAAGCCTATTACAGCTGTCAGGAGGATGATGATATTAAACCATCACAGTTCAGCTGGTGCCACCCTCCCCCTACATCCATCATTTCCTCTCATAGCAGTTACAACTCACACCATCTCCTGTTGAGAGATTTCTAGTACCAAGACAAATACTGCCCTTTCTTGAGACCATGAAACATTTAGTGTTTCATTTTGGATCATGGCAGATGCCAGGAACAAATAGCCTAATGAATCTCACTTATTGTCTCTGTGAGTTTTAAGTAATCCCGTTGAAGAGCAAATCTTCTATTTAATTTCTCCACTTTCTTTCATGCACTATCACTTTTAGCCCCCACCCACTTCCATTTATTATTTTGTGAGAATGAGCAGAAAAATATTCAAGGCGTACCCTGAGGTAGTAATAATGTTCTGTTGCAAGTCAGCAGCAAACCTATGAGATTCGTTAAAGAGTAATGGAAAAACATGTTGATGTAAGGAAGCTTAAACTGTGTGAAAGAGCACACCAGTTGTGACCCTGTACCTCTGCTGGATCTGCACAGTTTTATTATTTGAAGCCAGTCTTGTCTGTCACCCACCCATCACTAGGGAGTTCTGCCACTCCTCATTTAGGCTTAGGGAACTAACTATGAACAAGTAGCTCATCCAACACGATTGAGTAGCATCATCAGCTTTGCACCACTGAAGCACATGCTCTGTCAGATCAATAACAAGCAACAATGAAGGTGCCTATGAAAATGCCACAGCTCAGCCTGGCTCATTACCCCTTCCCATTCCGTCTCAGAGATAAAACCTGGGAGAAAGCTGAGATTAGAGAAAAGGTGGCAGAACAGAATTTAAATAAATGCAGCGTACTGGGTGTGTACTTATAGGATGTTCGATCCATAACACAGAATTGTGACAAATATTGTCACTTTGTGCCTCAACTGATCAAAATCTATGCATCGTGACATGATGTACTTTTAGTGCACTCTATTGCAACATTCTCTTTAATTGGTTTATGGTGAATTGGAATCACAGGCCCGAGAGGAATTTCCACACCCAAGTGAAGGACTTCACTGAGGTGAGAGTTTTTGAGGGAGATGTGAGGAGGGGGGAGGGCTGGGGACTGAAGGAAAAATGCAGGGAAGTGTGGTTGACAGTATAATTTACCATTCATGAATGAGCAAGAGTGCATAACTAATGAGTGCTGTGAATTATCTGACTCCTTCCCGTAAGTGAAATTCAAGGCAGATTATGTTGCCAATCAGTATTGTTCTTTTCATTCCTTGGAAGTGATGAAGAAATTGGAAAATGTAATAATCCAAGCCAGTCTGCATCTACACAATAATGACAATTTAGCATTTATTTACTCTAAAAAAAGCACTTTTGATATTTGCAATGCAATTCACTAATTTCAAATTCCATAGGATGTAATTTTAAAAAGGATATCACTCACATATCCTGAGTTAGAATTTCTACATTTATCATCAGCTACTTTTGCGACATGGCAGATCATATTTTTTACAATTTTTATCTAAATATGTTTGCAGTTTAGTTGAACTGAAGACAGTTCTTTCATGAACAGCAAAGCTCCATTATTTTGATACACAATATACAATTGTTACATGGACACACAGCTAACAGAAGATTTCGCACCTTTAGCTGCCACATATGAAGTCAGTGCAATTAATTATGTTTTTCTTTGTGTGGAATAATCAATGCTGCAGATCAGAAGTGTGGGTAATGAGTTAACTTTGGAGTTGCTGACATTAAAAGCTACTGCAGCACTGAGCAGCCAGGTTCCCTTTTTTGTGCCTTGTCCTTACCCTTTTGAAGGGTAAGGTAATTAAGGTAATAGGATTCCAGAATACTGAAAGTAGGCATTCAAGCTAATAGGCAGTTCCTACCTACAATAGAAAATCATTGTTCATCACCCAGTGTGGATGTGTACATTAACTGATATGTACAATAAAATGAGCTTGGCTGTTATTGACCTATCGAAATATGCAGTACAGACATGTTTGTAGCTGTCTAGCCAATAAATTACATTTTGTCTCAGTGGTGTACATGAGTGAAATTGTACAAATATTATCTTAAACACTTTGCTGATGCCAAACAAATGTATCAGTGGAAAAATCAATGTAAATCCATGCTTTAAATACATTGATATGATTCATGTTCTTTGTTCTGTTTCTAATTCTAACATTCTTATCGAGGGATGTGATGAGAATGCGGAAAAGTGGAGTTGATAGCAATCGAAAAAGAAAGCATTTGTTGTGCCTAATGGGACATTTGTGGTTCTGTGATTTATAGTCTTGTATGCAAATATAATATCTGTAATTTATAACAATATAGTAGTATTTCCCCCACAGTCCTAAATGTTTCTCACAAAGAAGTTGTGAAGATAAACACAGGTTTGTTCTTAACTACAATCTTCTGAGCAGTGACAATTCTCACATATCCATCTCAGAACATAGTTAATGTCTTAAAACAAATGGGAGATAAAGGTCATGAATACTAACATCTGCTACGATGGATATCTATCTTCTTAACTATTGACTTGTAATTTTTAAACAGTTACAGGAACGTGTGTCACTGACTAGGCCACCATTTATTGCCCATCTCTACTTGCCTTTGAGGAAGTGATGATGAGCTGCTTCTTGAACTACTGCTGCCTGTGTGGGAAAGGTACACTCACAGAGCTGTTAGGGAGGGAGATCCAGGATTCTGACCCAGTGACAATGAAAGCCAGGATCGTGTGTGGCTTGGGGAGGGACTTGCATCTGGTGATGTGCCTCTGTAGCTGCTGCTGTTGTCCTTCTAGGATTGGAGACTGCACATTTGGAAGGTGCTGTTGAAGGAGCCTTGGTGAGTTGTTACAGTGTATCCTTTAGGTGGTACACACTGCTGCCGCTGTGTCGGTTTTGAAAGCAGTGAATATAGAAGGTGTTCAGTGGGATACCAATCAATTTGGCTGGATGGTGATGAACTTCATGAGTGTTGCTGGAACTGCATGCAACTAGACAAGTGGATTGTATCCCATCACATTCTTGATTGGAACTGAGTTATTCATCGCAAAATTCTCAGTCTCTGACCTGCTCCTGTAACTGCAGCATTTATATGGCTGGTCCAGTTCAGTTTCTAGTTAGTGGAAACTTCAGTATATTGATAGCGGGAGATACTGAGATGGTCATGCTACTGAATATCAAGTGGTGACAGCAGGCTACTCTTTTGTTGGAGATGCTCATTGCCTGGCACTTGCCGCCATGAATGTTACTTGAATGTGTCATAAACTAAAAGATGAAGTACTCTTTTATTCTATCATTTCCCAGGTACTTCTGCTTTCGAAGAAAACTCTGCCTAGATTTATCTCCTCCTTAGACTTTAAACTCCAATAGGTTTGAATTAACATTATCTATAGCATAATGTTTTCTGAATAATTTAGGTAACAGGTCAAATTAAACTGAACCAAAGCCTGTTTTGATACATGGCGACATTAACGTCACATTTAAAATTGATGCTATCATTTAAAAACTTTAAAGACAATTTTAACCAAACTCGCTGTGTCAGAAAGCCATTGGTTTGGGTTTCATTGGACACCAAAATTGGGCAGTGTGTAAAATGCCATTGGGAGGCAATGGCCTTGTGGTATTATCACTGGATTATTAATCCAGGTAATGTTCTGGGGACCTGAGTTCGAATTCTGCCATGGCAGATGGTGAAATTTGTATTCAATTAAAAAAAAATCTGGAATTAAGAGTTTAATGATATCAATGAAACCATTGTCAATTATTGAAGGAAAACCTATCCGGTTCAGTAATCTCCTTTAGAGAAGGAAATAGCCATCCCTACCTGCTCTCACCTACATGTGACCCCAGACCTATGCAATGTTGTTGACTCTTAACTGCCCTCTGGGCAATTAAGGATGAGCAATAAATGCTGGCCTATCTGAACAGCGATGCCCTCATCTTGTGAATGTATTAAAAAAAAGTCTCTTACTCAATTCAGTTAGTTTCCTGATAGATGGGTTAGCTTAATAAGAACAAAGAACAATACAACAGGAACAGGCCCTTTGGCTCTCCAAGCCTGCACTGACATATTTGGCCATTCCATACCGAAATAACTGCACAGAGGCTTTTTTACAAGTCACCCTTTATTAACTTGTGCACAGTACACTGGCTATAGCCAGCTAGCTCGGAGTCAGTCCACTGACCTGAGGAGATTCCATACCTCCTGTTTTTTTTTAACCCTGTTAGATTTAGATTTATTGTCACGTGGATATGAAAATACAATGAAAAATGTTTTATCACATGCTATATGCAAAGTGTTGCCATGCTTTGACTTCATTTTGAAACACTGAATATAATGAAAGACTTTACTGCAATACAGTTCATCTTCCTCTGTTCTTCTTGTTCCTCTTCTGCTGTTCCTCCACTCGCTGCTTGACATTGGCCTCTGCCGTCACCACTCCCGCAACATCCTCAAAAAAAGTCAGCATTCAGTTCCATTGTGGAAGTTGTGTTCTCCCTCCATTGGATGTAGACTTTTTTTCTGTTCATGTGTGGGATGTGGGTGTCACTGGCTGGCCAGCATTTCTTGCCCATCCTAGTTGCCTTTGAGAAGGTGGTGGCAACTGTTGCACTGGGGTCTCTTGTCTTGGCTCCATGCCAGATTCGCTTCCATTTCTTTAGAAATCTCTCAACACTTTTGATCTTATCTCAAACTTCTTCATGCTTGATTCACGAGCTCAGGATTCGCTTTGACTTTCAATTCATTGAACTAAGTTCCCATGTATGCAATCCTACTTTAGATCCAGCCCACGCCCACCAAACAGCAATAAAATTTGGGACATGCAGGAAGGTAATCCCTTGTCAACCAGTTGTATCTCTGTTAGAAGATGGCTCAGTTAAAATTAAGAAGCCCAAGAGTGTAAATATGAAGAGCAATGTGATGAGCCACATCTGGCATGAAGGATGATGGTTATGGTAATTGGAAGTCACTCATCTCAACCTCCAATTTCATGCAGGAGTTTCTCACCTCCTAGTTATACTGGTCAGCCAGGGCTTTCTTCACTGGCCCAGGTTAGCAATGCTAATCAAGGATTCCGTAGTCAACAAAATTCAGCTGCTCTTAATCATGCCTCCCCCATTAAGCCCAGGGATGTAGGCCTGGTCTTTCTCTTATTGCTTTTCACCCCAGGCCCTGTTCCTCTGACTTATACTCTGACATGGGTGAGGTGTACAGGAGTGTAGCCTGTTTCTTGCATCCGAGCATCTTGGGAGAATTTTGTCCTCTTCTTCCAGTAGTAATGGTGTTGAGGCTGCATCCATCTTGAACTCTGAGGTTTCCTTGACTCTAGACAGAGGGGGAGAACCTATGGATTCTGACAGGTCTTCTGGCTCTTTTGTGGGGCCAGGCATGTTTTGATCCTGCCCCGTTTGTGAGGTAACAGCTTTCAGGTGATCCACATGCTTGTTCAGGACTGTATCATTACCCAAACTTTGTAAGTCATGGGATCTGACCTCTCCTTGTAGCCATTCTGGGCCATTCCCATGGTTCTGGCACTAAACTTTATCCCCTCAATTACATTGTCTCTCTTGCTTAGACGAGACATGTGGCTGGCATTGGTGTCCCTGCGGCCATTTCACCCTCCCCACCAAGACCAGGAATATCAGGCTGAACCTGGTGTGGCGTCTTCTCCTCAACAGCAACTCTGCTGGAGCTATCCCTGAATTTGCATGAGGGGTGGTCCTTTAATCGAACAGGAACCGGGACAGTTTGGTGTCAAGTGATGCTGTAGGCTGCTTCTTTAAGCCTGCCTTCAATGTTTAGATGGCTCTGCCAGACCATTAGACAATGGATGCAGTGGAGCTATCCCTATGTGCTGAACACTATTCGACTTCAAGGAAATACTCAATTCCCTCCTGCTAAATGATGTCCCATTGTTCGTGTCCAATACTTTGAGGAGACTGTGTATCATGAATAGTCCTTGCAGATTCTCACTCATCATTCCCGAGTTTGCTGAATGAACTTTATGCACATCCAATCCACAGTGACTAGGAGCATTGAGCCCATGAAAGGACTGGTATAGTCGACATGCAACCAAGTCCAGAGTTTACCTAGCCATCCCCACGAATGTTGGGCTGCCGCTGTTGGCAATTTTTGTCCTTGTTGGCACTCTGTGCACGGCCCCACTGACACAGTTTTGTTGGCATCCAACCCTGGCCACCAGGCATAGCTTCTTGCTAGCATCTTCATCTTGGATACCCCTGGATGACCCTGGTGGAGTTCAGCCAAAATCTAGTGGTGACCTTTACTTTGGATAATCACCCTTGTTCCCGATAATAATATGGCATCCTCTATGGTGATCTGGTCTTGCTGGATCCAGAAAGGTTCCAGTCCTGGTTGCAATGGCCCTTCTGTTTCCCCCATTACCACCAGCTGTTTTAGTTTTGCTAGGACAGGATCTTTTTGTGCCCACAGTTGGATATTATCAGCGGTGACAGGAAGGGCATCCAGAAAGTTTAAAACCAAAATGGACTCATCAAGGGAGGCACCACCAGTGGAGTATCTGCCAATGGGAGGCAGCTCTAGGCATCCGCATTAGCCACTTGGCTTCCTGGACAGTGTTCTAACTTGTACGTGCTGAGAATAAGGGCCCAGCACTGAACTCTGTTGGAAGCTATGGGCAGCACCATCTTGTTTTCCTTCAGTAGCCCAAGCAAGGGTTTGTCATCTGTTACTATGACAAATTCCCATCTTTAAAGGTACTGATGGAACATCCTGACGCCAAAGATGGTCGCTAAACCTTCCTTCTCAATCTGGGCATATTTGTGTTTGACATCAGCCACAGCCTGAGAAGCATATTCTATTGGGTGTTCCTCTCTGTCAGGCCACCAGTGAGCCAACACTCCCCCAATACCGTATGGGGAAGCATCACATGTCAGCACTACCTCTTGCTTTGGGTCGTAGTGAGCCAACACTTTAGATGACGATAGCTGCTTTTTCCATTTTGTTGAAGGTTACTTCTTGGCCATGTGACCATTTCCAAGGCTGCTTTTTCAATAGCAGGTGTAAGGGTGCCAACATGGAGGACAGGCCTTGTATGAATTTTCCGTAATAATTCACTAACCCAAGGAAAGACAAATGCTCTGGCACAGATGTAGGAGCCGGGCTCCTTTGATCGCCCTCACTTTATCTTCTAATGGGTGTAACCCGGTTTTGTCGACACTGTAACCAAAGTAGTTCACTTGGGGTACCTGGAACACACATTCTTCCCTTTTAAGGCATACACCCAACTGGGAGAAACACTTAAGTGTTATGTCCAAGTTTGCCAAGTGCTTTTTATTGGTTGTCCCTGTTATTAGTACGTTATCCAAGTAAATGAAAACCTGGGGTAGCCCTAGTACAATGTTATCCATGGTCTGCTGGAAAAGGGCACAAGTTGACAATACCCCAAATAGCAGTCTTGTATAGTGGTACAAGCCCTTATGGGCATTAATTGTAGCATACTTCTGGGACTCCTCATCCCAGTCTTATCGCCACTGAAATAACTGCACAGAGGCCAGTGTCACATCACCAAATCACCCTTTATTTACTTGGGACAGTACATCGGCTGTGGCCAGCCAGCTTGGAGTCAGTCCCTGAACTGAGGAGATTCTAAATCTCCTGATTATATACTTCTTTTCTCAACAGAGCAGATTCTAAGCTTCTGGTTATATTGTGTTTGTGTGTGTAAGTGCAAAAACAGCAGAGGTGTAAATAACTTTATTGATAGTTCTCTATCAGGAAAAACACCCCTGTGACTTAAGAACCAGTAGCAAACAGAACCCCCTGGGGCAATGTCTATGTGAATGAAAAGATGAAGGAGAGGGTAGGGATCAAATCAAAATAGAATTGGATGGGGAAATAAGGCACTCCACGCCCCACAGTGCCCACCTCTCTCGAAAGATTTCCTGGTTATAGTGTTTTTTTCGGCTTGGAGTCAGTCCTCAATTAAGGAGATTCTAGTCGCCTGGTTATATTATTTTTTTTTGTGTGTGTGCGGGCATGAGATACTGTAAAAAACACCAGGTGTGCAAATAACTTTATTAACATACCACCACCAGGAAAACCACCCATGTGACAAAAGCATCAGTATCACGCAGAGGCAATGTCTATGTGAACAAAAAGGTGAAGGGTAGGGTAGGGTAGGGTCAAATTTAAATAGAATTGGAGAGGGAAATAAAGCATTCTACACCCCATGGTGCCCACCTCTCTCGAAAGATGCCCTGGTTATATTGGTCAGCCAGGGCTTTCCTGATTGGCCCAGGTTAACAACCCTAATCAAGGATCTCGTAGTCAACAAGATCCAGCTAGTTCCAATCACTATACATACTAAAACTGTCTTAACTTACAGGATCGGTATCCTTCTATTCCCTTCCTATTCATGTATTCAAATATTGCCCCCCGTAGTATCATTGATGGCTATTTTTAAAAAAACTTGTGTTAGGTGCTCATTATCTAAATTATACTTCTTTACACTAGAAAATATATTGAAATGTTTCATTATTTTCTTATGAAATGATACACTCCAAATATTGTTGTCAATGTGTTATGTGGACCCATATTAAATATATCTCGATCTTTTACACAAAAGACACTTTGTTAAGGAAAAACACTGGAAACTTTGCAACAACACTACACCTACAAGAGGTGGGACACCTGAAAGCAGTCATAAAGTCATAGAGAGAACTTTCGGACAGATGTCACATGTTGTGAGTGGAATAGGACTATTGCATTTTTGAACTCAGTGAGAGAATTGGGGATATGCCTGAAGATCACAGCCCTTTGCACTTGTTTCCCCTCTCTTTTTAACTCCTCTCAGTAAATTGTGTGAACTGAAATCTTTCCAGAAGTCATCATGACCACTTGGGAAGAGTATTTAAACAGTTAAGGCACCATTGTGGTGTGATTTTGCAGCACCAAAATTTGACAGTGGTACAGTGGCTTCAAGGAAGCTTCCAACTCCAGACAGCTTACTTCCTTGAGGAGTCTGGAAGGGCATTTGGAACTAACTCCCTCAAGGGGGCACACCGTGAGTAGGAAAGCTATCTCTGCTGTTATGTAGGCTATGTAATTTATACAAATTTTCATTTTAAGTTTGGATTTTTTGAATTTTGAACTCATGGCATGTGTGGATTTTTGTATGCCTGAAGGAGTTTAATGATTGACTTGTAAATGTTTCTGTAGGCACAGTGATTTATTTTAAACCATTTTAAGAGAGACAGCCTCCAGGATTTAGTGAGTTTTTGTTTACATTGAGAGAGTTTGTAATGGAACAAAATATACCATGTGGTACATAAGGATTTTGGGTGGTAGATTCTGGACTTTATGTTGTGCTCTTGGTGGTAGAGTGGGGGGTGCGGGTAAGAAGTGGGTGAAGCACTCATAGTTTTGAGAGAAACCTTTCCGCTATAGTTTCAGTTTGAGGTAGTGCTGCGCGATTTTTAACTGAAAGTGGATGTACCTGAGAAAGAGAAAAGTTAGTCGAGATTTGTTGAATAAAAACAACTACCTCAGAAGTAAGCAGTTTAGTAATAGTTCCAGAAGGGTTGAATTCTAAAACCTTGAGAGGGCTATTTGAAGCTAAGAAAGTTTGCAATCTGCAATGTTGTGTAGTTATGTTTCAGTGAGGGACCATCTTGTTAAAGCCAATAAAGCAAGTGATCTATTAAGCTAGGTTTCTGTCTGGGATCTGACTTGTCTAGTGTTTATAAGTATTTTGTGAATCATTACAATACAGTCCTAGAAAACAGTGATTTGTAAACTGCATATTCAAAATTTTACAAATGACTTGCTGTGGAACATACAAATAGCACAATGATATTGATTCCTTGGATTGAAAGAATCGGCCATCATGCCCCCTGAAATATTTCATTATTTTTATGCCTCCACTTTGAGGTGCCCTTCCAGTCTCTGACATGCTTCACCAATGTCCACCTTTTTTTTTACAGAGTTAATCAAGATTCTAAAATTGACTGACCTGTGATTGAACTGACAACATTAGGAACCCATCCAGTGGCCTTAATATGGTGGACTGCAATAGTCCAAGATGGCAGCTCACCAATACCTTCTCAAGGGTAATTACTGATGGGTATGAAATGCTGGCCTCAGCTATTGACGTCCATGATCCACAATTTGAATTTTAATAAAAGCAGCTCCACTGGTCTCACTCCCAACAGTGATCCTGGCTTGGGATCCCTTTTGGTCCTGACATCCTGGTCCGAAAGCCTCTGTGAAAATCCTGCCAAATGACTCTGTAGTTTCCTGACCTGTTGAGAGTTTTCAACATTTTCTGCTTTTATTTTACATGATTTTTCCAGTGACTTCAGGTCTACCAAGATCATCTAAAGTAGTCTGACAGCTCGCTATGTTCTGATTTAGAGGCTTAGCAGAGCAGGTAAAATGAGATACTGTCTCCATATTGATCAAAAAGTTGGTGAAATGACCCTGTGCGCTTATGATTGTTCAACCAGAGTTCATTGAACTCTGCTGTATGTTAAAATTTACATGCTGTCAAATCCTTGAACAAATTTTGAGGTTAAACCTAACACTTTAGACTGAAGGGACCTCCTCTGTGGGATCTCCACATTGGACTATATCCGATAAACTGTCAGCAGCTTTTGACTGGAGAACCTTGTTATTACCTTCTCTTCTCTGAACCTTCTGATCTACCCTGCATGACCTGATCTGAAGTGTCAGACAGTGGCAGCAATACAAAACATGCTTATTCTAAAGACTCTGAATTAAGAGATGGAGGTCAGGCTTCTGGCGATTCAGATTGTCCCTCTGTAGATCTGCCCCGTAAAGTAGCAAGTGGACTCAATTGAATGGACTAAAGCTGATTACCTCATGAACTCTTTGAACTGCTTTTATAAAGAACGGATTTGTTAAACTTCTGTATGCACAGCCTTTGTCCAGCTACTATACTTCTACCATCATTTGTAGATAGTGGAGTCTGCTGACTGCAAAGCTTCCTGATTTAGCTTAGCAAATTAGTTTTCAATAGGGTCTCCAGCCATTTAAGATGTTTTTACTAAGACATTATTTTGAATTAGCTCTGTATGACTTACTATTGATTGGAAGATTTAAAACATTTTTGACATTATACAACTTCCTGAAAATCTATCTCTTTATTCTGTGTTGTCATGTGCTGCCATAACTAGTTTATTCAGTAAATAACTGGCTCTTGGAGTACCAGTCCTCTGGTTTTGAAATATATCGGATAGCGTGAATTTGCTAAACAGTTTTATTTGGCTGTACCACAGTAAGTCATTTTTAAAATTTTGCTGCTTACAAGTCACTGTTTTCTAAGAATGTATTGCAATGATTCACAAAATACTTACAAAAAGCTACTTCTGAATCTGGATGGATTCTCATTCCTATCCTTTCTAATCCAGAGATCATCCTTTGGGGAAGTACTCAGTGTTTTATTAGTGTCAGTTGCACTCTTCGAAAGGGCTTTTCATTGACCTTTATGCTCAGAGTGTTAGAAGATATCATTAAACCATTTCTAATAATATTTTCAAGATGTTTGGAAAATAATAAAGACTTCCACAGTTTTAAGTTTAGCGAAACATTAATCTCACTGCTTTTCCAATAAATTGTCCATTAGTTCAAAACTTGTTTTAAAGTCGACTGATTACACATCATTTTCTGTGATATAACACATTATTTGTATACTTAATTTGCTTGAATTTTTTTTAAGCTGATGGTGTTGGACTGGCATAATCTGGACCCGTTAAAAGAATCATATATTAATTTCACAGGCATAAACATTTAAAACTCAGGCATGCTTGTAGGCAATTTAATCAAGGGAGTTTAATCAGGCAGGTGGATTCTGAATGGGAATCCAGCCTGCTTCCCACCTCCAGCAGTGCGAAGCAGGGACGCCAGCTACCAAAGGCACAAAGTGAGGGCGCCAGTGTCCAACGGTGCAAAGCAGGGACGCCAGCTACCAAAGGCACAAAGTGAGGACGCCAGTGGCCCAGGGCAGAGCATACCAGCAGTGGCCTAGTGTGGAGCGTGAAGGCAACCAGCAGTCAAGACCATGTGGAGACCCTCTACACTGGTCTACTGCAGAGAATCCTAGGAGAGAGACTGTCATGTTTGTCTTTTTAACTTTGCTTCTTGTTTTTCCTGACCTATGGTTATCATAGAATCCCTATAGTGCGAAAACAGGCCATTCACATGGATTCTCCGAACAACATCCCACCCAGACTCACTCCCTTACCCTATCCCTGTAACCCCGCATTTCCCTTGGCTAATCCACTTAACCTACATATCTTTGGACTGTGGGAAAAAACTGGAGCACCTGGCGGAAACCCATGCAGACACAGGGAGAATGTGCAACTCCACACAGATAGTTGCCCGAGGGTGGAGTTGAACCTGGGTCCTTGGTGCTTGAGACTGTAGTGCTAACCAGTAAGCCATCATACCACCCTGGTTATACTGTGTATAGCTGCATTGTAACTTTTTTCTTCATTTCTCTATTCTGTAATTAAGGATTGTACCTAGGTGCTCTGTACCTAAGATGACCCTGTGTGTTGGTGACATTGTTACACTGTAACTAATTTGTAACTGAAGAAGCTGTACCTAGGTAGCTTTGTATCTAAGATGGTACTGTAAGTGCCAACTTATAAAACTTTTCATTGTACTCATTTGAATACATGTGACAATAAAGCTAATTCAATTCAATTCAATTCAGGTTTGGTGTGGGAATGCCATGGTCAGATTTCCCACAATGGCACCCAAGTGAGGCTGTTAAGTGGAAATTAATGAATGAAATATTAAACCAACTGTGGGAGGCCTGGCCACCTTGCAGTGTACAGAATAAATAAACCTTTGCAGACTATTCTTCATTTCCCAATGAAGGGACTCTTTCAATGCCTATGAAATAGCTACATGGAATCTGGTATTCTGTCACCAAGACACCCTTTATTTACATGTACAAAGTACGTGGACTCTGACCAGCTAGCTCAGAGCCAGTCTCTATAGTGAGCGGAATCCCTGAAACACCTTTTTATATCTGTCACCCAGGGCTCCCTGATTGGCCCAGGTTAACAGCCCCAATCAGGGAACTCATGCTGAATGAGATCCACTTGGCCAACTATATTCCAATCACTACACCTGGCTGAGGGATCTCACATTGGCAAGAGGATAGCTGACTGATAGACACATCTTCAGTTGTTGAAACACACAACCTTTTCCCTAGAAACCCCTATGCTATAACCTCAACCTGCAAAGCCCCTCTCGTTATTTCTTACCTGTGGCCAGGGTCACTCTGTGATCCTGGACCTCTAGTAGGTGTCATTCTGGCAGTAGCCATCAACTCTTTGCTGGTGGTGCTGAGCAAAGAGCTGCCAGTCTCTGATTGGCTGGCAGCAGTTGGCAGGCAGATCTTCATTTCCCCCACCCCCCCAGGGTCCTGATCTGAGGAAAGACCCAATGGGAACCTCTCAATTGCTTGATTGGTTTTCGGTTCAGTTGGCCTTCTCTAAAGTATGCAAACTAGTAGTCTTGTTGGCTCTTAGGAGAGACTCCAATTGCCTCTGTGATATTCTAACCACTGAACCAGAAACTCTACTATCAGGTAAGAAAAAATTGTCCCTCAGTTTTCTCTTGAAATACTTCATGACTCCAACAATATTTATCATGGTATAGCTTATCTTTGTTATAAGACTCTCAGTTTTTATTTGTAATATAAAGCTAGTGAGCTACTCTCAGCATTTCTGTTATGTTAGATGACAATATGTTATGTTAGTCACAATAGAACAAACCTTGTTAAAATGTGCAAAATGTTGGGCTTCTGAAAACTGTGCTCTACTTGGGCCTACTTATTCTCTTTGGGTTAGTGTCTAATTCCCTGACAAGACTGAGTGGAGAAATAAAGGAGGAACAAGTACCGAAGTGATGTGAGATTCTATAGCAGATTCTGAGATATGGAAAGTAATTTTGCCACATGTTTGTCTTTCTTAGATCATGATCCCTTATATTGTTTCTTTTAATCATTTATAGCATTTTTTGTTCTTGTTTTCTTTTGTCTCTGAGACATTTTACTCTCATTTCTCATCCTTTTCGCTTCAAGGTGACTCAAATTGGCCTCATTTACCTGGATAGCAAGCCGGCAGAACATTGCCCATGTTTCACCTCCTCATTTGTAACTAAAGCTGGATAGTCAGTGTTGACAATTGATATAAACACTTGTGGCAAATGGGCCCAATCCAGAATTCACCTAAAATCTACACATACATTTACAATACAGATTGCTGGAGAATTTTCATTTTGCTAGTGTAAGGGAACTGCAGCATGTTGCATCACGTCAGTGACACCACCACCTTCTCAACCCCATCCAAGTAACTGCCTATATTTACTTTGTTCAAATACAGATAATAACAATGTGTCTGAGGTGATATTGGTAAACAGTTTCCTCCAAACCAATTTACTTTCTCAAATAAGGTAACTTATTTATGCACTATTTTGTTCATTTTACTTGTGTTCTTTTAGTTTTAATCTGACATAACAAAAAATAAGAGATAACAAGGTGTAGAGGTGGATGAACACAGCAGGCCAAGCAGCATCAGAGGAGCAGGAAAGCTAACATTTCGGGCCTAGACCCTTCTATAACAAAAAATAAACAAGGTTTCAGTAATATTTTCAGTAGAATCAAACTAAATTACTCTCTGGCATAAACCAACTATTACAGAAAAACGTATTTAACTACATTTTCTACATCACAAAGAAAAACATGATTCTATTGCAATGCTGATGAGATTACTCAAACAAGATAGATCAGTCATAAAGCAATGGAGACAAAGGTGTGTTTTTAAATTACTTGTATGGTGCATCATGTTGGTGTAAATCCAGAGTGAATTTTTCTCTAGAGAGCTTTCTATCATCAACCTCTGATATTCCAATCATAGCAGATTTAAAAACTCACCCCTCTACAGGTAAAACGTTAATGGCTACCTGGTGTGTCATTTGAAACAAACTGCAATGTATCCCACCTGTTTTGGTAAAAGAATATGCCTGTATTTTCGCTCAAAGTCACTGCATGCTAAACATAGGAACAGCAGTAGGCCATTCAGCCCTTTGGGCCTGTTCCACCTTTTAATGAGATTATGTCTGATCTGTGGCTTAACTTCATATACCTGCCTATGGCCCATATCCCTTAGTACCTTGACTTAACAAAAAATTATCTACCTCTAATTTAAAATGAACAACTGTTTTAGTATCAACTGCTCTTTATGGAAGAGTTTTCCAGTCATCTACAACCCTTTGTGTGTAGAAGTACTTCCTAACATCTCTCTAGAATGGTCTGGCCCTAATTCTCAAACTACGGCTCCCAGTTCTAGAATGTCCAGCCGGTGGAAATAGTTTATCTTTATCTACCCTGTCTTTCCCTGTTAATATCTTGAAGACCTCAATCAGATCACCCGTTAGCCTTCTAAATTCTAGAGAAAATGGGCAAAATTTGTATAATCCTTCCTCATAATTTGACGCCTGATGTCCAGGTGTCATTCTTCTGAAGTCTAGGTGTCATTCTGAGCTCCCCTGGGTATCGATTTCAGGGATCTTTATGACCAAAATTTGCAGTGCCTTCAGATGAGTAAAACTTCAGGTGGCTGCCCAAGACAAGACTTTCTGTCCACTTTAGGGATGACCTGGAGGTGCTGAGATGGTGAAATGAAAAATCAGATGGGGTGACAATGATGACAACTATCTCTAATATCATTGGCTGAGTCCAGAATTTAGCAGTGGGGAAGGCCAGTGAAATATTGATGGCACATGGCATTGGGAAAATTGAGAACTAGCTAAGGTAATTAAAGTTGGAAATGAATGGTGTATTACAGGCTTGTTTGAATTTTGTGGGGAGTATATAGAGGCTGAGGGTCAATGGAGTATCAGAGTCCTGGTAGATGATAAAGGTGACAACAAGGAGGCTGCTACATTTGGCCACTGTGGGGTGAAACCTTCCCAGGAAGAATTGCACAGCAGAGGCAGAGCAATTTACATCCAGAAGATAAGGGGGTTGGTGAGTGCAAATTTCAAGCCTTGGGAACCAATTCTCTACGCTGTCATTTAGCTGTTGGCACATGGGTGCACTGAGAGGGGTTGCAGTGTAATGTTTGAAGGAAACTTCCACTAGACTGGTTCTTTAGACTGGCAGTGCCCACCTAATATGGGTGCCATCCACTCAGGAAGTAGGTCCTTCAGTGAGCAAAAGAACATGAGGGGCTAGTGCAAGAGATTTGGGCTCACAGCTCTGACAACAGCAACCCTATTATCATCTCTAAGGCTAACCTTCCGATGAGGAACTGGCAAAAAACCTCAGAGGGAACTATGAGCAGACATTGGCACACAGCAAATGAAACAAAGGGAATGAGTTGCCTCCAGGTGTTACAGCAGCTGTAAAGCTTCAGGAAGCTTCTGAGGAAGGGTCGCCGGACCCAAAACGTTAACTCTGTTCCTTCACAGATACTGCCAAACCTGCTGAGCTTTTCCAGCAATTTTGTTTTTGTACCTTGTTACAGCAGCTGTGTTGTGGAAAAGCATACAAACATATCAACAAGGAGTAGAGTAGGTCATCGTGCCTGCTCCACTATGCAATAAGATCACGGTCACTCCAATCGTGATCTCAAATCTGCATTCCCACCAACCCCTGCTAACCTTTCAACTGCCCCCGCCTCCACTTCATGATTTATCCATGTTCCTGCAAAGTTACTTCCATCAACTATCATGAAAACTGAAGCAAATACCTATTGAATTCATCTGTACTTAAATTTTCCATTATTAATTCTCAGCATTCATTTTTCATAGATCCAATACTCACTTCTTTCAACTCTTAAAAAAATTATAGAATCTCTTACTATCTGTTTTTATGTTTCTGAATATCTTTCGTTGTATGTTAATTGTTCCCATCTTCTTAATTTTTTGGTCATTCTTTATTTTTTAAATTCCATCCAATCTTTTGACCTGCTGCCTGCCTTTGCACAATTGGATGCTTTTTCTTTTAAATGTTTAGACTTCTGTTAACAATGGGTTGATGGAATTTTTCTTAGTTATTTGAATGTATCTATTCTGTGTATTCTGGAATAAGTCTTAAAATTCTGCTGCTGAATTTCTGTTGACTTATCCTTTAACATAATGTACCAGCTCTGTTTTCATGACCTTGTAATTGCTCTTTGATTCTTTGTAAGAAGTCTCAGATTCACACTTTTCTCCTTCAAATTCAGTGTAAAATTTAATCACGTTGTTGTTGCTGCTACCAAGAATGCATATGAACAAAAGCAGGCCACTTAATCCTTCGAGTCTTCTCTGTCATTCAGTAAGATTGTGGCTGATCTGATTTTAATCTCAACATTACATTCTTGCACACCCCAATAATCTTTCAACTCCATGGTATTCAAGAATCTATCTACCTCTGCTTTCTTATGAGATCATTCATTAGTTCTATCTAATTCCTGTCAAGTTCCAGTATAGTCTGCATTCTGATTAGCTCCAGAAATGCTGTTAAAGAAACTATCCTGAAAATGTTCTTTGAATTCTCATCTAAGCTACCTTTGCCCATCTGACTTCTGCAATCTGTATTTGGATTAAAAATTTTCCATGATTATCATATTGATTTCTGACAAGCTTCCTTTATGACCCACCCTCCCGCTTAGGAGACCCTGTACAACACTCCCTCAAGTGGCCTTTTATGCCTTTATCCTTTCTCATCTCTATCCAAATTGTTTTCACTTCCCTGGTTTCCTGAACATGCATCATCCCTTTCTATTGTACTTACACCATCATTGACTAACAACGCCACAAGTCAACTTTCTGTTCTTCTTAAATGCCCTGCACCCTTCAAGATTCATGCTGCAATCCATGTCATCCTGCAGCTACATCTCTGCAATGGCAACTAGATTATCCTTTTTGTATTTCTATCTGCGTTCGCAGTTTCATCCGTTTTGTTTTGAAAGCTATGTGAGTTCAAATACAAAACCTTTAGCTTTATTCTTTTTAATAAATCCTAGTTTTAGCTGTTGATTTACTCCTTAGATTGTACTTTTTATCCTTTCCTGTTCATGGTCCACTTATCATTTCCAGTATTAATAGATTAACAACCTTACCCTTTGGCCTTGACTCTACTCTTTGATTTACTTCCATCTTGCCAAATTTAATCCTGCACCCCCCAACTCCCCCACCCCACCCCACCCCACCCCAACTACTTAATTTAAAATTTTCTCTACTTTTCTAGTTATAGAACATAGAACAATACAGCGCAGAACAGGCCCTTCGGCTCTCGATGTTGCGCCAACCTGTGGACTAATCTAAGCCCATCCCCCTACACTATCCCATCATCATCCATATGCTTATCCAAGGACTGTTTAAATGCCCCTAATGTGGCTGAGTTAACTACATTGGCAGGCAGGGCATTCCACGCCCTTACCACTCTCTGAGTAAAGAACCTGCCTCTGACATCTGTCTTAAATCTATCACCCCTCAATTTGCAGCTATGCCCCCTCGTACTAGCCGACGTCATCATCCTAGGAAAAAGACTCACTGTCCACCCTATCTAATCCTCTGATCATTTTGTATGTCTCTACTAAATCCCCTCTTAGCCTTCTTCTCTCCAATGAGAACAGACCCAAGTCCCTCAGCCTTCCCTCATAAGACCCTTGCTCCAGACCAGGCAACATCCTGGTAAATCTCCTCTGCACCTTTTCCAATGCTTCCACACCCTTCCTGTAATGGGGCGACCAGAACTGTACGTAATATTCCAAGTGAGGCCGCACTAGCGTTTTGTACAGTTGCAGCATGACATCACGGCTCCGGAACTCAATCCCTCTACCAATGAAACCTAACACACCGTATGCCTTCTTAACAGCACTATCAACCTGGGTGGCAACTTTCAGGGATCTATGTACCTGGACACCAAGATCCCTCTGCACATCCACACTACCAAGAATCTTTCCATTGACCCAGTATTCTGCCTTCCTATTATTCTTCCCAAAGTGCATCACCTCACATTTATCTGCATTGAACTCCATTTGCCACCTTTCAGCCCAATTCTGCAGTTTATCCAAGTCTCCTTGCAACCTGCAACATTCTTCCACACTGTCCACCACTCCACCGACTTTAGTGTCATCTGCAAACTTACTAACCCATCCACCTATGTCTGCGTCCAAGTCATTTATAAAAATGACAAACAGCAGTGGTCCCAAAACAGATCCTTGTGGCACACCACTAGTAACCGGACTCCAGGCTGAATATTTTCCATCAACCACCACTCTTTGCCTTCTTTCAGAAGCCAGTTTCTAATCCAAACTGCTAAATCTCCCTCAATCCCATGCCTCTGCATTTTCTCCAATAGCCTACCATGTGGAACGTTATCAAAGGCTTTACTGAAGTCCATGTACACCACGTCAACTGCCCTACCCTCATCCAAGAGCTTGGTCACCTTCTCAAAAAACTCAATGAGGTTTGTGAGACACAACCTGCCCTTGACGAATCCATGTTGACTATCTCCAATCAAATTGTTGCTTGCTGGATGATTAAAAATCCTATCTCTTATAAGCCTTTCCAAAACTTTTCCTACAACAGATGTAAGGCTCACTGGTCTATAATTACCTGGGTCATCTCTACTGCCCTTCTTGAACAAGGGCACAACATTTGCGATCCTCCAGTCCTCTGGTACTAAACCTGTAGACAATGACGACTCAAAGATCAAGGCCAAAGGCTCCGCCATCTCCTCCCTAGCTTCCCAGAGAATTCTCGGAAAAATCCCATCCAGCCCAGGGGATTTATTTAGCTTCACACCTTCTAGGATTGATAACACCTCCTCCTTACGAACTTCAATCCTTTCAAGTCTAATAGCCCGTATCTCAGTCTTCTCCTCTATAATATTCTCCTTTTCCTGAGTGAAAACAGATGAGAAATATTTGTTTAGCACCTCTCCGATCTCCACAGGGTCCACACACAACTTCCCACTTCTGTCTTTGACTGGCCCTATTCTTACCCTAGTCATCCTTTTATTCCCCACATACCTATAGAAAGCTTTAGGGTTCTCCTTAATTCTACCTGCTAATGACTGCTCATGGCCCCTCCTTGCTCTTCTTAACTCTCTCTTTAAATCCTTCCTAGCTAATCTGTAACTTTCCATCGCCTCATCTAAACCATCTCGTCTCAATGTCACATAAGCCTCCCTCTTCCACTTAACAAGAGATACAATTTCTTTTTAAACCAAGGTTCCCTTACCTTATCACTTCCTCCCTGCCTGACAGGGACATACCTATCAAGGACATGCAATATCTGTTCCTTAAACCAGCTCCACATTTCAATTGTCCCCATCCCCTGCATTTTGCTACCCCATTCTATCCCTCCTAAGTCTTGCCTAATCGCGTTATAATTGCCCTTCCCCCATCTATAACTCTTGCCCAGTGGCATGTTCCTATCCCTTTCCATCGCTAAACTAAACGTAACCGAATTATGGTCACTCTCTCCAAAGTGCTCACCTACCACTAAATCAAACACCTGGCCTGGTTCATTACCAAGTACCAGATCCAGTGTGGCCTCCCCTCTTGTCGGCCCTTCGACATACTTTGTCAGGAAACCCTCCTGCACACATTGGACAAAAACCGATCCATCCAACGTACTAGAGTTATAACATTTCCAGTCACTGTTGGGGAAGTTAAAGTCTCCCATAATGACCACTTTGTTCCTTTCACTCCTGCCCAGAATCGTTTTGCCGATCCTCTCCTCCACATCCCTAGAACTTTGCGGAGGCCTATAAAAAACTCCCAGCAGTGTGACCTCTCCTCCCCTGTTTCTGACTTCAGTCCATACCACCTCAGTAGACAAGTCCTCGTCAAAAGTTCTTTCAGCCACTGTTATACTGTCCTTGACTAACAACGCCACACCTCCCCCTCTTTTACCACCTTCCTTGATCTTTATGAAAGATCTAAACCCTGGAACCTGCAACATCCATTCCTGACCCTGTTCTATCCACGTCTCCGAAATGGCCACAACATCGAAGTCCCAGGTACCTATCCATGCTGCAAGCTCACCTACCTTATTCCGGATACTCCTGGCGTTGAAGTAGACACACTTCAAACCAGCTTGCTGTCTGCCAGCACACTCCTGTGACCTTGAAATCCCGTCCATGTCCTCCCTACTCTCATCCTCCTGTGTACTGGAACTACACCACAGGTCCCCATGCCCCTGCTGAGCTAGTTTAAATCCACCTGAATAGCACTAGCAAATTTCCCACCCAGGATATTAGTACCCCTCTGGTTCAAGTGAAGACCGTCCTGTTTGTAGAGGTCCCACCTTCCCCAGAATGAGCCCCAGTTATCCATATACCTGAAACCCTCCCTCCTGCACCATCCCTGCAGCCACGTGTTCAGCTGATATCTCTCCCTGTTCTTTGCTTCGCTATCACGTGGCACGGGTAACAAAGCAGAGATAACAACTCTGTTTGTTCTAGCTCTCAGCTTCCACCCTAGCTCCCTGAAATCCTGCCTTATATCCCTATCCCTCTTTCTACCAATGTCATTGGTACCTACGTGGACCACGACTTGGGGCTGGTCACCCTCTCCCTTCAGGACCCCAAAGACACAATCCGAGACATCACGGACCCTGGCACCTGGGAGGCAACACACCAACCGTGAGTCTCTCTCGTTCCCGCAGAATCTCCTATCTGTCCCCCTAACTATGGAGTCCCCAATGACTAATGCTCTCCTCCTCTTCCCCCTTCCCTTCTGAGCAACAGGGACAGACTCTGCGCCAGAGACCTGTACCCCATGGCTTACCGCCGGTAAGTTGCCCCCCTCAACAGAATCCAAAATGATATACCTGTTATTGAGGGGAACGGCCGCAGGGGATCCCCGCACTGTCTGCCTGTTCCCTTTCCATCCCCTGACTGTAACCCATCTACTTTTTTCCTGTACCTGAGGTGTGACTACCTCCCTGTAACTCCTCTCAATCACCCCCTCAGCCTCCCGAATGATCCAAAGTTCATCCAGCTCCAGCTCCAGTTCCCTAACGCGGTTTCCAAGGAGCTGGAGTTGGGTGCACTTCCCGCAGATGAAGTCAGCAGGGACACTAGTGGTGACCCTTACCTCCTACATCCTACAGGAGGAGCATGCAACTGCCCTTGCATCCATTGCCATTGTTCTGAATTGTAAAAAACAGACTATTGGAAAAGAAAACACTAGTAACTTACCAAATCGGCGCTCAGAGCCTTTTTGGTTAGAGGAGGAGGACGGGTGGGAGACACTACTTTAGTAGTGTTTCGGGTAAAGCAACCGCCCAAATATATTACCTCACTTACTCAACCGTCCCGTGTCTGCTCCTGCTCGACGCGCACTCCGCCTATTCACGAGGTAAGTTTTTAAAGGAGAAGCTTACCTTCCCAGGCTGCCCTCGCGCCTCCCGCCAGACTCCCACCGCTGAAACGACTGAAAGGGGATGACTTATGTGGATTCCAAGAACACTGGACCAATCCCGTTTGATTCAGGCAGACATCATCCCAGTTGTACCGATCCCACTTTCCCTGATATTGGTGTCAGTGTCCCACAAACCTTAATCTCCCTCTTCCATACCAGTCTTTGAGCAATTTTGGCAGACATAAGTGAGAGCTGATAGTATTTAGTGTTGCCTAGCCAGATACAGTGGCAATTGCCTAAACCAGGTGTCCATCATTTTTTTAAAAAATTCATTCACGGGTTGAAGGTATTGCTGGCTCAGCCACCATTTATTCCCCATCTGTAGTTGACCAGAAGGAAGTTAAGAGACAACCACATTGCTGTGGGTCTGGAGTCACATGTAGGCCAGACCAGGTAAGGATAGCAGTTTCCTTCCCTAAAGGACATTAGTGAACCGGACAGGTTTTTTCCAACAATTGACAGTGGTTTCACAATATTGTCAGACTCTTAATTTCAAAGTTTTATTGAATTCACATTCCACCATCTGCCGTGGCAGGATTTGAACCTTGATGCCAAGAACATTACCTGGGTCTCTGGATTAACAGTCCAGCAATAATACCATGAGGGCATTGCCTCCCACATTCGTTCATGTCTGAGTCTAGTGGCCTTAAGGGAGTAGAGATGCAGAACAGTTTAGATGAGGGAGAATGATTGACTGTAATACTGGGGACAAATATGTCAAATGTGGAGGTGAGTGTGCAATTGAACAAATTAGTATCTGCAGCAAAACTGTTGAAAATCCAACACTTTGCCTTGCTCATGTACATCAGGCACTATAATTGGCTTTCCCCACTGTAGGCAAGGATAACAGCAAGCAATACAACAGAGAAGTGTTAAATCTGGACTGTAAACTGTACCATTTTCTTCATTGAAAACAAACTTTTTGTGGACTAAATTACATTACTTGTGGTTACATATTCTACAAGTAATAAAGAGTATTTTACAGAATCATTTACAAAAACTTTCAGATAGTGCTTTCATTGAAATCTTCAACATGTTTGAGTCTCATAAACGTTATGCAAAATTGGATTCTATGTTGCTGTAATTTAAAGCTATTTAGTATTGAGCACAGGAAACACAAGACTAAAGAGAATATCATTAGAAGACCATTATTGTTCTTGCCTTATTTTTCAATGGGTAAGTATCATTAGGATCTCCTTACAATACCCTAGACAAAAAATATAAATGGCACTATATAAACATTTAACAAGCTTTGTACAATCCTGCTAGCTCCTATTAGTTATGCTAATTCTATTTCTATTTCATGTTCTAAATACCAGGCGAACAACTAATTATCATAAATGGGTTGATTCTTTGTTTCATAATATAAGGTTAAAAGTTTCTGTCCTCTAGGCTTTCTTTGTTCCAACTGTATATGTTTATCACTGGATCACTACCCCTTTGTTGTTTGGGGAAAAGTTTATGGTTAAATCAGAGCATAAATCGTTTTGATGTAAGGCCATTTCTCCATTTTCTGTTAATAATGACCCTGTGGAACTGATTGCTGCTTCATGCTGGTTTGTTTTATTTCTCCACCTCTGCTGGAAGCTGTGCCTTCAGTTGTGTGGGCCCTGAGCTCTGAAATTTACTTTCTCTTTCCATGTTTTAAGACACTGCTTAAAAACCTACCTAATTGCCCAAGCTTTGGCCCTCTGATCTTTCATGTTCTTAGGAGCCTTGATTACAACTAGTTTGAAAACTTTCTTATCAAGCACCTTGGAGCACGTCGTTGTGTTAATAGTGCTGTCGAAATATAAGTTCTTTCTGCTCATGAGAGCTCCTGTTGCTGAATGGAGTGAAGATCACAGTACCTTAGAATAGAAATCAATGTGATCTAGTTGTCTAGTTTTACATTATCGAAAAGGATTTGGAGAGAGATTTTCCACATATCTATACCTAATTGGTCTTGTGTTTTTATCTGTTGTATGATATGTTAGGAAACCTTTACAAGCAGCTGCAGATTCAGTAATCACAATGTCTCATTGGAAATATGTGCAAGATACAAGCTTATGGCTCATTCCATCAAAACACATTTCTCACGTAAACCAATGTTTCTCACGTCAGCATATGCTGAACCTAGAGGGATCACTATGACTACACCATCTATTTCAGTACACTTGGAGAAACATTTCTATTCTGAGCTGGTCAGTTCGACTTCAGTGGTGGGCAAGGTTTTCGAATCTGGAATAAGGGGAAAATCGACAGGTGCTTTCAGACGTTTGAGTTATTTAGGAAGAATTAACGTGACTTTGTAAAGCGCAGATCGTGTTTGTCTAGTCGAATTGAATTTACAGAGAAAGTCAATGAGGAGGTACAGTGCATGTTGTCCAGATGGATTTAAAGGAAGCATTTGGCAAAGTACCACATAAAAGGCTGGCTAACAAAGTTGCGGTTTGTGGAATGAGGGAGTCAGTGTCAGCTGGTATTGAGAAAAAAAAAGGACAGAAAACGTTGGATGATGGTAATTGGTTGTTTTTCAGATTTGAGAGTCGTGGTAAGTGCTGTTCCCTAAAGGTCAATGCTAGGATGACTTTTTTTTGATATATTTAAAAAACTTGAATGATGGAATAGAGGGCTAAACTTCAAAATTTGCTGATGGTTCCCGACTTGGAGGTGTAGTGCTGAAAATGTTACCAGTCAACAGTAATAGGCCTAGTGGTATCATCACTGGACTGTTAGTCCAGAGACCGAGGCAATGTTTTGTTTGTTGTGTTTACTAATGGTTTTCAATTGGGGCATGAGCGTGTTGCTGTATGGTCCTGTGCTACATCAATGTCCTACCCACAGCATGTGACAGCAACTTACATAGCAAACACGTTGAAAGTACTTCAACCAAATGGCCATGTCCAAAGTCTAAGGGGTAAAGTTCTCAGTCAAATCAGGGGGGCTGTTCAGTTTCCCTTGAGAATGTTCGCGATGTGTTGTCATAAATTCTACATGTACCCACATCAAATGAACTGCAGAAGTTCAAGAAGGCTACACACTGCCACATTCTAAAGGGAAACTTGGGAGTTCAGAACATAAGAAATAGGACTAGGTGTAGGCCATTCAGCCTCCAAATGGCCCTGCCATTTGATAAATTCATGGCTGAACTCCCCCAGGCCTCAACACTTCTTTTGTGCCAGCCCCTCAGAGCTTCAACTCCCAGATATTTCCAAAATCTATGTCCTGTTTCCTGTTATATCTTTCAATGATATAACGTCCACAATTCTCTGCAGTAGAGAATTTTAGGTGTTTCACTTTTAAATGAGTGACCTCTTATCCTGTAACTGTATCCCTAATTTGAGATTCCTCATGAATGCAAACATCTCCTCAACATTTACTGTCAAGCCTGCTCAGAATCTTGTATGTTTCAATAAGATCATATCTTATTCTTGTAAACTCTAATGTTTAATCATTCTTGATAAGTTATCCCTTTCATCCCAGGAATTCTTTAGTTGCTTCCAATCTCTTTCTTAAGTACAAGACCAAAACTGTACACATTACTCCAGGTGTGATCTCACCAACAGCCTGTACAGTTTTAAACTCCACCCCCATAGCGATGAAGATCAAAATTCTATTTGCCTTCTTAATTGCTTGCTGTACCTGTAAGCTAACCTTTGGTGTTTCATGCACAAAAATATCCAGATTCCTTGCATTTTCTGGAGCCTCTGTCCTTTTCAAGAATAGTCTGTTTTTTGATTAATCCTATCAAAGTGCATGACACCACACTTTCCTACATTAAACTCCAAGTTCCAAGTTTTTGTCCATGTACTCAGCCAATCTATATTCTCTTGTAGATTCCTTATGTTCTCATCACAATATGCCTGTCACTTACATTTTCATACATTACTGTCGAATTATTGTGGCACTCCTCTACTTGCATATTTGCAACCTGAAGCAGATCCATTGATCTGGATTCTGTCTTATATATTAATCAATCCATGCTAATACATTACACCTAATACCATCAGCTCCTATTTTGTGTAATGACCTTATATGTTGTACCTTGTCTTCAGAAGGCCAAATATACACTATCTACCAGCTCCCTTTTATCAACTCTGCTTTTTATGCTTTTAATAAACTCTAGCAAATTTGTCCAACATGATGTCTCTTTCACAAACCATGCTGAATCTGTTTGATTGCATCAAGGGTTGCCAAATTCACATTCCATCTTCCTTAATAAGGGACTGCGACATTTTCCCAAATACAGATATTAGCCAACTGGCCTATAGTTTCCTATTTTCTCTCTCCCTCCCTTTTTGAAAAGAGGCATCAAATTAATGATTTTCCATTCGCAGGAAACCCACCCCACCACCAGCCCCACCCCTCACTGGAACTCAGTAAGTTTAGTTGTATTTCAACCACTGCCTCTACCATCCCAGCAGCCATTTCCTTTACAGCCCTTGGGTGCAGGCCAACAGGTCCTCACAACTTATTTGCATATTGGCCCATTAATCAAATATTTTGTCCCATCTGGTATAAACTGTCACGAGATCTTTCCTCCCATTAGCACCTTGCTTAGCTGTTACTTTTTTGGGACAATTATAGTATTGTCTAACAAAAAGACTGATGCAAAATACTGGTTTCAATTATTTGCCATTTCTCTCCACAGTTACATCCTCCAAAACATCCCACCCTCTAGCAACTCTCTTTTTATATATCCGTAGAAGGTCTTGATGTTTGTTTTTATATTTCTGGTCAATTTACTTTCATAATGAATTATTACCCTCCATATTAGCTTTTTAGTGTTTTTCTGCTGGTTCACACAAAATAAAAGTCCCAATCCTCTGACCTATCATTAGTTTTTGTCATTTTGTATGCCTTAGTATTTCATTGGACATCTCCTTGACTGCCTTTGTTAATTATAGGTATTTTATCCTTTTCATTGAGTCCTTCTTTGAGCAGATTAAATTTTTGCCAAGTACTTTGATATATCTGCTTAAATGTCTGTGACTGCTCAACTACTGACCTTCCTCTCTGTCTATTTTCCCAGCTGCTTTTGACAACTCTTTCTTCATACCTCTATAATTGCTCTTATATAAATTGAGGACACGTTGAGATCTGAGTTGCTCTCCCTCAAACAGTATTGGAAATTCCAACATGCTGTGATTGCTACACCCCAGGAGGTCCTTAAATATAAGATCTCTTATTCAGCCTAACTAATTAGACATTGCTAGATCTAAAATGGCCTGTCCCTGGGTAGGTTGTACAGTGTACTGCTCTAAGAAACAATTCCTGATGCACTGTATGAATTTGTCCTCAATGTTTTCCTTGCTCATCTGATTTGTCCAGTTAATATGTAGATTAAAATCACTCATGACAATTGTAGAGCCCTTTTAATGTTCCTTCATTATTTTCCAATTTATACTTTCTCCCGTGGCAAAGCTGACTCTTCATGTGCCTTCCACGCAGGACCTCTTTCTTTGCCATTCCTTACATCCAGCTGAACTAATTCCACATCACAATCTACTACACTGATATCGCTCTCTACCACCACACTGACATTCTCCTTTATTACATAGCTACCCCACCTCCTTTCCCTATTTTCCTACTCTTCTGGTACATCAAAACCCTGTAACCACATCTCCATGATAGCTATCAAATCATATTATTTGCACCATTAAATCATCTGTCTTGCTCCAAATGCAATTTACATTAAGTTAAAGAACCTTAAGTGTTTTGAGATTTTACCATTACTCTGGTTTTTATTTCTGTTGCACTCTTATTGTGAACATTTTCTGTCCCTTCCTGTCACTCTTTGGTTTATCTTCACTCTCGGCCCTCTTTTTTTTGATTATTTAAACTTCCCTCGCACCTCCCTGCTCCCCATTAATTAAAGCCCCATATATAATTCAACAAATCACTGATTGTAAAATGATTGCTGCAGAACAGTTTTCTCCTTCCCAAGTCCCAATCCCAAGTCCCAATATCAGTGCCTGATGAATCAGAACTCATTTCTCCCACACCAATCTTTGAGTCACCCATTGCCATTCTACTCCTATTAATTTGCACATGGCTCAGATGGTAATCAGAAAATTGTTACCTTTGTGGTTCTGCTTTTTAATTTTGCTCCATGTTGCTCATAATCCCTCAGCAGAATCTCATTCCAAGTCCTATCCATGTCATTGGTGCTTATGTGAGCCACAACAACAGGAACCTCTCCTGCAGCTCCCAAGTTCCTTTCCAGCCCATCACAGATGTCATCAGAGACCTTGGCAGCCTTTGGAATACACTGCCTTTGCTACAGAGACAGTATCTATTTTTCTAATCATGCTACTGCTATTACGACTGCATTTCTCTTTTTCACCTGAGTCGAATGGCACTCTGTAGCATGGTGTTGCATGTGATTCACTCGCCATCCTTGCATTCTTTGCACTTGTCAAAATTTGTACCTGCTGGACAAGGTTGGTTGAAGCTAAAACTAAATTCTGGATCCACACTCTTAACCCCACTCACAGTCACACATTTTCTGTACCTAACAATGGACCAAATTTGATGTAATTAATCTCAGGGATGTGACTGCTTTCTGAAAGACTGTCCCACTCCCTGATGTGTCGTAGTGTCTTCAGCTCAGACTCCAGTTCATTAGCTCTGAGCAGAAGTTCCTTGAGCAGCCAAAGCTTGCTGCAGATTGGCCATCGTGAATTATATCAGTGTCCTCCAACTTCCACATACTGCAGCTGCAACACATTGCCTGCCCAGCTATCAATTCTATTAATCAATTAATTCATTTAGTTAGGGTAGACAGTGGCCTAGTGGTATTATCGTTAGACTATTAACCCAAAAACTCAGCTAATGTTCTGGGAACCTGGGTTTGAATCCCGCCACGGCATATGCTGGAATTTAAATTCAATTAGGAAACAAATTTGGCATTAAAAGTGTACTTATCACTAAGAAATCATTGTCAATTATTGGAAAAATCCATTTAGCTCACTAGTGCCCTTCAGGGATGGAAATCTGCCATCCTCAACTGGTCTGGCCTACATGTGACTCCAGGCACACAGCAGTATGGTTGACTTTCAATTACCCTCTGAAATGACCTAGCAAGCCACTCAGTTGTACCAATCGCTACGAAGTCTCAAAGAAATGAAACCAGAAAGATCACCTGGCATTGACCTGGGCACCAGAAAAGATAATGGCAGAAACAGCCCTGTCAACCCAGCAAAGTCCTTCTCACTAACATCTGGGGGTTAGTGCCAAAATTGAGAGAACTGTGTCACAGCCTGACGTAGTCATACTCACAGATTCATACCTTACAGACAATGTTCCAGACACCACCATCACCATCCCTGGGTATGTCCTGTCCCACCAAATGGACTGACCCAGTAGAAATAGCAGCACAGTGGTATACAGTCGGGAGAGTGTTGCTCTAGGAGTCCTCAACATTGACTCCAGACTCCAGGAAGTCTCGTGGCTTCAGGTTAAACATGAGCAAGGAAACCTCCTGCTGATTACCACATACCACCCTCCCTCACTCGAACTAAAGATCCACTCCTCGCCATGGACAGGACCAATGTCATCTATAAGATCTCCTGTGGAGACTGTGAGAAACACAACATCAGACAAACAGGTAGGAAACTAACAATAGGGTACATGAACACCAACTGGCTACAAAAATACACGACCAATACTCACTCATCCCAATCCGCATGGATAAGGAGAACCACCAATTCGACTGGGACAAGCAAAGCAGAGACAGGCGCGGGAATTCCTAGAAGCCTGGCACTCCACAAGGAAAGCCATCAATAAACACATTGAACTCGACCCCGTATACACTCCACTATGAAGGAAAACCGGAAGTGAGGCCATCCAGCTCAATCGACCCCAGAGTTTAAAAACCAGGAGAGAAAACACACCGACGCTTCATCGGAGGCTGCACTGAGGATGTTTCCCAGCAGGCTAACGAAATGTCTGTGCAACAACAAAACAGATCGGCGAGGCGACCAACCTCAACACCCACAACCCGAGCTACAAATCTACTCCAAAACCTCAGTCTTCAGCCAATTCGATTCACTCCACGTGATATCAAGAGACAGTTGGAGACACTGGATACTGCAAAGGCTACGGGTCCTGACAACATTCTGGCAATAGTATTGTAGGCCTATGCTCCAGAACTTGCCGCTCCCCTGGCCAAGCTGTTCCAGCACAGTTACAACACTGATATCTACCCGGCAATGTGGAAAATTTCCCAAATATGTCCTGCATATACAAAGCAGGACAAATCCAACCCGACCAATTACTGCCCCATCAGTCTCCTCTCAATCATCAGTAAAATGATGGAAGGTGTCATTAATTGTTCTATCAAGCAGCACCAGTGCAGTAATAACCTGCTCAGTGACGCCCAGTTTGGGTTCTACCAGGACCACTCCGTTACAGCCTTGGACAGACATGGACAGAAGAGCTGATTTCCAGAGGTGAGGTGAGAGTGACAGCCCTTGACATCAAGGCTGCATTCGCCTGAGTGTGGCATCAAGGAGCCCTAGCAAAACTGGAATGAATGGGTATGAGGGGTCAAACTCTCTGGTGGTTGAAGTCATACCTGACACATAGGAAGATGGTTGTGAGTGTTGAAGGTCAATCATCTCAGCTCCAGGTCATCTCCGCAGGAGTTCCTCAGGGTAGTGTCCTCAGCTGAACTGTCTTTAGCTGCTTCATCAATGACCTTCCCTCCATCATAAAGTCAGGAGTGGGGATGTTCGCCAATGATTGCACAATGTTCAGCACCATTCGCAACTCCTCAGATCCTGAGGCGGCCCATGTTCAAATGCAAGATCTGACAATATCCAGGCTTGGGCTGACAAATGGCAAGTAACATTTGCACCACACAAATACAGGCTATGATCACCACGAATAAGAGACAATCTAACCACCATCCCTTGGCATTCAGCAGTGTTACCATCACTGAATCCCCCACTATCAAAATCCTGGGGGTTATCATTGACCAGAAGCCCAACTGAACTGACCACATGAATGCAGTGGCTACAAGAGCAGGTCCGAAGCTAGGAATACTGCAGCAAGTAACTCACCTTCTGACTCCCCAAAGCCTGTCCACTATCTATAAGGCACAAGTCCAGAGTGTGATGGAATACTCTCCATTTGTCTGGATGAGTGCAGCCCCAGCAACACTTAAGAAGGTTGACACCATCCAGGACAAAACAGCCCGCTTGATTGGCACTACATCCAAAAGCATCCACTCCTTCCACCACTGATGCTCAGTAGCAGTAGTGTGTACTATCTACAAGATGCACTGCAGAAATTCATCAAAGATCCTCAGACAGCACCTTCCAAACCCACGACCACTTAAACCTAGAATGATAACAGCAGCAGATGTATGGGAATACCTCAGTTTCTTGGGTAGTCCACGATCAAGTTCCCCTCCAAACGGCTCACCATCCTGATTTGGAAAGATATCGCAGTTCCTTCACTGTTGCTGGGTCAATATGCTGGAATTCCCTCCCTAATAGCATTGTGGGTCACCCTACAGCAGGTGGACTGCAGCAATTCAAGAAGGCAACTCACCATCACCTTCTCAAAGGCAACTAGGGACAGGCAAGAAATGCTGGACGTCCCATAAATGAATTTTAAAAAATGTAATGTATTAAAGGAGTGGATTTGTTTACTGTATTCTTTGGTTGTAATAACATCTCCTAATTTAAATGACCATATCAATCTAATCAGACACAGAAGTAGTACCACCAATCACCTACCTGTTTTCTTGTGACATAACTTCTAGTTCTGACAGGTCGAACAGGTTGAAATGACTCTACCACCAGCTTTTATTTCTGTCCATTGCTTTACTTCTCACACACATCAGTTCCCTTTATGATGCTGCTGTCCTTGCTCACTCTCACAGTTTCAGAAGCTGCTGTCCCTGCTTTCTCTCTCTCTCACTGTTTCAGATGCTGCTGCTCCACTACCTCTCACGCGTTCAGAAACTGTTATTCTCTCTATCTTCTCTCAGTTGTCCCCGCATGCACTCAGTTCTCTCAGTTTAATATGCTGCTTCCCCACTTTATTTGGCACTGTTTTAAGAAGCAATGAATGGCCAAAAAATGCGCTCCCACCCAATAATTCCCACATTCTGTGAATGAGTATAAGAAAAGCTAATACCTTCACATCTCCAGGGCACTCTATTGACATTAAACTGGATAATCCTTTCATTCTTTTGTAGTGAACAATGTCCCTTTTCTGATGAAGAGTCACCCACAGACTCTGCTTCTCGCCACAGTTGCTGCGAGACCTGCTGAATTTTGCCAACAATTTCTGTTCTTATTTCATATCTCCAGCATCTGCATTTCTTTGTTTTATTTTAATGCAAGACACTAAGTTGGCCACTTTTTTGGTGTCTTAAATTTTGAAGTGGGTAGGAATGAGAAGTGATCTTGGATTACCAAACCAAAGTTCTTACCTAATCAATGATAATTTTTATCTGGTAGAGAAATCTAAGGACTCTCATCAGCTGACAACATTAATAAGATAAACATTATGTGGTGCTACGTTAACCATTATTAAATGTTTTTCTATATAATACATATAGAAGCACATCAACCATTTCAGATAGATTGTAACATGACTTTATATTTTATAGTTTACCCTTCAGAAAGCTGTATTATAAAACCTGTCACCAAATTTTGCAACTCAGTCAGATGACGTCTCTCATTTGTACAAATTTTGCTTAAGGCTGATTAGATTGCAAGGTATTTGCATTAGCGTTTAATTCAAAATTGCTATGAAACTGTTTCCTAGTCATTTGTTTTAATAGATGCCATTACACATAAAGGTTGCAAAATAACAAATGAGACAAATGTTGCTATCTTATGAGAAATTATTGATTCCAAATTAATTTGCCATATAAGACAATAGGATAGTTTCTTCAAAGCAGATAAAGATGAAAATTGATTCAAAGCTAACTTAAAGAATGTTGCTACCTGTGTTCTCCTGCTCAACAACTTGTAAAATAACAACTAAACTGAGGAAATTAAGCAGAGTATCACAATCCAAGAGTTGAGAGGATGTTTATAAAATATGCTTTGTTATAGCCTTTGAACAAGCTGATTGACCCTTTCATTTCATTTCTACACTGTAACTCATTTTGATAACCAATGTTATATATTTGCCTACTTTTGAATCAACCCACATGGTTCCAGTACTTTGGCCTTTAAATCATGGATGATGAGTTGAGATGTAGCTGCAGAGGAGGAAAACACTTGTAGGTAAATAAGTTTAATTTTTGTGGACTGTAAAGGATCCAAATATAAACAAGTAATATTCAAGCATACAAGCAATTTACATCTTCCTCTTCATAGCTGTCCTGGGAGGCTAACATGTCTTGTACTGGTTATAGAATCAAGGGACGCCATTCAATCTGTCATGTCAGTCTGACTCTCCATAGGACTAACTCACCGAGCCCGATTCCCCTGTCTATTTCCTGAAGGCCTATAAATTTTTCTCTTCAGACTTCTTTCATACTTGCAATGTGGGTGCCATGAACAACATCAGCATTTATAGAGTCATAGGAGTTTCATAGCACTAAAAAGAAACCTTTGGTCCAAATTGCCTGTGCCAGACATCCCAATCTGACCTGGTCTCATTTGCTAGCAGTTGACCCATATCCTTCCAAACCCTTCCTGTTCATATACCCTTCCAGTTGCCTTTTAAATATCGTAATTGTGCTCACCTCCACCGCTTCCTCTGGCAGCTCGTTCCATACATACACTGCCCTCTGTGGGAAAATGTTACCCCTCAGGCCTTTTTAAATCTTGTTCCTTGCACCTTAAACCTATGCTGTTTAGTTTTGAAATCCCCAACCCCAGGAAAAGAACATTGGCTATCCTATCCATGCCCCTCATGATCTTATAAACCTCCATAAGTTCAACCCTCAGCCTCCAATGCTCCAGAGAAATTGCTACCCGTCTCTAATTGCCCTTGAACTGAATGGTCTTCTGAGCTATAGCAGAAGACATTTGAGATTCGACCATATAACTATGGGTCTGGAGTCTCATATCGGCAAGTTCAGGTAAAGATGGCACATTAGGGAGTGAGGATGGAAGCTGAAAGCCAAGACGAGTAGAATAGTAATCTCAGGATTACTACCGGTGCCATGGGCTAGTGAGGCTAGAAAAAGAGAGAGCGCAGCTGAACACCTGGCTACAGGACTGCTGTAGGAGGGAGGGCTTCAGGTTTGTGGATCATTGGGACACCTTCTGGGGACGGTGGGACCTGTACGGGAAGGATGGGTTGCACCTGAACTGGAGGGGCACCAATATCCTGGGCAGAAGGTTTGCTAGAGCTCTTCGGGAGGGTTTAAACTAATTTGGCAGTGGGATGGGAACCGGAGCTACAGATCAGAGGATGGGGTAGCCAGTGTACAGACAGATAGAGTAAGCAGAGAGTCTATGAGGAAGGATAAGCAGTTGATTGGGCAAAGTGGCAGTCAGTGCGACAGGTTGAGGTGTGTCTACTTCAATGCAAGAAGTGTCAGGAATAAGGATGATGAACTTAGAGCATGGATCAGTACTTGGAACTATGATGTTGTGGCCATTACTGAGACTTGGATAACACAGGGGCAGGAATGATTGTTGGATGTTCCGGGGTATAGATGCTTTATAAGAAATAGGGAGGGAGGTAAAAGAGGTGGGAGAGTGACAGTTCTAATCAGGGATGGTATCACAGCTGCAGAAAGGGAGATCGTGCAGGAGGGTTTGTCCACTGAGTCAGTATGGGTGGAAGTCAGAAACAGGAAAGGAGCAGTCACTCTATTGGGAGGTTTCTATAGACCCCCCAATAGCAACAGAGACACTGAGGAACAGATTGGGAGGCAGATTTTGGAAAGGTGCAGAAGTAATAGGGATGTTGTCATGGGCGACTTCAACTTCACTAATAAAGGCTGGAACCTCCTCAATGCAAATAGATGGAGCAGATTTTGTCAGGTGTGTCCAGGAAGGATTTCTGACTCAATACGTAGATAGGCCAACTAGAGGGGAGGCCATACTGGAGTTGATGCTTGGCAACAAACCAGGCAATGTGTCAGACTTCTTGGTGGGAGAGCATTTCACTGATAGTGATCACAACTCCCTGACTTTTAAGATAGTCATGGAGAGGGATAGGAGCAGATGGTATGGGAAGGTATTTAATTGGGGGAGAGGGAATTACAATGATATTAGGCAAGAAATACAGAGCACCAATTGCGATCAGATGTTCTCAGGGAAATGCACGATAGAAATGTGGAGGTTGTTTAGGGAGCAGTTGCTACAGGTACTGGATAGGTTTATCCCACTGAGGCAAGGAACGGATGGCAAGGTGAAGGAACCTGGGATGACAAGACATGTTGAACACCTAGTCAAGAGGAAGAAGGAAGTTTACTTAAGGCTGAGGAAGCAAGGATCGGACAGGGCTCTAGAGGTCTACAAGGTAGCTAGGAAGGAGCTGAAGAATGGGCTTAGGAGAGCTAGAAGGGGGAATGAGAAAACCTTGGTGGGTAGAATCAAGGAAAACCCCAAGGCTTCCTATAATTACGTGAGGAGCAAGAGGATGGTCAGAATGAGGGTAGGGCCAATCAGGGATAGTGGAGGGAACTTGCGTGCAGAGTCAGAGGAGGTAGTGGAGGTCCTTAATGAATAATTTGCTTCAGTATTCCCCAGTGAGAGGGACCTTGACATTTGTGAGGACGGCATGATACAGGCAGATATGCTCGAAAAGGTTAATGTTAGGAAGGAGGATGTGCTAGATATTTTGAAAAAAAATGAGGATAGATAAGTCCCCTGGGTCAGACGGGATATACCCAAGGTTGCTTTGGGAAGCAAGGGAAGAGATTGCTGCCCCTTTGGCAATGATCTTTGCGTCCTCACTGTCCACTGGAATAGTGCCAGAAGATTGGAGGGTAGCAAATGTCATTCCCTTGTTCAAGAAAGGGAATAGGGATAATCCTGGAAATTACAGACCAGCCAGTCTTACTTCTGTGGTGGGCAAATTATTGGAGAGGATTCTGAGAGATAGTATTTATGATTATTTGGAAAAGCACAGTTTGATTAGAAATAGTCAGCATGGCTTTGTGAGGGGCAGGTCATACCTCACATGTCTTATCGAATTCTTTGAGGATGTGGCAAAAAACATTGATGATTGTAGAGCAGTGGATGTGGTGTATATAGATTTTAGCAAGGCATTTGATAAGGTTCCACGTGATAGGCTCATTCAGACAGTAAGGAGGCATGGGATTCAGGGAAATTTGGCTGTCCGGATACAGAATTGGCTGTCCAATAGAAGACAGGGGATGGTAGTAGATGGAAAGTATTCAGCCTGGAGCTCGGTAACCAGTGGTGTGCCACAGGGATCTGTTCTGAGACCTCTGCTCTTTGTGATCTTTATAAATAACTTGGATGAGGAAGTGGAAGGGTGGGTTAATAAGTTTGCCGATGACATGAAGGTTGGTGGATAGTGAGGAGGACTGTTGTAGCTTGCAATGGGACATTGACAGGATGCAGAGATGGGCAAAGAAGTGGCAGGTGGAATTCAACCTGGAAAAGTGTGAAGTGATTCATTTTGGAAGGTCGAATTTGAATGCAGAATACAGGGCTAATGGCAGGATTCTCAGCAGTGTCGAGGAACAGAGGGATCTTGGTGTCCACATCCGTAGATCCCTCAGAGTGCGACCCAAGTTGAAAGGGTTGTAAAGAAGGTATATGGTGTGTTGGCTTTCATTAGCAGGGGAATTGAGTTTAAGAGCTGTGAGGTTATGCTGCAGCTCTATAAAACTCTGGTTAGACCAGACTTGGAATATTGTGTTCAGTTCTGATCACCTCATTACAGGAAAGATGTGGAAGCTTTAGAAATGGTGCAGATGAGATTTACCAGGATGCTGCCTAGACTGGAGGGCAGGTCTTATGAGGAAAGGTTGAGGGAGCTAGGGCTTCTTTCATTGTAAAGAAGAAGGATGAGAGGTGACTTGATAGAGGTTTACAAGATGATGAGAGGCAAAGATAGAGTGGATAGTCAGAGACTTTTTCCCAGGGTGAAAGTGACAATTAAGAGGGGGCATAATTTTAAGGTGATTAGAGGAAGGTACAGGGGAGATGTCAGAGGTAGGTTCTTTACACAGAGAGTAGTGGGCGTGTGGAATGCACTGCTGGCAGTGATAGTGGAGTCAGATACTTTAGAGGCTTTTAGGCAATCTTGGATAAGCACATGGAGGATAGTAAAATGTAGATTATGCAGGTTAAATTGATCTTAGTAGGATAATTCACCGGCACAACATCGTGGGCCGAAGAACCTGTACTGTGCTGTACAGTTCTATGTTCTGTTTCCCTCCCTAAAATGAATTAGTGAACCCGATGAGTTGCTATGATAATCAGTGGTAGTTTCATGGTCACCATCACTGAGACTACCTTTCAATTCCAGGCTTAATTAATTGATTTCAAGTTCCATCGTCACACTGGAATTTTAATCTATATTCCCTAGGACATTAGCCTGGGCCTCTGGAAAACTTGTCCAGTGACACCATCATTGAATAATTATCCAATTTTCCTATGAAAGCACCATTGAATTTGTCTCTACTACACTCTCACACAATGCATAGGAGTGATTAGCCATTCATTATACAAAAAAAATGTTTTTCTGTTTTCTTCACCAATCACTTTAAATTGGTGTCTTTTCATTCTCAGTCTTTCTGTCTACACTGTCTAGATCCCTCATGATTTTGACCACCTTCAGCCTTTCCAGGAGAACCAACTTTGCCAATCTATCCATGTTTTACTCTCAACTCTAAACCGATAATTGTAAACCATTTCCACACCTTGTGTAATGCTTTTACATTTTTGCCAAAGCATGGTACTCAAAAATGGTCGTAACACTCTAGGTCAGTCTTGACCAATGTTCTACACAGGCTTATTTAACTTGATTTCTTTAACTCCATGCCTCTATTTCTAAAGCTGTATTAACTCCTATTGCAACATTCCCAGCATCTTGAACAATTTTTGCAAATATGCCTTCTGCTCCTGAATCCTTTTGCAAATGTATCTTTTATTTTATGTCATTTCCCCTAGTTTTTAGAAAATGATCTGCCTCACAATACTCTGCAATAAATTTCATTTTTGTTTGTCTTCCCATTCCACCAGGCTATATCAGATGTTATAGAGAGTTGCGAACATAGCCCAGTCCATCACGCAAACTAGCCTTCCATCCATTGACTCTGTCTATACTCCCTGCTGCCTTGGGAAAGCAGCTAACATAATCAAAGGCACTTCCCACCCTAGTTATAATGTCTTCCACCCTCTTCCACTGGGCAGAAGATATAAAAGTTTGAAAACATGTACCAACAGATTCAAGAACAGCTTCTTCCCTGCTGTTATCAGACATTTGAACGGACCTCTCCTATATTAGAGTTGATCTTTCTCTGCACCTTCTCTGTAGCTGTAACATTATATTCTGCATTCTGTTCAATTATCCTGGTGTACTTATGTAAGGTATGATTTGTCTCATTAGCACACAAAACAATACTTTTCACTGTATCTCAGTACATGTACCAATAATCAAATCAATGTCTTCACTTTCTTCCTCACAGATGCAAAAATTGCATAATCTGCAGCTTTGGAAATTGTGCCCTGTGCACCAGAGTCTAGGTCATTTAATATAGATCAAGCTAAACTATCCCATATTTGACCTCAGAAGAATGCCATTGTTTGCTTCCTCCAGTGTGAAAAAGAGCCATTCACCACTAATATGTCACCTGTTATTCAACCAACTTCACATCTACGCTTCCATTCCCGCTTTTATTCAATGGACTTCAATTTTGCTGACAAGCCCATGAGGCCCAAGTTGCTTGGCACTTTATCAAATGTCTTTTGGAAGTCCTTGTTTATTCCTGCATTACTTTCATCAACCTGCACTGTTACTTCATCACAAAATTCAAGCAAGTTAGTTCAATGTGATTTGTCATCAACAAATCCATGTTGGCTTTTGGATTCCTATTTTTTTAACTGCCACTCTCCTCCCATACTCTCTTTTTATTTCTCTTATATTTATTTCATCCCTGAACCTTCTATATTCAACACAAAACTCAGCTGTGTTATCCAGCCGATATCTGTCATATGCAGACATTTTTCAGCTTCATCTTATTTCCTATTTCTTGTAATCATTCAGGGAGCTCTGCATTTGATTTCCTTCCCTCTGCCCATCGTGTGAATGTACCTTAACTATACCCATATCCTGTATGATTTTCAGAATAAAATGTAGCATGACGACATCAGAATTCAAGGAGATAATTTTTTTAGAATGCAAGTAAATTTTCTATAACCAGTGACTAATCTGCAATGACAATGTTACTCTCATGCAGTAAGTTTAAAAAAAACCTACTCCAAAGTCTAGCGGACTGATAAAATATTATAAAGCAGCCATGGCATCAACTATGGTAAGATGTAGAGTTAACATTTCAAGCCAGCGACCTTTCATTTGATGTTAAATCATGGTTTGACTGCCTTCTCTATTGAGTGCCAAAAGACCATTACAATAAGTCAAATAAGACTAGCAGGTTCTCTCCAATGCATTGTCCCGTAAGCATGTATACCTCAACCAATGCCACAAAACATTTTCTGGTTAGTGACACACTGCTCTTTGTGGGAACTTGCTGTGCACAAACTGATTGTCATATTTTCTATGTTCCAATGCTAACTACATTCCACAGTATTTCATTGAATTTGAAGCAAATGAGGTTATGGAAACTCCAATATAATGCAAGTCTTTCTTGTGAAACAAAAATAGCATTGTAATTGAAAGCCTTTGGATTGAAATGTATTTGAAACATTTTATAGTTTTTGTTGAACAGGAAACAGACTAAGAACAAAAATATTTGCTTAAGGAAATATTTTAAAGGCATCATTGACAAAAATGCAATACAAAACTGATCTGAATGCCATTCTTTGATTGTAAGATAATAAAACACTCAATCAGTTCCAGCCCATTTCAAGGTATGACGATATACTAAAAGAAATTTAGTTGTGATTAATGAAAGGTATATTTTGCAGAAATGCAGGTAGAATGACAGGTGTATATGTTTCCATAAAATCTTAGCAAGATACAAAGGCAAACTTGTCATAATAAAACTGGCACAAAACAGCTGTTGGCTCCTTGGATTGACAGATGTGAAAAGCTGTAGTTTAATACCACCACAAACCCCATCTTAACAAAAACATACCCACATGTAAAAAGTGTGTTCTTAATCAGGGCTTTATATTCATGGAATGAATATTTAATTTCCAGCAAGTTTGGGTGATCACAATTTTGAGATGGATTGTTCTTATGAATTTTGTATCCATAAGTACATTTTGGTATAACTTCAATTGTAATATATTTCAAAATATTGTTTGCACTTTGCATTAAGAATTGAGTTATCTCCAAGGCTTTCACAAATTTTTGCTAATCCAAAAATCCATGCTGCTCTCCTACAAATTGTCTAGTATCCCAAATTTCCCAATTCCTTGCTCCACATAATAATCATTAGGAGAAATAAACTCCAAGATTCTTGTCAATGTTTTCTGAATCCCCATTTATATTTTATGATATTCCCTGGCCATATTCACACTGCCTTTCTGACTCAGGTTGATTGATTCCTGCTATCTTTCCTCAGTTCAGTAATAAGGATCAAATCATTTGGAAATAAGCTTTAAAATTTTACCCCAAGATTGTGTTGACTCACTTCTTCCCTAAAAGCTCTGTTCTTCTACCATACTTTCAATCTCCCCAGTTCTCTTTCTCCCCTGCCCTTGCTTCTCATGCTGTATATCCATCTCTTTGCCTTGTGGCATAATATTTTTTGGCACACAGACCATTATTTAAATGCAAATTGAAGTCTATGAGATGAGATTTTATCTTCATAGACATTAAAAGGCAGATGATTGTAATAAAATGAATGCTCTATGTTTTGCTTTTGAACAGCATATAGCATGAACAATTCCTTCTCCAAGCAGATTGTGAAATGTTGGTAATATTGAAAGTATGAAAGAATTTGTTTTCACGCAGCATTTTTTTTCTGACCTCTGAACATTCCCCAAGTGTTTGACATCAAATTAAGGTAACTCTAAAAGTAATGATTCTGATGTAGAAAAGTATGGCGGCTCGTTCATTAAAAAATATAATAGTTACTTTATTGTATCGCCTTTCATTAAACTTGATGGCCAAAATCCTATTACTGTCAATTATCTGAGACCAAACCAAACTATTCACAACCTTTGTCTCAAATTTAACCCCAAGAGAGCTCTGACCACCTCACTCATACCAGCATCAAAATCATAAAATCCCATCTCAGTATCATTACCCTATTTAAGTGCTTGCCTTGCTGTATCCACTGCTGAAAACCTCATCCATAACTTTCTACCTCTTGAAAACTCCAGTGCATGCCTTCCTAGACTTCCATCTTCCATGATCCATGAACCTAACGTCATCACAGACTGTGCTGTTCAAGTCATAATTTATCCCAAGATCCTTAACATATCACCTCATAATCACTGAACTCCATTCACTTCCAGTTGACCAACACCTTCATTTCAAAATTCTCAGCTATGACTTCAAATTCCTCCATATTTCTATTTTTCCCAATCTGTGGAACCTCCTCCAGCTTTAAACCCACTTCTAATTCTGATTCTTACAGAATCCTGAACTTAATCACACACACATTAGCATTTATGCTTTCAACTGCCAAGGACCTTAGTACAGCAATTTTATCAAATCTGTTATCTGGGTAAGTTGGAAGCTGAAAAGCTCAAAACTTGAAGTTGAGTTACGTACAAGAAGAAATTCACTCTCATTGTACTTCTTATTGCTAGACAAGATAACATAAGCTCTATGGTGCTTGCATAAGGGGTCCTTTAGTGTAAATTGTGGTGTTGCCACCTCAGGGTTCAAGACCAACCTTCCACAGCAATGCGTCAAAACATATCCAAACGGTCAATTAAAAAGAACTTGTAAATATTTTAACATTCATGAAAATATATGGGGCCAAATTTTCTTTGTACTAATGAGACAGGACAGTAGAAGAAATAGGCACCTAGGAGTGGACCTGGTGTTCCATCTCTGTTTCCACATTTTAGCTATTTTCCCAAGGGTGGGGGAAGCATAGGCTTTGGAATAGGTACGCCCCATCAATGAAGCATCTAACGTTGTTGTGGGCTCATTCTCTGCCCATCCATGTCCCTGTTTCTGTCTGTCTGTCTCTGTCTCTTTCTCTGTCTGTCCAACTGTCCCTCTCTTTCCTCCTATCCTATTGCTGTCTCAGAATCTATGGAGTTTTCAGGAGACTTGCATTGCCTCTGTGCTGGCTTCCTCACAACAGTACTGAAGTGATGTTTCCAAATAATGAGGACAACAGCAGGACTGAGATTGCAAGCCATGACAGCTGGGATAACGCACGTTACAAACCATGTTTATGAGCACCATGTCTCCCAAGTTGCAAGCAGCAGTATTCAGGAGCTGAGTTGCTAATTTCAGGAGATTCCCACCCGAAGCAGGACAGTTAGGAACCTTAATTCTAGGATGTTTTGGACTCAGAGCCTTCTCAGAGGTAGCCCATTACAGTAAAACAGGCTTTCTTCCTCTCTTACGTCGTGCAAAAGTATCCATTCTCAGTGGATATTTTCAGAAGATCTTGTATTGAGATTTGAAGTATAAACAATGATAAATGGTTTTTCCCATCAACCTAAAAACACTTTTCCTTCATTTCTGAAATAATCATACCCATCTTGATAATACTGAATCTATTACAGCGCTTTTATGATGAGAATTCTGTGTGTTAGCTTAAACAAAATTGTTCCTTGTGAAAATAAACAATGTTTTCAGCAGGAAAAGAGCTACACTTGATGCATACATGATAGCATGGCTAGAAAATACATCAGTCCTGCAAATTTATGAAAGGATGCAGTACCAGTAAAATATAAAAGGATTTTGTGGTGTCATCACTATTAGAGTTTTATTCAGCATAACATTTGAAATTAAATGCCAAGGGTGCAATTCATTTATTTTCCAATTTCCTGTAATTTAATATTTGAGCTAACTTCATATATTTATTGTACTCAAACATTAGTTTTAGTTTGATAGATTCAATTATTTGTTTCTGAGCTATACTAACAGTGCTTCATATTGCAATCAAGTAACAGTTGCAAGATTGACAAGTTACATAGAAAAAGCTTTCTGTCAACAAACAGACTAAAAGCCATTATTGTAAAGTGTACATTGTGTCCCAGACCTGGTAAACACATCTTCATTGATCACACAAAACGATAGAAAGATCTTCTCTTGTATAGCTCAATCAAGAACCTTTTACAAAGGCGAAGTGCAAACAATACTGAAAACAAAATGAGACTGACATTACAGTCAAACACTAAATAATAGTTTGGTTTAGCCAAGCCATCTGTAACCTTTTAAAATGGTGCCAAAAAAGATTAAATGCAAAAACCTGACTATTACAACCTTCTGAAAGATCGAAGAGTGACACTGCATTGTAAGATTTATTGGGACTGGTGAAAGCAGGAGCTTTTAAGCAGAGAATTGCCAATGGAAAATAGTATTTTTCAAAGACTATTAAACAGCCGCAACAAATTTTCACGGGAAAGCATTGATAAATACCTTATAGGTTGCTTCTTTGAGAAACATGTTATTGTAATTAATATGTAAGTAATACCTTCATGAAGACATAGTAAATTATACCAACAAACACAGGAATAGTCTAAAGTTGTTATTACTTTGTATATGAATGAGCTGTTGACTAGATTTCATTTTTATTAATTCCCTAATTGTTGCTTTCTTTGCTTGTGATTTTTTTTTTCCAATTCAATGTATGATTTTGCCTGCTCATTTGGAACATGAACATCTCAAATGATGGTATAAACTGGCCAAAATTGTGATAGTGTGGGTTGTTCTAATCAGTGTCAATTTGAGGGAAAATTGGTATTATTAATTTCTGTTACACAAAGGTGAGACAGTTCCACTGCGTACTTTGTCCATGTTGGTTTGCCTCTCTCACCCTCCTAGCTAGAGGAGACAACGACCTCTGGATCCACCCACATATTACATATTCTTACAGCCTGAATAATCCGGCATAAACTATATTTTGTATGGCATTACCACATCAGCATAACCTTAGTGTTTAAACCCTGCTGTGGGAAACCTACTTTCTTTGTGGTGACATGGAAGAATTGTATCAGAGCAACAGAACTCAATAATAAATTAATCCCTTCTAATGATTAACTTGTTTCAGATTTTTCATAATTAGAATTTTTTTGAAGATATGATGAAGGTAAAAGCTACTAGTCTGAGGTGTTGGAATTCAGAGATTTTATTAATTTTTGGTATTGATAGACATTGCATGACTGGGCACTTCACTGTATTTTAATGGTACTTTAACTTAAACCTACGTCATTCCATTCATGTCTTTTAACAATGACAGCACAGATCAGCACCATCTGTAGTGTTAGGATAACAGTAAACATGGACTATTAATGTTCAACATGTGTTACCTGATTTTACGATAAAATCTCATGGACCAAAAATGATTTTTTTGAAAAGGACAAATAATGACCTGAAATGGTTGCTGTGATCATCTGACCATAATTTGAGGGGATTCCAGGGAACCAATATGGGACAAATGAAATTGGCTACATCAACATTACCATGTTAACTAAAGACTGAAAGCAGACAATTGAATTTAGATCAAGAAAACTCACACCTCCTGGTAAATTCATGCTGAAAATGATAAAGAGCATCAAATTTGCAACTTTCAATTTGCAAGAACAATGGAGTGTCTCATGAATACATGAATGTACTTATATCAACAGCTGCTTTGAGCAGCAAAAGGCAGGGAGGATAAGAAATATGAACTACAAGCACCTTTCTGTCTCTATCCTCCAGAACCTTGAATTTGGTGCTCAATAAACAAAAAATTTGGAACAACAACCATTCACAAAGGACTCAAGATCTGCAAACTTCTTCACTGCTGAAGGATAAGTCAACAAGTAAACAGCTAGATCAGGTTTAAAATATAACTCTTCAAAGACTCTAAGGACTTTGTCTTAAACTTCATAGCCTATTCTTCCTGTCCAGTACAGTTGTGCTGTCCTTTTATAAACTTTTTACCTGCGTTTGTATGTGTGTTTGATGTTATATTGTTTATTACCTTTACATGATAGTTGGTAATAAGGTTTTTTTTTCCACTCAGGAAAACCTTATAATTTGGCTCCTTAATTTTGATCTGGTTAATCTTGTTTTTTATTTGAAGTGTGATAGGTGTGTGCCAAAAAAATGTGTTGCAACCGCTTGAGAGAGGTTAATGAGAGAGAAGTTGATACGCACTCCTTATCTGGTTGCAAAAATAGTCAGATAAAATTAAAAATGGAGTGGCGTCTGGCATCCTAATCGTGTAATTCTGGAGGACCAACACATTGTGTGGTAGACTGGGAAGATACAATGACAAGTTGATTACACCTGAAGTGGTGAGAAACAGATTTCAATTTCATCTACATTGAAAAATATCAAGCAGAGATCAGACAGGGTGAGCTTTGGGATATCTTATATGCACTTCTTCATGGCTGATTGACACTAACATATAGGATTCTAGGATAGGTGTGAGAAATCTCTGAGGCCAAGGAACTATTTACTGTACGCTCTGTGAGACTAGTGGCAGAATTTTGTATTGTATCCAGGAGTGAGGAACAAGGCAGGTAGGGGAAAATCAATTTCTCAAAAGGCCAAAAATCAGATTGCCATTGGTAAGATGAAAGCTTGTAGTTAAGTTCTCTTTAAAATTAGGTCGAGCTTCCCAACAACCAGAACGGGGAACACCTTTGCATGTAATCCTCATCTCCCTTTTAGATAGCATAATCCTTACTTTTCAACTGAGTTCCCTATCTCTAATCTCTCCTACAATTAGAAATGTCCTTCCAGCATCCACCTTTTCAAGTAATCTCAGGATCTTTTTATAACTCAATAAGATTTTCCTACTTGTCTAAACTCCAATAGATATAGGTTCTGCTGTCCCATTTTTCCTTTTTAGATATCTGCCCTATCCTGTGAATCTGTCAAGCACTGTTTCTAACATACTTGCATCCTTTCTTAAATAAGGGGACTAAAACTATATACAGTATTCAACATGTGGTCTCACCAAAGCCCTGTACACCTGTCGCAAAACGTTCTGCTTTTATGTATTATTTCTCTTTACAATAATCATCAGCATTTTATTTGTCTTTTTGGGTCAGAGGAGTTACTGGTGTACTTGGCAAGAAAACTAAAGGGAGACTCTGATAAATATCAAAGAACTGGATGGGACCCATATTTAGGTATGTTCTATTCTCGTCACATAACAAACCTCTGAAGACAGCAACATTGTTCTCTGACTCAGGTCTCACGTTGACAAAATACCAGCAAGGTCCAGAGTTGGAGTAAAATTGGCATGAACAGACAGCTGCTGTTGTCTGAGGCAGGGAGGGAGTGAGGGACATGGCAGCTCCATGGGTAGTGGTAGGTTATTGTCTAAGTAAGGATACTTGACCGTCTAGGGTATATATAGTATAACCAAGATTCTGAGACTCAATTGGAGCCTCAAGGGGTGATGGATGTCTACTTCTGGCTTAAGGGGCTGGGCTCCAAAGTGCTCCATTGGAACCTTGAGGCTCTCAGATTGTAGTCATGGCTGATCGGGGCAGGTGGAAAGTCACTGAGAACAGGGCAATATCACTTGAATGCTTCTCTAATGTGATGGAGGGAAACTCAATCCAGAACAAGGAGGGTTTACAGGTCCTGTCTTCCATCTCTCAAGTCAACACTCCAGTCTCCACAGAGTTTTGAATGAGAAGAACACTGGATGACAGCTTCACCATTGTGGCACAGGTAGAAGAAAGACTTTAACCAACACTAGGTGCAGTACTTCCCATTGGCATGTTATGCTGAATAAAATGTCCCCTGAAATTTGTTCATGTCATTTTGTGCAGAAGTTTTTAGCTCCTGGCTTGGAGATAATGAATGTCTGCTTGCTGTCCTTTACACAATGCTGACCCACCCCTGAAGCAGGCATCATTCACTTTCATTACTACAACCCAACTCCCGTCCAGAACAGAGGATTCCTCTCAGTTGATGTGCTGGGGCTGATGTAAGGAAGATAGTAATGTAAAATATTTAAAAGATGGCAATTTTTGAAACTATATTAACGATCTATTGCAAATCTATCATCATGAGTTAAAGGATGTTTACCCTATGTTATGCAGTTGGTAATATATGAAATGTTCCTGTTTCTAAGATGCCTGAAAGAAATGTGAGCTCTCCACACAAACTTGTTGTGATGATTAGAGTGTTGAGCCCAGACTTGTGAAGACAGAGTTGGCTAAAGTAGACTATGAAAACACATCAAAAAATAGACAAACAGTGGGAAATGTTGAAGGAGATATTTCATAACTTTCAAAGATATATTCTATTGAGCAAGAAAGACTCTATGAGAAGGATGCATGCCCTCTGCAGCTAATCAAGGATATTAAAGACAATTCGAAGTTTTTTTAAAAAAAAACAAGATTTTAAAAGTTAGTGGTAGACCAGAAAATTGGGAAAATTATAGAAACCAGAAAAGTCTGATTGAAAGAAAGCAGGAAAACTAATTGAGATTAAATTGACAGAAAAAAATAAAGACAGTAAAGGCTCTATATATAATATATATGTTATGATAGAGTTGCCAAAATAAACGTTGGTTCCTTTACAGAATGAGACTGAGGAATTATCGAAGGGAAACATAGGAAATGATAGAGATTTGCAATGAGCATTTTGTATCAGTTTTCATGCTAGAAGGTACCGAAAGCATCCCATAAATAGCAAAAAATAGAAGAGCAAATGGGAGGGGGAAACTAGAGAAAAGGTTCTCAAAAAACTAACGGGGCTAAAGGCTGACATGTCACTGCATCCTCAGATCTTAAAAGAAGTGCCTAAAGAGATTGAAGGTGCATTGGCTGTTATTTTCCAAAAAGCCGTCGATTCTAGAAAAGGCTCTGACAGGTTGAAAAACCACAAAGGTATTGTCCCTCTTCAAGAAAGGAGGGAGACAAATACCAGAAAAATACAGATCAGTAAGTTTAACATATAGCATTAGAAAATGTTTGGAATTAATTATTGAGGAAGCTATATATAATTTTCCAAATTGCTGTTATTATCACCAGAGTCAGCATGGTTTTATTAAAGGGAAATTGTATTTGTGAACTTATTAGACTACTTTGAGTATGAATTCAGCAAGGTAGATAGAGGGGGCTACCAAATAGGTGTGATTTAAAAAGCTACCCCATGCCATCTTGTGCATTAATATACTAACATGGAGAAAGGTCTGGTTAACAGAAAACAGTAGGGATAAATGGTTCATTTCCAGGTTGACAAAATTTAATTATCGGGGTGGCATAGGGGTCAGTATTGAAATGGGAACTATTTACCACCTAAATTAATAACTTGGAATGAAGGATTGAATGTATTGTAGTCACATTTTTGATGCTACAAAGTCAGGAGGGAAAGAAGGTTTTACAGAGGATACAACAAACAGAGAATTTACAAAGAGATGTTAATAAGTTAAATAAGTGGTCAAAGAATTAGGAAATGAAGTATAATGTCAGAAAATGTAATGCTGTTCATTTTGGAAGGGAGATTTTGTCTCTGAGGATGAGAAACAGAAATTGAAACTGATTCCAAACTCTCAAATGGGTGAAACCAGTCATTGACCCTGAATTTTAGAGGGGTGTATTCCATCACATTCCTGGCTTTGATCTCATTGAAACATGTCAGATTCTTAAAAGACTTTACAGGGTAAATGCTGAGAGGATGTTTCCCCTCATGTGAGAGTCTAAGTCTGGAGGGCACAGTCTCAGAATAGAGAGGCACCAGTTTAAGATTAGGAGAAATTTATTCTCTCCAAAGAGTCTTTGAAACTCCTTGCCACGAAGCTGTGGGGGCAGAGTCCTTGTGTATATTCAAGGCTGAGATAGATTTTTATTGAGTCGGGGAAGTAAGGTTTACAGGAAAAAGGCAGGAAAGTAAAGAGTGTCTGATCAGTCTTGAACCTATTGAATGGGAGAGCTGGCTCGATGGGCTGAATGGCCTACTCCTGTTCCCATTTCTTATGGTCTTATGGAGTGCAGTTTATGGAATTTGGATGAAGTTTTTGAAGAGGTTTAACTACCTGTTCTACTCAGATAAGGTGACTGGTACCACAAGCTATCCGGATAGACCTCTAGGCATTCAGCTTCCAACAGACACTTCACCTCTGAAACATAGGGAGGTTCAGTGCCCAGGCACTATTGAGCCCTCAAAATGGCACAACTATCATGCTGCCTCGGAACCACCAGCCTGAAAACATGCAACTTGCGATGAATTGGAGCAGCTGCCATTGAACATAGAGGGTAGAGGAGATTTGTTGCAGTCATTTACTGTCTGCATTAAGTTCTGGAAAGCACTGTCCCTGCCTGAGACCACAGTGGAGGCAAATGTGCCTGACACATCTGAACAGGTTGTTTTAAAAGTATCTATAAATGCAAAATGAAGGGCTCTTATGGTGCAATGGTAATGTCCCTAACTTGGGGACAGAAGGCCTGAGTTCAAATCCCACCTGCTCCTGAGGTGTGTCATAACATGCCTGAATTGGTTAATTAAAATATATCTATAAATGGAAAATGTTCCCTTTTGTGCATACTCTTTAATGACCCTGATTTGCTAAGGAAAGAGTGATCTAGCAACAATGTCTGTATTTCTTAAACTTAAAACAATGTGAGAATGGTTTTGGTAAGTAAACTAAATTTTCCTGCTCCTATGATGCTGCTTGGCCTGCTGTGTTCATCCAGCTCTACACCTTGTTATGTCAAAGTCTAGTCTTGTTTCCTTTACTGATGACTGTATTTACATGAAATTGGAGTTCCCTGACAAACCAGGAACTCTATCTACCTGAGGGAGGTTTAGCTGTAATTTTGCAGCTGTCTCAGTACAAAGTAAATGGTAATCCAACAACAAAATGAGATTAGGTTTTAAACTGAAGGACATGGACTATTTTTATTGGTATAGTTTTATCATGGTCACTAACAGAGGGGGGAGGCATGGGTGGTAAGTAAGAACACTAATTAGAGATGTGAAAGTCTCAATAACTGACAAGCGTCCTCATGATTTTTCTCTCAGGGGCATTAGGTACCATTTCTCTCCATTGTTTGAAAGCTTTGTTTCTCCTAGTTAGATATGCTAATTTGTACAGCCAATTCTCCAGCATGGGATTTATTAATTGTTTTGTCCAAAGCTATCTCTCTATTTTCCAATGTAGCAAATGTATAGGTTTTACTGAATAAATTATGTCACCAACTCAGTAGACATCATCCTTGAATCAAGAGACAGCTGAAAATACAATTTCCAACAATAGATTCTATCTTAATGCATTGTAAGGTATTTTAAGCTATGTATTGTACTGTACATTTCTAACCCAAATTTTAATCATTTCTTTTAAACATGCATACACTTCTAATTAAGATTGGAAGACTGTTTTGGAAGAGTTGCTGAACATTGCCTCAAGCCATTGACCAATGTGACTGTAACAGGAGAGGCAAAATTTGATTACATTTGAATGTAGATAATAGTCAAAGATTCTCTAAACGATTGAGCTGGACAAGACACTTAAACATTCATGATACAGGGGTAAAATTTAAAATTAACTGCACTAGAAAATAAGAACCAATAAGGTGCAAATATAAAACAGAATGTGCTAACATGCGTACACAAAACAAGTACCATAATTGCTGAACAGCCCCCTGTAATGCTTTAATAAAAGCAACCTTTTAGTTCTACATACCATGCTTATAGGGAAGTAAAGTAACATTTGTTGTGTATCTCACATAAATAGATAACTAAGTGGTCTTTTTCTCACAAAAGAATTTTCAGCTGCTCTGTGATGACTGGTTCTGAAGCAAAAGCCATATAATTGGTAACAGCTGAGATGAGCTTCATTTAGAAGCAGCTGAAAGATCTGTTGCAGGTTGTACAGGAGTGTGAATTACTACTCTGACAATGTCAAGCAGTTCATTCAGTGTGTTTTTTTTTAAATAAGTGAAGATTTTAGAGAATTTTGGAGGGGGGGGGGTTCCTTGTTCTATTATTTAATTTAAACCATAGCTGTAAGTCATTTTCATCTCTGAATGGGTGGTAACAACAAGCCCAGCAGGTAATTCACACCACATTAAAAACTGTTGGTGCAATAAGAAGATTAATCATGGTAAGCTTCTAGTGACAAATTACCAACTGTAAATTAAAGCTGTTCTGACTGTCGATAGTAATGATGTGGTTATGTAATACCATGTTCATAATGAAGTAATTTTAAAATTTTAAAGTCACAAGACCCCATGTTTCTACAGACATGAGCACAAATAGGATTTATTGTATGGTGACTGGTGCTTGCTCTTGGGATAAATGCAAATATCGTGGTTTCCAGGCAGGATTTTTACTCACTTTGTCTGTCTTTCCTGTTTACTTTGCCAGTGGGAAATGAGTACTGCTCCTATAGAATCGGAGAGTGCACTGATAAATGGTTGAAATGCTGCATTTTCCACTTTCTCGCAAATGAGGGTCCCGAATGCAATTTATTCCGCGAACTGTGGGCAAAAGAGAGATGAAGGGATATGAAGGCTGCTTCTATAGCATATTAATGAATGAGAACGTTCAGTAGTTTAGTACATTTGTAAACATACACTTAAATTACTTTTACAAAGGTTTACAGAATACCTGTGGAAAACATTCAGTTTAATTATGTCATGCACTGTCCGTTGTTTTGTCATTATTTACTCATTGGTTTGATTTTCAATCCCTATTCTTTCCATGCTGATCAAATAACGTTCACATTTAATCTCCTACTCCAAACTACATTTGTCTTTAAACACAGTTTTTCATGAATATGAGCACTATCATTTCTTTTGTCACTGTTTCCAGGTACATATCATAAATTTTCTTATCCATTTGTCGGATATGGGAATCACTGGCTGGCCGGCATTGATTGCCCATCCCTGTTTGCCCTTGAGAGGGTGGAGGTGAGCTGTGTTCTTGAATCGCTGCAGTCCACCTGCTGGAAATTATTAGAAATCAAGAGGAAGAACTGTTGTCTTAATTTGAGCCTTTGCATAAGTAGCAAAAGCCTGTAAAGAGGATTTGGAGACCTAATGAGTATTTTAATTATACAAACAATTCATGATTTGCCATACAACCAAACTCTTGGTAGAGATGCACTGAAGTCAGCTCTTCGATGTCTCACTTTATTTTCAGTACTTTTGAGATGTATTCTATTAAAATGATTTGTAGTTCATGTTGACTGCTCAGAAACACATTTGTCTTTCTTTGGCACCCTACGCCTCAGTCAGGTACACAAACTGTATTGTTGACTCTAAGAAGGCCTTCTCCTTTAAATTGATGGAAAAATCAAAATGATAACTACAATGAAAGACACTGTAGAAATGCCAATTGATTATTACATAGTGATATTTTTAAGCGCTAAAGCTTTGAAGGTTTTTTTTTCTCTGTTGCACTGAGTTCAAAACAAGTGTCTTGCTTACTCATCAAAAAGAGAATTCAATCAAAATGAGTGACGTGGAAGAAATAGTTCAGAGGCTGATGGTTTGCAGTAATGTGTCACTAGACAATTTCAAGATGTTTTCTTACAGAAAGAATGAAAATGTTTGAATTAGATTTCCTTTGAAAATGCTGGAATTCAAATTTTGGTAGAATATTCTATTTACTTAAAAGTCTGCATTAATTATTTTTATTTGTTTCTGTATTTATAAGTCATATAAATATAAATTAGACATAAATCATCCTGTAAAATCTCATACATTGAAGTTACTTATATTGCATTTGCAAACCTGCATTCTGGCTTTGAGATCATTACTGTAAATCAGTCAGGACTTTTAAAAATGAAGTTGCGGAACCATTCTCACATGCGTTTAAAGGTGTCAATTTAATTATCTTTCAGGATGTTGGGAGAAAATAGCATTGCAGAAAGAAGAGGGAATGCTCCGCATCAAACCTGAAAAAGATGTATTAGATGTTTAGAATGGCTAAAATCCAAAGTGTGAATATTGATGCTTGTGGGACTCATATAAATAAATCACTTGGCAAATGATCCCAAGGTCCTTCCAAAAGATAATGCTTAGACTGACATCCTGAAACAGATGTGATTTTGTGATATGCTTTTCCTGATATGAAGAAGTGATTACTGTAAGTGCATCTTGTAAAATTGCAGTCATGCATCTTGTGAGTTTCCACCTATTACTCACAATGGATGTAAAAGCACAGCTGTACACCTGTGATTTTCCTGACGCAAGATTTTTCAAATGTTCTGATGCAAGTACCTATGTTTTTCTTGTCACACAACACCTTTGCTTCCTACTAAAGATGCTGCATCATGGAATCACTCCCATTGTCCCTACAAATGCTTCCGTTTCAGGGGTATGCAGGGCTGGGAAAGGCTCAACAATCCATCTGACAGATCCCAAAAATGAATGCCTCCCAACAGTTCACTCCATAAGATACCTATCTGATACGGAAAATATTGCCACATAATCTACCTTCTCTCCAGGTCACATGTATCATATTGTTAATGTGACTATCTAGTAATTCAGAGGCCTATACTAATATTGGAAGACCACAGGTTTAAACCCCATCATGGCAGTTGGTGGATTTTAAGTTTAATTAGTAAATCTCTAGTATGAAAAGTTAATATTGTAACAGTGACTATGAAGTAAAACCTGTCTAGTTCATTAACGCGTTTTAAGGAAGGAAACCTACTGTCTTTACCTGGTCTGGCCTATGTCTGTCCCTAGGCCTATAGCAATGTAGCCCAATCATAAATGCCCACTGAAATGCCGAGCAAACCACTCAGCTAAGTCAAACTGCTTCAGAAAAGTCTGAAAGAAATAGAATCCGATGGGTCACCTGCCATCAACACCACACTGGAGATGGCAAAGATATACCCACCTCTATTGAACCTGCAAAGCCTTCCTCACTCACATTTTTTTGTTTATGCCAAAATATGGAGAACAATCCCACAGACTAGTTCAGATGCCACAGACACCACCACCACCATCCCTGGGTTTGTCCTTCCCTTCAATAGGACAGACCCACCAGCAATGGCAGCCATGTCTTCATATTGTCAACAGTTACTCTGTATCCCAATGAGTTTCACGGTGCTAAATAAATATAGGTTAAAAAAAACCTCCTGCTGATTACCACATGCTTTTGCCCACCCCCATTGATGAATCTATATGCCTTCACTTTAAACACCACCTGGGAAAAGTGCTGAGGGTAACAGGGGAGCAGTATATATTCTGGGTGGGTAATTTGAACATTCATTATCAAGTGTGATTCCATAGCACCATCACTGATGGATTTGACTGCTGGATGGATCTGCTGGAGGTTGTGAGGAAAGAAATAAAGGGAAATCATCTATTTGACATTGTCCTCCCTAACCTACTACTCACAGACTCACCAATGTAATGGTAGGAACAACCACAGCACAGTGCTTGTGGAGGTGAAGTTCCAGCTTAACATTAAGAATAGCCTCCATTATGTTATGGGGCACTACCACCTTGCTAAATGGGACAGACTTCAAGTAAATTATCCATCCTGATTGCTTCCTCGGTTTACTGAGTCTTAGATGCCTGTCTTCAGTCAGATTGATTCATTCCTTAGGCCTTGAGGGAGGCTGGTTTGGATCCTTTACTTGGCTGAAGTTGGTTAAATATGTTTCAGATGGATGTATTTGTCAGAGGTCAATTGTCAAAGTTCCAGAACATCTTTGCTGGAGTTCCTTAGCATACAACTCTTGTTTCAACCGTCTTCAGCTACTTCATCAATGAGCCTCCCTCCATCACAAGGTCAAAAGTGGGGATGTTTGCCAATGTTCACAATGCTCAGCACAAATGGTAATTCCTCAGACACTGAAGCAGTACATATTTATATGCATAACATTCTGAATAAAAAGCAGCCTAGGGTTGATAAGTGACACATAACATTTACATGACACAAGCATGAGGCAATGACCAATGACCTCTAACAAGACAGAATCCAATGAACCATGGAATCACAGAGTAGGGAAGAGGACCTTTGGCCAATCAGCCATGTACCACCAAATATATGATTATCACCCTTGACATGCAATGACATTACTGTCACTGAAATTCCGACTATCAACATGTTGAGGTTCTCATTGACTATTAACAATCTGGACCATCCATACAAACTTTCTGGCTACCAGATCTAGCTAGAATTGGAAATACTGCTACTTTATCTTCTGGTTTTCCCCAAATCCTGCCCAACATCTACAAGACCAGTCAGAAGTTTGAAGGAATTGTCTCCACTTGCCCAACTGAGTGCACCTCCAACTCCCAAAATAACCTTGTACCACGCAGGAATAAAAAGCCTACTTGTTTGGAACCCCATCCACCTTCATCCACAAACACTCCATTCATCTTTTTCATTTATTAAGTTTACTTGAAAAGTAACTTAATAATGACATGCCCAGTAAACTTCAAAAATAAATATTTGCTAAGGTGTTCCTGAAGATGAATCTGAATTCATTGCGCTTGAAGTCTCAACAGACATGGTTATGGGCCTAATGTGGGAAAATGGGACTAGTATAGATAGTAGAATATATTTGGTGGTACATGGCTGATGGGCCAAAGGTCCTCTTCCCTACTCTGTGATTCTATGGTTCATTGGAACTACTTACAGATATTTCATTTTCACTCATTTACAGTGCTGAACAGGATTAATAATTTCAGCCCTTTGCTTAATCTAGATGGAAATTTTAAATCTCAGATAGAATTTTAACATAATTAGCTTGTTGGAGGTATAAAGAGTTGGATAAAATGCTTGTTTTACCTGCATCTATTATTATTGTCTACTATTGTTCCATTTAATACAATCAAACTTGTAATCCAAGGTTTTCTATTTCCAGTTCTGAATTCTAGAATGTTTAAACGTGACCCTCAACTATCATTATCTTTATCCAATTTACACATCATTCTGATGCTTAGCAATATACATTAAGCCCTTATTCACAACCCACTTACTCCAAGATTTGTCTTTTGTGTAAGCACCTGTTCTTGTGTCTTGCCAGAATCTTTTTGTTTCTTTCACTCTAGCTTCACCTTCCCCTTGATGTTCCACCATTGATGTAACAGGTTTCAATTGTCACAACCTTTGACTCTGAAAATGCTTCCAATTCCTTCCCCTCTCCCAATTTTCAAGCAACTTCTCAAAATCTATCTATTTAACTATGCCTTTGATCACCTGTTTTACCTCGCCTACTTATTTGTGGTGTTCAAGTTTTGTTACTGCTATGATCGATAGTAAATGGAAAGCATGTGGCATAATTGGATGCAATTCTCAATTGAAAACACATAAAATTGTAGATGTCTCACTATCCAAGGTTTGTCATGACATGAAGCATACCATAAAGGCAGAGCAGATAATTTGCTCAAGGTTTACCAATATAATTGGTATGTAGCTTGAAGGAAAATGAACTGTAGACAAGAACCATACAAATGATCTGTAGTAGAAGTATATTCCAGTGACCAATAATTTCAAGGTGTGCTTTCAAATGCGGTCAAAAATAAAACATGCAATCAGATGCACGCACTAAAATACAAGTCATTAATAATTCAAGTGCTCTTTGTATGACAGAGACGAGTAAGACCATCTGCAAGCCTTAAACCTGACCATGGGAAATATGAATTGAAGTTTATTGCAAGAAAATCTGTTGAAAAGGATGACTTTATGTCATCTGTATACATAAATTACGCAAGGTATTAATCATAATTTTTGCTTTCCTGAGAAGTGGTGTGAGCCAGCAACAAATTTTTAAACTCCTTTTTACAAGTTTTGTAACTAATGTCTATGTAGTGTACAGTTTGCTTTCAGTAATAAGCTTTTCATCTTTACAAGAAGAGGACTGTCACTCAAACCCCAAGGGAGTCAGCATCACTGTGTGAGTCATACTAGTATCTATAGCAGCTACGCTCTGTGGAATGAAGTAAAAAGACAAAGAGGTTTGCATCATTCCAACCCAACTTTGTCTGATTTCCATCTTTCCATCGTCACAAAGTGAGAGAAAAACAAATATGTTGGAAAAAAAATCAATATTTGTTTCGTCTTTAAACGACATAGTACGAAAGTAGGTCCATATATATAACAGCATTAGTTGAGTATTGTGACCTTTACAATAGTAAATATTCTACAAACCTCGAATCTGAAATATTTACTACTTCACTTTTTGCTTATTGATGAATCTGAACCCATTCTTTGTTAACGAATTTTATCTATGTATTGCTATTGAAGGCTTTCAAGTTTTGATATTAAATGTCCCTCAGTATGTTTTCTACGACTTAATCTCAAATGCAATTATTACAATCAAAGAATCTGTTCCTTTCTGTTTAGAGGGCATAGGTTTAAGGTGAGAGGGGAAAGGTTTACAAAGGACCTAAAGGGCAACTTTTTCACACAGAGGATGGTGATGTGTGGAAGTTGCCGCCAGAGGAAGTGTTTGGGGGCAGTTACAATTGCAACATTTAAAAGGCACCTGAATGGGTACATAAATAGGAAGGCTTTAGAGGGGTATGGGCCAAATGCTGGCAAATGGGACTAGGTCAGATTAGAATATCTGGTTGGCACGGATGAGTTGGGCTAAAGGGTCTGTTTCCATGCCGTGACTCAATGCCTCGATGTTTGTTATAGATTGTTCATTCCTTATTGCTAACGTTGAAAGTGAAGTGTCTGATGTCAGTGCCTGTAAGTTTTTTGTATCGCATGTGTGTGTGCTGAATTATTATTGAGTGATTCCATTACATTCAGTTACTGTCATTAAACAAAACAAAAGTAAACGACAATTGGTTTACACATGCAGATTAGATGCTAGTAAAGTCATTGACCTTTAAAGTTAAGATAGATCATGGTAAGGGTTCTTGTGAAATACATACAAACAGGGCACTGAGTACCAAATAACAAGCTGTCAGGCAGCAAGGAAGAAAGGTTCTTTAAAGATTCAGAAGTGGAGCGCACTGTAGGGGAAATGTAGGAATCAAAATTGAAGCATACACAACAAAAAGAATTGTGTTCTAAATCCTACTGAATGCAATAAACCTCAGGAAAGAAATCTCTCACCAAATAAATGTTCTGTTCCACGTTAGAAAGAATGGCTGTAATTTCCAGATATTTTGACATCTAAAAACAGTGAAATTGAAACTGCTGACCAGTGTCCACTCTGGAAATACCTGAACATAACAAGATGACAAGGGGATAATTTCAGAGTTATTCACTATTAACGTTCTGCTGTAAAATGCCTAAACTGTTCATTATTTAAAACAACACTGCAAATATAATGAGCATATAAACTGAATTTAATTATTATTTAGAGATATTTATTGCACCTTTGTCCCTGCTTGGCTTTTAATTTGAGGAAATATGGATTCTAAGGTGAGAAAGATAGTGAGCAAGAGCCATTGTTTATTGAAGCAAATGTAAAGAAAGATCTATTAAACAACTAAAATATGCTAATTCCATTCAGATGGGAATGCGTTGGTGTTGATGCTACTGAATCTCTATAAAGTCAATCAGTTTCTCTGTCTTCCTAGTTTCTCTCCCTGATGTTCTCTCTGATCTCGTCTCATCCATTAGATCTACCTGCTGCTCCCTTGACTCCACCCTCAACAACTTCTGTCTCACTTAATTAGTCATTGGAGAAGGCTGGACTGGTTGACAGTGTCAAAGCTGCAAGATGAGCAATGGAAAAATGCCACTTCCACAGAAGACTTTGTTTGTAGACTTTGGATGGGGCAGTTTTCCTGTGGCAAGAGTGAGAAGTCATCTGGAAACACTCAAGATTAGACTAACCAGAAAGGCGGGCACGTACTGGGGAGAGGTGAGCAAGTTTGACAAGACAAAGCTGCTCAAAGATGGGGCAATATTCTATTAGAAAAGAAGGCTTTTTATTTGACATGTGATATGGTGGATGTGCATTTTGCACGGGAGCGTGACTGTATCTGTGAAAGGCAATCCATTTACAAAAGAATAGATTTGTCGGTGCACAGCCTTCACCAAACACTCAGTAATTTGTTAGACATATCAGCCAATGTCCGGACAATAACCATCACCTTTAGGAGGAAAATATACACACCCAAAATAGGCAATTCTTTCAGTTTATAGCATGGTTCGATTTGCCATCCCCCTTAAAAATGGCAGTTTGAACATAGGTAGAAAATGTCATCATTTTAATGCCATTTTCAATGTCCTTCATTTAATACAATAAAATCACAATCTCCTCCTTTGCACCATGCCAGTATGCATTTTTTCACTGGGATCTCATGTCATCCTATGGATTTAAGGTGAACATTTACTTTTTCTGGATCAAAGGCAGAGAATAATGCAGGTGTCTTTTAAGAAAAAATCAAATATTGTTATATTTAAATGGGGTTTTCTAACTTCTGGAAGTTTTGTAAGGAAGGAAAGTTAAACATAGACTTAGAACCTGACTTTTAAGGAGTTCGACTGACCTAAAGACCTTCACACGCTTGAGCAGGACTCAGATGTGGAAGCCCCAACTTGATTACTAACAGGTCCAACTTTTTGCTGGTGGAGGAGAAGGGGCAGGGTGTAAATGGCAATGAGCAGAACATATATTCAGCATATAACTTTTGAGCTTGGTGCTGAGTTCAAATAGACCCCATTTTTGCTCGACCAAGGTCATTAACCCGTAGTGTGAGAGGCATGAATGAATGGAGTAAACATAAATGCTATTGAAAGGTGAGTAAGATCTGTTCAAATGTTGCAATTTGAAACTTGTAGATAGTGCTTTAAAAATAAGAAAAAGCAAGCTGAGGTTGTCAGTGAGAGTTTGAACAAAAGCCTTCCTTTTGAGTACAATGATTGACAGACCATCTTGCCAAGGTTAAAAAAAAGTTTCCATCTGTTCATACAGTCATGTATTTGTTGATGTTTTTCCAACAGCTGTTATTATTACTATTATGAATGCTTGTCAGTGTTTCAAACGTACCACTGCCTCAGCTGAGAGTTCCAATCTAACAGCTCCATTGGCATTAAAATTGGCATTGCCCGAAAGGCAATTAGTTGTCTTTGCACTATCTGAATTTTTTTCTTTTTTTTTCTTGCAGATTATTTATTTGTTAATGCTATCATCTTGTTATTGAATGCCAAGCAACAGAATATCCTCAGTTTGGTAGCCAATCAGTTGGACCAAGGTCTTTACTTGAGTTATAAATTCTTCTTCTAAATCTGAATTGTTTTTAACTCACTGAGGATGAGAAAGGGAGGGGCCTGTCTTGCTTGTACGGTTTCTGGATTTCTGGAGTTTAACTATCACCCTCCCATAGTCCAAAGATTTGCAGGTTAGGTGGATTGGTCATGCTAAATTGCCCTTAGTGTCCATGGATGTGCAGGCTAGATGGATCAGCCACGGGAGATGCAGGGTTGCAGGGATGGGTTAGGGGGTAGATCTGGGTGGGATTCTCTTTGGAGGGTCAGTGTGGACTCGACGGGCCAAATGGCCCACTTTCACACCGTAGGGATTCTATGATTCTCCGGTCTATGACAATCTGAAATTTAAAAATCCAAAGGTTGTTCCTATTCAGCTTTTCAATTCAAAAGTCTCCTGGTTCCAATTTATTTCACAGAAATTACATACATTGTGTAACCAATATGTAAGCACCACCCAGTTAGGAAACAGTGAATGACAGTTAATATGTTATGTTTTGGACTGGAGGAAGGTTGTGGTAGAGTTCTGCAAGGTTTAGTATTGGGACCTGATATATACAATTGATCTAGATATTGGAGTGCAAAGGATAATTTCAAAGTTTACAGATCACACAAAATTTGGGAGCATTGTAAATGGTGAGGACAACAGTGTAGAACTACAGAAGGGCTTAAGAGTGTGCAGATAGGTGGCAGATGAAGTTTAATGCAGAGAAATCTAAGGTGACACAAAGAACATGGACAGACAGTACAAAATAAAGGGTGTTATCTGAAAGCATGAGTGGTAAGACTTGGGTGTTTAAAGTGCATAAGTCATTAAATATGGTAGTTCAAGTAGAGGGAGCTGTTAATAATTACAATATTCTAGGCTTCATTAATAGGATCATAGAACACAAGAGAAAGGAGATTACGCTGAACTTATGTAAGACAGTAGTTAGACCTCAGCTGGAATATTATATACAGTTTTGGGCACCATATTTTAAGGAGAATGGGAACTCACTATGAAGAGTGTGGAAAAGTTTTCCAAGAATGGTTCCAGGGGTGAGAAACTTCAGGTATGAGGATAGAATAGCAAAGTTCGAATTGTTGTCCTTGAAAAGGAGAAGACTAAGTAGAGATTCGATCCAATTTTTTTAAAATCATGACGGATCATACAGAAGAGATAGTGAGAAACTAAATAGATTTATAATCTAATCGTAAATAGATTGAAAATCAAGGGACACAAATGTAAAGTGTTTGCAGAAAAAAATAAGCAAGGTGAGCAAAGAAAACTTTTTCATGCAGCAAGTGATTATGGTCAGGAATTCACTGCTTGGAAATGTGAGGAAAGATTCAATTGAGGCAATCGAAAGGGCAATTGATGATTAATTGTATTGAAATAATGTGCAAGGTTCCAGAGAAAAGGCAAGAGATTGGCATAAAGTCAAAATGGTCAGAAAGCCGTTGCATACGTGGCAGGTCAAGTGGCTTCCTTCTGTACTGTAACAATCATGCGATTCTGTTGCCAAGTGCATCCTTTATATTCTTTGAGAAAACAGCCTTCCTGTTACTCCTTTGCTGTTTTTCACTGGGTCAAAAATTACAGCCACTTATGCTATCAACTCAGGCTTTGTAACGTGATGGTTGTTATTTTATATTCCTTTACATGTTTTATTTTTGTTTTCTCAATAGAATTTCTCCCACCTCCCCCCCTTGCATTTTATATCTTTTTCTCCTCCACGTGTAGCTGCTTTGTCGGTGTCAACATCACAGATTAATATCCATATGCTGTCAACATTTATGTTATTATCAATGTATTTAGCAATATGATAATAACCACGTAATTTGTTTCTATGATGTTGACTGAGAACTAGGTATTGGCCAGGACCTCTCAGTACTCTAGTCAATTTTCAGGCTTGGTTTCTTCTAAACTCCAATGAGTAGAGTCCCAACCTGTTTAGCCTTTGCTTTTTAAGCAACCTCACCATATCAGAGATCATCCTAGTGAACCTTCTCTGAACTGCCTCCAGTGAAATGATATCTTTCCTTAAATAACGGGACCAATACTGCTCACAGTTTTGGTGGTTTCACCTTTTCTTTTGTTCATTCATTCACAGGGTGAGGGTGTGGCTGGCTAGGCCAGCAATTGTTGCTTGATTCAGAGGACGGTTAAGTGTCAAACATATTGCTCTGTGCCTGGAGTCACAAGTAGCCCCGACAAGGTAAGGATGGCAGTTTCCTTCCCTAAAGGACATTGGCGAACTAGATGGCTTTTTCCAACAATCAACAATGGATTCATTAGACTCTTTAATTCCAGATTTTTTGAAAATTAAATTCAAATCCCACTATTTTTCATGATGGTATTTAAACACAGGTCCTCAGAATGCTATCTGGGTCTTTGGATTAACAGTTCCCTGATAATATCACTAGGCCAACTCCTCCCCCTGTTCCCTTCCCTACTCTTATACTCTAACTCTCTTGAAATAAGGGCCAACATTCCATTCGTTATTCTGTGCTCCCCTCTTACACTCCAATTCCCCCAACCTTTCGACTTTCTGACCGGCACCACCCCCATTGTCTCTGGCCCTCTGACACCTGCAACCCTTTAACCCCTACTTACCCCCAATCATCCTAGACCCTTAGAAATCCCTTGACCCTTTGAAGTCCATCCATCCACTGACACCTTCAATCCTCGTATATTCTTGACACCCCAGCTATTCCCCCTGACCCTCCTACTCTCTACCTGACTCTATAACTCACTGACCCTCTGACTTCCTCTGGGACTCCTGCCGCTCCCTATTTCTCCAAAACCCCCTTACCCTCCAATAGCACTCTGAACTCTCCCCTGTTGGTCTGAACACCCCAAACCACCTACTCTGCACCAACATGGCCTCACCATCCTTCAATTCTGCCACCTAACCTATTCAGTATATCACTTTAAGCATTCTGCATCTTACTAGGGATCACTTGAAGCATGACACACTATTAAAAGCATATTGATATTAGCCACCAACTAGCTTAATATGAGCCCAAACACTTATAGGTAACTGTGAATGTACTATTTCGATAGACTAGTGTGCTATAATAAGCACACATTGGATTCTTCAACACCACATTATCCACACCTTGTTTCTTATATTATGAGGAATAAAATACCATCATACCATTGTAAAGGAAACAAAGGAGGCATGAGCTGGCTATGATAAATTGGGGAATATTATTTAAATGGATGATGGTGAATAGATAATGAAAAGCATTTAAAGAGTGCAAGGAGGAACTGCAACTATTGTTCATTCCTGTCAGGCACAAAAACAAAACGATGAAAATGATCCAACCATGGTTGACAAGGTAAATTAGGGATAGTATTTGATCAAAGGAAGAGGCATACAAACTGACCTAATAATGCAGCAGACCTGAGGACTGGGAGAAGTTTAAATTTAAGCAAATGGGGACAAAGGAATTGATTAAAGGGGAAAATGAGAGTACAAGAGTAAGCTTGCAAGGGACAAACAAGCGGATTACAAAAGCTTCTATAGATTTTTGAAGACAAAAAGATTCGTGAAGACAAATGTAGGTCCCTTCCAATCAAAAACAGGGGAAGTTATAATGGATAACAAAGAGTTAGTAGACAAATTAAATTCATACTTTGGTTCTGTCTTCACAAAGGAGGGCGTAAATAACATCACAAAAAATTTAGGGAACTCAGATTCTGGTGAGAGGGAACAACTGAAGGAAATCAGTATTAGGAAAATAGTATTGGGGAAATTGATGCCTTGGGCCCAAAAATCCACATCCCAGAGTGGCCACTCTGGAAGTGGCCTCATAAATATTAGATCCATTGATGGTCATCTTTCAAGATTCCGTCGACTCGGCAACAGTTTCTATTAATTTAAGGTCGCTGATGTAACCCCACTATTTTAAAAAAGGTAGAAAACAGGGAATTATAGACCAGTTAACCTGACCACAGTAGTGGGCAAAATGCTAGATCGATTATTTAACAACATTAACAGATCTAACAACAGAACACTTTGGAAAATAGTGATGGGATTGGATAGAATCAAAATGGATTTACAGAAGTGAAATCACCCTTAACATGTATTAGAATGTTTCAAGTAACTGTTAGAATTACAAGGGGGAGCCAGTGGATGTGGTTTACTTGGATTTTCAGAAAGCTTTCAATAAGGTCACGCATAAAAGATTAGCATATAAAATTAAAGTGTGTGGATTGGGAGTAGTGTACTGACATAGATAGAGAACTCGTTGGCAGACATGAAACAAAAGTAGGAATAAACAGGTGAGTGGCAGCCAGTAACTAATGGGGTACCGCTGGCTTCGGTTCTTGGACCCAACTATTCAAAACATACATCAATGATCTAGATGGGAGAACTAAATTTCACATCTTTAAGTTTGCAAATAACTCAAAGCTGGGGAGGTGGCAGGGTTTGTGAGGTGGATGCTGAAAAGCTTGAGTGTGATTTTCATAAGGTGATTGAGTGGGAAAGCGAATTGCACAAGAAGTACAATGTGGATAAATGTGAAGTTATCCCTTTTGATAGTTAGACCAGCAAGGCAGATTATTATCTGAATGGTGATAGATCTGGAGACAGTGAGGTGCAACAAGACCCAAGTGTTCTCACACACCAACTGCCGAAAGTGAGAATGCAGATACAGCAGGCAGTGAAGAAGTCAAATGATGTGTTGGCCTTCAAAGTGAGATGATTCAAATACAGGAGCAGGAATGTCTGCAATTGTACAGGGCCTTGGTGAGATCATACCCGCAGTATTATGCACAGTTTTGGTCTCTGTATCAGAGAAAGGATATTCTGGCCATGGAGGGAGTGCATTGAAGGTTTATCAGACTGATTTCTGTGCTGGCAGAACTGATATATGAATGGAGATTGGATTAGTTAGGACTATATTCACTAGAGTTTAAACGGATGGGAGGGCGATCTCATAAAAACCTATAAAATTATAACAGGACTAGGAAGAGTAAATGTAGGAAGAAGATTTCTGATGGCTGGGAAGTCCACAAGTGGAATCACTGTCTCAAGATATGGGGAAAGCTATTCAAGACTGAATCGAGGAGAAATTTCTTCACCCAGAGAGTGGTGAGCCTGTGGAATTTTTAGCCACAAAAACCAGTTGAGGCAAAAACATTGAAGTTAGATGTAGTGCTTGGTGCTAAAGGCATCAAAGGGTGTGGGGAGAAAGCAGGAACGGAGCACTGAATTGGATGAGAAGCTATGATCATAATGGCTCACAGGTTCAAAGGGCAAAATGGCCTACTCCCATTCCTATATTCTATGTTTTTGTGTACATTGCTGCACCAGGTAACTTACTGGAGGAAAAACCAACATTAATTGAAACTCCCTGAGAAGCATTACCCAGGAGCATTATAAAGCAAAATTTTACATTTGCCACTTCAGCTATGATAACAAAGACCAAGAGCTTGATCAAAAAAGAGTCTTCAAGGAGGTAAAAGGGGGTAATGAGCTTGGAACAATTCCAGTTAAGAGCCTCCTCTGCTTAGGACCCAGGAAATGCAAAGTATGAATGCTAATCGTGGAGAAAAAAAAATTGGCGATGTCCAAGAGGCTAGAATTTGAGCAACATCTAGATCTTGGAGGTTTGTGAGGTTAGAGGAGACAAAAGAGACAGGGGTGAGGTTAAGGCATTTATGAATTGTGACAAGAATTTAAAAATTAAATCTGCCATTGATGCTAATACTTGGATTTTTTGATTCAATAATCACAACGGTAAAAAGTAAACAGAGGGTATAAAATTATTTGAATAAAATGGCTTGCAAGAGGGAGTGAAAATGTACGTTGGCTGCAAAATATTAGGATGCAAAAATACCTTTGTACATTCTGCCTGCATATGTAACTGAATGTATCTAATTACAAAAATGGCCAAATTTCTGCACAAATTATTTTCTTTTGAAGTGCTGCAATTTGGATCAGAAAACAAAAACATAAACAGTTTTTTGAATGCGGTAGTTTTCCTGAGAAAAGTTTGAACTTCCTTTGTGGTAAATTGATATGACAATTCTTTGTTGCAGTTTCCTGGATGCCAGAGAAATGGCTTGTGGGATTGATTAAGCTGAAAGTCCCTTGGCCAATACTTCCTGTTCCAATCCTTATCTGTCATATACAGCTGTTCTCTTTTCCATATAATCTTGAGCTTTCCTCAAAATTCTCATCTGTATGGCTCATGTTTGAAGACAGAATAAAACCACTACACCCACTTTCAGGAAATTTGTGATACACCCATTAAAACAATGCTGGGCTCCTCTAACCACTAGCTCCAGCACTAACTGTTTGCTTGGAGCAAACAGGAAATGAATCAGCACTCTGTCTATTTGTGATGTCCTTATTCTGCAGGTGTTCAGAAATGGCCTTTGGCGATGAAGACTCTTATCAAGCAGCAGTACGGATGTGAAGCTCAACCCTTTGTTCTAACTTGGACTGCCCAGTATCGGAAATAAGTCTAAAACATGTATTAAAAACTTAAGTTGAACACTATTATGCTTTTGTGCACAAACACTGAGACTGAAAAGTAGTTTTTCTGTTCAACAGAACACCATTTAGAAAATCTGTTGTGCAAGTTGTCCAATTTTGAGAGGGAAATATGTTCTTATTTGTACTTTTTTGTGACAGGGAGTGACTTAAAGTCTATAAGCTTGATGAAGGACAGATAGAACATACAACTGGAAATTGGAGTGACATTAAGAATTTTCTGATTTGGGGAAAATTTTTTATGAATAGTTTGAATTCAAGAGCTAATGGTATAATATTGATGGCATAAAACACTCCGGGTTGCGTTCAATATGTCAATACTTATTTGGATTTGTCTATTCCGTCTGTTGTCACTATTTTATACTTCTCTCATTGACATATTTATTTCAGCATTTTTTTGTTAGATTCCCTACAGTGTGGTAGCAGGCCCTTTGGCCCAACAGGTCCACACTGACCCTCAGAGCATCCCACCCAGACCCATCCCCCTATAACCCACCTAATCTGCACATCCCTGAACACCATGGACAATTTAGCATGGCCAATCCACCTAGCCTGCATATCTTTGGAGTGTGAGAGGAAACCCATGCAGACACAGGGAGAATGTGCAAACTCCACACAGACAGTCGCCAAAAGGTGGAATTGAGCACAGGCCTCTGGCACTGTGAGGCAGCAGTGTTAACCACTGAGCCGCTATGCCACCCCACTCTCTTTATGCCTTCCTTCAACCTTATGCGTGTGTCTCTGCTTCCTCTCCCTCTTTTTCAATTGATTTCAGAAATTATCTATGATGCTGGGCCCCAAGCTACTGTGAAACATAGAGGCAAATCCATTTTAGTACATTTAAGAAGGCAGATGAGAATTGCCTTAACCCTGATTTTGCCAAGATATGTTTGTGGTACAAAGCCTGACTAAGGGAAGAAATAGGATGCAGACTCATTTGAACTCACACTTTCTGTTAACATTTTCTCAATCCAAGATTTTGCATCTTATTCTTATCCCCTATTTTGGATGATCTTCTACTCAGGTTTTCTTTTTCATAGACTTCGCCAATTCTGGTCTGATGACATTCTTTAAGAAGTCACTGAGTGTCCCAGGATAATTTGTCCACTAATTCCCTTCCATTTACAGGAAGGAGGCAAACTATTTCTTGGTGTGTTGTGTGAATCGTTGATAGGCTCACAGTGAATTCACTGAAAAAGAATGGAAATCCAAGTTCTTTCATTCCGTGACATAATTCAATTCACATTGTAATATTTTGGGCAGTAAAACTACAGACTAAAGCCTCTTCCAATGACTGAAATTGCATTTGTATTTGTTTCTTGGATATTCATATATAAGTATATATGTGGACAATATGATGAACAAGAATTAAAATCCCAATTTCCTTCCTTTCTTAACAGTTTCTAATCATTTTTGTTTTAAAGGAAGATATGTGTTTCATGGCCCAGAACGGGAAGGTTAGTTGGAATAACTAGCAATAAGCTTTTGTAAGCTTAAATAATGGCAACTGTTTATCTATAAATACACTCTAAAAATCTAACACTACATCACTCACACTTGCACAAAACTACACTCACTCAGGGTAGTGTACTGTTACCAATTATAAACAATAAAATTGTTCTTGGTTCACTGTTTACCTTGTGTTAGGAAAGATGCATAATTTGGGGGATTCACTGAAGGAGGCAGTTCTGTTTCTGCGTTAGTCTAGGTAGATTCAAACAGCCAGAGTCTCATTTTTGATTTATTTCAGCATTTCCTCAAAGACATGGATTTTTCAGTACGTCTCAAAATTGGTTGCTATGTTTTTTTAATTGGGAAGTCAACTGGTGAACTTAAAAATTAACAGGCTGAATGTCTTTAAGGTGTAGCAGTCTCCGGGTATTAAAGATGGAGATGTCACTACCATTTCAGCTCTTGCTGTTCTGCAGTTGGTGCTTTGGGTTGACTGAATTAACAGCCTTTTTGAAACAATGACCAACATAGCTGCCCATCATGTAGTCTTTCACAGCCTACACCAAATAAAATGTGGAGTTTAGTTACCCACATCCTAGGTGTTTGTGTTTGCTGGTACCCCTCTTCTTGAGGAAATTATTGTCTTCATTTCAAAATGACCCTTTCAAGTTACGAATTGGGTCATTGGGACAGTCTCACAATATTTTACACCACTTTATTCTGAAATATCCTTTTGAGACAGTGTGGTAGTACTTTCTTTTGAAATCTACAAAGTGAGAGTCAGATGACCTCATTGGCAGTGATCTTTTGTAGCCCATCATTCTCTATTTGAGAAGAAAGGTAGTTATGGAAGAGTCCAAAACCAATTACAGTCTATGTATTTTTCACCTTCTGAAAAGGGCATGTCTTTGCAGGCCATGATAATCATAGAGTCATACAGCAGCAAAACAGACCCTTTGGTCCAACCAGTAAATGCCAAACATAATCCAAAACTAAAGTAGTCCCACCTGCCTGCTCTTAGCCCATCTCCCTCCAAACTTCTGCTATTCATATATCCATTCAAACGTCTTTTAAACATTGTAATTGAACCTGCATCCACCACTTCGTCATTCCAAACACAAGCCACCCTTTATGTAAAAGAATTGCCTCATGGCTTTTTCAAATCTTTTTCCTCTCACCTTAAAAATGTAGCCCCTGGCCTTGAAATTTCTCAACTTAAGGAAAAAACAACCACCATCAACTCTATCCATACCATTCATTATTTTGTAAACTTCTATCAAGTCACCTCTTAACCTCCTATTCTCCAGTGAAAAAAGTCCCAGTCTATCCAGCCTTTCCTTATAAATCAAGTCTTCCATACCCGGCAACATCCTGGTAAATCTTTTCTGAACCCTCTCCAGCTTGATATTATCCTTCCTATAACTGGGCAACCAGAACTGGACACGGTGTTCCAGAGGACGCCTCACCAATTTGCTGGACAACTTCAACATAACGTACTGACTCCTATACTCAAAGGATTGAGCAATGAAGGCAAATGTGCCAAATGCCTTTTTAACCATCCTGTCTATATGTGACAGAAACGTTGCAGGATTATGAACCTGCACCCCTAGGTCCCTTTGTTCTACAACACTACCCACGGTCCTACTATTACTTGTATAAGCCCCACCCTTGTTTATTGCACCAAAAATGCAAATCATGTTTCAGTTTTGACATTTTACTTATGATCAGACTGGATTGCCTTAATTTTTTTTTGTACAATTTTTTGTGGCAGAAACTAGAAATGGGACAGGCACCAGTCACACCATCTCTCAATTCTTAGTTGTTGCTCACTCAATATTACGTATCTTGTTGAAACTCTTAGCAGTATTCCTAAAATGATTGGGAGATCTTATTGAAGAAATATAGACATAATGGTAACACATCTTGTTTTCCATCATTAGTGTATCATTAGAATTGGATGTACATCATGTCTGTCTATATTGAAAGATCAGCTGCGTTTGATCATATTTTTGCAGTGCTGACAACTACTTCACTATCTACTCACATACTTTCAGCTGCAAGGATCATACTTTCACTTGACTCCAGTTTAATTTATTACAGGTAAATTTATTCCTCAAACAAATGACAAAATGATTATCAACTAAGTTATATGAATTAAACTAAATATCCCTCAATTTCAAACACACATGCATGCTGAAGACATACAGGATTTGATTTGATTTATGATTGTCACATACTGAGATACAGTGAAAAGTATTGCTTCGTGTGCTACACAGACAAATCATACCTTACATAAGTGTATCAAAATATAAAATATAGTGTTACGACTTCAGAGAATGTGTAGGGAAAGATCAACTCTAATATAAGAGAGATCCGTTCATAAGTCTGATAACAGCGGGGAAGAAGCTGTTCTTGAATCTGTTGGCATGTGTTTTTAAACTTCTGTGTCTTCTGCCCAAAGGAAGGCCTGGAAGAGAGTATAACTGGGGTGGGAGGAGTCTTTGATAATGTTGGCTGCATCCCAAAGGCTGTGTGAAGAGTAGATGGAGTAAGTGGAAGGAAGGCTGGTTTTATGATGGACTGAGCTGCATTCACAATTCTGTCATTTCTTGCAGTCTTAGGAGGAGCAGTTACCATACCAAGCTGAGATGCATCCAGATAGATGCTGTCTATGATGCATCTTTAAAAATTGGTAAGAGTCATTGTGGACATGGCGAATTTCCCTAGCCTTCTGAGGAAGTAGACGCATTGGTGCGCTTTCTTGACCATAGAGTCGACATTGATGGAACAGGACAGATTGTTAGTGATATTTGCTCCTAGGATCTTGATGCTCTCAACCATCTCCAACTTAGCACCATTGATACAGACAGGGATGTGTCCTCCACTCTGCTTCCCAAAGTTGATAACCGGCTCCTTCATTTTGCTGACACTGAGGCAGAGATTGTTGTCTTTGCACCAAGCTCTCTATCTCTTTCCTCCACTCTTCCTTCTTGTTTTTTTGATATCTGACCCACTACTGGTGGTGTCATCAGCAAACGTGTAAACGGAGTTAGAGCTGAATTTGGCCAAACAGTAGTGAGTGTATAAGGAGTATGGTGAGGGGCTGTGTATGCAGACTTGTGGGGAACTAGTGTTGAGGATTATTGTGGAGGAGGTGCTGTCACCTATCCTTCCTGACCCGCAGACCGCAATCACTAAGTCAAGGATCTAGTTACATAGTGGGGGAGCAGGGTCCTAGGTGTCAGAGTTTGGAGATGAGTTTGGATGGAATATGGTGTCGAAAGGACTCTGCAGGCCTGTAATGGATGGGGACGAAAAGGCAATTATGGGGAAAAAATGTATACATATACCTCTGTAGGTCAAGAGGTGAATACAGATGACAAATATGGATTGATTTTTTATAATTTCTTTGAATTCCTGTCAATGAGACCCAATAGCTGACAGTCATAGAAGAATGAAAAAAATTCAGACTAGACCGCAAGTTCAGCTGAGAAAGAGTTACGAGTTCTAATATTTTAAACATTATCAGTTTCTTCACCAAGAGAGACAGAAAGACCAATGCTTTCAGTTCTAAGCCTTGATTCCTACTGACAGCAAGAGAGTAAAGATTGCTTGCAACTTCTTCAGCAACTGCCCGCAACTTCTCAACCCATTTCCTCAGGCCAGAGTCTATTACGAGGTAATTACAGCAGAAATCTGTTAGGCTTTCCAGCTGGGTCAGCATGGTGGCTCAGTGGTTAGCATTGTTGTCTCACAACACTAGGGACCTGGGTTTGCTTCCAACCTTGTGCAACTGTTTGTGTGGAGTTTGCACATTCTCCCTCTGTCTATGTGGATTTCCTCCCGCAGTTCAAAGATGAGCAGGTTAGGTGGATTTGCCATGCTAAATTGCCCACAGTGCCTAGGATACATGGATTAGCTGTGGGAAATGCATGGTTACAGGGATAGGTTGTGGGTCTGTGTGGGATGCTCTTTGGAAGGATGATGTGGACTTGATGGGCTAAATGGCCTGATTCTAGACTGTAGGGATTCTATCTGTTTCTTTAATCATTAAAACTCCATCCTTATTTCTCTCTCAAAAACTTTGCTGGACACTAGTTTCTAAAATCACCATTTATTTTTTAAACACCAAATAGACCATTACTTCTTTTAACCCTTTGAATTTCCAGTTTCAAGCGGGCCAATGACAAATCCTTTGCAACCCAGAAATTCCAAACACGTCCATTTTCCAATTCTCATTAATCAAAAGTATATACAAATGGCTCAAGCATGTGTACTCTATCTATTCAGAGCTGAAACTTGCAAACAGATTTCTACAACCAGCATACATAAGCCAGGACATTGCAGCCAGGACGTGTTGTGCTTGTGTTTACATGCTTGTACGAAAATTATGTCAAGCAAGTCTTGGACATTCAGTATTGACAGAGGAATCACCCAGACATTTGACAAACCATCCAGTCAAACTTATCTCATGAGAACTAAGCAGGAAAGAATTGAAAAATAATCAATCCCTATCTCTATTCACCAGTTATGACTTCCTTCTTGTAGAGGATCAGGAGAGAGGATTGGTGGGTGAGCCGTGAGGCCAATCTTTCTGTGGTATTACTGCTTTGCTTTGTTCAAGAAGCAAAGTGCAAATATCTGAATGTTCCCTTTTATTGTCAAAAATGCAGTCAAACGCCAGTTTCAGTAGACTAACCGCAGTGAGGATGAAGACTAATGCATGATGAAGCAAGAGTTTCAGTGAGCTGTAGTCATGTACGTCAATCATTTGAAGTCTCTGACATTAAGAATTATCTCCTTTAATGCTAAGATTATGAAATATTTTACCTCTGTAATAGCAATCCTTAGCTTGTTGTAATAATGGAAGATCTGGTTCTTATTTTTCTGAACTGGCAATCTCAGTAAACATCCTTTTAATGTTTAGAGTTTGGAGTAGACTTTAATTGTAATAGCTACTCTTTCTGCTGGACTTGCATGAGCACTTCATTTTAAGATTCTTCCCTCATCTCAAAAAAACCTTCCCTTTATGTTCACTCAGCCCAGAAGCTGTCTCCGAGTATCTGGTGGTGGGGTTTTGCCTAATACGGTTCTGATATATTCTGCAAAGTTTTGAGTCCTGATTTCAAACAAATAAGGAAATTGTTGATCACCGGCATTAAAATTGTTGCAGGCATTTGAGATCTTGTAGCAGCTGAAGCAATAGCCGGCTTCAAATTGACAAACTTCAAAGTGAATCTGAGGCACTGATAACTGTGCAAGCTCATGTTAAATAGTCAACTCAGGCCAATCTAGAAAAGTTCAGCTTTGCTGATGAAGTTCAGGTGGATGATTGAAGTTAATGTCCCATAATACTTTCAGCAGCATTCCACCCCAAGGGGAAAACTCCAACCTCAATGTTGATTTACTTTCCACTCTATCTATTTTCAAAATGTTTTCCAAAAGTGCCAACATTTCAGTTGGATCAGAAACGATGAAAATGCAAACTATGGGCGGCAATGCTCTTGCAACAAGCTGGAGAAGATACTTTGACTCTTCGCCTGATCAGTTCCTCATTATCTCTGAGTGAACAACAAAGTTGTCATCAGTGCATTGTGATATCCACTCACAACATTGCATCTTGGTACTGTTAATGTTGAGGAACATTCTGTATGCACCCAGGGAGAATAAATAAACAAGGCTGCCAGGACTAAAACTTAGAAGCATACCACTCCCGTCCAATAAAATAATTCTCCAGAACCAAAAGAAACAGATAAAAATATTCTACACTTAAACATCACTCTCATGCATAAAAGTCACAAGGGACACTTTGAATACTCAAAATCAAATGACAATATTGACATATACTGCATTTTTGATCTTTGTAACTTTTAGGAATTGTTTTATTTCATTTATTCAAGTTTTTGCTGAATTCCATTACCTATAAAATTCAGTCCTGTGGTCAACATTCGGCATGTTGTTATTTTAATGCAGGAACTTATAACATATACAAACAACACTGATGCATATATCATGAAGAAATTCAGAGACCTGAGTGTCACTGATTTAAATAAAACCAAAAAGCAGAAATTAGTGGATAAGAGATATGCTAAAGACATAATGACAAACGTTTTCAAAAAGATGGGTTTCCAAGTGAGGTCACAAAAGACCTCATATGAGCCAGATATAGCAAGAGTAATGGCAAATAAGGTTATAAAATAGGAGGGAAAAACACATTCCCAACCTCAAGAAAAATGATCTGATCTTCCCCTCAAGTCTTAAATGGCAATTTCACGCTTTCCTTCTTGAGTGGCGACAACCTTATTTCCATGGTTTTGTGTCTCAGTAAAGTTCCAACTCACCACATTATCATCCCACCTCTAATACTCCTCTTATCCGCTGAGATAGCGCGAATTCTCAATACGTAAAATACCTGTAGCAGCCTGTTTGCTGCAGCTTGCCAAATGTCTGGATGGCTTCTTCTGAACAATATCCTTGTGTTGTCCATGGGCACAGTCCTTTTCAACCTGTCACACTGGCAACTCAGCAGCCTCACCATATCATGATGCCTGTTCTTGCACCAACACAGTCATCACTTCAGGCCTTCAACGCTTTACTTTGGAGATGATGTTCAATGGCAACTTGCAACTTCTGCAGATCAACTGCACACAGGGACTCACTTCCACTTACAACAGATGCTTCTGCAAAGTCATGGGAACATGCATCGTATGGCTTTTAGTTTGGTTACTTCGCATTAGGCTACAAGATGTAGGAGCAAAACTAGGCCATTTGGCCCATTTCATCTCTTGGAGTTTAGCCGAATGAGAGAGGACCATATTTAGACATGTAAGATTATAAACAAAAACAGATGAGCAAAATAATTGAGGTTCTAAATAAGATCTGGATGCTATTACAAACTAAAGATGAAAGACAAAATCTGTTTGATGAAGTGGTATCCATTAGCAGAGATAGAGAAGAATTTGGGTACAATTACTGTACACCTGTAGAAAGCTTCCAAACAATGCCAGGTGGAGTTTGATGAGCAGTATGTTTGGATCTAACAATAATATCTGGGAAATGAATAGATAAACAATCAAGAGTTTTCTCAATTAGACTTTGTATATCATAAAATCTGTGTAGAATTTTGTCACAGTGAATTAAGTATGTGAAGTAAATTCAATGATGAGGATAGATAAAGCCTAGACTGTGGAAGCAACTGACTTGATAGACTAAATGTGGTGCCTTATGAATTAGAATAGAATGTTTGTAAAAGCCACATTTTAATAATGATTTGTGGAGTGAAATGAACTAATATGGTGGACAAAACGTTGTGGAGCTGGATGAACACAGCAGGCCGAGCAGCATCAGAGAAGCAGGAAAGTTGACGTTTCGTGTGGAGACCCTTCTTCAGAAATCGGGGAGGGGAAGGGGATTCTGAAATAAATAGGGAGAGAGGGGGAGGTGGATAGAAGATGGATAAAGGAGAAGTTAGGTTGAGAGGAGACAGACAGGTCAAAGAGGCGGGGTTAGAACCAGTGAAGGTGAATGTAGGTGGGGGTTTAGGTGGGGCATAGGTCAGTCCAGGGAGGACGGACAGGTCAAGGAGGCGGGATGAGGTTAGTGTGTCGGAGATGAGGGTGGGGCTTGAGGTGGGAGGAATGATTAGGGAGGTGGGGACTAGCTGGGCTGGTTTTGGGATGTCGTTGGGGGAGGGGAGATTTTGAAGCTTGTGAAGTCCACCTTAATACCCTTGGGTTGCAGGGTTCCCAAGCGAAATATGAGATGCTGTTCCTGC
>JAHRHZ010000133.1:15685407-15732986 GCA_024137785.1 Ginglymostoma cirratum | reverse complement strand
CTGGTTTTGGGATGCGGTTGGGGGAGGGGAGATTTTGAAGCTTGTGAGGGGCCTCCTGCAATGCCACAATGATGCCACCCGAAGGCTGCAGGAACAGCAATTCATATTCAGCCTGGGAATCCTGCAGCCCAATGGCATCAATGTGGATTTCACAAGCTTCAAAATCTCCCCTCCCACAACTGCATCCCAAAACCAGCCCAGCTTGTCCCCGCCTCCCTAACCTGTTCTTCGTCTCACCTATCCCCTCCTCCCACCTCAAGCCTCACCCCCATCTCCTATCTACTAACCTCATCCCGCCCCCTTGACCTGTCCGTCCTCCCTGGACTGACCTATCTCCTCCCTACCCCCCCACCTACACTCACCTTTACTGGCTCCATCCCCACCTCTTCGACTTGTATGCCTCCTCTCCACCTATCCTCTCCTCTATCCATCTTCTATCTGCCTCCCCCTCTCTTCCTATTTATTTCAGAACCCTCTTCCCCTCCCCCATTTCTGATGAAGGGTCTAGGCCCGAAACGTCAAGCTTTCCTACTCCTATGATGCTGCTTGGCCTGCTGTGTTCATCCAGCTCCACACCTTGTTATCAAGAGATTGCTGGACTTGGTTTATCCACAATCGAACAATACATTATTATGTATGGGTTTGAATCTCAGTTTTCTCTTTATCTTTGTTGGCTTCTCCCTCCCATTAATTGTTGCTTATCTCCTCTTTTTCAATATGTTGTTCTCACTATTGTTCCTTGATGATATTCAAATGTATTTTTCAAGTCTGTTGTTTAGTCAGCAAACACACTGGGTCACCTTGTCACCACAACATTGTTATATCATGGTGTGTAGTCATATTCTTATCCTAAATGATGGTGACCCAAGGAAAATAAATTGCTTCTTGATTGAATGTTCCTTTTCATGATGTGTTCTTCAATTCTGTTAAAGTACATCATTTTTGAAGGTTACTTTTGATGATTTCTAATATTGAAATTGAAATGAAGCTAATATTTGCTGTATAATTTCTTAACACATTTCACTGTCAGTGTTATAAATAAATAGATTTTTTTAATAGATTTTTCTTTACATGGATACTGAAGGAACATACACAGGAATTATTTAGACTTAACGTACGTTGCAATAATAGATTTTGAATTTTTATAGGTGAAGGGACCAGGTGTTGGAGTAATCGGGTCTTCAAAAGGTGGAGATTTGGCTCTATCAATGGTCACATTTTTACCACAAGTTGTAGCATCCATTTGTATCTCTGGCTGCCACGCAAACACTATAACTGACTTGCATTATAAAGGTATACATCTCCCCAGCTTGAGTTATGACGTAGATCGTATTGTTGTTTTGGACTCAGGAATTCTAGATTTGTCCAAAACACTTGAAAACCCCAGCACAGACGAAGGCAGCATCATCCCATTGGAAAAAGCTGAAGGACACATCTTGTTTGTGGTTGGAGAAGATGACAAGATCTGGAACAGCAAACAGTTTGCTGATGAGGCGATAAAAAGACTGAAAAAAAATGGCAAGGACAACTATAAACTGCTGAGTTATCCAGGAGCTGGGCACTGTATTGAACCTCCTTGTTCTCCATTTCGTCCTGCCAAGATTGATCGGTTGTATGGACTTCCAGTGCTGTTAGGGGGAGAGGCATTAAAACACTGCTCTGCTCAACAAGATGCTTGGGAAAAAATTCAAGAGTTCCTACGTTTACATCTAGGTTGAAGTGATTTAGATTTAACAAGATTCCTCTTTACCTAATGCATGTTATTTGGTTTAATATATTGTCATAAACTGCATAGTAATTATTTAATATGAACCACTATATGTAAGGAAGACAATGCAAGACTTTCTGAAATATGTATTTCCGACCACCTATCTCTCTTTTTTTGCATGGGAGTTGAAAAATTAAACTTTAATTTAATAATGCCACAGTGTCAAAATACTTCTTCCTTACTGAGTAGTTCACATTTGCACTGAAACTATTTTGCATTTTTCATTAGTCTTCACTACAAAGGGTACAGGTAACATTCCAGCAAAAGCTGAAAATTGGAAAATAGAAGTAATGGAAGATCACAGAAAACTTAGTCACCAAGGAAGTAATTTGAACAAATTGTTGAAGCTGGAGCTGACAAGTACCTGAGAACTGATAGGCTTTATCCTGTGGCCTGAAAGGAAGTGACTAGTGAGATAATTGATGCATTGATTCTAATATTCCAAAATTCCCTAGACTTGGGATATGTACCATTAGATCGGAAGATAGGGAATATAAAAGGGAGGGAAATGGGACGCAGGGAACAGGTCGACTAGCTTAATATCTGTCATAGGAGAAAAAGAAGCGATTTTTAAAGATATTACAGCAAGGCACTTTTTTTTAAAAAGTTAGGGTAATCTGGCAGAGTCAACATGGATTTGTGAAAAGAAAATCACGTCTAACCAATTTATTATGGTTCTTTCAAGAAATAACATGCTCCAGATAAAGGGAAACTGGCGGATGTACTGCACTTCAGTTTCCAGAAGGCATTATTAAGGAGTCACATGAAAGGTTTTATTGAATATAAAAGTACAATGTATGGGGGTAACATTGACATGGATGGAAAATTGGCTAACTAACAGGAAACAGTTTTGACAGAAGTGGGTGTTTTTTCTGATTGCCAAGATTTACAAGTGGTCTGTGAAGATCACTACTAGGCCTCAAATTGTGACAATTTAACTTTGGGATGAAGAGACTAAAGGTATGTTTGCTAAATTTATTGATGACACAAAGATAGGTAGAAAAGTAAGTTTTGACATGGACATAAAGAAATGAGTGAACAAAGGTCTGGTAAATGGGAGTATAATGTGGGAAAATGTGATGTTGTCTGTATTGGCAGGAATAATAAAACAAAAGTATTTTATTTAATTGAGAGATTGCAGAAGTCTGAGAAACAGAGGGATCTGGGTAGCTTCCTACATTAGTTATGAAATATTAGTGTGCAGGAATAGCAAATAATTAGCAAAATTAATAGGTTATTATTGATTACTACGAGGGGAATTGAATACTAAAGGACTGTGGTAATGCTACGTTCATTAAGGCTGAGACCACCGTTAGACTACTGTGTATCATTTAGGTCTCCTTATTTAAGAAAGGATGTAAATGTGTTGGATGCAGTTAAGACTTATTGGACTGATGCTCACGATTGGCAGGTTGTCTTATGATAAAAGTGTGGACAGGCTAGCCTTGCCTTCACTGGAATTTGGAAGGTTAAGATGTGACTTGACAGAAGTGTGTAGACTCCTGAAGGGTCTTTATAGTGTAGATTTGAAGAGGATATTGCCTTTTATGGGAGAATGTACAATTAGGAGCCGCTCATAACATAGATGAGGTGAAACCAAATGTGGATATTTTTATGGCAGAAGTGGATAGATTCTTGCCAGGAGGTGAAAGGCTGTGCGAGGATTAGGCAGGAATGTGAAGATGAAGTCATGATCAGAACAGCCAAGATATTATTAAATGGAGGAGCAAGCTATTCCTACTGCTAAACCTTCATTTGTATGGAACTGAAAAAAATTTACTTCTAAGATTTCATTTTGTTTCATCCGTATTTCCTTGTCACTACACCTAAAGATGTTGATGTAGGTTAGACCTCGGTGTTATGGCTCCCAACTAAACATTCGTTATCTGTAACCATAGACTGTGAATGTTCACTGCCAACTTACTCATGTCTACTGAGCTGGGTGAAGTGTAGAGAAGTTCACAACTGAGCCTTGTTTACTCCTACTGTGCATAGTGCATTTCAAGCATAGATTGAGCATTGTTGGATAAGAATCATTGTCATCATGGTTCTCTCTTTCTGCACTCTGTCCCATATTCTATGTTTGGTACTCCCCTTCCTTTTCTCCAGTCTCAGCTGTTGTGGATAAAAGACATTATATTTGTATGAAGGTTTCAGAAAAAGATTAGACCTTCCTCAAATGGCTAGATTAGCTAAAATGTTCAAAAGTGAGGTAGTTAATTTTTTGTTAGATAAGAATATCAAAGCAAGTTAATGATGGCTGAAGAGAGATTTACTTGTACCACATAATATCATGACAGCTCTATATAGACTAGATGAAAGTGACTTATTAGGAGAGGACAATAACCAGGGTGCATAAAGATATATGGCATGAAAATAGGCCATTTGCTTGCCTTATCTACATCTGCCATCATATCTTTTATTCCTACCATTGGGTTTTTTTTTCAGAATTTCTGTTGGGTGTGTTAGGAATGATCTTCTGTCAGAGGCCTCCAGAGGAAACGTTCTCTCCGTATCCAACCTTACCTAAACCTATCCCCCTAATTATTTCTATGCTGCTCTCCCTACCCACCTTGAACCTGACTGAACTTTTCAAAGAGATGACTAAAGTAGTGGACAATGGAATGTCTCTGAATGATTTTTTTAATTTGGATATTCAGATGCCATTTGATATAGTATCAAAATAGACCTTTGGCTGAAGTTGAGTCTCAAGCACAGAGGAAATGGGAGCAGAAGCATGCCATTCAGCCCCTTGAGCCTGCTCTGACATTTGGTAGGATCATGAAAGAGCTGATTGTGGCCTTAACTCCATTTTTCTGTCTGACACACTTTCCTTATCCAATAACCCATGATTTCCTTGTCAATCAAATATCCATCTAACTCAGTCTTGAATATTTTCAATAAACTAACTTCTGCTGCTCTCTGAGGAAGTGAATCCCAGGGAAGCATAACGCTTAGAAAAAAAAGTCCTCATTTGTCTTAAGTGAGAGTCCTACTCTTTAAATTGTTCCCTGTTTCTAAACTCTCTCACAAAGGAAACAACTTCTCAGCATTTACCCAATCAAATCCCCGAAGAATCTTCAATAAAATCTCCTTTTATCCTTCTAAGCTCCAATGGTAACTGCTCAACCTTTCCTCATACTATAACACCTTCATCCTCAGAATATGTCAAACGAGCCTTCTTTGAACTGACTCTACTGCAGTTATAAAAGAAAGGATATGAGAGTCCAAAACTACATGGTACTCCAAATGTAGTCTCTAAGGCCTTGTACTAAAGCCAAAGTCCCCACTTTGTATTGTATTGCATTTGATTCTTTTAATGGACTGCTGTGCTTGTTATGCTCACATTTTGTTATTCATGTGACAGATCATGCATTGTGTACATCATGTATCAGATCCCTTCATCGAAGAGTTCTCCGGTCTCTCTCTTAAAATAACTTTAAATGGATTGAAGACAAATGATTGGTGATGAAATTAGCTGAGTAGCAGGAGGCAGAGTGGGGATAATGGATTGGAATGCTAAATGGCAGGATGTGACACGTGGGGTCCTCAAGAGACTTACAAAGAAATCTTGATTGTTTATTTGAAAGCGAAAAATTGTGGAAAATAGATTACAATGTAGAAAAAGTGAAGTCATCTGCTTTGTGTCTAACAAAGATAGAATAGGATGCTTTCTAAATGGTGAGAAGCTAGAAACCGAAGAGGTCCAAAGAAAGTTAGAGATCTGGGTACGTAGAATATTAAAATGTCAAAAAACATGGGAAAAATAATTAGAGAGATATTAGGAACTGCAGATGCTGGAGAATCTGAGATAACAGATTCAGGTGTCGAGCTGGATGAACACAGGCCAAGCAGCATCAGAGGAGCAGGAAGGCTGACGTTTCGGGCCGAATTATTAGAATGATTAATGATTACTAGCCTTATATCTCCAGGACTCATGCAAAACAAGTTTATAGATATGCAAATCCGTAGACCACAGGTAGAGTACAGCGAGGGTTTCTATGCACCACACTTTGTGAGGGTTACAGTGATTTAGGAAGGAGTGCAGAATGGATTTACCAAAATAATACCCAACTGAAACAGTAAAGCTGTAAGATTTCACAAGCTATGGTTATATTGATTGCAATTTAGAAGGTTCAGGGGTTGATTTTATTTAAGTATTCAGGATGTTAGGGGAGACAGATAGACACTGATTCCATCAGGGGATTTACGTTCAGTTTCAAAGAGGAACTTTTAATGGTTTTGATGGGTGAACAGGGATGAGATTTCTATGGCCTTAGAAAGGGCTTTAAAGTAACTGTGAGGGGTGGGATGTGGAAGATTCAGGATAGGAGATGTCTAGGCTTACAAAATGAAAGGATATGGCAGCTTTGCAGGGCAGCCCAGAGCAAGTCAGGAAAGGACAAAGTGTATAAGCATAAAAAGTGCTCGTGTTTGTTTACGAGGCCCAGGTTCAAATCCCACCTACTCCAGAAGTATCTAAAAAATCTCTGAACATGTTGATAAGAAAATATCTATGAGCCATAAAAAAATCAAATGTGGGTAAATGATAAAAAGTCAACATTGATGGCTTCTTACTTAAATATGCATTGTATTCCAGAGCACAATAAATGAATTAATGGAATAAATAGAGGTTAATGGTTGGAATGATCTTATAGCCATTACAGAGATATGGTTACAAGGAGAACAAAGCTTGGTCCTAAATGTTCAGGGGTATATGAATTTTTGAAAGGATAGGCAGGAAGGCAAGACTGATGGAGGCAGCTTTGCTAGTACGAGATGGGTTAAGTATGATAGCAAGAAATGACTCAAGATCAGATGATGTAGAATTCATGTAGGTGGAGGTAAGAATTACAAGGGAAAGAAGATCCTGATGGTGGTAACCTAAAGGTATCATAACAGAAGCTGTTGTGTAGGGCAGAGAATAAATCATTAGATATTAAGGGCATGTTTAAAAAAAGCAGTATGTTAATCATAGATAACATTTAATCTTCACGTAGATTGGGAAAATCAAATTGGCAGAGATAGCCACAAGGACGAATTCATTAAAGTGGATTTAAGAAAATTTCCTCAAACAAAATGTTGTGCGTCCAACTAGGGATTACGCTATTTTGGATTTGACAATACATAATGAGCCAGGTTTAATAAATGATCTCGGATAAAAGATCCTCAAGGAACAGTGACCCTAACATGGTAGAAGTTAGTGTTCAGTTTGAGGAGGAGAAAACTGGGTCAGAAACAATTGTGCTAACCTTAAGTAAGGGTATTTGCAAAGGGGTGAGGACAGAATGTACTGGCAATGGAGTTTAGCAGAAAAGTCAGTTAAGGAACAATGGCTGAAATTTAAGAATATAGTTTGTAACTGACAGTAAAGATGTATGTCAGTGAGGAAGTAGGGTTTGAGGAAGGGGATAAAGTGATGTTTATCCAAATAAGTTAAAGATAATATCAAAGTGAAAAAAATTATACAATGTGGCAAAGACGAGTGGGAAAACAGAGAACTGGGAAAATTTTAAAAACCAGCAAAAGGTGATTGAAGAAAATGGAGTAATAAGGTATGAGGACAAATTAGCAAATACTATAAAAACAGTGAAAGCATCTTAAATATATGAAAAGCATGAGATAGGCCAAAATGAAAATCAACTCCTTAGAGAACAAGGTTGGGGAATAATGATACCAGTGAGACAATAGCCTAGTGGTATTATGGCTAGACTATTAAATCAGAAATTTAGCTAATGTTCTAGGGTTCCAGGTTCAAATCTCGCCATGGCAAATGGGGGAATTTCATTTCAATAAAGAATCTGGAAGTAAGGGTCTAATGATGACCACGAAACCATTGTTGATAGTCAGGAAAAACCCATCTGGATTTACTAATGTCCACTGGGAAGGAAATCGATCATCCTTACCTGGTGACTCCAAGGCCACAGCAAAGCGGTTGTCTGTTACTGACACACTCCGCCTCGTGGGCAGTTAAGGATGGGCAATAAATCCTGGCCTAGCCAGAGAAACCCCTGTGTGAGTAAAAAAAAAAGGAGCCAGGAAATAGCAGAGGAGTTGAACAAGTACTTCAAAGTTAAATAAGTACTTTGCATCAGTCTTCACAATCGAGAACACTATTCGTATTCCTTTATTATAAAATAATCTAGGGGCTAAAGGGAGAGGGCCATAAAGAATGACTATTATTAGGGCAACTAATGGGGCCAAAAACAGGTAAGTCCCTGATAAATTGGATGCTTGGATTTTAAAGGAAACAGCTAGAGATGGTGGATATACTGATACTATTTTCTGGGTAGTGTTATAGAATAGAGACGCCTAAGGGTTCAGGTACTTTTTGTGTCATAGATAGGCAGGGTGGTTAAGAAGGTATTTTGCATGCTCGTCTTCATTGCTCAGACCTTTGAGTATAGGTATTGAGGCTTCATGTTAAGGTTGTACAGGACGTTGGTGAGGCCTCTTCTTGAGTACTGTGTGCACTTCTGGTCACCCTGTTGTAGGAAAGATTATTAAACTGGAAAGGGTTCAGAAAAGATTTGCCAGGATGTTGTTGGGAATGGAGGGTTAGAATAAAAATAGACTGGGAAGGATGGGACTTCTTTCACTGGAGCGTCGGAGGTTGAGGGGTGACCTTCTTGAGGTTTATAAAATTATGAGGGGCACAGATAAGGTGAATGACAAGTGTCTTTTTCCTAGGGCAGGGAAGTTCAAAACTAGGGAATATATTTTTAAGGTGAGAAGAGAAAGATTTAAAAAGGACATGAGGGGCACCTTTTTCACACAGAGTGGTTCATGTGTGGAATGAACTGCCCGAGAAAGTGGTGAATGTGGATACAGTTACAACATTTAAAAGACATTTGGATAAGTACATAAAGAGGAAAGGTTTGGAATGATAATGGGCCAAGCGCAGCAGGTGGGACTAGTTTAGTTTGGGAACATGGTCAGCGTGGACTGCTTGGACTGAAGGGTCTGTTTCCATGCTGTACGACTCTATGACTCAGAAACTTTTCCAGAATCTTAAAGTTGATTAGAAGTCTTGAAAACTGCCAATGTAACACTATTTCTTAAAACAGGAGACAAAAAATTATAACTGTAGGCCAGAGATAAAAGGTACTGCAGATGCTGGAGAATGCGAGATAACAAGCATGGGGCTGGATGAACACAGCAGGTCAAGCAGCATCATAGGAGCAGGAACCTGCTCCTATGATGCTGTTTGACCTGCTGTGTTCATAACTGTAGGCCAGTTAGTTCAACATCTGTTACTGAGAAAATATTAGGGTCTGTTATCGAGGATGTAGTGGATCATTCAGAAGTACGAAAAGCAGAGTGGAAGAAGAATTTTCACTCAAGTGACACCAAGTATAGAAGGATTTTCATGAGAGGATAGGTTGAATAGGTTGGGCTTGTACTCGTTGGAGTTTAGAAGAATGAGAGGCAACATATAAGATTCTTAGGGGAAGGGCCACTGGACAGATATGTTAACTGATTTTTCTTCACAGATGCTGCCAGACTTGATGAGCTTTTCCAGCAACTTCTGTTTTTGTTCAAGATTCTCAGAGGACAGCGCAGATGTAGAAAAGTTGTTTCTCCTACTGCTGGAGAGTCTAGGACCAGAGGGCAGAATCTCAGGGGGTGCACATTTAAGGCAGAGATGAGGAAGAACGTCTTCTGTCTGAGGCTAGTGAATCTGTAGGATCCTTTATCTCGGAGGTCTACCTAGGTTGGCTTATGTAGTACATCCAAGGCTGAGATAGATTTTTAATCAGTAGGGGAATCCAGGATTATGGGGGAAAGACAGGCAAGTGGAATTGAGAGTAATTAGATCAGCCACGATCTCTGAATGGTCCGCTTCAGCTCCTACTCTTGGAGAGTGGACTGATGTGGGGAAAATGGATATAATGCTGACAAGCCGTTTAGGTGCACACAGGTGAGAAGTGTTTAATCCTGCTGGGTAGCAATCAGTATCTGGGATGTAGATCAGATCTGAACGCTCGCGTTACATATTTATTTGTGTAAAATTTAAATGGAAAAGACATTTGCATCACTGTGTTCACTTGGCAACAGGTATCGTTAGTGAATATTGACCTTTCCCAGCGAGGGTACAAGAAGACCAATTTCAGATCCGCCGCCACCCGTTAGCAATGCTGCCGCAGGTTTCCAGCTGCCTCCGCCGGTCTGTGCCCGCCTGGCTGATCCACCGTGCCCGGCCCGGGCTCCAGCTGCCCCTGTTTCCCCGAGCCGGCATGGCCATCTCCATCCAGCTCCAGCCCAGCCCCCGGTGCCTGTTCGACGAGCCGCTCGAGGTGCGAGTGAGCGGCCTCTGCCCGCACCAACAGGTCACCCTCAAGGCTTGGCTCCGCGACGAGAAGGAGCAGCTTTTCCATTCGGCCGCTTTCTACACGGCCGACCCCCACGGCCAGCTCGACCTGGCTCATTCCCCCTCCCTGGGGGGACACTACACCGGCGTCCAGCCCATGGGCCTCTTCTGGTCGCTCAGCCCCGTCACTCCGTTCACTCGCCTGGTCAAGAGGGACGTGGCCGCTTCTCCCCTCTCCGTCCACATCGAGATCTTTGACGGACACTTGAGCCTCGGGCAGCTCCCACCGCAGCCTCTGGCCACCGCCGTCAATCAGCGCTGGTTCATGAAGGAAGGGCTGGTCAGGATCCCGGTCAGAGAAGGCAGGATCCGAGGGACCCTCTTCGTCCCACCCGGTGAGACCTGATTTCCAATTAGACGCATCAGGTCTTTTCCGAATTAAACGCAGAAGAAAGTGCTGGAGAAACTCAACAGTTCTGCACCTGGAGAGAAATAGAGTGAATGTTTTCAGCCTTCTTCAAAACTCTCTGAACTTCAGTGCTGAAGAAGAGTCATCCTGGATTCGAAACTTACAGATGCTGCCAGACCTGCTGAGCTTTTCCAGCAACTACTGTTTTTTTGTTCGAAACTTACACCCTTGTTTCTATCTCCACAAGACCCTGTGTGTTCCTCCAGCACTTCCTGCGTTTGTTTCACATTTTGCGGTATGTTACCTTTTAACTTTATCCTCAGTCTACACCCTCAGTGGACATCACACAAGATCTAGTGCTCACATCGTCATTCAAAATAATAATAAGTAAGGTTTAGAGGGATGTGGGCCAAATGCTGGCAAATAGGACTAGATTAATTTAAGATACCTGGTCGGCATGGACGAGTTGGACTGAAGAATCTGTTTCAGTGCTGCCCATCTTCATGACTCTGAAGTCTTCCCTCAGATGTGCTCTCCTTTATAAACCACTACCTTTAATATGATATTACGAACGACTTCGTATTTATAAAAGAATATTACAATACAATTCCAATTTATGTTGTCTTAAAATGTGTATTTTTAACATGAAAACATAGGACATAGAACAGCACAGCACAGTACAGGCCCTTCGGCCCACAATGTTGTACCGAACTTTTACCCAAAACCTAAGGCCTACCTAACCTCCACCGCTACCTTATACTATCATCCATATGCCTATCTAATAGCTGCAAAAATGCCCCCAATGAGGCCAACTCCACTACCCTCTCCAGCAATGCATTCCACGCCCCGACCACTCCCTGAGTAAAGAACCTACCTCTGATGTCTCCCCGATATCCACCTCCTTTCACTTTAAAACTATGTCCCCTCATAAAAGCTACCTCAACCCTAGGAAAAAGTCTCTGGCTGTCTACTCGATCTATACCTTTGATCATTTTGTACACCTCTACCGAGTCACCTCTCATCCTTTGTCATTCTAAAGAGAAAAGCCTTAGCTCGAGAACAAAGCAAGCTATTTTCACAAACAAAAACAGAAATTGCTGGAAAGGCTCAGCAGTTTTGACAGCATCTGTGGAATAAAATCAGAGTCAATGTTTCGGATCCAGTGACCCTTCTTCAGAACTGAGGAATTTCTTTTTCTGATTTCTAGCATCTGCACTTCTTTTGGTTTTTATATTATTTTGCATATTTAAGATATTGATTTCAACATTCTCCCACAGAGCAAAGTTGTATGAATAAGCACTTCTGGAATGGAAAATGTCCATAAACAGGAATTCAATTGTGCGAAGACATCAGTTTTAGTGATAGTGTTCAAACACCTGTTTTCCACTCACTGCAATTATAGCCAGAACCTCGCTTGAGTTTGGATCTGAGCGAAGAATATCTACCAAGGATTATTTTGTCTGCAGTGATACCTTTCATCTCAAAGTGAGTTGCTTTCTTGGAAGCAGTTCCCGTTATTTGTTGAATGTGACAATACAGATACATACAATCTTAAAAGTGAAAGAAACCAACCCAAGCAATTACCAATTAATTGTTGAGAGGGAAACACTGACTAAAATATCTACTCAGCATTTGAAATGCAAAACGGCTGTAATTAGTGATCCTGTAGAGCAACAATGTTAATCCTCATGTGCTCATGCTGTATTGGTAATAGGATCTCTGTATTAGTGTCAGGTTTACGTGTCTAACGAGAATTATTGAGGGAAAAATTAGGAAACACTTGCCAATGTTGACAGCTTGGTGCATAAAATACATTGTCACAGTCAGGGGAGAGAGATATACAGAATATCTTTCTTCAGCATGCCTTCTGTCTATACTCAGATGGTTTAATTTTGAAAGACTAAAGTGTATTTCTCAAACCCTTGTTTCAAGTCAATTTTTAAAGGAATGTACAGCAGACTTTCTTAAATTTAAACCAGGAATATTGCTTCTTTCTCACATTCAATCCCAGTGTGGTTTTATGCAACTTCACACATGCGTGCACGTAAGAAAGGTATAGTAAAGAAAGGAGTTTCACGTCTATGAATATTGAACCCAACAGTGTAGTTACTTGAAGACCAGGGTTTACATTGCTTGAGAAGAATTGTAGAATTCCTTCGGAGTTATTGACAAGGTAGCAGGGTGAGATGGTGTGGTTAGCAGATAGGGGAGAAGTTGGCTTTTCCAAGTGAATTCAAGTTCCTTTGGAAAACAGGTTTTGAGGAAGTTTGAGTTCTCAGCTCAGCTATTACTTCAGACAGGGATAGATGTCAATGTGGAGATCTGCTGCAGCTCTCTGTACTGATATTAAAGGCAGACCAATTCAAAGCTTATGAAATGTATGATTAAAGTTGTCCAAAATCCTAAAGGGGCTCCAATTGTGTGACACTAGCTCTCAACACGTTAGGTGGCTAATGATGAGCTATGCACGTTAATGAAGGTGTCTCCACCTCTCCCATCCACACCCCTGCTGAATCTTTAAGAGATGAATCGTTGCTTTCAGCATCTCTGTAAGCACATGGATGATCTGTCTAGGCATGACCCCGTGCAATCTACAGCTAGAAGTTTCCAACTCTCTGGTCAATTTGTAAATCATGATCTTGGGCAGCTGTTTCAATAGTTCAGCAAAGTTAATTTTTAAAATAAACGGAGATACCATTTTAACAATTTAAATTATTCTTCATGCCCCATGAACCTTAAAAAGTTTAAATATATTGTAACATAGAAGAATTTTTTAAAATTCATTCACAAGGGTGTCACTGGCTAGGCAGCATTTATTGCCCATCCCTAATTGCCCAGAGGCCAGTGAAGAGTCAACCACATTGCTGTGGGTCTGGAGTCACACATAGGCTAGACCAGGCAAGGATGATGGTTTCCTTCCCTAATGAAGGGAATGACATTAGTGAATGAGACACTAATGACACTAGTGAGCCAGATGGGTATTTTCCAACAAACAACAATGGATTCACATTCATCATTCGAGTCTTAATTCCAGATAGTTATTGAATTCAAATTCCACCATCTGCCATAGCAGGATTCAAACCCAGGTCGCCAGAATGTTATCTGGGTCAACAGACTAGTAATAATACCACTAGGCCATCGTCTAGTGTCATAGAAAGTCACAGAGTCTTTGCATTTGTGTCACCTTCCTAAAATGCCTATTCCCTTATTCTGCCCTGTACCTTTGAAAATATCAATTTTTCAAATTTTTATCCCCTTTCCCTTTTAGAAAATGTTATTGATGTTAGTTACACCACTATTCCTAACTAAGCATTTTCTTATGTTTCCACAAGGTGTTGTAGGAACACTAACCCCTTCATCCCCTGAGTGGAGATCTGAAACGTATCTCCTTCAGCTGCAAATACTGGGATTAGTTCTTTCATTATTATCTGATCAAGACATCCCAGCATTTTCAAACTTTACATGAGGTCCCTTCTTTAGCCCCTATTAGTGAAGTAAAGTCCAATACCTTCCTGCTGTCAGTTTTGAATTAGTTTTGCATAAGCATTTTTAACTACCATTGTCTTGCCTGCCGCTGTGAAGTTCATGTACATGGATTTCTTTGCTGCAAATTTTTGTAGTAGGAGCTTGGTGCAGTAGAGAACAAAACAAAGCTATATGCATACAATATTGTTTTGCATTGCCATTATGAATTCTCACAGTTTAAAGCAAAACTTTAACATTCTTCCCTGCGCGGCAAAGCTAACTTAAATCAAAAACAAAACACTTTTGACGCTGGAAATCTGAAATAATAAATGCCAATGCATTCCACCGCTTGCCACTCTGTTTATGAAGTGGAGAATTACTTATCAACTAGTTATCAGAAATAATAATTGTTCTTTGGTGGTGTGGCTTCTTGTCACATCCCTCTCTTCTGCTAGCTCACTGGCCCTAACAATCTGTATATTTCCTCTACACCACTTGTATCTTTCTCTGTTTCCATCTCATTTTCCCCTTTGCCCTCTCTGAGATCTTCTTACTTATGAGACTATTTCCCATACTCTCATCCCTATTCCCTCAACAACTGACCATCCCTCCTGGCTCCTATATTGGCTAATATTATTGACCACTCTCTTTCCTTGGGTTCTTTTGTGCCTTCAAACCTGCAGTCACCACCATCCTCAAAATATCAACCACTGCTTCCCTACATCCCTGAAAATTCCTTGCCCGTGTCTAAACTCTCCTTCCTCATTATTCCTTCTAATCTATGTCTATCTTTCCCAGGCCTCCACGTTTGAAATTCCCCAACCTAGTTTCCACTCTTGCCACAGTGCTAAAACAGCACTTATCAAGACTTTCCTTCCTCATCCTTCTTAAGCACGGTTGACCACACCATGGTCATCCAACTCTCTACCTTTGTCCAGCTGGATGAGACTGATGTCACCTGGTTCCTTTCTTATCTATCCAGTCATAACCAGAGAATCACCATTAATCTCTTCCCGTTCCTGCACTGTTACTTCTTCTAGACGTCAGAGATCTGTCCTCAGCTCTTGCAGTTTCTCATCTACACACTGCCCGTAGTCATGTCACATGTATATTGATTAGCACCTAATTATTTCCTCACTATCAACTCTCTCAGTCCCTCCATTGCTTCTACATAGTCAGACTATCTTGTCTGGCATCCAATTTAGTATGAACAAAAATTTCCTCTGCTTCAATATGCTGAAAACTGAAGCCATTATCTTCAGTCCCCACCTCAAACTTCTGTCTCTCCCCACGGTGAGTGCATAAGGTTGATTTGGACTATTGTATTCTCTATGTTATATTTGACCCTGAGATGAGTTTCCGATCACAAATCCATTCTATCATAAAGACTGTCTCTCTCCATCTGCATAACATTGCCAGATTCCACCCCTGCCTCAGCTCAGATCCTCATATGTGCCTTTGTTACTGCCAAGGCTGACTACTCCAATGCACTCCTGGCTGGTCACCCAAATTCCAGCCTCCATAAACTTGATGTCATCCAAACCGCTACTGAAATCTAGCCACACCCATGCCTACTAACATTGAGTTCACTAACCTGTACTGGCTCCCAGTTAAGTATTTAAAATTCTCATCTTTGTTGTCAAGTCCCTCCATGGCCTGACTACTCCCTATCTCTGTTTTCTCCACCATCCCCATTAACTAGCACGCCTCTAATTCTGGCCTCCTGGATATCTCTGAACCTTCAGTTTCCTAGGTATCTTCACCTGACAAAGGAACAATGTTCTGAAAGCTTATGATTTCAAATAAACCTGTTGGTCTGTAACCTAGTTTCGTGTGACTCCTGACTTTGTTCACCTGAGTCCAACATTGGCACCTCCACACCATTCCTAGACCCTGACTGCTACAATTCCTTTCTTAAACTTTTCTCCACCTCTCTGTCCTATGTCCGTCCTTCAAGATGCTCTTTAAAGCCAATCTCTTGAAGAAACAACTCATCATTTGCTCTAATACCTCAGTATAATGCCTCTGTGCATTGTCACGGGCCATGACAATTTTAGTATGTTAAATGTGCTATATAAATACAAGTTGTTGTTAATCCTAAAGTAATTGGTTACTACATTAAATGTGAAGCCTTTCCCTTTGAAAACTATTTCTGCAGAGTTTAAGACTCTGGACTCATCCACATCTGTGACAATAAAATAACTTACATTTGTAGAGCTCCATTCACAAACTTGTGACATTCTATTTGCACATACCAAGTTCCCATGCACAAATTGCAATGAGGTAGTCAGATTATCTGACTTTTTGAAGGATAAATAAGAAACCAGTTCGCTCTGTTGGATAGATGACTAACATAGAGTTCAGGCCAAGAACATAGGTTTCATTCCAGTTTTGTTGAGGAAGATCTGTTCCTGAGAATCGAAGGCAATGACAAACCACCACTGACAAAATCAGCCAAGGCATCAGCTCAGGATGAAGCAGCATCAGACAACAAAACAAAGAACCTACCTTCAGGCAGAGCACACATGAACATATTGAGGGATGAATGTTGATCAGGACATTAGAAAGGATTACTCCTCTTTAGACTAGTGCCATTGAAAAGCATGTCATAAGGGGCAAACAGAGCCTTATTGTAAGTTTTCATTTGAAAGTCAAACCCTAACCTTGCAGCATTTCATAACTTGACTCGGTAGAGGTGTACAAAATGATCAGAGGTATAGATAGAGTAGACAGCCAGAGACTTTTTCCTTGGGTAGAGGTAGCTTTTACGAGGGAACATAGCTTTAAAGTGAAAGGAGGTAGATATCGGGGAGACGTCAGAGGTAGGTTCTTTACTCAGAGAGTGGTCGGGGCGTGGAATGCATTGCCAGAGAGGGTAGTGGAGTTGGCTTCATTAGGGGCATTTTCGCAGCTATTAGATAGGCATATGGATGATAGTATAACGTAGCGGTGGAGGCTAGATAGACCTTAGATTTTGGGTAAAAGTTCGGCCCAACATCGTGGGCCTGTACTGTGCTGTGCTGCTCTATGTTCTATGTTCATAAGTATTACACCAGGTGTATCGAACAGGATTTTGTGGTCAAGATACTGGGTGGCATTTGATCCCCACATTCTCCTAGCAAGACCACTACCTACAGCAGACGTTGTTAGGATTGAAAGGTGGCTAGTTGCTTTTGACTCTTTGGAAGCAATGACAATTATTGCTTGTTGCTGTTGCTAACACCTCCGTTCACATCTCCACAAGGACAGCAAATACGTAATGCACCAATCTACCAAAGAACTGGTTGGAAACCAAGGAGATGATGAAACGAGCACAACATGCTCCTGTTTAAAAATAAGTCCTCATTTGTTTGGCTAGATTCTGTTACAGTTAATGTGTTACCTCGTAGATATACCATCCTAATTAAACAAAAGTACACTTGAATCTGTTTAGACGAGTTTCACTAGTATGTTGTTGCTAGGTTGTTGCTTTCAATATAGTATTTCCAGTCCCTCATTCACCATGGGAACAATTTCCCTCTGATGGTTACTCCATCTGTGAAATCTGACAATGCACTCACAAGATGTGGGAGGCAATGGTGTAGTAATCCAGAGACCCGGGCACAGTTCTGGGGGTGTGGATCCAAATGCTACCACTGCAGATGGTAGAATTTGAATTTACTTAATAAATCTGGAATTAAAAGCTAGTTTGATGGTGACCATGAAATGGGTTGTCATAAAAATCCATCTGGTTCATTAATATTCTTCAGGGACGGGAAAACTACCTCCCTTATCTGATCTGACTGACATCTGACTACAGATCCACAGCAACATGGTCAACTCTTAAATGAGTAAGATTGTACCAAAATTCGGATAAAAGGAATGAAGCCAGATAGGCCATTCAGCATTAACTATGGCACCAGCAATGTCCCTGCCACCCTCCACCCAGCCTTGGTAACGTCCGTACATGAGTTGTCCCACAGACCAGTCAACCGATAGCTTCACATAATTATTCTCAGGGATTCATTCCTGACAGACAGTGTCCCTGTCACCCACCAACTCCATCTGCTATTGATGGGACAGGTCAACCAGAGGTTGAGGCACAGTGAAATGCAGTCGGAAGCTGTGGGAGTCCTTAACATTGCCTCTAGAACCAATGAAGTGTCATGACATTTGGTGAAGCATGGACAAGGAAATATCTTGCTGATTACCACCTAGCATCTCCTCTCAGTTGTTGAATCTGTTCTCCATGTTAAATGCCTTTTGGAGGCACTAAGGGTGTCATGAGCATACAATGGACTATGGTTGGGGACTTCAATGTCCAACACCAAGTTTGGCTCGGAATCTCCAGTACTCAACATCAGAAACATCATTCTCTTAGCACCAGCGCTGCCTTTGCTAGACTTGAAGAGTTGGGCCCCATCAACAAAAGAAATGTGATTAGGGTTAGACAATAATCACCCACCCGGGAAATATCACTGGTACAGAGTGCCAAGGTAAATATCACAAATGACATTCAAGCCATTTTCTATCCATGCACATATGCAGGAGCTGTTGAAGAAAATTAGATAGCCTGAATAGTTTCATCAATTGTTCATCAACAGGTACTTCAGTAAAGAATTGCAGCTATTCACCTGTGTCAGACATCTTCACACAGCTAGGGTTTGTACATTATCACTGCTGTCACCTATTTGCGCATCACAACAATCATGGAACCTGTGAGATTTGAGAGAAGATGATTCAAGTTAGATAGTTCTGCAACAGGTACACAGTTGTATTGCAAGAGTCCAGGGAAGTACATTGCAACTCAACAAGGTGTAGTAAATCACCAAGACATTCTTTAGAGCGTCCTTTCCTCAGTGCAATGGTTAGTGTTAATAATGCACTTTCCGAGGCTGTAATGATGGCACTTACGTAAAGAAGTCTTCATCAACTGTACGATTAGGAAAACCTTCATCTGCCAGATCTAGTACTTCTTCCTAGCAAAGGCAACTTATCTTCAATGTCAACTACAGCAAAAGAAGGCTGAATGTAAGTACATGAATAAATATTGAAGAGGAATTGTACAGTCATCAACAGGCATGAACCATGGCCAAGATTAGTGCAGGATTTAATCATCAATGAAATCTTGTGCTCCATAAATTACTTATGATGTGCTTTCTAATTCAGAGACGGGCTTTATTGTTAGATGACACAGAATCCAGTGTTAGCAAAACATGTAAGATAACAAGGTGTGGAGCTGGATGAACACAGCAGGCCAAGCGGCATCATAGGAGCAGAAAAGCTTGACGTTTCAGGCCTAGACCCTTCATCAAGGGTCTAGGGTCTAGACCCGATGAAGGGTCTAGGCCCGAAACGTCAAGCTTTCCTGCTCCTATGATGCTGCTTGGCCTGCTGTGTTCATCCAGCTCCACACCTTGTTATCTCGGATTCTCCAGCATCTGCAGTACCTATTATCTCTTAGCAAAACATGTAGTCATTTTAGCTCATCAGAACAACAGTAAGCCAGTGCAAGCTACAGTCTTACACAACACTGAGGATGCTGAGTGTAGTTTTCAGTTTTTCATTCCAAAGTGCCTATGGTGTCCATAGATGCCACTGCATGTCTGACACTATCACTGTGATTCTTCAGGGTGGTGTCTGTCAAGGGACACAGCACAAGTATTGATAATTTGTCTGAATCCTTACCTTCTTCAGGTGTTAGCTCAACTGCGGCATTCGTCTCATCCCTTTTAACTTTCCTCTGAACTGCTTGAACAAATGGCAGCCCCTTTGTTTCTGATTGCTGTATACGCCAGACCACGTGTACTGTAGCTCATGATCTCACCTGCATCTGTAGTCGTACAGTTCCTTCCTTTTTCTCCGACAGGTAAGTCACACAGACCTCTTGATTCCGGGATCTCAGAGGGAGATATCATAGGATGCACCCATTCTAATCAGGGGCCACAACTGAGACTGAGAGGGAGGACTAGTGGTTGTGAGCCAGTTGAGAGCAGTGGTGCCATGAATTTGACCCCTGAGAGCCAGTTAGGGATCTGGACAGGCTAAGAGTCCAGCCAGAGGGAGCTGATAGCATGGCAGTGGTAGCATGTCAGGCGGACAGAGGTGGGGAGCAGGGGTTTGGTCATGCAGATCAGAAAGAAAAAATTAGTGGAGTGCACAAGGAACAGTCCTAGGACCTCAATTATTCATCAAGTATATTAATGATTTGGAGGTAGTGGCAGAGTGTAAGGTATCCAAATTTGCTGATGGTGGAAAAATAGGTGCAAAAGTCTGGTATGATGAAGATGTAAGAAACATGAAAGGAGATATAGATAAATTGAATCAGTGTAGTGTGCAAAATTTTGGCAGATTGTGTTTAATGTAGGAAAGTGAGATCATGCAGCTTGATAGAAAGAATCAAAAGCCACACTAACATTTTAATGAAGAGAGATTTCAAAACAGCAGCTCATAGGGATCTGGCTGTTCTTGTGCATGAGAAACAAAATATTAATACACATATGCAGCTAGTAATTAAGAAAGCAAACTGAACTTTACTCTTTATTGCAGGGGTTTTGGAATTTAAAAATTTGGATGGCTTTTTACACCTGCACAGAGTGTTGGCGAGGCCACACCTAAAGTATTGTCTTCTGGAGGTAATTCAAAAAAGATTCACTTAGCTGATTCCTGCATTGGAGATATTGTTTATCAAGAACAACTACATAGATCTTCACATTCTGCAGAAGGGCCATTGGATCTGAAACATTAAGCCTGCTTTCCCTCCACAATGCTACCAGACCTGCTGAGGTTTCCTAGCAATTTTTGTTTCTGTAAACAGACTAGGCCTTTATTCATTAGAGTTGAGGAGAATCAGGGATGGTATTATTGAAACATGCAAGATTCTGAGGCAATATGACAAGGTAGGTGTTGAGAAGCCGAACCACTAGTTTCCACGAGTACTCCTTGAACTAGGGAACACAATTATTGAATAAAGGGACATTCATTTAACACTGAGATGCAAAGGAATTTCCTCTGTCAGAGGAAAGTGAATTCGAGGATTCTCTCCTCCGAAATATGCGGAAGCTAGATCACTGCAAGTATTTTAAGAGGTGGTAGGTAGATTTCTACAATGTCAAGAATTGAGTGCTGTGATGAGCTGGCACAAAAGAGGAGATGAAGCCTGGGGTAAATTTTAGAGAATGATGGGCTGACTTGAGGGGCTGAATAGCCTATTCCTGTTCTTGTTTCTTGTGTTCTCATGCTTACACTGGCTGTAAAGCAAAGCTGCTCAACAGACCTGGTCGCCTGAAATATAGACTGCCTTAAAGCAGGTACAGCATCCAAAGGTAAGTTACATTATCAAATAAACTACTTTTTTGTAGTGTCACATTGTCCAAAGTGCGTGATTTACACCCTCACCTGGACGGGTGAGGGATTGAGAATGATTATTACAAACCCCTCCTGACCATCTCTCCAAACCCTTCCTCCCTCATTATCAATGTAAGTGGCACCCTTTCCCAGCCTTTTGTAGTTGTGACAAAGACTTACTGGACTCAAAACATTAACTCCGTACTTCTCTCTACAGATACTGTAGGACCTACCAAGTTTCTCCAGTGATTTCTGTTTTTGTTTCAGTCTTCCAGTGTCTAGTGTTGGTTGTTCTATAAAATGTAAAAACTTGTTTGCATTTGACAGGAAACGGACCATTTCCAGGAGTGATCTCTATGAACGAAATGAAACGTGGATTGTTAGAATACAGATCCAGTCTCTTGGCAAACCATGGTTTTACAACACTAGCATTATCCTACCATAATTATGACAGCCTTCCAAAAGGTGGGATTAACTTAGACTTAGAATATTTTGAAGAAGCTGTAAATTTTTTGAAGCAGCATCCGAAGGTAAGTTACTTTATTGAATAAACTACATTTTTTTCTGGTAACTTGTGCACTGTGACAGAAAAGTTCAGTTGGCTTGCTTTTTATCTGTGACAAAGATATTTGAAAAGTCTTATTTCGTTTAAATAAGCCCCGGTTAGCTTAGATAGCTCAACAACTATCATTTAGTTTAGAATGATAGCATGAGTTCAATACCTGTTCTGGCTGAGGTACACTGTAGACCTTCCTTCTCACCTAAGTGATTCAGAGTGATGACCATCAAACTAAACAACCAATTGTCACCTTCTAGCAGAGAGACAATCTCTTGTTTCTCTTTTAATTGGAAGAGACGCCTATGGTTCCTTATGGGTGAGGCTAAATACTTGCTTGCTTAATGTTGTGTAATGCATATTTTATATTCATGTACTTTCCATTGCTAACAAACTAGACCAGTCAGTTGGAAAACACCTACAGGGTGCATCCACTGAATGGGTAGGAAAGCATTTAGAGTCATAGAGTTGTACAGCTTGGAAACAGACTGTTCAGTCCAACTCATCCATGCCTAGATTTCCTAAATTAATCGAGTCACATTTGCCAGCATCTGGCCCATATCCCTCCAAACCCTTCCTATTCATGTACTCACCCAGATGTCTTTTAAATGTTGTAATTGTACCAGTCTCCACAACTTCCTCTGGCAGCTCATTCCATACACGCATCACCCTCTGCATGAAAAAGTTGCCCATTAGGTCCCTTTTAAATCTTTTCCCTCTCACCTTAAAGCTTTGTCTTCTATGTTTGGACTCCCTTGCCCTCAGGCAAAGACCTTGGTTATTTACCGTATCTGTTCCCCTCATGATTTTGTAAATCTCTACAAAGTCACCCCTCAGCCTCCAACGCTCCAGGGAGAATATCTCCAGCCTATTCAGCCTCTCGCTTTATCTCAAACCCTCCAACCCCAGCAACATCCTTGAAAATATTTTCTGAACACTTGAAAGTTTAACAACGTCTTTCTCATAGCAGGGAAACCTGAATGCTGTGTCTTGTTCCTTTAGCCAATCAGAAAGTTGTAAGTACAATAAAGAAGCTGAAGACAGTGCAGGGCAGGGAGAACTTAGGCTGACAGTGGGTGAACCAGGTCAAAAAGCCCAACAGGTTAGGGATTATTAGTTGTGCCAAGTCAAACTGGAAACAAGGTTCAATTCATTTGATTTGTATTTGATTCAGAACTAGCGGCAAACCTCAGTTGTTGTTTTTGACATGTGATATTGCATATTCCGGATGAGCCAAGATTATTTTCTTTCATCAAAACCTTCTGATTCTTGCCCTTTTTAATATGTCTGTAAATGTACATTTTCTAGTTGTTTCTGTTTCACACATATCATTTCAACATGTTTCTGGTCTATTGGATGCCATAATTGCAGAATGTGGTTTATAATTCATCTATTGAAAATTACAATGAATTACCTCTAGTTGGGGGAGTAATGATTTGAATCAGGAGAATATCAGAAATTCCAGAATATAGGATGCCAAAGAGTACAAAATATCCTGTATTTTAACGTCAAGAAGGAGTGAGAAATGGACAATTCATTGTTAAACTACATGTTAATCCATTTTACCAAAACTAATCTCAGAGAGTGGCATGTGATGCATTCGACAGCCTGAGTACGGATTAAGGGTTCTTAATTATGAGCTTCAGGTCTCTTCTACATTTACTTAGATCTTTTTGGCAAGAAAACAATGTGGCAATGATATAGAAATCAGAGGATCCCCAATGTTGCTGGACAAATGGCATATTAAATTTAATACTGAGGGGCAGTATGAAGTAGTAGGTGTTAGTGAGATCAATGAACAAAGGCAATATAAGATCCAGGGAATGATTCCAAAGAAGTTCAAGAGCTGTGAGGTCTAGGGTGTACGTGTTCACAAATTCCTTGTAGCAAGACAGGTTGAAAAGGCATTTTGGGACCTTAGGCTTTATAAATAGTCATAGGCTTCAAAATCAAGAAAGCAAGGAAGTTATGATTGTTGGAAAGTTATCCCCTACTGTCTTTTGGTTGTCCTGATTGCTACCATCCACCCCAATCACCTTCATGTCCTGGTTCCCTTTATCAAAGTCTGTTTTGGCCTCAATTGGAATGTTATGTGCAATTCTGAGTACCATGCCTTGGGAAGGATGTGAAGGCATCAGGAGGGATGCAGGTGAAATAAGAAATCCTGGAACGGTTCTAGGAGTGAGGCTCTTCAGGGACGTGGATAGCTGGAGTAGCTGGAACTGTTGTCCTTAGAAGAGGGAAAGTTGACAGAAGATTTGATAGAGATCTTCAAAAGCTGTGTGGTCCAGATAGGGGAGAAACAGTCCAATTGGTTGGAGGGCTGAGAACCAGAGGACACAGATTGGAGGCCATTTGCAGAAACAAAAAATCAACAGCAACATGTGGGGAAACTTTTTAATGCAGTGAATGCTTAGAATTCTGATTGCTTTGGCTGAAGGCCTGGTGGAGGCAAACTCAATCTTGGCTTTTAAAAGGGATTTGGGCAAGCGCATGAAGATATCTGAAATGCTGAAGAGGAAGGGTGAGGGATTGAACTAGCCGAACTGCAGTTGCAGAGAACTAGCATAAAGAGCAGAATGACCTTCCTCAATGCCATAATCATTTCATGAATCTAATGCAGACCTGATTTTCCTACAACCTAACGTTGCGGCTAGGACTTCAAGTCGGTGTTAGGCCTTTCGTTTGAGTTTGCAAAGGACCTTACACCAGTTTCAAAGATGGACTTTGAACATCGATGCTTTTGCCACATAACAATAGGCCAGACAGTGGGAGTCTTCTCCTTTTGAGTACAGGATTATTTTCTCATTTTAGAAGACTGTTTAACAGGCAAATTTTATTTATAGCAGATATTTGTACAGTAGTTTAAGGAGGCAGGAACCATCCTGATTGATCACATGTTAACTCTCTTCTTTTAATTACATTTGGGTCCCTTGGCTAATCACATTTGTCCAGTCCATATGGATGACGTAGAGAGGAAGGAAAAAATTAATTGATTTCTTCTCACATCACACGGTCAAATTCACATTAAAAGATGATTGCCTTTAATATACGGAACCTTATTCTTGTAGTCAATTCTCTTTTTCGGGTTTATGTTCTTACGGTTTAAAGCTGTTTAATTATGTGTGGCTCTTAATGAATATTTCGGAAACAACTTCCAGGTTAAGGGTCCCAGTGTCGGAGCGATTGGAATATCAAAGGGTGCCGATTTGGTTCTCTCAATGGCCGCCTTTTTACCAGATGTGCAAGCAGCCGTTGTTATCAATGGATGCATTACAAGCTCTGTGTTTGGAATGTGCTTCAAAAATAAACTAATTTCTACCGGTCTGCATTATAATGTAAGCCGAATGAAGATTGCAGATTCAGGGGTTGCAGATGTGTCAGAGATTTTTAATGAAGTTGACAAGGATGATATAATCCCGATCGAAAACACCAAGGGAGCCATCCTGTTCGTTGCTGGAGAAGACGATAAGAACTGGAGTAGCAAGCACTATGTTGATGAAGCTGTCAAAAGACTGAAAGAACATGGCAAAGATAAGTTTGAGGTCCTCAGTTATCCAGGATCTGGACATTATCTGGAACCTCCATTTTTCCCCTTTTGCTATGCCTCTTATCATGCTGCGATAAACATGTGTGCAGTGTGGGGAGGGAATGCCAAGGAACATTCATTTGCTCAGGAAGACTTGTGGCAAAAGATTCAAGCATTTTTCCGAAAGATCCTACACCAGTAGAGGGCAGCAAAGAGGAAACTCGGAAATTGCTGTACTATCTCGGCATACTGGTTCATGAAGATGTGCGTGCTACTGTTTGAATAGTAGCTACCAATTGTTTTGCATTAAATCATTAAGATTCTGAATTTTAAACTCGGTGTGAAATTTAATTTAATGCCTTTTTGGGGGAAGTTTCAAGTAAGAAAAATAATTAACTTGTCTGATGCATATTCACAGTAACTTTGGACCATAGTGACTAATGGCTAAACTTTAGTAGTCCGGGCTAAAAATTAATATGTGGGTTGTATCAACTATCTGTAAATCATACCACCTTGGTGAATCAAAACAATCTATTTCTCAACTTCTCCTTTCTCCTACCAACCGTGCGGTGGTCTGTTCACTTCGTTTCTGCAGAGACCGACTGGATTAATACACGTTTACTTATTTCTGCTGTCAGTTTAAAATGTGTTGTATTGAAAATAATCCTTATCGAAATTTTACTGACTGGCTGAGATTTTGTTAGCATATTGGTGAATGTGAACATCAAATTTTATCTGCAGCTATGCTATAGCTAAATATGGATTGATTTTGTTGTTGACAGTCAAATGTAGCTTTGTTTTTTATCCTGTGCTATTGGTATTAAATAAATCAACTTTTCTTAGTGTGTAATACATGTCATTTCATTTACTTAGTCTTTAAAGTTCACTGGAAGCTATCTCAATTTCACATTACCCTTTAAATAACTGCTGGTGGAGTCATTTTATATGGGGAGCTGTCTAAACAGGATATATTTTAATTGCTTCTGTTGAACGATTAGGCATAACAGTCAATCAATTATTCAAATGTCATGGTGAAGCAGCAATGAATGGGCCTCTGTAAATACTTTTGCAAAGTGGAGCCTTTACCAGCCCATCATGCTACTAAAGTAAAGTAATTTCACCAACCTCAGTAATAGAAAATGTATATTCTAAATGATCGTAGCGAGAAATAAAGAAGATCCAAGATCTAGCACTCCTTCAAAATAGATCACAAGAATTTTGTTCATGTATGCAAACGTAATAAAAGGAATACCAGAATGTTAGACTTCATAATGAAGTCTAAAGGGGAAGAAGATTTGCTTCAGCAATAAAAAGGGCTCTTTAAACCTCATCTGGAGTTCTATTTACAGGTCGAGGTGCTGCATCTTATCAAAAATAAATTGTCCTTGAAACAGGTGCAGAGCAGATTCACCTGCATATTCCCAAGGCTTTCATAGCTAGAGTACAGGGAGGGATCACTTAAAAGTAAGCTTATAGCCTCTTGAATATAGGTGGTTGATAGATGACTTGACTGAAGTTTTATCATTTTGGTAAGATAGGTAGAGTTCTTTCCACTGCAAAAGATTCCATAATAAGATGATTAACACTAAAATCAGAATGAGGCCATTCAGGAAACAGTTCTTAGCTCAAAAGGTTGTAGAAATATGGAACTCTCTTTCATAAAGAATAAAAGATGTTAGTTCAATTAAGAGAATTTTAAACTGAGAGCAATCAATTTTTGTAACTGTAGTTATAAAGTGAGACTGGGCTAAGGTCATAATCTAACCTTGAAATCCAATCAACGAAGGAAGCAATCTTTAAGTACTTTTATATTTATTTTCAGAGTTAGACATCATAGGCTTATTCCCCTCATGCAACAATTAATTTTATCTATGCATAAGTAAAGAAGGCTCAAGTTATTGCCCACATTTACATACACTTAAACACAATTAATGTAGAAATTAGCAAGTGGGTAAATGGAGCTAAATTACAGATTAACCACTGAATGAATGATTTTACTGTCACATACTTTACAGTATGAAAATAGTGAAAAACTTCCATTTGTCGCCACAATTTGGTGCCTATTTGAATAATTTAAGAGTAAGAAGAAAAGAAAGATATATCTTAAAGACAGTCCATCATTCCCGAGCCTGATGTCTGTGCTGCTATCCCTCGTCTACCACTTTGCCACCGTCTATACTGACCCCAACCAATGCTTGAGTCACATCCCTTGCCGTTGGGCCCACTTTGTCGACATTGCTGTGATTCACTTTCACCACTGCTTCACCACTGCCAGCATCGGACCCAACCAGCAAGGAAGACACCAATCCTCAGACAGTATCTTTCATCGCTGGGCTTACCTCGCCAACATCCCACCTGCCGATTCTGATGCCAGATCCTGTTCTCGCCCCAGAAGAGTAAGTAAGAGCTCAGTTAAGAAGCGCACTGGGCTCAATCTCCTCCGCACTAAGCCCACAAGATGTCTGTGCACCGATCCCACTTAAGGTCTGCACACTGGGCCCACTTGAAATCCACACACTTGGCCCAATCGAGATGTGCGTGCTGGGCCCTCTCAGGGTTGGAGTGATGACCTCTGGCTCAGGAGCCGTACTCCAACACCATCTTGTTCAAGTTAGGGACAGTCAACACTGAATGACAGAATGGATTTCGGAGCTGAATGGCTTTCTTTTGCTCCAAAGGTCCTTCCTATGTTGCCTTTGTTGCTCAAATTTGCCAGATTCTCTGAGATTCCAGATGCCTTTTGTGATTTGCTGCCACAGTTTCTCTGTCTTCCTGTCAGTGATTTTATTTATGACAGGAAGAAATCAATAACATAAATTGTAAAATGTTCAAAATTGGAAAGAGGAAGCAAGAATAGATACTGTTATGCCTCACTAGTGTCACACACTGAAAATTAAGCTGCACTATTCTAAAGATGGTACAAAAGCTAAATATTTTCTAAAAGAACAGAAAGTTCTCCAATGCACCTGTCTTTTAGACCCACGTTGACAGACAACATGGACCAATTTTCTGTACTTAACAAGAATTTCTATTTTTTGCGAATAAATAGTACCTAGCTATATGTAAGCAATTATGAACCATTAACATGTAACTCTACCAGCAAAAAACAATTGAGTTTTATGGATAGAGAAAAAGACTGGGAAGGCAGTTCAATGGTCCCTGTCTATGGGGTTCACTGAAGTGGTTCTTTTGGTTTGCCAGGTCCTCCTGCTCCTTGATCTTCCTTCTCCAGGTACTTTCACTTGTTTGTAGGAGGCACAGAGCAACCTATAAAGTCTCTGGCTTATTTGTTAGAAGCCACAGCTTACAGCAACTGTTGTGGGGAATTGAAGTGGCTTTCTTGAGGCTTAAGTTTTTTTTTAGCTGAGATGAAAGGACAGCTTCCTCTTTGGAGATCTGATGGCTTCTCGCCAAACATTCAATCCCGCAAGCTTTTCAGCTACCTGGGACCTAATTTTGTAGTTGTTGGCAGGCAGAGGTGTCACTGCTCCACAGACCAGTCAGCTATTCATTGCCGGCCAAATCTTGCTTCGTACATATCCTCAGGCTCTAGCTCATCTGTGGTAAAGTCTCTCATTGCTCAGTGTAACAGCAATAAGTGTCAGGTAGCTTGCTTTCAAAAGAAATGCAGTAATCCTTTCCTTAATACTTGGCTTTTAAAAGAGTCCTTTTCCGATTTCAGTTCACAATCAAAAATACGGAAAGATAAAAAGATAAGATCTTTCAAAGAAAAGAAAATAGAAAGGATCGTAGTGTATTGATCTATTGCGAAGTGAATACAAAAGTGAAGAAGTGAAACATCAGTTATACAGACCCTTGGTGAGATTTCATCTAGAATATGGGTTCAATTTTGAGTTCCCAGTTCCTGGGAACTGTTGTTCCCAGTTGCTTTAAAGAGATACTGCACAAGTTCACCAGAATGGGTAAAGCACTGAGTTTGCTGGAAATCTGAAATAAAAGCAGGAAAATGCTGGAGAAACTCAGCAGGTTTCTGCTGAGCGTGTGTGGAGAGAGATCCAGAGTTAACGTTTCAGGTCCAGCATGACTCTTCTTCAGAACTGAAAGGAGGTAAAGAATAGTGGTTGTGATGTTGCTGAAAGAGGGGCAAATGGAACAGATGGTAAGGGTGCCCACAGCAAAAGACAAGAGGAGTGCTAATGTTGGTAAAAGAGTAATAGAGATGTAAAAGATGTCATTGTTACCTGTAAAAGGAGTAAATGGGTCCACTCTGCTGAGTACAAAGGCAAAAATGCACAAATCAGACATGGCCATGGGGAGTGACGGTGTACTCAGAATGGAGGATAGAGGGCATGTTCTGAAGTTATTATACTCATAATTGAGTCCAAGAGGCTGTATGATTCCTAAGTGGAAAATGAAGTGTTGTTCCTTCAGCTCACATTGAGCTTTGTTAGATTACTGTGGCAGACCCAGGTCAGGAATGTTAGTCTGAGAGAAAACAGGTTATTGAAATGGCAAGTAATTGGTATGTCAGTGTCTTCTTTTGGTCTCACCCGATGTAAAGCAGATCGCATCATGAATGGTGAATATCGCAGACAAAACTGAAAAAAGTACAAGTAAAGGGCTGTTTCACCTGGAAGGTGTGGTTGGGGCTTTGGACAGTGAGAAGAGGGGAGATTAAAGAGCAAGTGTTAGACTTTCTGATTTGCTAAGATCGCACGAGTTGAACATTCAAAGAATGGAATCCTTTTCTCTTCATGAGCACTGATGCTTGGTGATAGATGCTGTGTAGATACAATTGATTGTGCCCTGCACTTGCAAGTCAGTAATGGATGAGAATCCCAATGCTGTAGCTGCTAGGTGTGTACATCAAGAGGGAGCAACATGAATAGGTGAGGTCTGGCAAACATTGCATCAGTTACATCCTTATGAGAGAGGATTATGAAATGACACAAAGTTCCCAGTTGCTCCTCGAAATGATCGATTTGCAAAAGAAAGTGAGGGTAGCTATAGCCCTGAGGCTGGCAGGATGGGATTATCACTGAGTCCTTATTAGCACAAGTGCTCATTCAGCAACTGGCCGAAATGTGACATAATGGTGCAGAACATAGTCTTCTTCTGCACTGTGTCTCAGCCATTTGCAGAATGCTGCACTGTGGTTAAGGAGAGAATCATGCTGTGGCCCGAACAAAATTGGAAATGGTGACAAATGTGGCAGAATCGTGTGAGAAGTCTGATGACGTCTATCTCAACGCTACATCTTTTAACCTTGTTCTGGGTGTTGAGTTGAGACTCTCGCTGGGTAGCAGCAAGTTACCTATTAAAGGGGATTTTTGCTTGATAAGCACCCTATTAATGACACATTTTGCCACCTTAATATGCAACTTCCTATCCTGCCACAGATACTTGGCAGATTTAGATCACTGCTTAATCTAATGGACTTCCATATTGGACATCAGGCACTAACATGTCAGGGCACATTGCATGGACACTGGGCAGCTCAGTGAGCTAACAGCTCAGGGCACCAGCCACATGCAACCCACATCCGCGGACATTGGCACCTGATGTGTGCCAGCCTCTAAGAGCCCTCATGCCATATCTCCGTCCACTTCTGGACATTTCTGCACTTCACTGTTGCATGTCAGCCTACACTGGCCACTCTCATTGTAATGCTGCAGTAAGGAGGCTTTGTGCTCAGGGACACACACCCAGCTCGTGGACAGGACTGGGCTGCATCCCTGCACTGTTCGTTTCCTGTCATGGTGCTTACTCTGAGTCTACCTGGATGCTCACAGTATTGCTGCCTTACCTTATTTTTGTGCACTCTCCCTCCACCCACTCCTCCCAAAGCCAGAGATACCAGGCTCACAGTCTTGCCGCACTGCCATGCTGTTTAGCGTAGACACCAAGCCAGCAAGCCTTTTACAGTTGCCAGCAGGCCTCAATCAAGTCAAAGTAGATAGACTTCACTCAAGGGGTTCTTCCTCACAGTAAGTCAAGGGGCTTGGATGGTCAGTCAGTCACTCGGGGTGATCAGTGTCAGGATTCACTTCTCATCAGGGGTTAGGAGTCAAATGTCGTGCCTTGACTCTTTCTGCCTGATTCCCCTCTCCTGGAATGAGAAAGAGACCGTTATTAGGGGAGATGAAAGTAGGTGACACAACTGATATTGCTGGTGCTGGGGAGGTCTCCTGAGTGAGTGACTAGGCAGCACAGAGGGTTTGCAGGGTCAGTGGTTGCAGGCATTGTGTGTTGGATGACAGTGAGTGACGTTGCAGCCAATTTAGAGAATGTGAGCGCATGAGCTTTGACGTGAGGTTGGTACTGTGGTAGAGAGAGAGTGAGTGCGATGTATGGGATAGAAAATGGTGGCACTTTCTTTGGTGGAGTGGAGAAGGACGTTAAATGTCTTCTTGCAAATGCTGTGCATTCCTCCGGACAGCTGAGACTGCACTGCCCTCGGACCACGCTGGCAAGATCTGCTGCCCTTGCCTCCACGGTCAGCCCAGGAGAAAATGGACAGGCTCTGTTTGCTCCACCCGGAGCACCAGGAACCTTGCCCACAAAGTGGGGCACCAATTTTCCCTTGTCTGCCCATGTCTGGGTCAAGCATCAAGAAATATGCCGATCAACTCTGAACTAACAGTTCTTGTCTAAATGCACAACGGTCTTTTAAAGATGGGGCTTGTACCAGGGATACCAGTCAATCCCTGGGTATCCTGGATGTGGAGATTTGTTCCAAAAAGGACTTAGGGTAAGATAGGGCTAGCATCAGGTGAAAGGTGGAGGTGGGGGTGGGGGTGGGGGTGGTGGTAGTGCTGCAGAAGTAGGGTGAGGAGTTAATGAGGCATGTTTGGTCAGGTCAGGTGAGTTGGAGGGTCTAGAGAAGCATCATGTCCATTGACTATGGAGTTACCTGCTCCAGCTGTAGCAATTCCATGGAAAGGAAAGAAAAGGAAACTGGCTGGCCCAACTCCAAACTCACCTAGACTCAACGCAGATGACCCAATTCCACAGGTACCCGCTTAGATTTCACTGTCAACTTTTTGCGATGCCATGTTCTTTGGTTGGGAGAAGTTAATCAGGAAGAAGAAGTTAATGCAGCGAGCTGCATAATGAATAAGATGAATGTACCTGGGCCTCTTGCCACCTGATAGTGAGAATTTGACCTTCCAACTAAGATTTAGCTGAATTGGTGTAACTCTTCATTGAGTATCTGATTTTTGGACTCTTTGACCAGTTAAGCATCACACACATCATTATTTTGCCACCTCAGGGAGATGAAAGACACACCCACAGCATTTATGAGGTGCTCTATATTCTGTGCCGAGTTATTTGCCCACCTAACCACTGACTAAAGGCCTGAGATTGTACTTAATGCAGGCAGCACAGGTCTTGCTTATGGCTGGAGAGTCAGTGATTAGCCCTCACCCCCTCTCCAGGGAGATACTCACTGCACTGGGTGAAGTGGTAATTGCTGGTAATATACTCGCCAGAGACCCTGGATCTGTGAGGGAGCCAGCGTTGAGATCAGGATGATGGTCACAGGTATAGGATCATGTGAGATGGGGAGATCACCAACAAAGGCTGTACTCTCAGTGGGCAATGCCATTCCCAAAACTTGTTCCTTGATGCAGGCGCAGTGTATATTTGACAAAGGAACACCATATTCCTCTGCACCCCTCCAGAGCTCACAAGCCAGCCCAACAGGATTTATTAGCCTGGCTTCCTGCATGGTAACTTCCCCTCCTGCCAATTATCAATACTATTGGAGGTGGGATGAGGCCCTTAACTGAGGCTGTTAATTGTCACCTTAAAGGCCTCAATTGTTGATGGGGCAGAAAAGTTGTCCATGAGCCTTAGCTCACTGTTAATCAGTACAGAGGGAGGAGGTTGGGGTCACTACTTCATACCTCCATTCAATTATATGCTCTCCCATGCCTCAGAACTCACTTCAGGCATTAAATTCCATGCTGTGCTCCCGTCGGATGTGGACTGCAGAGTGGTATTTTCTAGGTTGGCAGGACATGCATGTCTCAGGATTCCACAGGAGTGGTCCCAGTCTTCTCCTGCAACGACCAGGCATCCCTCCATCCCTCAGCACTCGTTCTGCCTATTATGGTCTGTCTTCTCATGGACTGAGTGAAAGGGAGGAATTGCGTGATATGAAAGTTATCATCTCTAACTGTGCAAAGTTCCCTCATCATTAAGCCTAGATTTCCAGTCTCTGGAAGAACAACAACAAACACTGAGAGTAAATATTATGTGATTACTAGTAACAGGTTGGTATCTTTAAGTACCATGAAGCATTTTTTACCTTCTATCAATTATTTGATATATTACTGAGATTAATGTACTGCTGTTTGGTGATGACTGACCTGCTATGTTATTTAGGTTGCAGCAAAAGTGTAGCAGAGATCAGATATTGCAGACTAGAGGAATGCCATGAGACATTTCTTAGTTTTTTGCCTGCAAGACTGACCACATTTTATATTGAACAAAGCAATGTGTTGCTCCACAATGTGGACAAGTCATGATTCTTACAGCGTAAGCTTTACCAATGGGGTGAGTTGAGGCTAAGTATTGCAGGGAAGGAAGTCTAAATATTTCCTGACCATGACAACAATATATTTGTCATCAAAAACTGTTTGCTCAATATGCTCTTTGTTCAGGATTAAAGCCTGTTACATGGAACTCCAGTATAGAAAAAAAACCTCTAAGACTCAACGTTGTAGTGTAAAACATTAACATGATTATGGAAATATGCTTATTTACATTATCACTGGGAGTGATGGAGTACCATGACTACGAAAGGTGGTTCTCTCTAACAGCCTTATGGCAGAAGTGGAGTCTTTCTCCATATATAGTCAATGTTAATGTTAACTACTAGCTAATAGTTTTTGAAATTTGAAACGCTGAAAACTAGAAAAGAGCTATAGAATTGACAGATCATGGACCAGTTTGAGGACATTTCTAGTGTGTCATGTTAATTGAGCAAATTCCGCACAAATGGGGAAGGAAATTGTTGCACACTTCCCAGTGTCTGGCTGTGGATTGACATTGACAGAGGTCTGAAAATAATTCATTTATCAATCATATCAGGTTGAAATGTGAGACATGGAGATTATGAGGGAGGTGGTCTTTAAAATATGACAACAAATTTAAGATAAATACTGATGATAATGAAATCAAATTGACACATGTGAAATGCATGTTGGAAATTCTAGCCCCTGATTTTATACAGATAAATTAACAGGAAATGCTGTGTTCTTATTTGCATCTTTTGTGACCCCAGGATTTCCCAAGCTGGTTTGTAACTAATAAAATACTTTTGATGTGCAGTCGCTGCTATAACATAGGAAGCACACCAGCCAATTAGTAATTAGCAACAGAAAACTTCCACAAAATGTCACTGCATTAATGACCAGTCAATCAGATAGAGTGCTTTTGATTGCGGGATAATTATTAACCAGAAACACTTCCTCAAATATCTAAGATCAGACAGGCCTTGATTTAAAGTCCCTTTCAAAAGTTATCATCTCCAACTGTGCAAAACTCCCACATCATTAAGCCTAGATTTCCAGTCTCTGGAAGAACAACAACAAACAATGGAAGTAAATATTATGTGGTTATTAGTAACAGGTTGGTATCTTTAAGTATCATGAAGCATTTTTTACTTTCTATCATTTTTTTGATGTATTACTGAGATTAATGTACTGCTGTTTGGTGATGACTGACCTGCTATGTTATTTAGGTAGCAGCAAAAGTGTAGCAGAGATCAGATGTTGCAGTCTAGAGGAATGCCATGAGACATTTCTTAGTTTTTCACCTGCGAGACAGACCGCATTCTATCACGAACAAAGCAATGTGTTGCTCCACAATGTGGACAAGTCATGATTCTTACAGTTTAAGCTTTACCAAAGTGGGGAGTTGAGGCTAAATATTGCAGGGAAGGAAGTCTAAATATTTCCCGACCATGACAACAATATATTTGTCATCAAAAACCGTTTGCTCAATATGGTCTTTGCTCAGGATTAAAGCATGTTACATGGAACTCCAGTATAGAAAAAACCTCTAAGACTCAATGTTGTAGTGTAAAACATTAACATGATTATGGAAATATGCTTATTTACATCATCACTGGGAGTGATGGAGTACCATGACTACGAAAGGTGGTTCTCTCTAACAGCGTTATGGCAGAGGTGGAGTCTTTCTCCATATATAGTTAGTGTTAACGATGTTTAAATATAAAGGTAATTTCTGACCCTAAATCAAAACGTCTCCCCCAGACTCAATAGTTTGCAGAAAAGCTTATATAATTGCAGAATTATGACCAACAAAGGAACAAGAATTAGCCATTTCACATACTGAGCTTGCCTTGTCAGTTTTGGTGGTCATGGTAACTTCATTTTCTTAATTCCAATTTTTTGTTTTCTCTTTGTGTGCAATTTCTCACACAAGTAAAGCAATTTTTTTTTCTCTATTATTTTGTAGATTGCTTTTTTAAATTGTCAACTTACTGAAGGAGTTTAAACCAATGCCAAGAAGAAGAAAAATCACAAGAATCATAATCTGACGTAATTTGTACAGGTTGAAAATAAAACAAAACAACGGAAATATTTTAACTCTGAAATAGAAACTCAAAATACCGAAAGCACTCAGCAAATCAAGCAATATCTGTGGAGGGAGGAAGTTAACTTTTTCTAGTCAATGACCTCTCATAATTTAGAATTCATTCAAATATGTGCCTTGGCAACGTTATTTAATTTGAAAGACAGTTCTTTAATTCTGATTGGCCTTGTTCATTTTTAGTTGGAATGCATTTATCTTCGTGTCTTGTTCACATTCATGAGTCCGTCTGTACCATTCAAAGAGAGATAGTCAGGCCAGGTAGCTTCCCTTAAGCGCAGGAAAATGGAAAGAACTGCTATGAAAGAACAACAGAACAACTTTCGTTCAAACATTGTCTTTGATGTGGTAAAACATCCCAAGGCCTTTCACAAGAACGATTTTCAAACAGAATTTGGCACCAAGCCACAGAAAGAAAATAGATGACAGACAACCTTAGTCAAAGACATTGGTGTTAAAGAGCATTCTAAAGGAGGAGCAAGCAGAGGAGTACTAGTTCAGGAAGGATTGACAAAGCTTGCAATCTGGTTAGCTGAGGCATGTTCGCTAAAACTGGAGTGATTAAAATTGAGGCTTCGCAGTGTGGTTAAAATTGTTTCAGAGATAGTAGGCCTGAAACGTCAGCTTTCATGCTCCTCTGATGCTGCTTGGCCTGCTGTGTTCATCCAACTCTACAACTTGTTATCTCTGATTAAAATTGAGGATTTATTTACAATTGGAAACCAGAATTAAGTAAGCACTAGTATCTTAGAGAATTAGAGACACTTGTAGGTATTGCTATCCAGAGGAATTTGAGTTCTGTTACACATGAATTACCAACATTTAACATGTAAATTGAGCATGATAGTCTTTGTTGCAAAGTAGAAAGTTATATATATATTAAAAATAGTAATATTAACTGGTCTCTCACTTTTTAAGCAAAATTCTGCTATTCCTTTTTGTCTAAAATGTGGAGACCACTTTTCTCCACATTGTATTCCATCTGTCACTTCCTTGCTCATTCACTAAAGCTGTATATCTACCTTTGCAGCCTCATTGTGTCCACTCCACAGTTAATTTATCCATTTAGTCTTATCTCATCAGCAAATATATACAGTTTCAGTGAGACTATTCCTAAAATGCTGTGTCAAACATTTTATTTCCTTACCTAAGGAAGGACATCTGTGCTTTAGAGGCAATGCAATAAAGTTTTACTTTATTAATACCAGCGATGAGAGTGTTCTGCCGTGAAGTGTTCAGAAGAATGAGAAGTACTCTCATTGAAACTTATAAAATTATTAGAGAAACTGTAAGCATAGATGCTAAGAGGCTGCTTCCCCTGCCTAGAATAAGAACTACATAGTTCTGGATAAGGGATTGGCCATTTAGGACGAAGTTTAAGAGAAATTTCTTGGCCCAGAGGTCGTGAATCTGGAAATCTCCACCACAGGTAACCCCAGATACTTAATCATTGAATTTATTGAAGACAATGACGAATAGATTTTTGGAAATGAAGGGAATCAATGATATTTGAAATTGATGTTGAGATAAAAATGTAGACATAATTTGGTTGAATGAGGAAGCAGGCTTGAGAGACCAAATGGCCTTTTTCTTGTTTTCTTCTGTTCCTAAGTATTGGACTTTTCATTGGGTGTCACCCCATTAAATGGGTCAGAAGGATGTTGCCAGGGTTGGAGGGTTTGAACTATAGGAAACGGCTTTATAGCTGGGGATATTTTCCCCGGAGCGTCGGACACTGATGGGTGATCTTTAAAGAAGTTTATAAAATGATGAACAACGCGGATAGAGTGAATGGCCAAGGTATTTTCCCCAGGGTAGGGGAGTCCAAAACGAGAGAGCATAGGTTTGAAGTGAGATGGGAAAGATTTGAAAGGGATCTCAACTGCAACCTGTTCATGCAGAGGGTGGTGCATGTATGGAATGAGCTGCCAGAGGCGGTGGTGGAGGGTGGGAGAATTTGAACTTTTAAAAGGCACCAGATACGTGCAAGAATAGTAAGGGGTTAAAGGGATATGAGCGAAAAGCTGGCAAATGGGGCTAGATTAATTCAGGATATCTGGTTGGCATGGACAAGATGGACTAAAGGCTCTGTGTCTGTGCTGTACATCTCTATGGCTCTATGACTCTGTAACTAACATTCACTGATTCATTTACCAGTTTTATGTGAAACAGCTGTTGTTTACAGCTTGAGTCTCAATCTGACAACCCATGTATTTGGCTTATCTTTTGAACAGAAAAGAAACATGAAATAGACATGGGAAGGATGCCAAGTCCTTGGAGATGATGTAGAAGAGATTTATTATGGTCCTGCCAGGGATGAGGGTCTTCACTTATGCTCTGAGAAAGAAGAAGCTCTGTTGTCTCTGTACAGCAGAGAAGATAACATGCAAGTTTAATAGTAGTACTCAAAACTATGATAAGAGCTTGATACAATAAACAAGAAAAAAAATCCACATCAGAAAAGTTAATAATAAAATGGCACAGATTTAGGACATTAACAAAAGTTCAAGGAGATAGAGGAGGAGATACTTTTGTGCAGTGAATTATGACCTGGGATACACCACCTGAAAGGATACTGGAAGCAGATCAAATAGTAACTCTCAAAAGGGAAATAATTATATACTTGAAAAAGGAAAAAACAATGTGACTGTGTTAACGGGAAAGTGTAGGGATGTGAGACTAATTAGAAAGTTCTTACAAAGAACCATCAGAAGCACAATGGACCAAATAGCCTCCATCTGTGCGTTGTTTCCAATCTAATTTATTTCTCCAAAAAAAAATGCATGGGGAATCATTGCATGAAGTTCAATTCTGCACATAAATGAAAAGAAGATGATTTAGATCATTTCAGCTGGAAGATGAGTCATTAGCAAACCATTATAAGTAGAACAAAGAAATTTGGACTTAAAATGCTGATGGTATAATGGCATTCAATAGGTGTTCTCACATTCATTCAATTGACAGTGAAAACTATAAATTGTAATGTGTGCTATTTTTGATGCTTATGACTCAATGTGTGAAGCCTACAGGCTTCTAAAAGTTAGGAAAGTATAGATTGCTCTATACAGACAGTACAGAGAATTAGTCATATAGCTGCAAGGCATTCATCAAATGTAGATAGAAGAGGAGAATGTAACTGATAATAATCAACAGCATAGATTAATGTTAGGGGGATTACATGTCTAACACATTTCCTGATGATCGGGGATTGAACACGAGTCTAAGACTACTTTTGGAAACTATCTGGCCAATAATACATCAACGACGATTTCAAACCAATTAACTGATTTCAATGTGAAAAATTGATAAATACCTTTTAAAACTTGACCAGGAGCAGGCAGATATTAACAACAGAGATAAAAGGTACTGCAGATGCTGGAGAATCCGAGATAACAAGCATGGGGCTGGATGAACACAGCAGGTCAAGCAGCATCATAGGAGCAGGAAAACTTGACGTTTCGGGCCTAAACCCTTCATCAGAAATGGGGGAGGGAAGAGGGTTCTGAAATAAATAGGGAGAGAGGGGGAGGCGGATAGAGGATAGATAGAGGAGAGGATAGGTGGAGAGGAGGCAGACAAGTCGAAGAGGCGGGGATGGAGCCAGTAAAGGTGAGTGTAGGTAGGGGGGTAGGGAGGAGATAGGTCAGTCCAGGGAGGACGGACAGGTCAAGGGGGCGGGATGATGTTAGTAGATAGGAGATGGGGGTGTGGCTTGGGGTGAGAGGAAAAACCGGTTAGGGAGGTGGAGATGAGCTGGGCTGGTTTTGGGATGCGGTTGGGGGAGGGGAGATTTTGAAGCTTGTGAAACCCACATTGATGCCATTGGGCTGCAGGGTTCCCAGGCTGAATATGATTTGCTGTTCCTGCAGCCTTCGGGTGGCATCACTGTGGCATTGCAGGAGGCCAAGGATGGACATGTCATCTGAGGAATGGGAGGGGGAGTTGAAATGGTTCGCGACTGGGAGGTGCAGTTGTTTGTTGCGAACTGAGCGCAGGTGTTCTGCAAAGCGGTCCCCAAGCCTCCGCTTGGTTTCCCCGATGTAGAGGAAGCCACAACGGGTACAGAGGATGCAGTATACCACATTGGCAGATGTGCAGGTGAACCTCTGCCTGATGTGGATTGGGATCGCATCCCAAAACCAGCCCAGCTCATCTCCACCTCCCTAACCGGTTTTTCCTCTCACCCCAAGCCACACCCCCATCTCCTATCTACTAACATCATCCCGCCCCCTTGACCTGTCCGTCCTCCCTGGACTGACCTATCTCCTCCCTACCCCTCTACCTACACTCACCTTTACTGGCTCCATCCCCGCCTCTTCGACTTGTCTGCCTCCTCTCCACCTATCCTCTCCTCTATCTATCCTCTATCCGCCTCCCCCTCTCTCCCTATTTATTTCAGAACCCTCTTCCCCTCCCCCATTTCTGATGAAGGGTTTAGGCCCGAAACGTCAAGTTTTCCTGCTCCTATGATGCTGCTTGACCTGCTGTGTTCATCCAGCCCCATGCTAGATATTAACAACAGTATTGTTGAATTCAAAATACCACCTAAACAAAGAAATATTTCAGCAAATCCCTGTAGTGACTGGAATCAGGGCCAGATGGTTCTCATTGACTATGAAATCCCTGATTAGGGTTGATAACATAGTCCAATCAGGGAGCCCTGGCTGACAGATACAAACAGGAGATCCGGAAAGTCTCCTCAGTCTAGGGACTAACTTTGAGCTGGCTGATCAGAGCCCATGTACTGTGCACATTGTAAATAAAGAGTGACTTGGTGATGGGATACTGCCTTCAGTGCAGTTATTTCTGCCCTCAAGATAATTTTCAATCCAAGTCCATTAGCTGTTAGAAGCATTCACAGTTGCAAAGGCATACCAAAGGTCTAAATAGATGCTGAACTTCATCACATGAGGAACAGAATATTAAACCAGGCCAATGCATCTGTGATTATACAGATCACTGGTCAGACATCATCTGAAAAATTATTTTCAGTGTTTGGCAAACTGAAATTGCCTTTGTTATGTCCAAATGCTTAGTTTATTGTTGTCTTTCTTCAACTTTTTGTGGTCCTCTTCACATTTCAATATTTTTCCTTGCACAGCTATCTATAAAATTGGTTCCATTCTTCTCGATTTCCAAATCTGGGCTAAACATCTGAAAACTTACTACCAGTCCTGGACACTACTTGATATTTTTCACCATTTTCTATCTACTGGATTCCTTTATCGTAACTCTCATCTGCTGATATCCCAACCTATTCTTCCTATTGCTGCTACACGGCTCCTTCTAATTTTAGTTCTTGAATCAGAAGTTTTCTGAAATGTCTATATATGTGTGATTGGTGGAGTGCACGGTCTCTCTCTGGTCCCACTGAGCATGACTTAAATTTAAATACCTTACCCAATTACTGATGTGGGTAATTATATGCCTGATTGATATTGGGTCAAGAACAAAAAGATCCATGGAACAGGTTTCCTCAAACACAACAAAACCATTGATTCATTATACAACAAAACTTATTCAATGAAGGTGCAAATCATTATGAAACTGTTTGAATAGGTGACAGTGATAGCCACATTAACATTAAGGCCGCATTCAATTAAGTGTGGCATCAAGGAGCCCTTGGAAAACTGGAATTAATGGAAATCTGGGCCAAACTCTCCACAAATTGCAGTCATACCTGACACATACGAAGATGGTTATGGCTATTGGAGTTCAGTCATCTCAGCTTCAGGACATCTCTGCAGGAGTTCCTCAGGGTAGTGTCCTAGGCCCAACCGTCTTCAGCTGCTCCATCAGGTTCCTTCCCTCCAGTTCAGAAGCGGGAATGTTCACTGATGATTGTACAATGTTCAGCACCATTTGTCACTCCTGTGATTCTGAAGCAGTCCATGTTCAAATGCAGGAAAATCTGGACAATATCCAGGCTTGGTCTGACGAGTGGCAAGTTACATTCACACCACACAAATGCCAGGCAATGACCATCTAACCTCTGCCCCTTGACATTCAATAGTGCTACCCTCACTGGATACCCCACTTTTAACATCCTAGGAGTGACCTTTGACCAGAAACTCAGTTGAACTTGCCATGTAAATGCAATGGCTACAAGAGCAAGTCAGAGGTTAAGAGTACTGCAATGAGTAACTCACTTTCTGACTCCACAAAGCCTGTCCATCATTTACAAGGCTCCAGTCAGGAGTGTAATAGAATACTCTCCATTTGCCAGGATGGGCGCAGTTCCAACATTACTCAAGAAGTTTGACACCATCCAGGACAAAGCAGCACACTTGAGTGGCAGTACATCCACAAGCATCCACATGCGTCCACTCCCTCCACCACTGACACTCAGTAGCAGCAGTGTGTACTATCTATAAGATGCATTGCAGAAATTCGCCAAAGATCCTCAGACAACACCTTCCAAACTCACTTCTTTCTAGAAGGACAAACACAGCAAATACATGAGATCAACACTGCCACCACCTGCAAGTTCTCCTCCAAGCCATTCACCATCCTGAGTTGGAAATATATTCTCATTCCTTCAACTATCATTGGGTCAAAATCCTGGAATTCCCTCCTTAAGACACTGTGGGTCTACCTACAGCACATAGACAGCAATGGCTCAAGAAGGCACATCACTACCACCTTCTCAAGGGCAACTAGGGACAGGCAATGAATGTTGGCTCATTCAGTGACATCCATACCCCATGAGTGAATAAGAAAAATTCTGAATACAGCACACATTCGCATCAATTAAAGAAAGAAAAACTTTCCCTGCAGAGATTAATTTTGAAAGAAAACATTTTGAACAGTAATGTAGTTATTGAAGGAAAGAAGAACAAGGCGTGAAATGTTCAAGATGACGTTCCATTAGCATCCTGGCCCACATAGACATGTGTACCAAAATGCAACCAGTTGCCACTGGAATCTTTTCAGGTGTATTTCACCCAGAGCCATTGAGAAGAACTCCTTCAGAGACATTTCAGGACAAAAGCTGAATCATTATTTTTGTTATTAGGTTAAACCTTCAGAAGGGTTTTCACAGAAAGACAGAAGAATTATCTTCCTCTCAGCAGGCTATATGCCAACTGAACTTTTAACACTACACAAAACAAAAACTAACTTCTGACAACCATAAACAGATTTCCAGTGCTGGGACAATTTGGCTAGGGGGATAGCAAGTTCTGGAGCACAAGTCTTCAGTGATATTGTGGGAATATTGACATGTCCCATAGCCTTTGCAGTATCCAGACCTTCAACTGTTTCTTGATATCACATGCAGTGAATTGAATTAACTGAAGACCAGATTCTGTGATGCTCACCACTTCCAGAGGAGGCTGATATGAATCATCCACTTGACACTTTTACTGAAAATTGTTGAAATGCTACAGCCTTTCCTGTTGCATTCATGTGATGGGTTCCCCCATTATTGAGGTTGGGGATATTCATGGAAGATTCATCTCTAGTGAGTTGTTTAATTGTTCACCCCCATTCACCTGAATGTGGCAGGATTGCAAATTTGGTTTTAAATAAAAAGATCTACTGAGCAGCATCTCTTAATAATCACCAAAGCTGTTGATTTATTAGAAAATAAGTGTTGTTTGACAAAGATGCAAATTGAATTAACACACAGTTTGAAGTATGGGACATATAAATATTTACCCTTCTATATAATCCCACACACATGCACAAATGAATGAAAAGAGCTTTTCCTGCAAAGTTGAATCTTGAAAAAAAAACAGTTCGGCCAATAATCGTTAGTTCTTGAAGGAAAGAAGGATAAGGTATGAAATGTTCAAGATAGTTTTCAGTTGGCATGATGGCACACATAAACATATGCATGAAATACAGGCAGTTGTCACTGTGGAACTCTAGTACATGCAGGAAATGTTGGAAAGAAATCATTCAGAGGCTTTTCAAGACAATAGGACGTTGAGTGTTTCAGTTATCACACTGGCCTGTCAAAAGGATTTTCGCAGAAAGGCTGAGCTGGGTATCTTCTCTCCCTTTCAGCAGACCTACACCTCATTTGAAATACAAACAATATCCAGAACTAAAGCTAACTTCTGACTGTCATAGATACAAACATGGGATTTACAGTAAATAACTCAAATTCACTTAAGCAATATGGCTTTTTCTTTATTGGGACATGGGCAACACTGGCTGGACAGCATTTATTGCCTGTCCCTAGTTACACTTGAGAAGGTAGTGGTGAACTTCTTCTTGGATGACTGCAGTCCACATGCTGTAGGTTGATTGAAAATGCCCTTTGGGAGGGATTTCCAGGATTTTAACCCAGCACAGTGAAAGAATGGCAATATATTTCCAAGTCAGAGTGGTAAGTGACTCAGAGAGGAATTTGCAGGTGGTGGTGTTCCCACGTATCTGCTGCCCTTGTCCTTCAAGATGGAACTGGTTGTTGGTTTGGAAGGTGCTAAGGATCTTTGGTGAATTTCTGCAGTGCATCTTGTAGAAAGTACACACTGCTGCTACTGAGTGTCAGTGGTGGAGGAAGTGGATGTTTGTGGATGCAGTGTCAATCAAACGAGCTGCTTTGTCCTGGATGGCTTCTTGAGTGTTGTTGAAGCTGTGCCCATCAGGCAAATGGGGAGCATTCCATCATGCCTTCTGCCTCGTAGATGGTGGACAGGCTTTGAGGAGTCAGGAAGTGAGTTACTCACCACAATATTCCTAGCCTCTGTTGTACCCTTATAGCAACTGAGTTTATATGGTGAGTCCAACTGAGTTTCTGGTCAATGGTAACTCCTAGGATGTTGAAAGTGGAGTTTTCAGTGATGGTAATGCCATTGAACATCAAGGGGCAGTGCTTAGGTTGCCTCTTATTGGAAATGGTCATAGCCTGGCATTTGCGTGGTGCAGAAGTTACTTGCCACTTGTCACCCCAAGCCTGGATATTATCCAGGTCTCGCTGCATTTGAACATGTATCTGAGGAGTTACAAATGTGCTGAACATTGTGCAATCATTAGTGAACATCCTTACTTCTAACCTCATGATGGAAGGAAAGACATTGATGAAGCAACTGAAGATGGTTGGGCCTAGGACACTATCCTGACGAACTCCTGCAGAGACGTCCTGGAGCTGAGATAACTGACGTCCAATGAGCACAAATATCTTCCTATGTGCGAGCTGTGACTGCAATCACCGGAGAATTTGCCCCAATACCCATTGATTCCAGTTTGCTAGGGATCCTTGATGCCACACTCAGTCGAATGCAGCCTTGATGTCAAGGGCTGTCACTGTCACCTCACCACTGGAATTGAGCTCTTTTGGTCTTGTTTGAACCAAGGCTGTAATGAAGTCAGGAGCTGAGTGGCCCTGGCAGAACCCAAACCAGGCATCACTGAGCAGGTTATTGCTGAGCAGCTGCTGCTTGATAGCACTGTTGATGACACCTTCCAGCACTTTACTAATGATCGTGAATAGACTGATGGGTTGGGAATTGGCCGGTTTGGATTTGTCCTGTGTTTTATGTACAGGACATACCTGGGCAATTTTCCACATTTGTTGGGTGGATGCCAGTGCTGTAAGTGTACTGGAAGAACTAGGCTAGGGAAGCGGCAAGTTCTGCGGCACAAGTCTTCAGTATTATTGCCAGAATATTGTCAGGGCCTTTGCACTATCCAGTGCCTTCAACCATTTTGGTTAGAGACCAAAAAAGGCAATCTAAGAAGCGTCTCTTAAAAGATGTCCCAAATTGTCTTTTTAGTGATTGCTTTAAGATAAAAACAACCAAACTTCTCCTCAGTATCTTCAAATGAAACATTGTCCACAATCCTTTAAACATAAATCATTTAAAAAATTAATAATGGAGTGTCTTCATGACATGATCAGCTGATCCTTTTTTATCCACTGATAAAAAAAGTCACTGAGATGGTGACTATAAAATATCATTATTAGTTTTGGGAGTCATAACTCATTTTTTTCCTAATTATCCTTCCATAGTTTATTTTGCACAATTTCTGATCATGAATGCAATCAATTTTCCTAATATTGATGATAAAAGATCTTGCCTTATCTCTTTCACTGACATCAATATGAAAACAAATCAGATGATGTGTATAATGAGTGATTGATTCAACTGTGTGTTACTACCCAAAGTGAATTTTGTCACCTTATCATGGTTACAGCATGGAAGGAGCTACTTCCATAGCCACATTCCCCTGCCCCTTTCCCAAAACTCCTGAAAGTTTTCTTCCCATTTAAGTTTGCCCTCTTCCCTTTCAAAATGACAAATAAATCTGGGTTCACAACATTGTCAGATAGTGCACTCCAGATCTAACCACATGCAATGTAAAAATGATTTTCCTTCATGTCACTTCTGGATACTTTGCCAATTATCTTAAATGGTGTTATCTGGCTTTTGATCATCTTGCCAATGAGACTGCTGTTGCCTTATCTTCTCTGTCTTGGCCCCTCCTGGTTTTGTATACCTTGAACAAATCTCGTTTCCACCTTCCCTTCTTTGAGAACAATTCCCACTTCTCCAATATATCTCAACAATTTGAAGTTTTTTCTTGGACTAGTCAGCTAGGCCTTTTCTCCATCATCTCTAAAGTCTTCACATCCTTTTCGAAGTATGGGGCCCAGAACTGGACATAACACTCAAATTGAGGCTGAACCTCAACAATTTGTCTTAACTTTCTTGCTTTTGTACTCTGTCTATTTTATAAATCCCAGGCTTCTGCACGCTTTTTTAATCACTATTTCAGTCTCTCCCATTACGTCCAACAATTTGCGCAAATATATCTAAAGTGTTTTTGTTTTGATCTTGCACACCCTTTAGAATCATACCTTTTGTATTACATTAGCTTTTCCATCATCAAAAAGTATCATTTCACACATCTTTTCAGTAAATGTAATCTGCCACAAATGTATCCAAAATGCAATGCCCACATGAGATCTTTTAGTATGCTCTACACAATGCCTCCAACTTTTACCCATCTTCAGTTCTTCCCTCCAAATTCAGTCTATGTCATTAACGTTCATCATGAAAAACATTGATCTTAGTACTTAGCCCTTGGAAGCCCCCTTACATATTATTTTCCCATACTAAAGAAAAATAACCACCAGACTCTGTTTCAGCCAACTTTCTAGATATTGCTAATCAACTTGTTCAGACATATTATGACACACCACTGGATCAGGCTGAACCTGAATCTGAGCATTCTGGCTCAGAGTAGAGACACTAACACTGAGCCACAACAACTCTTCCTAAAGCCAACTATGAATTCACATGGCCACTGTCCCTTTTAGTCCCTAATTCTTTTGACAAACTTAAGGTCAAATTGATTGGCCTGTAGTAATAATCTTGGTGGTGAGAAAAATTGCTTTTAGAAACAATAACTCAAAATGGATAACAGCCACTTTGGATTTGTGAAGGAAAACCAGCGCCAACTTTTAGAAAGGTAAATCATGTTCAACTAATTGGTTGAGTTTTTGGTGAGGTATCAAAGAAGGCCTATGGGGGCACAGAGATAACAAGGTGTAGAGCTGGATGTTCACAGCAGGCCAAGCAGCATCAGAGGAGCAGGAAGGCTGACGTGTCGGGCCTAGACCCTTCTTCAGAAATTTTCTTCTTCTTCTTCATTTTCTTCATTTCTGAAGAAGGG
>JAHRHZ010000133.1:15638531-15685007 GCA_024137785.1 Ginglymostoma cirratum | reverse complement strand
CCCTTCTTCAGAAATGAAGAAAATGAAGAAGAAGAAGAAAATTTCTGAAGAAGGGTCTAGGCCCGACACGTCAGCCTTCCTGCTCCTCTGATGCTGCTTGGCCTGCTGTGTTCATCCAGCTCTACACCTTCTTATCTCAGATTCTCCAGCATCTGCAGTTCCTACTATCTCTGAACCAGGCCTATGAGGGTATTGTGATTGATATAGTATACATGGATTTTCAAAAGGCACTTGATAAAGTGCTACATAACAGACTTGATAGGAAAATTGAAGCCCTTTGAATAAAACAGACAGTAGCAGCATGCAGGTTAGGGTGGCTGAGTGACAGGAAACAGAGTAACAATAAAATCATTTATTGGACCGACAGAAGGTATATATTGGGGCTTCACAGAAATTGGCTTAGGACCATTACTTTTTTGACTTATGTTAATGACCTAGACTTAGGTGCACAGGGTACAATTGCAAGAGTTACCAATCACTCAAAATGTGAAAGTTCTGTAAACTGTGAATAGATGAACTATTGTTAAACAGTAGTTTAGCATCAACTGGAGTGTTGTATCCAACTTTGAGCTTTGCACTTTAGGAAAGATGTGAATGCGTTGGAGAATATGCAGAAAACATTTACACAATATATCTGGAGATGATGAAATTCAATTTTGATGATAGATCGGGGAATTATTTTGATTGTTTCCCTGAGAGAAAAGAAAGTTGAGAGGAGATTTGATGGCGATGTTCAAAATCACATTGAGTCTGGACAGAGTAAGAGATAAGAAGCAACAAACTATTCTGTTGGTAACAAAGCCAAGAACCAATGGACAATTGAAGTGTAACAAAGTAGAGAAGACATGTGCGGATTTTGTTTAAGTGGTGGGTGGTTCAGATCTGGAAGACACTGTCTGAAAGAGAAGTAAAGAAGATACAGTTGTGTCTTTGGGAGAAGCAGGGGGTAATAATCTGAAGATTTTAAAAATTGCAGGATTTGGGGCAAGGGTGCTATGAGTGACTCTAGCCGAGTTAGTTTCACAGGGAACTAGTACGGATATGATGGGTCGAATCACCTAATTCTGCGCAAAACACTGGAAATCCAAAGTAAAAACAGGAAACGTGCTGTGGAAATACTCAGCAGCTCAAAACACCCAGGTCAACCGAGCTGAAACGTTGACCCAATCTGCCTCCGCAGATGCCAAGCTGCTGAGTATTTCCAACAACCTTGCCTTTTTTTGGTTCGTGTTTTGCCATTAACGCCATTGACTCTTCCCTTGGGCTGTGACCACGTCCCCTTAAAAAGAAAAGGGAGAGATGACAAGCCTCACCGCCCCTCCCGCCCCCCCCCAAAGCCTATCACAGGAGTTGTTGTTGTTAAATGTTGACACAGCTCCACGGGAACATTGTTGGTGAGCCCTGGGCAAACCGAGTGGGTCTGAGTTAGAGCAGGGCGACTTTAGGGGTGTTGCTTGGTGATTCCTCCCACCCCACCCCACACCACACCACACCCCAACCCCAACCCTCTCTCTCCCCCCTCCCTTGGGAGTGGAGTGGGGAAGGTGTTGAAATAGTTTCGGTCTGTGATTGAAGGGGAAAGGGGGGGGGGTGTTTTTGTTTTGTTTTCAGTCTGAGAAGGGTGGGGGTGGCGGCTGTTGCTGTGTTGATGTTGGCTTCAGGCTCTGACGGGTTATCAGCTGCAGCCGAGCGGCCGCCGGCTTCAGACGGGTCTGATGATGATGATGATGATGATGAGGACGACGACGACGACGAGGAGGAGGAGGAGGAGCGGCGGCCGCGGCTGTGCGCAGCTCCCGGAGCAGGAGGGCTCGCCGACACCATGAGGGATCCCGCCGGGCCCGAGTCGCTGCTGCGGTTCCTGGGCCGCCGGGCCCTGAGCGGGGACCGCTTCCTGAAGGAGGCCTTCCAGCGGCAGCGCCTGTCCGCCTGCAGGAACCTCTTCAAGAAGGACCTGCTCGGGCACTTCGGCTGCGTCAACGCCATCGAGTTCAGCGGCGGCGCCGGGGAGCTGCTGGTGTCCGGTAAGGGAGGCCCCCGGGGGGAGTGGGGGTTGGGGAAGAAAGGAAAGGCCGAGGCTCCGTGTTTTGTTTTGGGGGGGGGGCGTGCGTGCGTGGGGCAAAAAGCGGGGGAAGGGGAGGCCTAGGGCCTGGGAGAAAGAAGATACGGAAAGGCGGAGGCCCAGAGCCTGGGGGTGGGGGTGGGCTGGTGTCCGTGTCCCGGGGTTGGGGTGGGGGAAAGAGGGCCCGGGCCTGTGTCCCGGGTCCCGGGGGGGAAGGGGTGGGGGGGAGGAAAGCTGAGGACAGGCCTGAAGTCGAAGCGAGTCCCGGAGAAAGGCAGAGCCTCCGGGAAGTTGGGGTCGTGGGGGGGGGGGTGTGGTGGAGGGCAGGAGCCTCGCAGACCTTGGGGGGAGGGGGGGTTGGGGAGAGAGAGAGGTAGAAGGTCCGAGGCTCCTGGAGGGGTTGGGGTTGTGGGTGTGGGGAGGGGGGGGCGGTGGGGTAAGGACGGGCAGCGCCCTGTTTATTCAGATCCTCTCCCGTTGTGGTGGCGGCCGCCGCCGCCTCCTCCTCCCTCGCCATTGATTGCTCCGCGGGAGAAATCGACAGCGGGATCCCAGGCCTCCTCACGGCCTTTTGCCTTTTGCCCGTTGCCTGGGACTGTCGGTGTCTGTGGCCGGGCCTTGGGTTGGTGGGGTTAGGGGGTGATTAGGTGTGGTTGGAGCTGCACCAGCTTCCCCCGCCCTCAGGCCGGTGCTTGCCTTGAATATGTACACCAAAAAGCATCCTTCACCCGGCCCAGTGTTTGGGCAGACAAGACTCTGGAATGGCTTCAGAGATAATAGGAATTGCAGATGCTGGAGAATCCGAGATAACAAGGTGCAGAGCTGGATGAACACAGCAGGCCAAGCAGCATCAGAGGAGCAGGAAGGCTGACGTTTTGGGCCTCGACCCTGTTCTTCTGAAGAAGGGTCTAGGCCCAAAACGACAGCTTTCCTGCTCCTCTGATGTTGCCTGGTCTGCTGTGTTCATCCAGTTCTACACCCTGGAATGGTTCACTGGGCAAACATTGGCTAACCTCGTAGAGTCACCCATTTCTGTAATGAGTGTGTGTTATTTGTGAGTATTTATCCTCTAACCAGAGTTTTTTGGGGGGGGGGTGCATCTTGTTAATGTCCTAAAACAATGGGACTCCCGCAGGGTCATAATCTCATAGGAAGTAAAATAAGGGGCTTCAGTGGTAGGACTGGACTGGGCAACACTGGTTCAGGGAAGAGTCCTGATTTGATTCGTGGTCCCTTGTCACTTCAGCTGATCTCAGGCAGCACCGCAAATAGGGAATGCTCCAGTTATCGTGCCATGGGCCACAGATGGTGAAATCACTACAGGTTCTAGTCCCCTGTTGGAATTATTGCCACTATGGCTGTTGAGTGATTGGGAAGGGGACAGGGATGAGGGGGAAAGGAGAGGGGCATTGGGAGATCAGAGAATTTGAGCAGAGGACGAGGGAGGGAATAGAAGTGTGGGATGTAATGGGAGAAGTACTACAGAGGTTGCAATTGAGGCAGCAGGAGAGGTGCTGGGCTGGGAAGGGGGCTAGACAGAGGATGGTGGGGCGCCCTGGATGCTCTAAGAATGAATTGCATTAGATGATCGGAGGGGAGTGCTGGACAAAAATACAGACAGTGCTGATGAGGGATGCAGGGTTGCAGATGGGTTGATGAGAGGAGGGTATGGGCATGTGTGTGGTTTGAGAAGGGATGCAGTGGAATGATGGGAAGAGAGCTATGGGTTGGGACAAAGGGAGGAGTATGTGGGTGGTACTGCAGAAGATTGCGAGGGTCTGTGATCGGTGATGGGAAGACAAGATTACAATCAGTGATAATAGGTACTGCAGATGCTGGAGAATCCGAGATAACAAGGTGTGGAGCTGGGTGAACACAGCAGGCCAAGCAGCATCATAGGAGCAGGAAAGCTTGACGTTTCGGGCCTAGACTCTTCATCAACGTCAAGCTTTCCTGCTCCTCTGATGCTGCTTGGCCTGCTGTGTTCATCCAGCTCCACAACTTGTTATTACAATCAGTGAAGAGGGTGTGCAGTAAGTTGATGGGAGGAAGGTACAGTTTGAGTGTGAAGGTGTCTGAGGGTTTGAATGGAGGTGTTTGTCGGAGGTGCACGGTTGAGGGCAGCGGTATACGGAAGGGATAACGGGTGGTATGAGTGTGGAGAGAAAGGAAATTGAACAAATGCCTACAATTCTGGGACTTCCTAACAACTCTGTGGGTTTATCTGCCTTCTATAGACTGTGGTGATCCAGGACAGTGGCTCACCATCACTTCCTCAAGGGTAATTATAAGAGATGAGCAACAGAAACTGGCTGTACCGGCAATGCTTGCATCTCGTGCGCACATATTTTTACAAATGTTAAGTTAAAGCTACTTGTTTTTTTCAGATACACACTTTTTGAAACAATAATAGATTGGGGTGTGCAATATCCAAACCATAGAAAGATACCAGGACCATAATATCTACTTTTACAATATTTGGTTGTTTACGCTTTTAACCCCTCTGGTGCAGCTTTCCTTTGCATTATCTGAGCAAATTGGTGCAGTAGAGAGGTTCTTGTGGCTGTGAAAGCTGCTTTATTAGCAACCGGTAATGGGCAATTGAATCCTGTCCAGTCCTGTTACTGCACACCTCCCTCCTCCGATCTCCGTTTTTAACTATTCTGAAATAATAGTTGACGCATTTCACTTTGAAGAAAGTGCTGGAATTGCAGCTTTTATAAACTGGCTGTCAGTGGTGTGGTATTCATAACATTTTGGGTGTCTTAAACATGTTTTAATTCCCTTGGTTTATGTGTAGCCAGAGGTTCTGGAAACTTTTACCAGCTTGTGAAATGCTTTATAAGCATATTTCAATATTTATAGATCATCACAACATATTATCGCATATTTGTCTGACAGTATGATCTGTTTTTATAATGTTGTGTGGAATCATAAAGTGAAATAGCACTGAAAAGGCTGTCTTGCATACAGTAGCCCATCATGTCTGCTGATTGTCGAAAGAGTGACCCATTTAGTCCTATTATATTGAGCTTCTCTCCCCATAGACCTACAAATTCGTTTTCGCCTGAAGTATTTATTCAACTCTCGTTTCAAAGTTAATATTGAAACTATTTCCATTATCTTTTCATACAGTGGATTGCAGATCACTACTCAGTGCAAATGTTGCTTCTGGTTCTATTAATAATTACCTCAAATTCGTGTCCTTTCCTGTCGGATATACAATTTTCCCCCATTTACTACAATTTTAACGTGTTGAAACTAAACCTTTGACCTGAAGAGAACAGTCCTACGATTCTGATGTGTCTCATCCCTGTTGCAATTCTAGTAAATTCATCATCTTATATCACTAAAATATAAGTTGACCCCCTAACCAATGATTTGTGAAGCTTTAATAATCCTTTCTTGTTTCTGGACACTTCAGGTCTTGTCTCTGTAGTATTAATGATTGTATTTGCTATCATTGCTTCTGTGGACTGACGACAACTTTTGGGGATCTGACCACGTGTGGTTGAACATGGAAATTCAGAAGCTGTTGTCAGTGATTCTGGTCTTCAATGAGTGCACTATTGTAGATGCTCCCTGACCTCATTAAGTGGAAATCAACTGAAGTCAGAAATCCTTGCTCTTTTGTTTGATTAAGCTAGTTTAAAAAGTCCTGATAAGGTACAGCTTACTGAATGAAATGTATGTAGATTTTTAATATCATAATGGGTTACAGGTACTGAAGAACAACCTCATTGACCATGAAAAAAGTTTTGTAAAAAATATTTCTGAACGTCACGTTTGCCTTATAATCACTTTTTAAATCTATTAATGTTACTTTAGCTTTAGCTTCTACCTGAATATCATTTAAATGCCCCAATTATTTATTTCACACACTGATTTTTTTCCTCCTTAATAAAAATTTTACGGTGCACTTTACTAGCTGGTTTGCTGTCTGTTAGAATACTTAAATATGATTGGTTGCCACATCTGTCGTAATATGTTAGCGTTGCTGGATACGTGGAAGTACCTTGACTTTGCATCAGATACAAACAAATGTCAGGCCAAAGAAAATGCACTCACTACAGAGATCACCAGATCATTGCAGCAGCTTCCTTTAAGACCAACGATGAGTGTTGTCGCTTTGCTAATGGTCGAATCGTAGAATTCCTACGGTTCAGAAAGACACAATTTGACCCATTGAGTCTGAACGAACTTTCAAAGTGCATCCCATCCAGAACTGCCACCCCCCACCTCTGCATTTACAATGGCTAATTCACCTAGCTTGCAAATCCCTGGACTCTCTAGGACAAGTTAGTGTGATCAGTCCACTTAACCTCCACATCTTTGGACTGTATGAGGAAACCGGACCACCGAAGCGCACGCAGGGAAAATGTGCAAACTCCAAGCTTTCAGCCAAGGCTGGAGTCCAACCTGGGTCCCTGCTGATGTGAGGCAGCAGTGCTAACCACCACGCCGCCCAGTATCTGGAACTGTATCTCTATTCTTAAAGCATAAGATCCCAGATGCTTTTTCTTAACAACTTTATCACCTTATCCTGACCCCTTCAGAATTTTGTGTGTGTGTACATCCCATGTCTTTCTTTTTCTACAATGACTTTAAAATTATATTATTTTAGTCTATATTCAAACCATCACTGACAAAAAAAAATGCTACTAGGAAAAATTGCTCAGGATGAAAATCAGACTATCATCGTGAGCTAAGGACCTGCCTTCAGGCAGAGGACACATACGGTAGAATATTATACATTTTATCGACTATGCTCATTCTTCCTTGAAAATACATCACTTTGGACTTCCTTTTTCAATTTCTTAACGTCCTTCTTAGTGTACAACATATCCATGTCTTGACATCCACTGCATCCAAGTTCTAATCGTTTAAGATATTTCAAAACAGTATTGGTTTTCATCCAGTCTCCTGGGTGATAGCACTGAATATACCTCTCCTTCCACACTTCTCTGCATCCTGTCTCTTAGCCTATTTGATATCCATACTGTTTCTGTCCAATTACTCATAGTCTTTACTAGTGAGTCTTTTTATATGATGCAGTCCATATGCTCAATAGAAACTGCATAAACGTTTTGCCCCGTTATTTACTGAAAAACTCAAGTTTGTCACACATGATTTATCTTAACAAGCTGGGCTGCACTTACTGAGTGTACCTCTTCCCCTTTTGTTTGAAGAGGTAAATATTTGGAATTCTGTAGTCCTTTGACACAACTCCTAAAATCAAGTAGGACAATGACTAGAGCCTCTGGTGTCTTCCACCCTTGTATTCCCTACAAGTCATTAAAATATTTTCTTTGCTCAGAAGCAGTTTCTCTGGCAGTGATACTGGTGGTTGTAATTGAACCATGCGTTCTTTACCCTTCGGAATTGACTTACGTTGTCCAGTATCTGTTTATGCACAGCATGATCCTAGAGTTTTCCAGTGGTACATCTGTGCAATATAAACTGGATAGTCATACTTCCACTGAAAGCAGTTGAAACCATAATGTTAAATTTTTATTGAAGTGCTAAAGAGATCAAAGGGTATGGGAGAAAGCAGGACCAGGATACTGAGTTGGCTGAACATTTATGATCACATTGAATAACAGAGCAAGCTCAAAGGGCCGATTTGCTGACTCCTGCTCCTTTTTGCCCATGTTTCTATGTCTTTGGCCCCTATGTACTTCTCTAATTTTATTTAGACAAGAAAAATGTGAGGTTCCTTATGAATTATGATGCTTTATTTTGCATAGAGAGCAACAACTTTAATCAGTATAATTGTTCTCATCAATAACAGAAAGTGAATGAATGTGCAATGCTTCTTCATGTTAGTAGGTTGCCATGCTTGAGTTAAAGAAAATAACTCGTTAACCTGTTACATTCTCCTGAGTTTAGCCTGTTTGCTTGTACAGCCTTAATTGGGCCTGACCATGAACAAATCATTTAAAACAGAAATTTGCAGGGTTATGATTTTAGAGTAGGGAAGTGGGATTATTTGGTTTTCTCTTTGAAATTGCTGGCACCAACATGATGGAGTGAATGACATCTTTCTGTGCTGTAAAATTCTTCAATATCTTTTGGAGTACATTGCCCATTTCTTGTAACATTGTAACAGGAAGGATATTATTAGGCTGAAGAGGGTTCAGAAGATATTTACTAGGATGTTGCCAGTAATGGAGGGTTTGAGTTATGGAGAGTGGGTGGATGGGCTGTGACTTTTTTCTCGAGTGTAGGAGGTAGAGGGGTGACCTTTTATAGAGGTTTATATAATCATGAGGGGTATAGATAAGGTGAAAGGCATGTGTCTTTTCCCTAGTGTCGGGGCTTTCAAGACTCTGGGGGCATATTTTCAAGATGAGCGGAGAAAGGTTCAAAAAACATCACGAGGGGCAATTTTTTTTTGCACAGTGGTGTGTACGTGGAATGAACTTCCGCAGGAAGTCGTAGATGCGGGTACAGTTACGATGCTTAAAAGACAAGAACACAAGTACATGAATAAGGAATGTTTGGAGGGACATGGGCCATGCGCAGGAAAGTGTGACTAGTTTAGTTTGGGATTATGTTTGGAATGGACTGGTTGGACCGAAGGGTCTGTTGCTGTGCGTATGACTCTGACTCTGTCTGTTTTGTACCTGTTGGTGTAACAGCGAGCCTGTTTCATAGAATAATTGGATGTGAGGTGTTTACTGATTAAACTAACAAATTGCTTCTACTTGCTGGTGTTAGTTATTAACCTATGATTCAACTGTCACCTTTTCTAACTGCTGGATATTGCTTGGAAAAATCGTTTGATTTAAAACAATTTTGTTTTTAAAAGCCTAGATCCTTTCTGTGAATTAATGGCCAGACAATCCTGTAATCTGGTAATACTTAATCAAGGAAGAGATTTGAGCCTAGTCATTAATGGTGTGCAACCTTTGTGCTGGTCATGGGGTATGTCAAGAAGATCATTATAGGCACTTTCAATATGAATTGAAGGCTGTCAATGGTTCTGTTAGGAATATACGTGAAATATTGCATATGGTTTAATTCTGAAATAATAGTCCTGGATAACTAGGTCTGGAAATAATGCTGAGACTTGGGTGTCATAATATGATAGGATTGTTTGAAATAACGCAGACTTGACATGAAAATGGATAAGGTTTTTAAAAGTGAGGTGATTGTGTACAATTTGGGTAGGGTATTTGGAATTAATATGAATAATATGCCTAGTAGCTGTATCTGTAAATTTCTGAAGAAACCATTAGGTAGATACCAGAACTTCTCATTCTTTGTCACAAGTGATATGGTTTGTATAGTATTCCTACCGTACTTTTAAAAGGGACCGGAAATGCCATTTCTAGTTATAATGAGTAATTTTCAAGCTAGCTGTGACTGATACGGAGATGAGTGAGATCTTGAAGTAGCTGCAGTTTTATTTAGTCTCTTTGGCGTTTCTTAGGTGTAAATGACAGGTGGTGAATCAGCAGCGTGTGGACAGATGCTAATAACTAGATACAATAGGGCTGATCTGATGCGTTTTATCCCCAAGAGCCCACCCTTTTGAAGGTATTGTATTGGCATGGATAGAGAATTAGATCATGGGCAGGATGCAGTCGGTTGGGATTAGGGGTTCTTTTTCAGGTTCGTGACCTGTGACCGTGATCGCTGCTGGGACCACAGCTGTTTACAATGTGTGTTAATAACTTGGAGGAAAGAAATGAATGTAGCCAGATTCGCAGACACTAGAATAAATGGAAAAGCAAATTGTGACAGGGGTATAACAGAGTGATATTAAGTAAGTGGGCAAAAAGTTGACAAATAGAGTGTTCAGGAATGTTGGCCTTTATTTTGAGGTTAGAGTATGAGTGTCTTACTGTAACTGTACGAGGTGCTAGTGAGACCACATCTGGAGTAATGAGCAGTTTTGGTCATCTTATTTAAGGAAATATATTGTTTCATTGGAGGCAGTTCAAAGAAGGGTCAATAGAATGATCTCCGGAATGGAGGGATTGTCTTATGAGCAAAGATTAAACATTTAGGGACTCTACTCTACTCTTCAGAGTTTAGAAGAATGAGTGGTGATCTCATTGAAATATATAGGATTCTTAAGGCGTTCAACAAGATAAATGCTGAGATGTTTTTTTTTCCTGTCATGGAAGAGTCTCAGAATAAAGGGGTGCCAATTTAAGACTGAGATGCAGAAGAATTTCTACTCTTAGTGGGTTGAGAGTCTTTAGAACTCCTTGCTACAAAGAGCTGTGGGGGCAGAGTTCTTGCTATTTTTAAGCTGAGATTGATAAATTTTTGATCAGTAAGGAACTTGAGAGTTCTAGGGAAGTGGCAGGAAAGTAGACTTGAGGAATATTGTAGTAGGCTCAAGGGACTGAACAGCCTATTCCTGTTCCAATTTCTTATGTCTGTACAAATGTTGAATTATTTATTCATAGTCTGTGGTTGTTGCTGAGAAGAGCAACATATATTGCCCACCTATAATTGTTTTCAATAAGGTGGTAGGTAATTACTACCATGAATTGCCACAGATTGGTGTGGTTTAAGTATTCCTGTATGGTTTGTGATTGTAGTGTTTCTGGATTTTGGCCCAGTGATGACAAAGGTGAATGGTGATTCAGTGGCCAGGAAAATGAGGTTTGGAGGGGAATTTGCTCTTGATGTTTTGTTGTTTGTGTACACCTGTTACCCATTCTTTGTGAAAGATAAAAGGTTTGGAAGATGCTGCAGTTAGAAGTCTGGTTGAGTTGATGCGGTGCATCTTGTAGATAGTACATGCCAGAGGCATGTTACGCTGTTGGCAAAGGAAGTGAATGGGATATCAATAAAGCAGGTTTCTTTGTCCCAGATCCTATTGGTTTTGAGGGTTGTTAGATCTACACTTGTTCAAGTAGGTGAGGTGTTTCAACACATTATGAACTTTTGGTGAATTGCAAGGCGAGTTACTCATTAAACAATACTCAGCAGCAGATCTGCTCCCATAACCACAGTATTTATGTGGTAGGTCCAGTAGAGTTTTTAGTCAGTTGTAAACCTGCAGGACATGAATGTGAGATATTGAATGTTAAAGGAAGATAGTGAGAATTTCTGCTGTTATATGATGTGTGGCATGAGTTTTAAGTTGTCACTGAATAATCCAAAATTAAATTTTATAGAGGTCTTGATGAATGTGGCTATGCTTCATTGTCTGAGGAGTTGCAGTTGAACTGACCAGTATAATCATCCATAATGCCCACTCTGATCTTTATGATAGAAGAAAGATGATTGATGAAGCAGCTGAAGAAGTTTGGGCCTTGGACACTACCCTGAGGCTCTTGGGCTCATGTGGCACAGTTGCAGTGTCCACCTCTGAGCTAGGGGCCTGGGTCAAGTCTCACCTGCTGAAGAGGGTGTTTATTAAAGTCTATAAACAGGCTGATTAGGGAATATTTATCCTGAGACACTCTTGCACCCATGATCTGTGCCTGAGGTGTTTGGTCTCTGACAGTCACAGTATCTTTCATTAGTGTTAGGTAGAATTTCCCCCACTGATTTCCATGGGTTTTAATTTTACAGGGCTCCCTAATGCCACACTCTGTCAAATGTTGTCTTGATATCAAGAGCAGTCACTCTTTCCTCACCTTCTTTATGTATGTTTGGATCAAGGCTGTAATGAGACCTGGAGCTGAGTTATTCTGGTGTAACCTCAACTGAATACCAGTGAGCCTTCGCTAACAAATGAGATGTTGGCGAGTAGTCATTGGCCAAATTGAATTTGCCTTGATTTTTGTGGACAGAAGTAGTTTTCCACTCTGCTGCTTTGATACCAGTATTGGACTGTAACTGTACCGAAACTGCTTGATTAGAGGTACAGCTAGTACTGAGCGTGTATTCTACACTACAGTCGAGATGATGTCATGGCTTGTTGCTTTTTAGGTATTCAGCATGTTAATCATTTTGTAATGTCACTGAATGAACAGAATTGACTAATGACCGTCTGTGGACCTGGGGAATGCCAAAATGGATCATTTGCTCGGCATCTCTTGGTTGCATCTGTCTGCTTTATGCACAGCTGCTTTGTGAAAGATATGGAACAAGCATTTATTAGATTAAGTTTACAATTTCAGATTATGCCTATGGAATAGAGAATTGGTTCTTTTTGGGTATTTTGGTAGAAGAAGTAATGCTTGCTTAAATGCTTGTGGATCCTTCTTGGCTCTGTTCTCCATTCATCTGAGTAAGCAGATGAAGTTTTGATTTGTGGTTCCATCTGAAAGGTGGCTGTCAAGACTGTATTCCGCAAGTATTTCCTGGAGTATCAGTGTTGGTATTGCGTTCACCTCTTCGAAGCAGACCTTGAATCTGCAACCTGCTTACTCATACAAAGACACTGTAGTTGTACTCTGATCCTACTCACAAAGCAAACATTACAACAGTGACTGGACTTGCAGAATTGGCTTGTATTGGCTTTGCGGACATGCTAAGATCGTGAAAGGCTCTATATCAATGCTTTTTCATTTTCTCTTCCGATCTGACTTTGTTTTAACTTTCTGCAGCCCCAGAGCAAGAGAGCAGGTGAGGGTGGAGAGTGGATGATCAGGGGTGAGTTGAGTGCAGTAAGGGCATTGCTGTACTATTGAAGGTCTTTGCCTGGATGGATGCCCAGTGACTAAAAGAAGATTCCTCAGCCTGCTCCATGTTACTACTGCCTCCCTTCCTGAGCCTTCCACTCATTCACTGTACCTCTCACCGTTTCCCTCCCTTTTGACTTGTTACTTCCCATTTCTGAACTGTTGATGCCAAATTGACGACAAGAGGGGGAAGTGTGAGCAAGACGCAAGAAAGACAAGTGATCTGAGCGTCACATGGTGAACACTGACAGCAAAACAGAGGTTGTCTCCAGCAAGTCTTATAATAACTAGCCAGACACAGTGACTGTAAAAGTTCTCTTGGACCCTAGTTTGTTTTGCTCCAAAGCAGCAATGACCACTGTGGTCCGGTAGCTAATCAGTTCTTGTCCCACAGCCCGACTGCAGGTTGTGGCTCTCGGTTTGTGTTGTGTTATTACAAGCTTTTCTTTCCAGTGATTTTTGTATAAATGGGGTTGTTTGCAGTCTGCTTTAATTTGCTTAGAAGTACTCATGCTTTGAACTGAAGAGTAACCTGCAAATTTGCTTTTTATGACAGGAGGAGATGACCGTCGTGTCTTGTTGTGGCATGTTGATAAAGCTATTCACTCAAAAGCTAAACCTGTCCAACTAAAAGGCGAACATCTATCCAACATATTCTGTTTAGCATTTGATAGCACAAATACCCATCTCTTTTCAGGAGGTAAGAAATCTTGCATCCTATAAACATGTTATATTACTTCAACTTTGATTTCTTTGAACACTAAATGATACATAGCTTTTGCTAACATTATAATTTACATACCCTCTTAAATTGATGTCCAACAGGTCAGTATTTCGACAAGCAGCTACGTTTAAATTTTAGTTTAAAGTTATTAAAATGGGTTGCACAATATGGATTTGTTTGTTTTTTCCTTTTGATATGTGGATATCATTTAATGGAATGATTGTGTAAATGATTGCATAAATGCTGCTTAAACTTTGGAATGGAGCTTTCTGAACAAACAAGCAGCTGACTTGTGTTAAGCAATATACTGAAAACTGTGTTAATCAGAACAGTAATAGCAAACTGCACTTTTCATTAAAATTTGAATAGGCTGTACAGATAATTAAACCTAATTCTTAACTCACTTGTCCGTTGCTGCAGTGGATGAAGGAAGTCTTTTTCAGAACAATAACTTAATCAACGAACTTACTTTGAAGTTGCCAGACAGACTCCTAAGTGCTCGATGCCACTATTTCCCAAGGATGGACACTATAGCTTTAGCTTTATTTACAAGTCAGTGTTTTAAAAATCTGAAGGTGAAGTTCTACAGCGTTCTGGTCAGGAATAGCATTGCATCCAATTCTGGTTAACAAAGTATCAAAAGCCCCATACTTTAAAACGTAATTCTCTAACTGAAATAACCACAGAGGCCAATGTCCCATCACCAAGTCACCTTTGTGCATAGTAGACTGGCTGTAGCCAGCCAGATTGGAGTCATAGTGTGAAATGAGGAGATTCTGAATCCCCTGTTTATACCGCTCAGCCAGGGCTCCCTGATTAGCCTAGGTTAACAACCTCAAGCAAGGATCTCATAGTCAGTAAGATCTGCCTGGCTCCAATCACTACACTATCTCAAGCCCAATGTTCCTCCTTTTATGGTGTCGCCATGTTATGTTACAGTACTCTGTCAAAGTCTAGGAGTCTGTGTAGTCTGAGGACTAACTAGGTTCCATTAACCCTCATCAGAACTAGTTAATATCAAGTACCAAACCCAACTGGTGGTACTAATGTGACATTTTGTTGTGTGTTCCTATTCTTAAAATGTGAGGGATAAAAAATTAATGTGGAGGCTACTGCTGTTGCAAATTTCGATCTTCAAAGTGCCAATGAGAACACAAAATAATAGAAATGGAACTCGTCTTACTCATCACCGTAAGTCAGTGGACTTGATCCTATTCCAAACACTCCTATATTGTTTAAAAATGGTGAATTATCTGATTTGCCGCATGTAAGGCCATGGGAAACCTGACTTTTTAAGAAAAATTCTCATTCTCATTAGGGCGACACGGTGGCTCAGCGGTTAGCACTGCTGCCTTACAGCGCCAGGGCCCTGGGTTTGATTCCAGCCTAGGGCGACTATCTTTGTGGAGTTTGCATATTCTCCTCCTGTCTGCGTGAGTTTCCTCTGGGTGCTCCGGTTTCCTCCCACAGTCCAAAAATGTGCAGGTTGCGTGGATTGGCCATGCTAAATTGTGTCGGCGGATGTGTAGGTTAGGTGGGTTATAGGTGTATCGGTCTGGGTGGGATGCACCAGGGGTTAGTGTGGACTTGTTGGGCTGAAGGGCCTGTTTCCACACTGTAGGGATTCTGTGATCTTAAATATTACATTTTTGATCTTTATACCTTGAATTTCATTTAATATTGTTTTTTATTTCATGAGGCAAAAAAGCTGTTTCATTTGAAAGAAATCTGTAAATAACGCTGTCTTCGGTTTGCACCGAAAATACCCATGCACGTTTGTAAAACCAACAAGTTGCTATTAAACAGGATTTTAGCTGTAGTTCTTCGTTACTCTCAACAATTGCAGAAGGCATAACTGGGTTTGAAGTGCCCCTTATTTGTAAGGCCAACACGATTTAGTCTTTTTCTGTGTTGACTTTTCTACACACTCTTTATTTTTAGCATGTTTTTAACTCAATATGCGCTGCATCAGTTCAACAGATAATCTCCGTAGCTGTTCGTTATACTTCTACCAGGGTATTAAAATTTGTTTCCTCCAATTTCTTAATAGAACACTGAAGTTTTCTGGATTTCTTTTCCTATGATAAAGATTGATTATTTCACAAACAGAGCCAGGCAGGTATTTTGATATTGAGCGTGCCAGTTCATAGAAACCCTACAGTGTGGAAGCAGGCTATTTGGCCCATCGAGTCCGCACAGATCCTCTGAAGAGCATCGTACCCAGATTACCCTGTTACCTTCCATTCCCACTGGCTAATCCACCCTATCCCTGGACACTACGGGTAGCATGATCAATCCGCTTACACTACACATCTTTGGACTGTGGGAGGAAACCGGAGCACCCAGAGGATATCCGTGCAGACACAGGGAAAATGTGCAAACTTCACAGATTATCATCTGAGGCTGGAATCAAACCCAGGTCCCTGGCACTGTGAGGCAGTAGCGCTAACTGCTGAGCCACCATGCCGCTCTTTGTTCTCCTTTGTAAAGGTCTGCAAAAAAGTGTGAAGCTGCAGTGTGGTAATATTCCTTGTGTCAGTGTGTGTGTGCACCCGTCATTCTGCTGCGGAGAAGCAATGTTGATAAACAGCCAAAAATTGAACAATTAGCAGTTGTTGACTTGTACCTTCATGCTTTTGAGCTATGAAATGCAGTTCCATGGTAAAGCAAAATGAGAAGAAGCATGGGTAGCCAGGTTTGTACAGTTTCCATGGAAAATAAAGCCAAAATGTTGTAAAAGATGTCAGACAGCGCATTTAATTAATGAGTCTGTCTTATTCGAGGATCACATTTCAGCATGAATACATCACCCGCTGGTGGACAAGCTTTCCCCGAAAAAGGTTTAAATTATATAGTTATCATTTGGTAAGATTCAGTGCCATGAAGTCCTGTGTTCAATCAATTATTGTGTCCGTACAGCAAGATAATATTGAACTAAGCAATCCGTTTTGCTGTCCATTTTCTTAGGGAATGCTTCATCTTTGAGGTGGCTACATAAACAAGAGGCAGAAAAAGCATCAAATATTTAAATCCTTTCTGACCCTGCAGTTACTAACTATCTGCTTTATTGACTTTTTTTTTTGTAGACATGATAAATTTAAAGCAAATATTAACTTTAAAATGTCAGCTGGACTGGTTTTTGTTTGTTATGCCAGTCTTCTGATTTTTAATCTTTTGAGGTGTCCATAGTATGCGCCCCACTGTTTTGGAAAACAGGTTTTGTAACTGGAATGTAGACTTGAAACAGACAATTAAGAGTTAAATTAATCCAAGCTAGGTGGTGAAGTATGAGAGAAGACAGCTCCAAGAAGCAGAGATTTTTATAAGTTGATTTTTTTTTTGCGTCACAAGAGATGCTTGTTTACAGATTGCTCCTTTAAAAGGCCTGGGTGCCCTGCTTTCAAGTGGTCGGTGCAAAGTTTGCATAGCTAGTACAAGCACTTCAATGTTGATTACTTTGGTATTTTCACTGTATTGTTGCAGCACAGAAGGAGGCCTTTTGTATCAGAAGGAAAAATTTATTTTTCAATTGCCCTGGAGTGATCTGAACTTGCTTTTATGGTACAGGGCAAAATATATGAATAAGTCCTGTCAGAATTATACCTATTGACCTCCTAGTGATTGGGTCAATATAGATGTAAGAGCCCATCTTCTGAACTTCTTTTGTTTCAATTTGATCATCTAAGCTAATAAAGGATGTAATTTGTACTTATATATCTGCTTTACCAGGCATTTGAGAAAGTTTGAATAAAAGCAAAATACTGCTGATGCTGGCAATCTGACATTAAAATAAAAATGCTGGTGAATATCAGCAGGTCTGGCAGCGTCCGTGGAATAAAAAAACAGCATTAACTTTGTTATATTTTCTGTTTTTATTTAAGAACACTGCAGCTTGTGACAGTTTCAAATTTTACCATCTCTTCCTAAGACTTGTATTCCATGTTGAGAGTGTTATCAGAGATTTGAAACTTTTATATTTTCTTGGTAATTAACTATACTAGAAGAAATCTGTCTTTAATTTGCTATATTTACTTTTAATCAATATCACTTAAGTGTAGTTTGTAATAGATTACAAAGTGAGATTTATAATTGGTCTGAACAGTATTTGGCGTTCAGAGCCTTTTATCCTAGGTCACAAAATGGATACCTAAGGTGAGTCAAAATTGTAACCACAAAATTCAGAGTGCAAATGTTTTACTTTATATGTTGTCTTTGTCTGTTTTTATAATTATGCAAATTTGCATTTATTTACAGTTTTGACATTTGGCCCAAATTGCATTTGCAGTTGCACTCAACAAGTCACAGTTTATGTTTCTACTAAAATGCATTTGATAATGACAACATTTTCCAGTACAATTGATTGATATAATAAGCATCAATTTTAGCATTGAAAAGTATTTAAAACAACCATTGTCTTACCTGATGCAGTCCCATTAATGCAGCTGAAAATGGAATTATCATAAAAATATACAGCTTAATATATACCTAGTCTTGCATTCCTGAGTGGATTGAGTAGATGACTTTTTCTGGTTGTATTGGTGCACACTTCTTTAGTATGGTCGGGAAGGAGAGATCATATCAGAGTGAGTGTATTGTTTGGGGAATTTGGAGGCAGTGTGGGAATTCGGTGCGGGGGAGGTAAGAGTTCCTTTTGTTTGCTTTTTTGGTTTGTAGTTTGTGAGGTCTTTTTTACAGGATACTTTGAAGCCCAAGATCAGGGGCCCAGCACAAAAGGAAAAGGGATGTCACAGGAAAACCCTAAGTTCATTGTTTGGTAATAGCTATTAATTTGACTATCTATCATTGTTCACTTTCAGATTGAAGGTGAATAAGGCAAATATTTACAGGTCTAAACAAAAACTAAAAGACCAGTAGGAACTTTTTTAAAAAAAATCAAAATAAGAACTAAATAAATAAAGAACAGATGCAGGGCCAGGCAATGTTGTACCTGCGTGATGTAGGATCTCGTGGATCCCATTGTGGTTCGTAGCAAGCACATTTACAGCAACTATTGGTTGCCTTGAGGCACTCCAGCTCAGAGTTAATGAGCTAGAGTCTGAGCTCTGAATGCTGCAACTCATCAGGGAGGAGCACGAGGCAGTCACATTCCTTAGATTGACTATCTCGAATTCGGTCAGTGGTCAGGGACAGGAATGTGTCACTATGAGTGAGGCAGGTAGAAGGATCCACAGGTAGTTCTGAAGAAATTTCAACCCTTGAGTTTGTCTGACAGGTTTGAGATAATTCTTCCCTTTTGTGGATGAGAGCAGGGACTATAGGGAAGATGAGCAAACTGACCATAGCACCAAGGAGCCATTCAAGAGGTAGGTGGGGACGGTGGAGAAAAGAGAAATGTATTTGTAATTGGAGGTAGTACAGTCTGGGGAACACACACTGTTTTCTGTGGCCAGGATCAACAGTTCAGAAGGCTGTGTTGCATGCCTGTTGCCTAAGTTCAGGATAATTTGTCTAGGCAGCAGATGAACTTGGAGTTGGGTGGGGGGAGGGGGATGGGTGGTGGTGGTGGTGGAGATCCTGTTGTCATGATTCACATAAGTTCCAAAAATATAGGCAGAAAGAGGAAAATGTCTGTTGAATGAATATGAGGACCCGGGGGTTAAATTAGAAAAGCAGAGCCAGAAAGTTGGTAAACTCTTGATTACTACCTGAGCCAAGAGCTAATTGGCACAAGGTAAGCAAGATTTAAAGAGGTAAATGTGTGGCTGAAAAATCGGTGTCGGAGGATCAGGTCTGAATTCATGGGACGTTGGAGAAGGAGGGAGCTGTTCTCACGAGAAGGGCTCCACCTGAATCGTGATGGTACAGGAGTCAAGGCAAATGGCATAGCTAGGGCTTTAAACTAAATATTGGGTTCAGTTGCATGGAAAACTATGGAAAAAAGTTCAAATGGAGGAGGGCTCAGCGAAGGTTATTAAAGTTTCCAGTCCAAATAATAGGACAGTGTGTGTGGAAAGGGTAAGGAATCTAACTCGGGCACAGCATATAAGAGGACATCTATGAGAAGAGTGGCAGTCAATGCAGGACTGAAGTTGCTGAATGTAAATGCGGTCGGTATATGAAATGAGCTTGTTGTGCAGATTGAAATTGGCGGTTATGATGTTGGTATCACAGATGTGGCTGCAAAGGGGTCGGGGCTGGGACCTAAATATCCAAGTATATACGTCCTATCAAAAGGACAGGCAGGTGGGCAGAGGGGGTAGGATTGCCTTGTTAGTAAATGAAATTAAATCAATAACAAGAAGTGATATAGAACAGGAATGCATAGAATATGTGTGGGTAGATTTGAGGAACTGCAAAGAAAAATGACCCTAATTGGAGTTATGTGCAGGCCTCCTAGCAGTAGTCAGGATGTGGTGAAGAAAGTAAATCAGGAGATAGGAAGGCACTATTGCAATTATCATGGGGAATTTCAATATGCAGATGGTCTAGGAAACTCAGGTTGGTAGCACGACCCAAGAAGAGTATATCACGGAATCTCTATGACATTTTTATTTTTTTTTTGGGTAGCTTTTGGTAGAACACACTAGACAACAGGCAGTTCTGGATTTGGTGATGTGTAATCGGCAGACTTGATTAGGGAGCTCAAGGTAACGGAACCCTAAGAGGCAGTGACCCTCGTGTTAGAACTCACCCTGCAGTTTGAGAGAGAGGAGCTGGAATCTGATGTAATGATATTATAATTGAGTAAAGGGAACAGCAAAGTCATGAGTGAGGAGCTGGCCAGATTTAATTGGAAGGAGAGCCTAGCAGAGAAGGCAGTGGAACAGCAGTGGCAGGAGTTTCTGGGGATAATTTGGGAAGCACAGCAGAAAGTCATCCCATGGAAGAAGAAACATGCTAAGAGGAGAACGGTGCAGCCATGGCTGATAAAGGAAGTCAGGAACAGCATAAAAGCATAGGAAAAAGCATACAATGTGGTGAAGATTAGTGGGAAACCAGAGGACTGGGAAGCCTTTAAAAACCAGCAGAGGAGAACCAGAAAAGCAATAAGGATGGGAGAAAATGAAATGTGAGGGTAAACTAGTGAGTAATCTAGAAGATTGCAAGAGTGCTTTTTTTTTTTTGAAGAAATATGAGAGAGACAAGAGTGGGCATTGGACTGTTGGAAAATGAGGCTAGAGATGCACGTAATAGGGAACAAAGAAACGAGGGAGGAACTGAATGGGTACTTTGCAACATTTTTCACAATGGAAGACACCAACAACAAAATCAGAACTCCGAGAGTTAGAGGACAGAGGTGAGTGTAGTAGCTATTACTGAAGAAGAGTTGCTGGGGAAGCTGAAAAGTCTGAGGGTGGATAAATCACCTGGACCAGATGGACTAGTATTCTGATGGAGATTATGGAGGTATTGGTAGTGATTGTCGAGGAATCACTGGAGCCAGAAAGGGTCCCAGAGGACTGGAAAATGGCCAGTGTAACACCGCTGTTTAAGAAGGCAGTGAGGCAGAAAACAGGAAATTGTCAGTTGTTTAGCCTGCCCTTAGATGTCAGTAAGATTTTAGAGTCCATTATTAAGGATGAGATTGCATAGTGCCTGAAGGTGCATGGTAAAATAGAGCTGATTCAGCATGATTTTGTCAAAAAGAGGTCATGCCTGAAATCTGTTAGAATTTGAGGAGGTAATGAGCAAGTAGACAAAGGAGAGCCAGTGGACATGAGCTGTTTGGTGTTAGGGCCAAGGTACTGGCATGGAAAGAGGATTAGCTGCCACATCAGGGAGGGGTGCGGGGCAGTCACATTTCTTAGCAAAAGGCAAAGAGCGTGGATAAAGGGGTCCTTTTCATGACCTCAGCTGGTGACTAGTGGTGTTCCGCAGGAGTCAGTGTTGGGACCACAACTGTTCATGTTATAGATTAACTATTTGGACAAAGGAACTGAGGGCCTTGTTGCTACCGTTGCAGATGAGACAAAGATAAGTATAGGGACATGCAGTATTAAGGAAGTGGGAAGCTGTAGAAGAACTTGGACAGACAACGAGAAGGGAAAAGAAGTGGCTGATGGAATACAGTATGGGCAAATGTGAGGTTGTGCACTTTGGTTGGAAGAAAAGAGGCGCATGCTAATCTCTAAATGGGGAAAAGCTTAAGAAGTTTGAAGCACAAAGGGACTTAAGAGTCATAATTTGATTCTCTTAAGGTTAACAGGCAGGTTCCGTTGGCAGTTAGGAAGGCAAATGCAATGTTCGCATTTATTTCAAGAAGGCTAGAATTACAAGAGCAGAGATGCACTGCTGGGGCTGTATAAATTTCTGGTTAGACTGAGACTTAAATTAACAACTGTACTTGAAGGAGAAAGACAGTTAGGTGGATCAGTATTATATTGTGAAACATATGACTGCACATTTTAATTTAAATACTTACACATATTTTCAATCTCTCAAATTTCAATTAATTTGAAGGCAGAAGGCAATTGGAAAAAAATTCAAAGAATTTTGTGCTTTTTCAGGGACCCTAAAAGCCTAGTAGTAACTTATAACAAAGGAGCACTCATTATGTATCACGTTCTTATTCCTCTTAGCATTAAAGATGTGCCATCTAAATAAGCAGCAAGTATCTTGAGTGACACATTCTCCACAGATCAATTTTAAGTGCAAAGGACGGTATCAAGTCAAGCACAGGCAAAGAAATCAGCTGATTGTCTGCTACCAGCCTTCTTCAGCTGATGAATCAGTGATGCTCCATGGGAACCCGCTTGAAAGAGGCACTAAAGATAACAAGGGCACTGAAGGTACTCTGGGTGGGAATCTTCAATATCCATCCTCGAGTGGCTCTGTCGCACTTACTGAGTTGACCGAGTCTAGAAAGATATAGCTGCAAGACTGGGCTTGTGGTATGTCATCGGAGAATCAGCACAAAGGGGAAGCATGCTTGACCTTGTACTCATCAGTCTATCTGTCACTTAACCATCTATCTGTGTCAGTGCAGAAAAGGTAAATTTAAGTTAAAGATATCATTCTAAGACTAGGAAGCATATATTCTGCCAGGTGAAGGATGCATTTAGGTAGGGTTGTCGGAAGTCACTTATTTTGCTGCAATGTTTGTTCCTTGGTTTGCAATGCATGTTATTATTTTAAGTAAACTAAACCACAAAGTTAGTTATTCCCTGAGGAGTGATTTGATTCTTTGGACCACCAACACAGTCTGATTATGGTGACTAGCAGTGAACACTGACTGCCAAAACTTTAAACAACAACAATGTGAAGAATCTGTTAAAAATCTGAGAAGCACTTGCAAAAGGAAATGCTGCAGAATAATGCTATAGAGCGTTGAGTATAACTTGCATGAAATGTGCCTTTAAGAAAGCAGCAGGCAAACATTCCCCAAAAAAAAGTCCTGAAAGTGAATGTTGGAAGCAGAACTGAATTGGACCTACAAGAAACCTGTTTTGGAAGCGAAAGCAGGCCATTCAGACCAGGGAATTCATTTTCGGATCTGAGAAAACTCTGTCACTTAAAATTAGAATTTTTTTTTTCCAAAGTTGGAAAAGCTTGTTATGTCACTATTTTGAAAATATGATAAAGGTACCTGCCATCTGCCATGTTATTTCAAGCTAAAGAGAAATTATGGTGGATATTTCTCTTACTTTAAGATGATTGACTAGATTTAAAAGCTTGGGAAAAGGTTTTACAAAAGGTTCAAGAGCCTTACTGAAACATTATTACTATCTTTAAAGCTTTATTCCAACAATATTGCTACGTTTATGGTATTGATTCATTTAAAATGTCTCTAGCCTTATTCCCACAACGTTGTTGCATTGGAGACGTCTAAGCATTTAGATCAGTTTAAAACATGCTTTTTGGAGATGATAAAAAATTGAAATGCATGAACAGTGCATATTGGTACTGTTCCAATAGCCAGTACGAGAATGTTGAGGGCATTTTGTCAGAATGTTCACAAAATTCCCTAGTTTAAATTGGAATATCACAGACTCCCTAACAGAATTAAAAATTCTCTAATAGCATATAGAGCTATGGTTTCTAAACTTGTATGTCTCTGCAGAAAAACAAGCAATTAAGAGACACAAAACAATTAGAATGATGGTCTGCACAGACTTAATACATCAAGGTTAACAGCTAAAAAAATCGGCTAAAGATAGGGCCACACAGGGAAACTATTTCCAAGCCAGATTTTTAAATGTGTGTCTTCCTTGACTAGACTTCACAGCGTTTTAGATAGAAGCTGAGAGAATCCATAGACTACTTCGTGAGCTGATGCATAACAGTTTTTTTTTGGGTTTGTGATTGTATCCATCGCTGTGGAAGATGTCCAGAATGGTTTGTTGAGGAAATCTAAGACTTCTGGTGTCAAAAAGGATGTATAAAAATCCAAAGTGATTCTTGCAGGTTGAAGCTTACAGGTGTTAAGTAGAAAAAGCGCTTCCCACAGTGGGGAGCTGGGGCCCCAAGTGAGGTCACAAATTTAAATATTTGGGGTTGCAAGCTCTGAAGCTGCAGTGATCAGCATTACTCCTTCTACTGTCATAGGTCTTCTCCTACGCTCACTTCCTCTACCTCCATTGCTCACTATGGTGTCACGACCATTTTTGAGTGTCAAAATGAAGTCCTAGAAGGAAAAAGTTTGAGAAGCACTAAACTAGAATACTGAATTTTGCAAGATATTTAGAAAGCAACGTGCACCTTTTAAAGTGTTCAACATTCAATCAATTTTGCAAGGCATGTATCATTGACTGACTGTGATGGGAAGAATGTGCTGGAAATATAGCACCACTATACTACAAGGCATTACAAATGTGTGAAATGATCAATTTATTCACCAAGTTTGTACATTTTCCTGAGATTGACCACTTTCTAAGCTAAAATAAGCTTGCGTCAAGTTTCATCAATAAATAAAACGAAATCGTAGTTATTTTAACAAGCTTAACATTGAACGAGTAGCAAAATAGATTTTGAATTGCTAACATGGAAACTTAAACTCTGCCCCCTTTAAATCCAAACAAACACATGTCCATTCACAGAAGGGCAGTTTTGCAACAATATTGTGGGTAGAAAATATAGGCAGAAAGGAATAAATTCTGTGGATTGAGTCCAGACCACGGTGTTGAAATGAGGTGACTTTCATTCAGTTCTTGGATTTTGGTGCCGATGTCTTGCTATAGATTGTGGTGATTCACAGTTCAATAGCCAGTCAGTTGGACCTAGGTTCTTTTGCTTAAGTGAAATGATATTTTTCAGAGACTTTGTGCTGGTTTTCTGCCATTCACAGATGGCACTAGAGAGCTGTAGTTGCTTGGCAGCTCTTAGAACTGTCAGTACAACCACTCTCTTCAGTTCTGTTACAAAACTGGAGCTTCAAATAGGTCTAAAAGCTTGTTGCTGGGCAGTTCTATATTTCACTGGCGTCAGCTTGTCTCCCAAAGGTATTAAATCCAGCTTCTCCAAAACTTACATGCCCTTGTGTAACTGTTAAGTGAACCCCACGCATTCTATTTTTCCTCTGTAATTTGAAGACAAAAAAGTCTGGTTCATTCTCTGCAACACAGGAGTGCTCCCTTACATTTTCCCAGCTTATGTATTTTTCTAGAAAATTCATTCATAACCTCCATCCTTCATAAGATGAAACACTTTTTAAACCCATGTCATCACAAGGTAAACGTGTCACATTATCAGAAAAAGCACAACAATTTAATACGCCCATCAGTCATTCTTTGTGCTGGGTTTGGTACAATTTATTGTCATCTTTCTTTTCAAATTTCAACCCGTTTCAGCATCATTTAATTCTTGATGATGTATCTACAAATACATTATCTCTTCCAGCGATATGAAAAGGTCTTATTGAATTGATGAGCTCCATTAAAATATTCTCGCATTTTGTAGTTTGAATACTCTGCGGTTGTTTAACAACCAGTGACAATCTCAGAGGCTCATTTCCACTGCAATGTACTACTTCTGATACTGGTTAAATTTCTTTTTAGAAAAGTATCCCACTGACTTCTCTACTCCTGATTTGTCATCTCGTAATAAAACTGCACTCACCTCCAAATCAGTTACATCACTTGTCATTTTAAAAGGCTCAATGAAGTCAGGGGAAGCCGACACCATTTCATCCATGAGAATTGTTTGGCAGTCTTTTGACCATATTGCCGTTGCCTGTTTTCATAATAAATCTGTTCGGTGCGCTGAAGTATTAAAGTTCAGTATGAATTTCTGATAAAAGCCATGCATCCCGAGAAATCTGATGATTTCCAATTTAGTTTTAGGAACCAGAAATCTACCTGATCCTCATTTACACTGTTCTTGGCAAATGACCCTTACACTACAATGTAGCCTGGGTAAGGCACCCTCACTTTTGAAACTCACTCTTAGCAAGATATGTTACTTAAGCAGATATATGTAATTACTTAAATACACCTTCAGATTGTTTTATGGGTTCTTACTGGGTACTGCAATATATCTAGACATTATGTAAATGAAATACACAATTAGGCATACTAGCTATTACTTGATCTATAAGTCTTTGGAATGTAACTGAGGTATTTTTTAAATGCAAATGACACGACTCAATGTTCATGCAACCAATTTCATACTATAAATGCACTTGATGTTCATGGTACTCGCTGAATAATTGTCACAATCAATGAGCTCAGTCAAGTATCAAAGACATAATAGAAACTGCAGCAGTCCATCATAGTCATAATCATACAGCGTGGAAACAGACCCTTCGGTCCAACCAGTCCATGCTGAACATTATCCCAAACTAAACTAGTCCCACCTGCCGCTTCTGGCCCATATCCCTCAGCCTTTCCTATTCATAGTCGTTATCCAAATATCTTTTAAGCTTTGTAATTGTACCCACAGCCACCACTTCCTCAGGAAGTTCATCCCACACACAAACCACCCTGTGTTTCTAAAAAAAAAGGAAACAATTGCCCCTCATGTTTTTTTTTTTTTAAAAAATTCACCCGAAAAATATGTCCCCTGGTCTTGAAATCCCTTATCCTAAGGATCTATCCACCTTTTCCTCAACTGCACCAGTACGAACAGCTGTGTCATCCACTGTCGTCTCACTCAGTGCCTTCTTTTATTCCAGAAGATGATCGCCACAAAAGGGCAGAAGGAGCTGAAGTGAGTTAGTCTTCCCAATACTGAACACAGCACATTACCAGCAAATGCCATATACTGAATTAAATAGTAAACTTAAATCATCATTTCACATTGAAGGAACCATTGAGACCTTGCATGGTGAGGAGGAAGGAGGTAAAAATACAGATAATGAATTTCCTACAGATACATGGAAAACTGAGAAAGGGAGAGAAGGATTGGGAGGTGGCAGAGGAAGTAGGGGAAGGAGGGAGGAAGTGGAGAAAAGGGTGTGGGGGCAGGGATGGGGGTAGAGAAGGGCGTGGGGGTGTAGAGAGAAACACTTGTAGAATTGGATGATCAAGAATGGAACATGTTACTTTCTGCTGAATTAGTGAAACTGAAAACTCGGCTTTCTGTTGTGGAGAGCAAAATGAAACTTCAAGAGCAAAGTGTTGAACAACTAGCTCAGATAAATCTAAACTTGAGAATGCCATCTTGGAAATTAAGAAGTTTTTATGGGAAATCTGTTTAGATCTCAGATGTGAACGAAGAGCTGAAAAAGCAAGAAAGAAAGCACAATAAGCTACAAACTATGCATCGCCAATCCATTGACAGGATTGCCCATCTGCTGGAAGACTTGGACAACTTAGACAAAACACAGATCAGGTTCAGCATGAGCAGCTACAGAAACAAGGTCTTGAGCCCAGAGCAAATCTTGAGGACATGACAGACTTGCAAAAACAGGTAGAGATGCATAGCACGCATACAAAGGTGCTGCAAGCTGGTCAGGAGATGGTCATTTCTGAAATAAATGTCAGTAATAGTGCTCTAGTTAGACGAACCCAAGCAACCACTGAAGCAACAAACAGAAGAGAAATGGTTTCCAAGAAATTAAAATGGAAAAAGCAACTTGAGCAATCAGGCAGTATTGTGGATGACTGTGGAAATTATCAACACCTCCAGACAAAACCATCACTAAGATCTGAATGTTTTGGAAAATGACCTTTGTTACAGCCTCTTCCAGGTTGACTTGTAATGGTAAATAGTTGAACTTTCTTTTGGAATAAAGGGTGATATTGTGTCTTTGCCTTTGCCTTTAGAGACTTTACACATAGTGCCTAGAATTGTTAAAGGTATAAATGGCTGCATCTCTGCCCACCAGTCAGTCTGACTGGGCATGTGCAGGCAGGTCACATAAAATTCAAATAAAGTAAGTGTTTGAAAATCTCAGAAGTCCGACAGCATCTGTGGAGAGAGATGCAGTGTTTGTATTTGGAGTCCAATATGACCCTTCTGCCGAACTCTGTATCTCTCCACAGGTGCTGTCAGACCTCTTGCATTGTTCCAGCAATTTTTATTGTGGATCTACAGCACTTTCAATCACATGGTGCTCTGTTGTAATGTTTGCTTTATGAGGTTTCTTTTATTGTTTTAAATAAACTAAGTCATGCAGTTAAATCAATCCCTGCACTGTAGATGGTGTAAAGGAGATTCACCAGGATGTTGCCTAATTTAAGTTGAAGGCCAGGGGTGTTTAGAGGCGATGTGAAGAAAAAATAAATTTCGTCCAGAGAGTGGTGGGAGTCTGGAATGCACTGCCTAGGAGGAAAATAGAGGCAGGAAACCTCCTAACCTTGAAAAGGTACATGGATGAGCATTTGAAATGTCGTAACATTCAAGGCCACGGGCCAAGTACCGGAAATGGGATTAGTGTAGGTAGATTGATGCAGACTTGATGAGCCAAAGGGCTTCTTCAGTGCTGTGTGATTCTATGAATAATTTTTTTTAGACCATTATCAATGTGACAGTAGTAAGCTTACAGCTTCCACTGTTCAATCACTAATAGTTTTCCTGAACCCATATGGAATGTTCTGAAGTCTTGAAGTGTGCTAACTGGCAGCCTAGTTTTTGGGAGGCTTGGGCAATCCATCCCAAGGAATGCATTTACTCTGTCAAAGAGAAAAATTTAAAAACTGGCTTGGAGCGAGGCATTATTAAACTTTAACTATGTGACACCCAGCTGATCAGAACTAGAAATTAAGTTTGGCGTGAAATGACCCAGTGCAGTAGGGGAGCAAAACTGAACATATGATAGTTAACTAAAACCACAGACCAGAGGTGTATCTATTGCCTCTGTCTTGCGGACAAAAAGCTGCATGGTGATTGTGTTCAATTATTTACAACTTTAGAATAACATACAGCACCGTGGTTTGGTGTTTGCTGCAGTGACTATATCTTAAATGCAAAACAAATCGCAGTTTCAACATTTTGTATACTGACAAATTGGTCTTGAGGTCTTTATAGCCCTGTAGTTGGTGTATTTGTAAAGAGATACTCTTGTGTAATACAGTATTTCTAACAGCATCTTCTTTAGAACAAACTTCTTATGTTGAAGGTTAATGTCCTTTTCACTTTTCCTTTTTGTAGGAAATGATGAGCAAGTGATTGTTCATGATGTTGAAAGGTAAGAAAGGAAACATAAGCTCCATGTAAAGCAGCATCGCAACATTTTTATAAAAAGGTAGTGAAGTCCAAAGAAGCAAACAAAGAGAAAAGCAAAAAACTTTCACAGGAATTGTTAAAATAGCAATTAAAAGGTTGGTGGTAGCAATTTGAGTACACTATAATTCTAGTTTCCTGATTGAATTGTACCGTTTAGGGAGGTTTGTTTGGTATAGTTTCAACAATTTGAAGCACATGTCTGAATATGCAAGTCACATTTTAATATACTAAGTTGTGCTAATTTAATAACGATGATTGGAACTAGTCTGTGCCAGTCTGAATTTTGATGGATGCCAGCCTAACTTGGATGTGGTCTTGATGTGCCCTTGAGAATTGAGTGATGGATTATTCGGATTCGATGCAGGTTAAGTTGAAGACTGTAGAATTCTTGATGGGTTATAAAATAGAACTTTGGAGACTGACAGTACTTCAAGATGGCAACATTGTGGTTGAAATGGGAGCATATACGGGGTGGGTGATATTCAGAAGGTTAACCTAGACACTGCCGATGACTGACTGGATTCAGCTCTAGGTAGGACACAAACTGGTGTCCACTTAGCTTATTTAAGAAGCAAATCCAGTCATTGAAAGAATAAAGATTAGAATCCTTAGTTTTAAGTATAAAAGGAACAGTGTGGCTTTAGTTATGCCGATTTTTAGTTAGAATAAGCAAGAATTCAAATAGTGTTCGCCCTATTGAAAGTCAGCTGTACATACTCAGTCAACCCACGTGGGTTTAAATACTGAACTTGGGTTACAACGCAACAGTGTTTTGAGCGCACAGATCTATGAAGCAGATAGTTTTGAATGAGTATGTTATCCGAGAAGCTTTGAATGTTAATTTGAAAATTCAAATTGTGCTCAGTGGCTAATAACTCAGTGATTGCACGTCATTTTTCTGACACGCATTGGGCTACTGTATTCAGTCTGTCTTGAATGCTTCTGGGTTTCCTGCACAGCCATTTTTGATGTTTGCTAAGAGGTCCCTACCTCTGAACCAGACCGCGTGAGTTCAAGTCCTACTTGCTCCAGAGGTGTGTAATAACATCTCTGAATAGGTTAATTTAAAAACACCCAGAAGAATTAGTCAGCAATAATTACTTTCTTGACAGTACAAACTGGGAAGTTACATAAAATGTTCTGAAAAAGAGCTGTGTATTTTGAGAGACAAGATTATTATTACTTTGTATATGTAGCAAATAGATCATACAGATTTTTGTGTGTTTATACACATTGGCAACAAGTAACAATGTTGTGCTGTCTCGTTCTAACCTGTTGTGATGAGCTTAATTTTTTTTTGTTGTTTCTTCCATCTCCACAGCAGTTTAGCTGGAGTTGTTAACAATGCACATTTTCAATACCTGTAATTTTCTTTCAGCACAGAAATAGTGAGTGTTTTTCCCCATGATGATGCTGTATATGGCCTGTCGGTGAGTCCTGTGAATGACAATGTATTTGCTAGTTCTTCAGATGACGGCAGAGTTCTTATCTGGGATGTACGAGACTCACATGGAGGTAAGTATTAAGAAATGACTTGTGCACAATATAACCCAGTTCAAGAAATGTACTAAGCATCTCTTAACTAGATTATAACCACTACTTGTTCTCCTACATAACGTCACTATGTGTGTGTATGTATATTTTAAAGATGAGATGGGAGTGCTAGGTATTTGTCTATATTTTTGTCTTTTAAGAGAATGTGTATATGGTTTGGAGTCTAATGGATCTTCAGCTTAAGCTGATGATTGCTGTCATTGAATTTGATATCTGTGACCTCAAAACACTTGACTGGGTGTGTAAGAGAGTCAGAGATTGGGTGATTTTTTTTTTTTGTTTCATTAACCAGTAGCATGATTACACCTGAGTTATCTCAAGATTTTAATGGTCTCTGTTCAGTAACCTAACTGGATTCCACATACTCTGCTCTTTGCAAGCTGTTTCTGATCTAGTAGAAAGGACTAGAGATTGTACAAGATATGCTAATGAAAGAAGAAAAGTATTAGGGAAATACTTTACCATTAAGTCATTCTCCATCAAAATCCATTCTCACTAATCCCTAAATACTTACTTCGACAAGATGCATCTTTTAGCACTAGAATTCTGTCCCTAAACATCTCTTCTAGTTCCATCTTGTTAAGCCTCCTCGAAACATAATTTCAGCTCGTTGAGCAAATGTCGGGTTGCCCCACTTAAAATCCATTTATTTTTGGCTGTGCTTCTGTGAATTGTCTGGAGGCTTTTCTACGTTTAAAAGTAATTTTAAAAAACTTCAATTTGTTGCATCTGATACATCACCTGTCAGTAAATCCACCTGATGACTGAAATATATAGTTTAAACGATTGACTACTTCAGCCAGTAATCTTCATTTGTTTATTGTTCATTTTCATTAATGAACAAGTTACTAAAAATTGTTCTCTGGATTAAGAAAAATAAGGAAGTATATGCCAGGTATATACAGCAGTGATTGGGTGAACCCTTTTTAGAGTATAAAGGCAGTACGCGTATACTTAAGAGGGAAATTATTGGGGAGCAAAAAGGGGACAGGAGATAGCTTTGGCAAATGGGGTTAAGGAGAATCCAAAGGGATATTATAAATGCAATAAGGACAAAAGGGTAACTAGGGAGAGACTGGGGCCCTATGTGTGGAGCTGCACATGGGGGAGATACTTAACGAGTATTTTGCATCAGTAGTAACTGTGAAGAAGGATATGGAAGATGTAGAACTTGGAGTAATAAGTAGCATTATCTTGAAAAATGCCCATATTGCAGAGGGGCAGGTGCTGGATATCTTAAAATGCATGAAAGTGGATAAATCCCCGGGACCTGATCAGGTGTACCCTAGAACTCTGGGAAGCTAGGGAAGTGATTGCTCGGCACCTTGCTGAGATATTTGTAACATTGATAGTCACAGATGAGGTGCTGGAAGACCTGGGAGTTAGTTAACGTGGTGCCACTATTTAAGAAGGGTGGTAAGGAAAAGCCAGGTATCTATAGTCCGGTGAGCCTGACATCAATGATGGGCAAGTTGTTGGAAGGAATCCTGAGGGACAGGATTTGCATATATTTGGAAAGGCAAGGACTGATTAGGGATAGTCAGCATGTCTCACAGACTGTATCTTACAAACGTATTTGAGTCTTTTGAAGAAGTAACGAAGAAGATTGATGAGGGCAGACTTCAGTAAGGTGTTTGACAACGTTTCTAATGGTAGACTGGTTAGCAAGGTTAGAGCGCCTCGAATACAGGAAGAACTAGCTATTTGGATACAGAACTGGCTCAAAGGTAGAAGGCAGGGTGGTGGTGGAGGGTTGCTTTTGAGACTGGAGGCCTGTCACCAGCGGTGAGCCACAAGGATGATGTTTAACTTCGATAAATGTGAGGTGCTGCATTTTGGAAAGGTAAATCAGGGCAGGACTTATACTCTTAACGGTAAGGTCCTGTGGAGTGCCGCTGAACAAAGCGACCTTGGAGTGTATGTTCATAGTTCCTTGAAATTGGAATTGCAGCTACACAGAATAGTGAAGAAGGCATTTGGTATGCTTGCCGTTATTGGTCAGTGCATTGAGTTTTGGAGTTGAGGCCATGTTGCGGCTGTACAGGATATTGGTTAGGCCACTTTTGGAATATTGTGTGCAATTCTGGTCTCCCTGCTATAGGAAGGATGTTGTGAAACTTGTAAATCCTTTCTGAGCTCTTTCAAGGATGTTGCCAGGGTAGAGGGTTTGAGCTATAGGGAGGGGCTGACCAGGCTGGAGCTGTTTTCTTGGAGCGCTGAAGGCTGAGGTGTGACCTTACAGAGGTTTATAAAATCATGAGGGACATAGATAGGGTAAATAGACAGGTCTTTTCCCTGGGGTGGGGGAGTCCAAAACTAGAGGACGTAGGTTTAGGGTGAGAGGGGAAAAATATAAAAGGGATGTAAGTGGCAAGTTGTTCACGCAGAGGCTGGTGCAAGTATGGAATGAGCTGCCAGAGGAAGTGGTGGAGGCTGGTACAATTGCAATATTTAAAAGGCATCTGGATGGGTGTATGAATAGGATGGGGTTAGAGGGATATGGGCCAAATGCTATCAAATGGGACTAGATTTATCTGGGAAATGTGCTTGGCATGAACATGTTGGATCAAAGGGTCTGTTTCTGTGCTGTACATCTCTGACTGTGACTGTAAATGGTTGGGACTATTATCTTCTAATGTCAGTGCTAAATTCAAGACTGTCTGTTTGACTTTTGAATTTAAATTGCAGATGAAAGCTTGTGCAATACCTTTCACCTTCTGCATCTGAGTTTTCATTATCGCCCAATATAGCAATAATTGGGTGTTATGGAAATGTTGATGCTGACGTGTTCACTGAGGAGCTGTAGGTTTCAGTTGAAATATAGCACTTTCTTTCTGATTCAGATGCAAAGATGATTGTATTGCAAATCCAAGATCTTGGAATTGTGTAAAAGTTGCAAATGCTAGACATGCATTGTCTGCTTTACAGATTTAGCATAATGATCCTTTTGAATAACCTCTGACTTCCAATCCCATAGAAGCTCATTTTTGTCTGATTCAAATATGAATCTTGTTATTATCTGGCATTGAATTAATTTATGAGCTGAAGTACACGATGTTGCTGTGAGAAATCAGTTAGTATTTCACATTGTACTTATAAATGACAATTTAGTTTCATACAGCCAGAATTTGCTGGCAAAATGTTGATTAATTATTGGAATGTAAATATCTCTGATTTATAGTGAGGAATATGTGCGCGTTGTTTTATGAATTTTCACGAGTTTTTGGATGACTTGTGCCATGGCACAGTTAGTCTCCCAATAACTCATCATTGTCTTCTCCATATGTAACAAGAAATTTCTATATTTGTGCTGTAAGCACCAGTTAAACTCTACTAGGGCTGTTATTTAATGTACTGGAACCAACCATCCATTTTAAGACCAGTTTGATTTTAAATTACCATTATTCTGTGTGTGCCAAATAAATCACTCAAAAAGTATGCAAGTTAAACTGACTTGTTAAATGATATGCAATGAATTATGTTTGCAAACAGCTGCTTCCTAATTCATTAACTTGGCAGAAATCCTCTATCTTGCCCAGCCTCTACCCCCTCCCCCAACTATTTGGATGTCTAATTTGTAAGTAACCGACCATTAACATGCTGGTTCTGCAAGTAAACATGCTTTGAATTGGTAGGAAATATCCAACTTTTGTGTCTAGCAGAACCAGAGTTTTTTTTTACATTAATTTCAGGGAAAAACTTTGCCTCAGAGTTCAATGAGACATTTAAATCCTTAGATATATTTGGTTAGTGATTTATGGTCAGTTGCCCCATTATCAATTAGAACTTCCTTCAATTTACAGCACAAAATCTATGTGCTGTTCGTGTGAGTGAAGAAATGCAACCAGAACTCCAGTCTAATGAGATACCCCTTTGCAGCAAATCTGGGGCCATTCTGACTACCCATTATATCGCACCAGTTTTAAAATAATACTGTGAATGAAACTGCGCACGGAACATTAATCCTCATCTTCATGTTTTAATCTGCAGTTGCATCTTGCTTTTCCAGAACCATTTTGCTTGGCAAATTACCCCTCAGCCTTTCACAGTGTGATGTTTAACCCTGTTGAGCCCAGACTTTTGGCGACTGCAAATTCCAAAGAAGGAGTGGGCCTGTGGGACATCCGCAAGCCTCGAAGGTGAGCTAATTCTCCGCTTTGACGTGTCTTCTTTTGAACTTTTGCTCTGTCAGCAAGAATAATTTGTGTAGAATGCTGTAAAGCTGCTGGTGAATTTGAATGCTACCTCATAGTTGAGATGGGTGGGAGGATGACTTACCACTCTGCAGCTAATTGAAATTTAATATATCGTATTTTGTCTTCAATATTTTGTGCTGAAATGAATTAAAAGAACGTTGATACCCTGTACTATGATTTATATTGTATGGTATTTAGTTAGAAGGTCTCTAGTGTTCAACAAGTTCGGCAGTCGGCCCACAGCATCTGAAGTGATAATCTTGGCACAAAGTAGAATTGACCGATTTTAAAACTTATGCACTGTGTTCTTGAGAAAAGTATTGAAAGTCTTCAAGGTAGACTGTTTAACTAAGTGATCTGGCATTCTGCAGTGTTGATTCTAAATTGGCATAAATGTCACCTACAGCACTTAATAATTTAAAACATTAAGCTTATTATTTTTATAAATGTAACTCCTAAATTCTTTCAAATTAGGTCAATTTTGTAAGTTGTGAACACGAGAAATTCATCCTTTATAGGCTTCAGTGGAACAAAATTTAATTCAAAATTGAGTAATTTGTTATCTGTTAATTCAGTTTATTAGCATTTAATTTTCGCTTTGTGGTATTTAGCGATTCAGCCCTTCAAGCTCACCCTGCCGTTTAACATGATCATGGCTGGTCTTATCCTGGTCTCAACTCCACTTTCCTGTCTGCTTCCCAAACCCTTTATCTGGCTTTTATCAGAAACATATAAATTATTTATTTTTTGGATAGTTTAACTTCTTAACAAAAATCACCGTTGCGTTAATACTGAAAGAACTGCAGATGCTGTAAATCAGGAACAAAAACAGAAGTTGCTGCAGAAGCTCAGCAGGTCTGGCAGCGTCTTTGAAGAGAAAATCAGAGTTAACGTTTCAGGTCTGGTGACCCTTCCTCAGCTCTCAGTAAATCCGAATAATTCACATGCTGTGAAATTGTAAAATTAGTTTTCCCTGTATACAAAAAAAAAAATCTACATTAATGGTTTGGATTAGTGTAATTTTTGGGATATAATTATATCATACTCAGTTTAAGTATGTTGTAGAGAATTTTCTTGGGTGATTAAACCATCAACGCAGAAGCACAATACCAATAAAAATATTCAATTATGAAATCTGTTATAGATTATAATCAAATAGATTTAGGGAATCAACTTCTAAAAATTTTATTGTCTAAATACAATAATGCAAGTTTTATTTATCTATGTTTATTTACATTTAACATTGCCTCCAGGGGAGGCGATGGCCTAGTGGTATTATTGTTGGACTGTTAATCCAGAGACCCAGGTAATGTTCTGGGGACTTGGGTTCAAATCCTGCCATGGCAGATGGTGGAATTTGAATTCAATAAATATATGGAAGTAAGAATCTAATGATGACCGTGAACCCATTGTCGATTATAGACAATAGGTGCAGGAGTAGGCCATTCAGCCCTTCGAGCCAGCACCACCATTCATTATGATCATGGCTGATCATCCACAATCAGTATCCTGTTCCTGCCTTATCCCCATAACCCTTGATTCCATTATCTATAAGAGCTCTACCCATCTCTTTCTTGAAAGTATCCAGAGACTTGGCCTCCACTGCCTTCTGGGGCAAAGCATTCCATACCTCCCCCACTCTCTCTGGGTGAAGAAGTTTTTCCTCAACTCTGTTCTAAATGGCCTACCCCTTATTTTTAAACTGTGTCCTCTGGTTCTGGACTCAACCCATCAGCGGAAACATGCTCTGTGCCTCCAGAGTGTCCAATCCCTTAATAATCTTATGCGTCTCAATCAGATCCCCTCTCATCCTTCTAAACTCAAGTGTATACAAGCCCAGTCGCTCCAATCTTTCAACATATGATAGTCCCGCCATTCCGGGAATTAACCTCGTGAACCTACGCTGCACTCCCTCGATAGCAAGAATGTCCTTCCTCAAATTTGGAGATCAGAACTGCGCACAGTACTCCAGGTGCGGCCTCACCAGGGCCCTGTACAGCTGCAGAAGGACCTCTTTGCTCCTATACTCAATTCCTCTTGTTATGAAGGCCAGCATGCCATTAGCTTTCTTCACTGCCTGCTGTACCTGCATGCTTGCTTTCATAGACTGATGTACAAGAACACCTAGACCTCGTTGTACTTCCCCTTTACCTAACTTGACTCCATTTAGATAGTAATCTGCCTTCCTGTTCTTGCCACCAAAGTGGATAACCTCTCATTTGTCCACATTAAACTGCATCTGCCATGCATCCATCCACTCACCTAGCCTGTCCAAGTCACCCTGGATTCTCATAACATCCTCCTCACATTTCACACTGCCACCCAGCTTTGTGTCATCAGCAAATTTGCTAATATTACTTTTAATGCCTTCATCTATATCATTAATGTCAGGAAAAACCCATCTGATTCACTAATATCCTTTAGGGAAGGAAACTGCCACCCTTACCTGGTCTGGCCTACATGTGACACTCAACCCGCAGCAATGTGGTCGACTCTTAACTGCCCGCTGGGCAATTAGGAATGGGCAATAAATGCTGCCTAGCCAGCGACACCCACATCCCACTAATGAATAAAGGAAAAAATACTACAAGGATATCTTTAAGATGTATCATGTATGATTGTCGATTCACAGAATAGCTGAATTATTCTGACATAAAGTGTACATAACTAATTATTAATTTCCATTATTCTCTTGGTTTTGTAATACTTGCTGATCTTTGACCAGCTACTTGACAGCGCCGTAGGATGACACCATAATTTGCTAAGCCTTGGCCATTCAAACTAGTTGATTCAGTGTTTTTGGAAAATTGTGAATCTTTATTTTTTGATTAGCAAGCAGAGTTCTGAAGGGTATCAGGCTAAGTTGGCTTCTGAGTAAAGAAAGGAAAAGCAGCTGCATACCTTTGCATGGAGATCAACTAAGTGCGGTGGAAAATCTTCAATTTATCAGAAAAGGTAGAAAGGTCATAAAGCGTGATGAAATGTCCAGCCTTGACATTTACTTGTCTGTATCTTCTTTTGTGATTTAAATTGATAAATATAATTTCTAGCACCCTTTGTTAACTTTCTCTTGTCGTGTTTCAGAATTTCATGGCTGGTTTCTTTGAATTTTATAGGTTAGTTTCTCAGGTGAGTTTTTGATTTTTAGAGATCTGTGTTATGTGCTTTAGTAACCAGGAGTTTGGTGATTTAGAAGCCATCAGACTTCAGGGTAGCCTTTTACATTTGAGATGTGGGTGTCACTGACCAGACCAGGATTTGTTGTCCATGCATACTTGTCCATGAGAATTTGATGAACTACCATCTTTAACCTCTGCAATCCCTATAATGTCACTGTCCGCTTCACTATTAGGAAAAGAATGTTCATCTGCTGTCTCGATTTTTCAAAGAGGTAGCAGTCATGGTTTTGGTAGCTGCTATCCCAGGAGGTTTAATGGGTTACTGAAGTGTCTCTTGTAGGTAGCACGTACTGCTGCCATTGTACATCAGTGGCGGAGGAGTTGAAAATGGTGGGTAGTGTGCCAATCAAGCAGGCTGCTTTATCCTGGATAATGTCAAACCTTGTGTATTATTGGAGCTGCCCCTTTCCAAACAGATGGGATGTGTTCTGTCACACTTCTACCTTGTGCCTTGTTGATGGTGGGCATGTACTGGGGAATCAGGAGTTGAGTTGTTTGCTGCACAGCTCACCAGTCTGTGACGTGCTGTATTTGTCACATTGCTGGTCCAGCCTACTTTCTGGTTGGTGGTCATCTCCAGGATGTTGATAGAAGATTTGGCCATGATAATGTTACTGAACGTCAAAGGGAGATGGGTGCATTCTCTCTTGTTGGAGCTGGGACTTTTATCCAGTGAACCTATATCCAGTTCTATGTGAAAACTTCAGGATAATTCATATGAGTGCAGTAATGCCTTCAATTGCTTGAACTCAGGGTTTGGATTTTGGAAAGTGCGGATCAGTTGGAATAACTGCCATCTATCTAGGAGCCTAGGCTAGTTCCAGGAGTTCCCTGGCTGGTGGCACTCCTAACCTGTTTTCAGTTTTGAAAATCAGGGAGTTCGACTTCGTCTTGGATGAATACAGGAACAAAGGTCCCTCAGTGTCATGGGAGATTTTACTGTACATGATTGGGGGGGTGGGGTGAGTAAAGGGTAAAATTTGCACTTGTTAGAGATTTCAATAGTGAGATACGAGGAGAAGCATTTGTTATTCAACTGTCATCACCACAGTGGCATGTTGTCTCCCTATTTCAAAGCTGAAGAATATTACCAAGTAAATGTGGGATTTTCAGTGAGGAAATGGGTAGAATTTCGTGGTCTGTGTTGAAACATTTCTGAGGACTTCCGGGCAGAATATCAGCAATTAGGAAAAGGTTACAAATAGGACCTCAAAAGCTTTGAAATACCGAGGCAACATGCCACTGTGGTGATGACATTTGAATAACACAAATGCTTCTCCACGTATCTCACTATTGAAATCTCTAACAATTGCAAATTTTACCCTTTACTCACCCCACCTCCCAATCATGTACAGTAAAATCTCCCATGACGCTGAGGGACCTTTGTTCCTGTATTCATCCAAGACGAAGTCAAACTCCCTGGTTTTTAGTGCCACCTGCTGATGGATACAAAAACAGGAAGATAGTGCAGGTAAATGTCAGGGAACTGGGATTCCTGAGAGGGGGATTTGGATTCTTGAAGTATTTGATTGGGCTGTGGCAAGAGGGCACTTGTACGAAATGGACACACTGCACCTTTAACAAAGCCTGGACTAACGTCGCTTGAAAGATTAATTAGTGTTGCTGGAGAGTGTCAAGCTAATTTTATTGAGGGAAGGTAACCAGAAGATAACAGAATGGAGCAAAAATGAGACAAGTAGATATAAACAGCAATAAAATTAGAGATATTCTAAGAATTGATAAGTTCAGATGGAGAAAAATAGCAAGAATGATAATGGACATACAAATGATCTGTATATTAGTGTCTTTAACTAATAAGATCTCAAACATTACAGCATCAATTGTCACTATTGGACTATGCATCAATTGGACTTACGATGTGACCTCTATTAATAGAGACATGGTTCAAACAAACTCAGTAATGTGTTCTTAATCACCCTGATTACGAAATATTCCAAAAATGATAGAAAAAAACAAGAGTGGAATGGGTGTGGTGATAATGATTTAAGGATGCTATTTGTCGAAAGAGGATTTACTAGATGCTGTTGCACTGGGGGCATTTTTTTTAAATAGAGCACAAAATGGGTAAGGTGTTTATTGATGAGTTTCCAAAACCTCTAGCAGAAAGAGCAATAAGAGACTTGTTTCTATGCATTTTCATATCAGGATGCTGTGGTCAGGAAAAAAAAAAAGTGTTTCTGATGTACGGGAGAATTTTCTCTTAATATGTCTCGTCCAACAAGAAGGAAAATGGAGTTACATCTAGTTTTCACTGGAGCTTAGGAGGTTGAGGGGTGACTTTTTAGAAGTTTATAAAATCATGACCTACATAGATAAAGTGAATAGCAAAGGCCTTTTCCCTAAGGTGGCGAAGCTTAAAAATATGCCTCCTAGTTTTAAAATGAGACAAGAGAGATTTAAAAAGGACATGAGGGAGAATGTATGGTAAAGAATTGTCTCAGTAACAGTGATCACAACAAAATTCCATTTAAGTAGACCAGAATATCTTGAAGGTACACAAACTTTACTAGTGAGAGCTCATTTTAGTGGTTTAAGTAAGTAACTGGCACAAGTGGATCAGAAAAGGTGATTTGTACGATAAAGCAAAATAGAGCAATCAAATATATTCAGAGAAGAGAAACTACAACTATCCATATATGTTTTTAAAAGGAAAAAACTGTGCAGCAATAGCTAATGTATCTTCTATGACCCATGATTTACTTGGGTTTATAAATAGAGAAATAGAATATAAAAGCTGTTGCCAACAATGAGAGACTTCAGCCACAAAGAGACGTTGAGAAAATTGGGACTGTTCTCCTTGGAAAAGCGAACACTCAAATGTGAGCTGGTATCAGTTTTCAAGATGAGGGGTTTTCAAGTAGTAGTAAGATTAAAAAAATCTTTTTTTGTTAGTTGGGTCTACATCTAGAGGAAATAGGTTCAAAATAATTGGCGAGAACTAGGGACAAGATGAGAAATGTTTTCACCCAAGTTATTGGGATCTGGATTGCTGCTGCCTTAAAAAGTGGTGAGAGCCAATTCCACAAGTAATTTTAAAGTACGTGAGAAAGGCAGAAATGTCGTATTAAACATGACACTCAAAATAAAACAGCACAATCATGACAGACCCAATGGCCTCTTTCTCTGCCATCAGTTTCGTTTATATTTATGAAACAACCAATTTGAGTCTAAAATTGAAGATGCTAAATCTCCTATTTCTAGAGTAGATGAAGCAATAGAGGATTAGCAGAAAGAGGAATGAATGAGTTACTTCATCTTTCACTTCAAGAAATTCTTTCAGTTGTAAGATCTTTAAAACACAATGACAGAGGTTTGCAATGTGTAATACAAAAAATAAATGTCCATCTAAAATGTGCTATCAAATGGCAGCTGTTTTCCGCATGTACTTCTCTCTACATTCTTCCTAATGCAGAGATTTTGTGCAACAGCGCAAGCTTTACTTCCATCCTTAGTGATGTAAACTGGATGCATTGCAGATTGCAACTGGAAAAGAGCAACTCTGACCAGGCAAAAGAAACGCACAAGGAATGCAGTATGCGAGAAAGAGATTGAAAAGATATCCATTGGTTGTTTGGTTAGAAGAGAAGCAAAATACTTCAACTGGATTTTAAACATTTTGCTTATTTGAAGAGGATGAGGTTTTGCAGCACAAGCCCCAATCTAATGGCAATATTTTAGATTTTATTGTGAGCAAAGGGTAACCATATTTGAATAAAGACAAAATACCGCAGATGTTGGAAACCTTAAACAGACTGGAGAAACTCAGCAGATCTGGCAGCAATTGTAGCGAGAGAGAGAGAGAGTTAACATTTCAAGTCTGGTGTGGGTGTTGTTCAGGACACTGCTGCCAGACCCGCTGAGTTTCTGCGTTTGTGATTAGATTTGGTCTGACCATGTTGACTCTGAAAATGTTAGAGGTACAAGTTGAAAAATTTCAAATAATTTAGCTAAGGCAAGAAACTGTGGATGCTGGAAACCAGAAAAAAAATCTGAGAATTCTGGAAATACTCAGCTGGCCAGGCTGCATGACAGTGACTGAGTGTTAACATTTCAGTTTGGTGACTTTTCATCGGAGTTTCAGGTACGTTACTTTTCACCCAAGAGACAAATTGAATTTATTGAAGAAAGCACTAGGCATATCAAGAAATTAATTTAACACCATGCTGAAGTGGTTAAATGCTTGTCAGTAATTCACAGTGTAACATGAGGCCAGTTTCAGCAGAGAAAAGATAGAATCACTGATGAGGCACATTCATCAAGCCCTTACTCGAAACTTGGATTCAAGAATGTTTCTCATGCTTCAAAAACTTTACCCTGAAGAGTGGTTAGAAAGCAATTGAGATTGTTCAAAATACGGTCTGAATTTGGGTTAAAGCTATAACTGTCGTGAAAATGAGCAAACAAAATTTTGCAGATTTAAATAACATTATTGATTCGTTTACTGAGAGATGGGTAGGTACCATTACAAATTGTGAAGTTTAAAATAAATTTCACAAGTTAAATAAAAAAACTTTCTTTTAAATTTCCTTTACTCCATGTTTGATCAATTTAGTTCAGAAATTTAGTGCAATTGGCCATTTTACCATTGCTGGGACAGTACTAGTTTACTGTGTACAGTTATGTATTGGCATTTTCTCATTTAATAGATCAGATGAATCATAGAAATAGGCCTTTAGCTCAGTGTTGTTTTCAGACTTGGATCCTGTAGATCAGTTCTTTCCTTATTGTACGAGGACAAAATGATTTTCCGGTCTTTCATTTCGGTGTTGGACGCAAGACAACAGCTGCTATGGGTTTTCTTGCCATGATATAATTGAATACATTCCAAAGACTCGAGGACACTGAGAGAAAAAAAATCTCATCACTATTCTAAATGTCCTTTTTCTTTAAGCAGTGACCCCTAGTTCTGATTCTCCCACATGGGATACAGCAAAGGGAAATGGTCCTGACAACTATTTAAATGTACTGCTGAATATTTTTAATCAGAATTAATTGTATGTCCAATCAAACTGTTCTGTTCCAGTACTGCTATAGCACAAGCATCTGGCTAACAATGTGCAAAAATGTCCAAGTGTCTTCTGGCCGTGAAAAACAGGACTAATCCAATTCCATCAAGTACCACACTATTGAAAGGAAACCATTCCAGATACTGGATATGTGAAATGGAAACGAAGTAAGGAGGTATGGGATTCAGGAAAATTTGGCTACCTGGATACTAAACTGGCTGTCCAACAGAAGACAGAGGGTGGTGAAATTCAACGTGAGCAAATGTGAGGTCTTGCACCTTGGAAAAAAGAATACAGGCATGGACTATTTTCTGAACGGTGAGAAAATTCATAAAGCCGAAGTACAAAGGGATCTGGGAGTGCTAGTACAGGATTCTCTCAAGGTTAACTTGCAGGTTGAGTCTGTGATTAAGAAAGCGAATGGAATGTTGTCATTTATCTCAAGAGGGTTGGAATATAAAAGCAGCAATGTGCTTCTGAGACTTTATAAAGCTCTAGTTTGGCCCCATTTAGAATACTGTGTCCAATTTTGGGCCCCACACCTCAGGAAGGACATACTGGCACTGGAGCGTGTCCAGCGGAGATTCACACGGATGATCCCTGGAATGGTAGGCCTGACATATGATGAACGGCTGAGGATCCTGGGATTGTATTCATTAGAGTTTAGAAGGTTGAGGGGAGATCTAATAGAAACTTACAAGATAATGCATGGCTTAGAAAGGGTGGACGCTGGGAAGTTGTTTCCGTTAGGTGGGGATACTAGGACCCGTGGGCACAGCCTTAGAATTAGAGGGGGTTGATTTAGAACGGAAATGAGGACATTTCTTCAGCCAGAGAGTGGTGGGCCTGTGGAATTCATTGCCAGGGAGCGCAGTGGAGGCCGGGACGTTGAATGTCTTCAAGGCAGAGATTGATAAATTCTTGATCTCGCAAGGAATCAAGGGCTACCGAGAGAGTGCGGGTAAGTGGAGTTGAAATGCCTGTCAGCCATGGTTAAATGGCGGAGTGGACTCGATGGGCCGAATGGCCTTACTTCCACTCCTATGTCTTATGGTCTTATGTGGCAGTAGATGGAAAGTATTCAGCCTGGAGCTCGGTGACCAGTGGTGGTCTGCAGGGATCTGTTCTGTGATCTTTATATATAAAATTGGATGAGGAAGTGGAAGGGTGGGTTAGTAAGTTTGCTGATGACATGAAGGTTGGTGGAGTTGTGGATACTGTGGAGGGCTGTTGTAGGTTGCAACGGGACATTGACAGGATGCAGTGCTGGGCAAAGAAGTTGCAGATGGAATTCAACCTGGAAAATTGTGAAGTGATTCATTTTGGAAGGTCGAATTTGAATGCTTCTTGGCAGTGTCGAGGAACAGAGGGATCTCGGGGTTCACGTCCATAGCTCCCTCAAAGTTGCCAGCCAAGTTGACCGGGTTGTTAAGACGATGTATGGTGTGTTGGCTTTAATTGGCAGGGGAATTGAGTTTAAGAGCCGCGAGGTTATGCTGCAGCTCTATAAAACCCTGGTTAGACCACACTTGGAATATTGTATTCAGTTCTGGTTGCCTCATAATAGGAAGGATGTGGAAGCTTTAGAAGAGGATGCAGAAGAGATTTACCGGGATGCTGCCTGGACTTGAGGGCAGGTCTTCTGAGGAAAGGTTGAGAGAGCTAAGGCTTTTCTCATTGGAGTGAAGAAGGATGAAAAGTGTCTTGATAGAGGTGTACAAGATGATGAGAGGCACAGATGGAGTGGAGGGCCAGAGACTTTTTCCCAGGATGTAAATGACTATTATGAGGGGGCATAATTTTAAGGTGATTGGAGGAAGGTATAGGGGAGATGTCAGAGGTAGGTTCTTCACACAGAGAGTAGTGGATGTGTGGAATGCGCTGCCGGCAGTTTTAGTGGAGTTAGATACATTTGGGACATTTAAGTGACTCTTGGGTAGGCACATGGATGAAAGTACAGCGTAGGGTATGCAGGGTAGTTCGATCATAGAGTAGGATAATAGGTCGGCACAACATCATGGGCTGAAGGGCCTGTACTGTGCTGTACTGTTCTATGTTGTGTTCAAAAATGCCCTGGAGATAGATGCTGACAGCACTACTGACTGTTTGTGTGTGAGAGAGAGAGATGGCAGCGGGGTGGTGTTGCGACGAAACAGACTTAGTGTTTTTGAGTCTTCAGATATCTGTCCAGTTATCACCCCCATCGGTCTACTCTCAACCATTAGCAGAATAATTACTGATACTGTCACTTGGCATTTCCTCAGCAGTAACCTGACCTCTGCCTAGTTTGAGCCCTACTAGGACCACTTGTTCTTTATTGCAGTTATTTATCTACATATGGGCAAAGAACCAAATTCTGGAGGTGAATGCTATTCACATCAAGACAATGTTTTGACTGTGTGTGACATTAATAATCCAGAATAAAAACTCATTAATGTAAAGCATGGGGAAAACTCGCCAGTATCTGCCAAGATGGTTGTGATTTCTGGAGACCTATTATCTCAGTCCCAGGATTTTGGCCCCAGTAACTCCTCCTCCATTGTCCAAGGCCCAACTATTTTCAGTTGCTTCATCAACAAACTTTGTTCTGTTGTAGGAGCAGACCTAGGGTGTTCACTAATTGTCACATACTGTTAGTTTAATTCACAATTCTTCAGATAATGAAATGCACAAGATGTGGACAGTGTTCATATTGGAGTTGATAAGTGGCAAATGACATTTCTACCAAGCAGTTGCTGGGCAATGACCCTCTCCAATGAGGGAATCTAATCATCTTCCCTTAATATTCAATAGCATTGCCTGGGTGAAACCACTGCCGTCAACATCCTGGGATTCACCATTGAACAAAAAAATAAGCTGGACAAACCACATATATACTTTAGCTGCATAACCAGGTCAGAGACTTGATATTCTGGACTAACCACTTTCTGATTCCCCAAAGCCTGTCCACCATCAGCAAGGTACAGTCACGTGTGACACACTATTTCCTATCTGCCTGGCTGAATGTAACTCTAACAACATGCTCAAAGCTTGATGTAATCTAGTACAAAATAGCCTATTTGATTTAACAATTCATTCACCACATTCACACACTCCTCTACCAGCATGCATTGGCAGCAGCATGTCTCATGTAAAAGAAACACTGTTGATGCACTTGACAAGACTTATTCAATGTCGCTTTCCAAACCTGCAATTTCTGTCATCCCGAAGAACAAACGTCAGGCAAATGGGAATACTACTACCTGCAGGCTCCTCTCAAAGTTACCCACTAGCGTGACTTTGAAATATATCACTTCAGTTATTGTCTCTGTCAAAATCTTCGAACTCCCTTAAACCAAGCCACATAGACTGCACTGGTTCAGGAGGCAACTCAACAGTACCTCCTCAAAGCAATTAGGGAGGGGCGATAAATATTGGCCTCGCAAGTGATACTTGCATCCTATGAGCAAGTCTTTTGGGGAGGGAAAAAACTTTCCTGAAGCAAACTTAGGGAAGTTTTCTGTTATCCTACTGGATAAAAAAGGGTACGTTTAATGAGATAACAAGCATGGGGCTGGATGAACACAGCAGGTCAA
>JAHRHZ010000133.1:15577211-15638131 GCA_024137785.1 Ginglymostoma cirratum | reverse complement strand
CTATGATGGTGCTTGACCTGCTGTGTTCATCCAGCCCCATGCTTGTTATCTCGGATTCTCCAGCATCTGCAGTACCTTTTGTCTCTAATACGTTTAATGAGTGCTAGCTATAAGAATTAAGTGGAAGCAAAATAACTGCAGATTCTGAAAATCTGAAATAAAATCCAAGTGCTGGAGAAATTCAGGTCTGGTAGCAGCTGTGGAGAAAAGAAACAGGGTTAGTGTTTCAAGTTTTGATATGACTTCAGAATTGTGTTCTTAAATTCTTCAGTTAAAAATCTCAGTTATTTAGAAATCAAAGGGTCTGATTAGTTCACTGCAATCTGGATGATTACTGTTTCTTGTGCAGATTTGATTTAAATGCACTGACTGTAACTCTTGCCTATTTTGTTAGTAATTGCAGCTTAAGACTTGCTGGACTTGATTTTAGAACTGTTTCATTTTTCTTGTTACATCTGGAAGGCCTTGTTTGTTGGGGGAGGTGCAAATGAGGGGACATGAAGATGATTAGCATGAGTTCTGAAGGGAAGATGTTGGGTGGCTGATGAATTGCTTCAAGATGTATGTTTCTGAGGACAGGGTGTGGGATTGTAAGTGCTTTGAGTCAGTCTGATGGTATTAAATATGACTGTCTTTTTTTAAGTATATAAAGAAATTGAACTTTTGTAATATCTGATAATTATGGGTGTGTAATTTGTATTCCAGGATTCCCTTCAAATGTTTGTATTTTCTCTCAATTATTTGTGCTAGCAGTTGTACTGTCAGTAATTATGCAAACTGCTTTTTGATGTTTTGCCCATGTAATGTACACTACATAAAAGTTGAATTTTGTTAGTAATAAAGTAATTTAAGAGAAAATATTTTAACAGGTTAATATATTTGAGCATTGAAAATATTTCTGCTGATTAATTGGACCTCTGCATAAAAATTAGCTGAATGCAAAAAGTACTGCGGATGCTGGGGATGATCAAAAAATGGTCATCTTTGGACAAACATTTGTGCGTCTCACCGGCTAAGTCATCCATTGCAGGCATTTTCAAAGTTATAGCCACTGGCTTTAAAAAATGTGTAAATCTCTTAAAAAATAATTAACTTTAACACGAAGAGCAGCAGAATGTGTTATTCTCCTTTCATCTTGTAAATCAGCAACCGTATCATTGGCTAGGATGGGTCTATAATCAATATTTCTAAAAGACTATCTTTAGGTCTTAGGAAAGGCCCTGGAAAAGCAAAACATATGATCTATACAGGGCAGCTCTATACAGCTTTGTCTAATCATATTTATAAGCAAAAGTATAATTATTACCTGGGTGACTTAAACCATGATAGGGAGAAGAATGGCTGAAGTAAACATTTTGGATCTCTTTTAGATCAAATCTGCCATTTTTTTCCCCAGTTTGTTCTGTGGAGGTTCAAAAAGCCAAGCATTTCAACAGGAAGCAAAACTAGTTCTATACTTATTGACCAAATTATACAACCTGTGTTGGAATGGCTTTTGTTCGCAGTTACAGGTTGGTGGTTCTTTATTGTTTTTGAGTGTAGAATGCTAGATTAATATTCTGTACTTCGTTGCATGGCCAAGAGTTATGAGAATTTTTTATTTCTTTGAACTTTTAAGCAAAATATTCTCATAGATTACGAGATAACAAGCATGGGACTGGATGAACACAGCTGGTCAAGCAGCATCATAGGAGCAGGAAAACTTGACGTTTCGGGCCTAGACCCTTCATCAGAAATGGGGGAGGGGAAAAGGGTTCTGAAATAAATAGGGAGAGAGGGGGAGGCGGATAGAGGATGGATAGAGGAGAGGATAGGTGGAGAGGAGGCAGACAAGTCGAAGAGGCGGGGATGGAGCCAGTAAAGGTGAGTGTAGGTAGGGGGATAGGGAGGACGGACAGGTCAAGGGGGTGGGATGATGTTAGGAGATGGGGGTGTGGCTTGAGGTGGGAGGAGGGGATAGGTGAGAGGAAAAACAGGTGAGGGAGGTGGAGATGAGCTGGGCTGGTTTTGGGATGCGGTTGGGGGAGGGGAGATTTTGAAGCTTGTGAAATCCACATTGATACCATTGGGCTGCAGGGTTCCCAGGCTGAATATGATTTGCTGTTCCTGCAGCCTTCGGGTGGCATCACTGTGGCACTGCAGGAGGCCCAGGATGGACATGTCATCTGAGGAATGGGAGCCCAGCATCTGCAGTACCTTTTATCTCTGATACAATATTCTCATAGATTACTTTAGTTCAGAAAATCCGTGAGTAAGAAAGAATGTGTACATTTTCTTGTGAATTTGCCATTACTCAACAATCCAGTGGTGGAAGAAATATAATTGATGGAATAAAACGGATAACTTTTAAATCGGGGAAAGAAAATACTGTACTGTTCCTTAATTCTTAGATTTTAATTTTTATATCGTCAAGTCGTCAATATCTTTATATTTTCAAGTCGTCACCAATTTCAAAATGGTTATTGATGCTATGGGAAGCTGTTAGCTGAAGATGCAGCATTTGGGAAGATCCTCCTGTAATGAATTGAACCCATACACAATGAGATTCCAATTGTAGTCTGGAGAAAACAATGATATATAAAATTGAGACTACTGCTATAGTTAGAGGTTCAAGTACGTAGAACAGTCAGAGCTGCTTTGCTTTTTTCTTTTTGATTTATGTATGTTAGAAAATATGTTTGTTCTTATTTCTAAAACTACTCTCAGCACTTCGGTAGTCATTCTTGAGCTGAATATTTTTAACTTACAGAACATTTGACTTTGACTGTATTATGCAATCATACCAGTGATTCATCTGCATCAGTTTCTGTCGAACACAATGTCAAGGAAATTATTCACTGTGCAGGAGAATTCAGACAGATGTTAAGCTAGAACTCTCCTTGTAGATTTTTGTTGAAAAATTACAGGTCACCTGAGGAACTGGGTACTTCTGTTGGTGTTCGATGGGAATATTTTAAAGGGATGAATGTATTATTGGTGCAAATAAGTCTAACTGGCAAAATTCAACCTATTCATGTTTCTTTTGTTCTCTCCCGTGCTCATAATCTCTCATTAAACACCAGACTCTAAGGCAGTTAACTATGATTGGAAATTCAAAGGGCTGTTGTGGCACAGTGGCAGTGTCCTTACCTCTAGGCTACAGGACCTAGCTTCAAGTCCCACCTGCTCCCGAGGTTTGTCACAGCATACCTGAACAGGTTAATTTAAAAAAAGTTGGAAATTTATTGTGACAGTTCCGATAGAATATTTGTGGTATAGTCTGTATACTAACTGACCTATTGTGTGACTTTTAACGTGCTGTAATTTGTTTTACCATCTGGGGTATTCGCAAATAAATAATAAGTACCCTGTTGCAGATCAAAATATCTTCAGGTACTGAGTTCACTTTACATAATAGGTATATTTGCATTGCATCCAGAAATTTTTGATTACTAATGCATGTATCTGTGATTATATCTCTGATCCTAATTTTATTTGCGTTCGGATTCTCACTTTTTTAAAATATATTTTCAATGCTGCTAAAGCTAATATTTGGAAGGGGAGGATTGTGATTGGTGTGCAGTGAAGGTAGAGACATTGAGAAAGATATTCCTGAAGGTGTTTCACTACCTCTCAGCCAGTGAACTTATCTTTGAATTTGAGGACTTATGAATTCTTACTGAGCTTCTGTTTCTGGACAAATCTGCAATCATTTAGTTGTGGTGTGAAAAATGTTGCTGCTTAATCAACATGCAGAGTTCACATGCCTTCGAAGGAATGGCTTTTCGGTGAAAACATTGGTTGCTTTTCTGAGGCAGATGGGTTTGTTAAGGATCTCTAAATAACACAAACTCATGGCAAAGTTAAAAGTGCATTAATAATCAGAATTTGTACAGGTGGGTGGTCTGCTAGGATTTCTTGTAACCCCCTGTGTTCTTCTTGTAGCTCCTTGCTCCGTTATGGAGGAAAACTTCCTATGCAGAGTGCCATGAGTGTCCGCTTCAATAGTAGTGGGACCCAGCTGTTGGCACTGCGGCGTCGCCTACCTCCAGTATTATATGACATTCATTCGCCACAGTCTGTGTTTGAGTTTGATAACCAAGGATATTTCAATTCCTGCACTATGAAGAGCTGTTGCTTTGCAGGAGACCGTGATCAAGTAAGTAAACACCATTTAAAAGGAATGATTGGACAAGTGGCTTTTAGCTACTTATGTTGTCATCTAGGGTCTGAGAGACCTTAAGAGTAAGCTGATTGCTCACCTTTGAAAGAAATAATATTGAGAATTGCTGAGTCAAGCTATGTGTCCATAAATAAAGGCAGATGCATCCCAAAACCAGCCCAGCTCATCTCCACCTCCCTAACCTGTTTTTCCTCTCACCTCAAGCCACACCCCCATGCTTGTTATCTCGGATTCTCCAGCATCTGCAGTACCTTTTATCTCTTATCGCAGATATGCTGATATGTTTTAGGCAACATATCACATTGTTCAGTAATCTGTTAAACAATCTAACCATTTGCAGGAAGAAATCGTTATATATTTTAAAAAAAAACTTAACTATAAGCGAGGAGGGGGCAACTAAGAGCTGTACCATGCCAGGATTTGGAAACTTTTCCATGGAGGTGAAATGCCTATTGCTTTTTGCACATGTTGGGCGTATTTCCCTAGCATTCATACTAGACTGTATTGCTTCTGTTACTCAATGTAGCAGTATGTTTGGAATGTCTCGTGGACTTGTTATATTTTTATCTCCCTACATAGTGAGAGCTTTGCCTTTATGGATGAGCTCATAGACTTGAGATTTTGTTAAATATAGAAATGGGCAATACTTTTGAGTGTTGTGTGCAGTGTCTCCAAAGTATTCTAGTTCTCTTCCCTTGAGTAAATGGCAGTAAAACAAAAATCAAAGATGTTGGTACAATGTTCTTCAACAAGTTGAGTGCTAAATTAGACCCTAACAGTGTGGGTATATTGGATTAGCACTGCTGTTAATGATAAGAATCAGCAGAATTGAATTGTGGATTTTAGGGGGTCAATTAATTAGCTTAGTTGGCTGGAAGGTTAGTTTGCAGTGCAGAGTGATGCCAGTAGCATAGGTTCAATTCCTGCACTGGCTAAAGTTAACATGAAGGACTCTCCTCAATCTCTCGCCTGGCTGAGGTGAGTTAAACCACCACCTAATGAGAGAGAAGTCCTATGGTCTAGTAGAACCATGGCAACTTTACCATTACCTATTGTGGATTGGTGGTAACTGGGTAAAGCGTATTGTTCAGTATGCAAATTGCAATCTGCTTTGTAGATTGTCATTGAAATGCAACTGAAAGTTTCCATACGAGTTAAGAGTAGACTGGCATTCTGCATTCAGATACAGCCTCGTGGAGGTGTTGGCCAAAATTTTAATTGCCCTGAGATTGCAGTCCTTCATTACGATGGTTTTCAGTGAATCATTTGAAGTATGAAGTTTCTGTTATATCGGCATGGAAATGGCAGTGTTGTTTTGGTAATTTTAATTCAAGCCCATTGAAATGTGATTGGCAAGCCTGTTAACGTGACATTTTTCTTCTGAAAACCTATTGTTCCTCTCCAGTGAATTCTAAAACAACTATGTGTCACTTGAATTGTTTAAGAATATGCATTTGCTTTTTTAAACAGAAGTGCCTTCACTTCCATCATGACGAAGCCAGTTTTAATTTATGCTGCTAAAACTGAACATTTTTCACTTTATTCCCTTTAAGTGTACTGAGTTTGTTTGTGTTATTTTTCATTGTTAATGATGTAAGATGTCAGTAATTTTTATTTATTTTAAGGACACCCATGACATTGTCCTTTAGCTCCAACAAGTGCGAGGAGTTCAGGGACTTCATTGCAGTGAAGATTCCAAACAGCAGCTCAGCTGTCTCTTCCACTTCCTATTCCATAGTTAATTCTTAATCCATTCTATTCCTTCCTCTTTGAAAGTCCCTACTTACACAGTTTAACTGTACCACTCTCTCTGTTACCTCATCAAAAATATAACCTTGTTAGTTTAACACACATTTGTCATTGAAAATTCTGTGCTGGCTTTTTTTAAAAATTAAATCCATGCTTGTCCAAATGACGACTGTTAATTTTCTAAAATGTTTCACTATCACTAACATTAAAATAACTGACCTGTATTTGCCAGATTTATCACTTTCTTTTATTAAGGTGGAAAACATGTTTTCTTCCAGTCTGCTGTTACCGCCTGTGCAGGAGGATTGGAAGATTATGGCTGACTGGAAACAGAGTCAGGTGTCATTTTTAAGTTTAACAAACTATCATCTTGGAGTGCCACAGGCATCAGTGCTGGGCCTCAACTACTTACAATCTATATTAACAATTTCGATGAAAGGAGTGAGAGTATTGTACCAAGAATTGCTAATGATAAAAAGATAGATGGGAAACCAAATTGAGAAAAGGATACAGCGTCCACCAAGGATGTAGTCAGATTAAGTGATGGGCCAAAATGTGGCATGTGGAGTATTGTGTGAGATTGTCCACATTGGCAGGAAGAGTGAAAAATCAGAAAATTTGAGACTGCAAAATGCCAAGATGCAGAGGGATCTGGGTGACCTTGTAAATGGAACACAAAGTCAGCATGCAAGTACAGGAAGTAATTAGGAAGATAAAAAGAATGTTGGTTTTGATTGCAAGGGGGATAGAGTATTAGAGTTGCTGAGGGAAATGGTAAGAGCACACCAATGTATTGTGTGCAGTTTTGACATTCTTCCTTAGGGAGGGATTTACTTGCATGGGAAACTGTTCAGAGAACATTTACCACGCTGATTATTGGGGCTGAAGGGGTTTTACGAGAAAAGGTTAATGGGCCTGTAGTCTGAATTTAAATGAATGTGAGATGATCTTATTGAAACATAACATATCTTAGGGGTTTGACAAGGTAGCTGCTGAGTGAATGTTTTCCCCTTAAGGGGCATTTTGGAATCAGGGAGCATAGCTTAAAAATAAAAGGCTTCCCATGTAGTAGATGAATTCTCTTCCATGAAGAGCAGTGAAAGTTAGGTTATTGAATGTATTTAAGGCTGAGTTAAACAGATTCTGTAAGGAAGTTGAGAATGATTGGGGGATGGGGTGGGTGTCAGGCAGGAAAGTAGAGTTAATGCCGCTAGCAGGTTAGCCATGATTGTGGAGTGTGGCGGAGAAGGCTTATGTTGCTGAATGACCGACATGTGCTCCTATTAGCATATGAACACAGTGGTAATTCCTCTTGGTTTGACAATACAATGTAACATACAAAGAGTACATTGTCTTTTGCAGCTAAAATGCAAATATTATTTATTTCAACTGACTTTATCTGGTACGTTTGAAACTATTCAGTCTTATTTGGCAGTCTCATGGCTTTATGCAGTTGTATAGCTAAACTGTGGGCACAAGGTACAGTCCTAAATTTGTGCCTAATTAGCTACAGTTAGTGTCATATTCCATTCTACATCAAACTTCAGAGTAACTTCTGGTTCAGCATTGCATGTCTGGTTTAGAGTGCTGTTTGAGATAGCTTCCTGTCTAGATCTCGCTCTCTCCCCCCCCACCAATCCGTCTCTCAGGCTGTGTCAGCCAAGTGTACTTCATTTTGGCAATGTTGTCTGTTACAGAACAGTGGTCAAACAAAACTGATGTCTAAATAAGTCAAGTCCTTATATCATAAGTCTGAACTGATTTAAAAGCCTGGAAATAATTCAGAATAATAGCTTGCTTGTCTGTTTAGTGAAGCATTTTGGTCAAACAGCTGTTGAAATCCTGGAGGCAGAATTATTTTCATCTTTTTGTGCACTTCTTAATGTAGAAAAATGGTGAAGGAGGAAACAGAAAACTGGATGTCAAGCAAAAGAGAAAAGTTAGCGAGGGGTGAACTTGAATGTCTGCTCATCAGTGCATGTCCACTAGCGTTGGAGGACTGTGAAAGCCCTCGCCCCCGCGCCCTCTCGCCCTCTCCCTCTGTGTCAGACAGGCAGACACTGGACTGGCGAGACTACTGTGGCGTGGGATTATGTTTAGCATGGACTGGAGGTTCCGTTTCCGTGCTCCATGACTGAGGGGAATTCGACATCTGATGATTCTGTAAGGGATGTGCTGTGATTCAAGGAGCCAACTTTATATAGCATGGGCACACATCATAGATTAATGAAATCTAGTGTGAGACATGTACAGCAGAGCTTAGGATGAGCTGACATCTGTGGAAGTAGAGAGGAATAAGAGGGGGAATAGTTGAGACTAAGATTAACAGTGGTAGGTGTTTGAAGAAATGTGAATGTATTTGATGTACCAACTGGCATGCCACAGCCATCTGATATCTACCTCTGCTGTAAGCGCTTCTGAGTGCGGTCTATGACAACCATCCCAGATGTCACTTGTTACATTGTTGTCACATGTGGTAAGGCTGAAAATTTGTAGCTCTGAAAATCCACGTGAGAGTCAGCTATCAAAGGAAACAAAAAATGTTTACTTAGAAAAAGCAGTTTGCAACTTTGAATTTCTGAGCGGGTCAAAATAGTTGATAAATCTTCCACTCCCTGCTTCTGCAAAAATTAAACATGAAACAATTTAAAGTTTTTCCATGCTCTGTGGCAATCTATGAAGTAGCTGCAGAATTCAGTAAAAACAATGAGCAAATCAGATGAGCAACCCTGCCATCAGTGCTAAACGAACAGTCTTTCAGGTCTTAGCGAACAGCAGAAAAGCTGATAGGAGAGATTTTGAGATAACAAGGTGTAAAGCTGGATGAACACAGCAGGCCGAGCAGGAAAGCTGATGTTTCGGGCCGAGACCCTTCAGAAATGGTGGAGGGGAAGGAGATTCTGAAATAAATAGGGAGAGAGGGGGAGACGGATAGAAGATGAATAAAGGAAGAAGATAGGTGGAGAGGAGACAGACAAGTCAAAGAGGTGGGGGGTGGAGCCTGTGATAGATTTTCCAGGCTTTGAAGACACAATTTGAACTCCATATCCATGTTACTTAGCAGTGTGTGTTCGGTATTAGAGTTCAGGTGGAGAAGGAGATTATTGATCAATATGTGACTGCTAATACATCTTCCAATTGTCCAAACTCTCAAGGTTTAGCTAGAAGATGCCGTCAGAAATAGGTTTGTCTTAGACAGAAGATATTTTACTGGGCAGCAAGGAATGGTGAAAAGCAGGAAATGGACTTGGTGAGGGTGCAGGGAGAAGAGAACGGAAGAGGATTTGGTCTGGAGGAGAAGTTGGGAGGTGGGCTGGAGTTGGAGGGAGCAGATGGGGAAAGTTGCAGGGTTTTGGGAGGAGGGGGAGACAGCAGCTGGGGGATTTAGGGGTGCAGGAGTTGCTGAGGAGAAGAGGCCAAATCAAGAAGGCTGTAAAGGGAACATGAAGGGGGATTGAGGGGAGGGTCATGGGATTAGATGGGAGGGGGTGGAAGTGAGGAAGGGGATCCCAAAAGGATGTGGGAAGTGGAAGCGGGGTGGAAGGGTAGGAGAGGAGAGGGGAGACAGGGAGGCTGTTGGGGTCGGGAGGAGGAGGAAATGTGGAGGCAGCTGCGGTGGGGCGGGGGCCTGGGTGCAGGAAAGAGAGGAGTTTGAGGGAGGGAGACGAGGCCCTGAGGGAGAGGAAGCCATGTGAAGGAGGGACAGGCTGCAGATGGTAGGGGAGAGACAAGAGGTGGGCTGGAGAACTAGATGGGATGACCTCAAGGGGAAGGCGTGGGGGAGATATGGCGTCCACAAGGGGATGTTGGGAGCAAGTGGGGAAACCACAAGGGATGGAAGGAAATACAGAAGGACAGGGGGCTGTAGGGGAAGGGCTGGAGGCAGTGAATAGACTGGATGGTCAAAAAATTTGGGAGGGAGAGACAAGTAGCAAAGCAGGGAGAACAGTTTTAAACCTTTCAATGAAAGAATTAGGAGCTTTGAGAATTTGAAATCACTGAAAATCACTTGCAAATGAATGTGGAATCTTTAGCTTAAAGCTGCATATATTCAGGAGCTACAATCTGGGGCATACACAGTGGATGTTTTTTGTCATGAACAGTAGGTCACCTGTGAAATTAGATCTAGGGTTGAGATCCTAGATGATGTAAAGGTGTAGCAAGGCTGGTTAAGCTATTTTAGCTTTGTCGAAATGCAGTGAAAATGTATTAGCTGTGATCTCTCAAATCTGGAATTTGATAGATATCTGTATGTAGAAGTTTGTGTTAGTTATTTTTGGGGGGGAAAATTTGTTGCTAACTTGTTGTCTTCTGCCAATTTAAATCCTGTGGGTCTGGGGAATTAGTGCTTTCCTTGTGTGTCAGGGCTTTAAGTTTAATGGAGTTTTGATGATTGGTGTTGGTATTGGTGAATTCTTCCAATCCTGCTGCTTTTTCAGTCCAAATGGAAAATATATCACGCAGTACATATATCAGTACAGAAAGTAATGTTACCACATGATCGCGTCACCTAAAACGAAGTTAGTGAGAATGAAAAATCAGACCTTGAAAACTTAAGTAAACTTTAAGAAGAACCTTCAAATATGCAGATAGTGCCCTGATGCAGCCTCTGCCTCTACTGTAAATGTGTTGGTGTGACAGCCAATAAAGACATCAGTTGAAACAAAACAAATGAGATTTTGATGTTAACAAGGTGCAGAGCTGGATGAACACAGCAGGCCAGAGGAGCAGGAAGGCTCGTTTCGGTCCTAGACCCTTCTTCAGAAATGGCAAAAGAATTTTGAGGAAGGGTCTAGGCCTGAAACGTCAGCCTTCCTGCTCCTCTGATGCTGCTTGGCCTGCTGTGTTCATCCAGCTCTACACCTTGTTATCTCAGATTCTCCAGCATCTGCAGTTCCTACTATCTCTGAAGGTTTTGATGTTGATTTGCCACCTGACTGTGCAATAAATATTTTCTGATTGACTTGTTCAGAGGTTATTACTTACCTCTGGAGCATGTGGAACTTGAACCTTGAACCACCCTCCTTATTGAGAGATAGGGACACTGCCACTGTGCCACAAGAGCCCTCTGCAATCAGATGATAGAAGTGATCATTTTGCTCTGCTTGTTTTAGCTGCTAAAGGAGAATAGCCATGGCCAATTGATCTATTTATTGGCTCTGAGGATTTAATCTTCTAATAGATTTGGAATTTATTTTGGAATTTATTTGGAATTTATCTTAAGGTCCTGTGTCGAATTTCACAGCCCAGCCAGCATGAATAGAGCCAAATTTGCGTTGAATGGAACAAATTAATTACCTATTGTAGCTCATTAATTGTTTTTGTATTTTTTTTTAAAGAAAGTAATTGGGTAGTTTTCTGACATTTAGTAAGCAAGTAACAAAATAGGGCCTGAAGGATGGATTCAAGTCCCACTGGCCCCAGATATGTCATAACGTATCTGAATAGGTTGATTAACAGTACCTACAAGCCCAATTTAGTCAGCCATGGTAATATAGTGTGAGCATGGCTGCCTTCCAAGCAATTGACCTTGTGCAGTTCCTGAGCCCCATCACAGGATGTGAATTTTAAGAGCTTTTGTGACATTGTAGTAGTGTCCCTACCTTTTGACCCAGAAGGCCAGTGTTCAAGCCTCCCTTGCTTCAGAGGTGTGTAATAACAAAAGGTTGATTTAAAAAGTTCTGTAACAAAGTAGCTTTGAGGGGGTTTGTGGAACAGTGATGCTGTCCCTACCTCCAGGCCAGGAGACCTGGGTTCAAGTCCCACCTGCTTCAGAGATGTCATAGCATGTGTGAATAGAGATTCATTATAAAGAATTATTTTTAACAAAGTTACAGACAAAAGAGAGAAATTTTTATTTATCCTTTAAGTGACAATTGCAACCTAAAATCTGAAATGCAGTGGGATTCTAATCTTGATAACCTACCAGCCTTGTGTAGTTTCGTATAAACTTAGTTCGTTTGGGCGTTTCATTCAGCCCTACATTGGGAATTGATATTTCCTAACCAGAGATGTGGGCTACAATAAAAGGAGTGTACTAATTTAGTTTCTCCGGCTCCAGATAGTTGACAGTTTGATGATGCGTGCGTGACAGAATTTGGTGTGGAATGCTATTTCCTTTGATGCTATACCGCCTGGACTAAAAGACCCCTGCTGTCGTAGCTCCTTTTTCTATGGATTTCCAGAAGATTTATGTACAAGAGATTCTTAGCAAGAATAAAGCGTGCAAAATCAGAAGGTAACCTTGCAATGTGGATCAATGATTAGTTGGAAGGGAGGAAGCAAAGAATAGGGAAAGGGACATACAAAGAGTAAGGAAAGAATGAGAAAGAGATACATTTTATGTAGAGGAATATGAGATGTCCCAGAAACGTATACTCAGAAAAAAGCTTTTCACTGGAGCAGTTGTCGTGTCCTTACTGTTGGACTGGGAGGCCCAGGTTCAAGTCCCATTTGCTCTCGAGGTGTGATAACATCTGATAATCTATCAATCAACAATATTCTTAAGAATAAGAGCTGTAGAGGAACGAATAGTTTTGGCTTTGGGTTTTGTACTAATGCTGAGCAGGTACAAAAAGTAATCAAAATGGCTGATGGAATTCTAAGCCTTTTGCTGGGATTTCTGTTTGGTATCCCAGCTAGAAGTGTGGATCCTAGGCAGATAAATGGACTTTGAAATAAAGGTGATCTGTTTATGATCTAATTGAGAATGTTTCAGGGCTGAGTAGTTTAGTTTTGCTCAATATTGATCAAAAGCTTAACACCAACAAATTTGATGCAACACTCAAGCTTCTGGGAAAACTCTACAGCCTTTACCTTCTACTTGGACTTTTTCCAGTAGATTATCTACTAACCACCTTCAGTGCTTTAACACAGACTAGCCATGGTCTCATTGAATGGTTTAACCTGAGGGTCACCACACTTCCGACGAGGGAAGACGTTGAGAAAACCTCAGCTGATATGGGAATTGAGCCCACACTGTTAGTATTACTCTGCATTACTCTCCATCCAACTAAGCTAACCAACAAACCAACTCCTCCCCCACCCCCCAAGAAAGTATACCTCCGTTGATGTCAGTGCCACTGACATCAGTGCTAATTCCAAATAAATCCCCATGAATGTATTGACTGCAACATTTCATAATGAACAAACCTTGCCGGCAAAATCACTGTGCCCACCTGTCCAAATGTTTCTTGCTAAGTAGAGTACAATTTATTACGTCCTCAAACAAAATATTAACCGAAAAGAATCATCACCATATTTGGGGCTTGAGATCATGAATAGATTAAAAGTCCATGAACTAAAGATTGAGTCAGCTGCACTGTACAGGAACTTGCTCAGTGCCTTGCTAACTTTGGTGACAGCAGCTCAATTCACTGCCTGAAACTTTTCAAGCTGCTGAGTGGCCTTCCTGATGGCTTTCTAGGAGTTAGATAGGAAATTAACACATTAACATGGAACAGCGAGTAAGTTGAGTAAATTTCACAGTCACTACTAAATGCTATTTAATATGCAGTTAGCAGAACAAGCATTAACACTAAATGTCTGATTTGGAAAGTTTTATCCCAGAAGTAAATTTTACATGTTTGTTTAAAAGTTAAAAGCAACCAGTGACAAGTTGAAACATTGTTGAGTTTGGTCCCGTTGCTTTTTCTTAAAAGTAGGAATATTGATTTTCGTAACTGGAGATCAATTTCATTCAGATTGACCCTTTTAAATTGGATTGGATTTGCTTGTTGGTTTGGAGAGCTTTAAACCCTTCTGAAAGCACAATGAAGTTCTCTTTAAGATCTCCCTTTTAATCTACAAATCTCAAAACTGAACTTGTAATTTTTTTTGTTATCAGTTGTATTCTGAGACTGTTTGGGAATATATAGAAGTAGATGTTGATGTGTGAGTGGGGCACAGGTTTGGTAGCTGTCTACCTAAGGCAACATGGACCTGAGATGATTTTCCATGTTGTTTAGTTGCATGCTGCAAATGTGCAAAGCATGCATCATAGCCCGCTTGCTTAATGGGGGTAGGAAGCCAGATGCTGTTCCATCATCTTAACCAAGGTTACTAACACAAGCCAAATTCATCCATGGCATTTTCATCGCATAGCGCGCCACCTCTCGCAGGTCCATTTTCCCATACTCACTGTAATGGCTTTCTGGCAACTCCTGCCTCACTCTAGACCACCTTTGCACCACAATTTGAAAGCTAACAGAGATTGGATGACCTTTGACTGTCAGCCATATCCTCATTTCAAACGTTTTTTAGAATTAATAAATAAAACTAGTTAAAGTTAGTAAAGAAAAATCCATTCTTAATATTTGTAAGCAATTCAGGAGAAAACTTACAGCAGTTTCCTGGAAGGTTGGTAAGTTTGTATTAAAGCAATTAAAATGGCTAACAGCCATTTAAACAGCCAACTGCGATGTCATGACTTGGGAAGTGGAGAAGGGTATCTGGAGTATTGAAGGGAGTGGCAGGCACTTAGGTTCTCTAAAATGGCAGTGGGGATCATGCTGGTGCAAACTGGAGTTCTTTCATGATGCATTCATTGATAACTGTTGTATACCACAGGCAAGTATAGAAGTTGTACCTAAGTACGCCAAAACCTAGGAACGTTTATTTAATGAACTTATGAGAAGTGGGCAAGCATCCTTTCCTATCAAGGATGTATAGCAGCAGCATATCGCCTTTTACCTCCATCTCTACATAATTTGACATTTGCTTGTTCCCCTGCACGACTCTCTTCCCTCCCCGCAACTACATTGACCCGTTATTGAAAAGAAATAGTTACTATGCCTACTTTCTGCTTATCATTTAAACTCTTAAAAGTTGTCCCTCTCCTCTCAAGTAATGTAATCATGCACACTGATAAATAGTCTAAAGCATGGTGATGGCTGAAAGCCTTTTTTCTGGAGACAAAAACTTCCCCTTTTCTCCTATTCGCGAAATAGGGAAGCAAGCACACATTACCTCTTGCAGAAAAGACTGCTGAGAGAATCTTGGACAATGAAGTGGATGATAAGGGTTCAGGACAGTTCCCACAAGATGGTATTGAACAGATATCTCTTTTATTGCCTTGTCCTTGATACCGCTTGCTCTGGCTTACCTGCTGAGCATGACAACCTGTTGGGCCTAATGCCGACAACAATATAACGTGTCTTGCAAGCCAAACTGTATCTGAACCCCTTCTACTTTCTCTCATCCTGTCACCACTCAGATGCGACTGTAAGACAGAGTGAAGATGTAGTCGTTGAAGTCGTAGCACTGTCACTTGCCCTAACGGTACCAGTACCAACATTTTCATCTTTCATGTGTTTTGGACAGTGACTTTGAAGAGGGATGCATTCAGTGGTGTGTTAAACGTGAGTGTTCTTCTTTGGTTAATGCTATGGGATCTTTTTATGTCTAACAGAGCAGACAAACAAGATTTATAATCTGCTCTGAAACATGGCACAGTCTAAAATGCAGAAATCATTCAGGATTGAATTGGATTTTTGGCCAAAGTTTTCTGCACTAGTCTACAGTGAGGTTTGGTTTTTTGATTTAAGGCATGACACTATTACGAACTGAGTCAAACTGACATAATTTTTGAAGACGTTTTTGAAGGTGTAATCTACTGAAGTAGATAAAGTTGGGGAAGCAATTGCAGAGTATAGCTGCATAATGCTGAAGGTGCTCCAACTAAGGATGGTGCTGTGTTGGTTATATTCTGAATAATGTAGGATGCAAACAGTGCACTTGTCAGATGGTACAAGGAAGGATTTGAAGAAGATTCGAAATAGTTTGGATTAGGAGCCCAGCAAGGTATAAGAGATGTTTGGTTGAACAGAGCGTTAATGATAATGGTTGAATTTAGGTGATGTTCCTTTTATGAAGGGTGGAGCTGGAGCATCCAGGGAAGAGTATCGGAAAAGTTGTACCTGGAGGTGATCAAATTCTTATTGTGAGAGCAGTTTTCACCTGGTGAAAATAATTAGCAAATATGTAAAATGTTGGCATGCTGCAGGAGCAGTCTAGAATGCTCTTTGTGTATGTTATGTGATACTTTTATTTCCCGAAATCTACAATATATCAGTTTCAGAAACTTCCTTGAAATATATCCCATTTTATATAAGGTATGCAAATTTATCTTATAACAAATTTATTTTATTATCTAAGCATACAGTTGTTTAACACTTTGGTGTAAAGGATTGGCTGCCTTATAAATGCATAAGTTGAGTGAGAGATTAGTAAAGCTGCTTAAAATTTGCCCTAACATCATCTCATTGTACTGTTTCAAAAGCTGTATTGTTTAAGTTTACATAATGAAATACAATTTCATTTTTCTTTGTCAGTCGTATAAGTTCAAGTATTGAGCAGTCTTTTAAATACATGTGATTCATGATTAAAATTGTGTAGTTTTTGGCATTTTAAAATATACTTAAAGTATCACTTATTCTCATCCTCGATTGCTTCCTGTTCTAGCCAAAATAACACAATTAATCTCAAAGTCCTCCTCATTATTAAAGAGGTCAAATTAATTTCTAAACAATATCAGAAGCAATGTTTAATGCCATTGCACGGATCGGTTTGCTTCCACAGAATACATACCTCTGAGATGCAGTGTGAATTCTGTGTCGAAGAGAATGGAGTGTTTTTGGACTTGTGTAAGCAACGACCAACAAGCTGTACTTTTCCAACAAGTAGAATACATCACCTTGTTCAAGCTGCTCTCAGCTTTTATTTTGTACTTCAGGTATCCTGGCAATTGAGTGAGTGATGCCTTGCTTTGTTGTGTTTTTAATCGGATTAATGTGCCATTCTTTGTTGTTGAACTGACTTGGTTACTTAGTGATTTAATAAGTCAATGGGTAGAGTAAAACAGTTTCTCCATTTCTGATTGGCCCTACTCGGAGCCAGCTTGAGCCTTGAGTGACTGTTTTGGAGGGGTAGGAGAAAGTAAATCTAATTTTGATTGTGTTTTATAGTACAGCAACAGCTTATATTTATATAGTTCCTTTAACATAATGAAATGGTTGCAATATTATGTCCAGTTCAGAGCTTCCGGTGCAAACATCTTCCAGTCTACCCTGTCAAACCTTTTCATAATCTTGAGGATCACTAGTTACCCCTCCAGTCTTCCACATTTCAAGAAAACGATTCCAACCCGTTCAGCTTTTGTTGAGTTTAATGCTTCAGTTCTGGTATCATTCCAATCTTTTTTAATATAACTTCTCTGCTTTTCAATTCTATCCTTCTTTACAAATGCTTTTTTACAAACATCCTTATTAGCCTGCATCACTAAAGTTAATGATTCCTGTATCTTGTCTGCCAATTTCTTCTGTTCTATCCCTCCCTTTTAGAAATTGATTTTCCTAAATGTATGTAGCCCACTTATTCTTTGTACCAAAAATGTATTACCCTACATTTTGTTGTACTGAAATTAATTTTCTAGTTAGACACCTATTCTGCAAGTAGATTAATAGCTTCCTGTATTTTGTCCATATTTTTGTTCACCGTTAGCTGTATCCATTGAACTTGGTGTTATTGACAATTTTCCTTCTTTAATGGGATTATTCTTTAATAGAATGTGGGCGCCCTTGATCAGGCCAGCATTTGTTGCATATCCCTAATTGCCCATGAGAGGTCTCTTGGCCATTTCAGAGGGCATGTAAAGAGTCAACCACATTGCTGTGGATCTGGAGTCACATGTCGGCCAAACGAGGAAAGAATGATGGATGTTGCCTAAAAGGATGAAGGTTAGGTTTTTGCAATGACTAGTGATAGTTGTCATAGTCGCCATTACAGACATGGGCTTCATTTTTCACATTTATTATTTGAATTTAACTTTCAATTCCACTGGGATGGGATTTCATACTGTGCCTCTAGAGCATTTAGCCTGGGCTCTGGGACATTTCACTCAACTACAATATCCCCACAATTTAAAATTTTGCTTTAATTCCGAAGTCTGAGTAATTCCTGTAAGTGATTTGCATCAGTGAACAACAGAGATCTGAGCACAATTGTTGCACGTCAACACTTCAAACTTTCTGCCCATCTGAATAACTACTTTAAAACAGAAAACAGAGTAAATGTTAGTGCCAGCATGTTATGCATTAAGCTCCTTGTTCCCTGACTCCGCATGCTCTGACCTTAACAATGAGTCTATAATGCAACCTTTTGGAAATCCAAATATACTGAATTTACTCTTTCTGTTCTCAAAAGAATCTTTTGGAAGTGTTGACTGTTAGGAAGGGACCTGATTCGGTGACTAAGAGATTCCCACTAGTCAATTAGCCAGTAACAAGAGCAGAAATTTAATGTGATAAAGTTAAAGGAGAAGCTGGAAGTAGATTTTTGCACAGAAGTTGTTGAGCTCAGCCAAGTTGTATCGGACGTCGTGGCTTTTAAAAGAGAAGTGACCAAAACCTAATTATCAAAAAAATGAAGGGACAGGTCAATAATATTTTTATTCACACACACAATGATTGCTAAAACCGGAACTCAATATGAATGTAAGTGGTAGGAGGTGAATTCATGAGTTTTTAATTTGAAAACAAAGGGTTAAAGTGGTGTGTGGGTGAAGAAGGTAGGACATCATATACAAATTCATACAAATGTACAAATTAGGAGCACGAGTTGGTCCCTCGGCTCGTTGGGTCTACTCCACTATCCAACACGATCATTGCTAATCTGATTACTCCATATTCCTGCACAGCTAAATTGTGGTGATTTTTTTACCTGCTTGCTTATCGTGAATCGATCTATCTCTATCTTAAAATTATTTAAGGACCCTGCTCCTATCATCTTCTGAGGAAGAGACTTCCAGAGCTTCCCGTCTTGCTGTGTTTGCATGGTGTGTCTTTAACTTGAAATTGAAGGCTTTATGCAATTGCTGCTCCTTGGCTACAATAAACAGGAATGTGGTTTACGGGGATATCATAAATTTAAGTCCAAATACTTATTAAACAGAATCATATCAATGAAGAGTATGCACTGAATCTGTGAGTAGTTTTGTTTTTTTAACCTAAGGACAGATATTGGATGCCATCCCGAAAAGGTTTACTTGGTTGATCCCATGTATGGAAGGATTTTATTTTTGTGTGGAAGGATTGAGCGGGTTGAGCCTGTACTTGTTGGTGTTTCGAAGAACGAGAGGAGATCTTATTGAAGCATATAAGACTCTCAAATGGCGACTTAATAGAATAGATGCTGAGAGGTTTCCCTTTGTGGGAGAGAATCTAGGACCAGTGGGCATAATCTCAGAGTAAAAGGTCCATTTAAGGTAGAGATGAAAGTTTTTTTTTCTGAGAAGTAGTGAATCTGTGGAATTCTTTACTTGCAGAGGATTGTAGAGGCTGGGTCATGAAGTGTATTCAAAGTCGAGACAGATTTTTAATCAGTAAGATGGTCAAGGTTTAAGAGAAAAAGGCAGGAAGGTGGGAATGAGGATTACCATGGATTATCGCCTTGATTTCAATGAATTGTAGAGCAGACTTGATGGCCTACTTCTGATCCTCCGTCTTGTGAAATTCTTTGTTCGGGGATGGAGGGACAGTCCTGTGCACGAATCAGAGGAACAACTGTATCAAGGTCACTGGTACTAATGTGAAAGTCTGAGAACAGACCTCCTAGCTCTTGACCGCAAGATAAACACAGCGGAGATTGTCACTGCATTAAATTAATGAATAAAGCTTTGTTAGCCACATTGTTTTTGCAGGTTAGGGAAAATGTTTAATGAATAAAAAATTGAGCGCTTTGTTTACTTACCTTCCTCCACTTTTCTACCTCTGTGTTCATATTCTTGGCTCCTGTGTTTAAATTGATTTCAAAGATTGCAACAACTTTTGTGATGTTTTATGGCTGAAAGCTTTTCTAAAAGTAAATTTTCCAACCAGTCAAAAGTCTATTCCCTGAAACATAGGACAACTTGAGCCATAGTTATTGCTACTGTTTTTAGCCGGACATTGAGTTGATAGTAAAGTGGACAGAGCATGAAGAGTGAATCATATAGTTTTTGTGGTGTTCTGTTCACAATATACCATATTAAAGCAATACTGCAGTTTAAAATAAACCTGAAATTTGAAACAGGAAACACTCAACAGGTTGTTAATTTTTGATTATTGTAGATTGTTTTATTACTGCTTTTCAGACTGCAAGTTATCATTGCCATTAATCAAATGATATCCCTCTGTTTTACATCTCTATGAAGTACCTTAGGCTGTTTCTTCTGTCTTAAAGGTTACATTGCATTTGGTCGTTTGTGATGTTCCTGCCTTTAAAATGGAAATTGTAAGCTGTTGACTGTACAAGTGGTAAAACAACAGTTGAACATGCTTTAATGTGGGACATTTTATTGATGAGGACTAAACAAAATACATTTAATCCTCAATCTTATTGAGCCTGCTTCTTTTTAAACAGAAGGATAGTATACTCTGAATTTACCAGAGTTACAGCACTGCTAGAAATAATGTTTGATTCACTGCCATTTCTGCTCCAGGTAAAAGTAGATGAAAAGTTAAAAGCTTTTCACTCCATTGGTAATAAATTGAGATTGCTTCCCGTATTTGGGGCTGTTTGTAAATTGTTGTAAAATTTGTCTGCAAAAGTGGTACCAATTTCAAGTTTTACATTTAATCGCATTCACCGAAGGTTTGATTTTTCTCTATCAGTATATGCCAGTAGAGAATGTTTAGTCGAATTTTGAGGATGTGATTGCTGAACCTGCTGAAATTTCCTACTAATTCACCAGTTTTTTTTTTTTCATTATTGTTAAGAGTCCAAGATGACATAGGAAAAATCATCCTGATGTGATTACTTTATAGACAGTTCCGGATACAAAGGAGTACAAGCATCAACAATCCATAAGTGGTGAAGAGAAAGTAGCTGGGGAAGCTATTCTCTCTATTTTGCATAGGTCCATGAGATAATTGTTTATTTAAACATTTTCAAAAGGGAAAAACCAAACAGAAACTGCATTTTGGATATTAATGCATCACCTTTTGCATATGAGCATCCACAACTTTTTGTAGAGGTGTAATCAGGCATAACAAGGAAGGCACAATTAGGTTGAGTGGCTAAAAGTTTGCTGATAAATGTGCGTTTTAAAAAGGGTCTTAATGGCCTTGGTAAAGCAGCAGGCTCTGGGAAAGGAGATGGGACTTGAGCAGCAGATGGTGCGACCATTATTGGTAATGGTTAGGGTTGGTGTGGAGGATTCCTTGTAACAATTTCGGAGGAGACAAAATTTTCAGTGAGTTTGAGGGGTGAAACTATGAAGAGGTTGTGTTCAATCATGAGAATTTTAAATTGAAGGTGTTAGATCTGATGGACAGGAAGAGAGTAGCCGATGTAAGCTTTGGTTTCTTAGTGAAACGAGAGAAAATTAAAAATGGGAATCTAGGAAATGGCAGAATTTGAACAAATGTTTTGTACCCACCCTCAACAGTAGAATATACAGCACAGCACAAGAGTAGAAGTAAAACAGGAGGCGAGGAGGAGTGAGAACTCGGGGGCACGGTTTAACAATAAGGGACTTCCTATTAAGAAGATGAGGTGGAATTTCATCTGAAACTTTAGTCTTTTCCAGAGAGCACTTGAGGCTAGGACATTATTTTTGACATTGAGTAAGGCACATCAGTGATCAACAAGGAAGGGTAATGGAGGTCAGACAGGAAAGCAGAGTTGAAGTCACCGTATGATTAGCCATGACTTTTCGAAAGAATGTGTATGATGGGCTGAATGGTCTACTCCTTTGATTTCTAATGATCTTAGGATCTTTGCTTAGAATACCAAATGCAGGTGTGTGAATTGGTAATAAATATATACCGTAACTAGCGTGATAACACAAAAGTGACCATTTTCAAATCCTTCCATTTAAAAATATGGGTTAATAGACTAATACAGGTGAAAAATGAAATTCAGTATTGTCAACAGTTAACAATGCACTACCTTTTAAAATTTTAAGGTACAGTAAATCAGAATGAATCTATGGAATACGTTTGAAGACACTCCTGGTTTCTCAGGTTCTTAATCTGTGGCTTGGAGACAATAAGGGCTACAAATGCTGGAAACCAGTGTCTATAGGTGTGAGGCTAGAAAAGCACAGCAGTTCAGACAGCATCCGAGGAGCAGGTAAGCCAGTGTTTTAGGCCTAAACCTGACGAAGGGTTTTGGCTCGAAACATTGACTTAGCTGCTCCTCGGATGCTCTCTGACCTGTTGTGCTTTTCCAGCCTCTCTCCTGTAGACGCTTTCTTAATCTGTACCTTTTACATCATTGCTTTCCAAAATATTCGCCTACATTACCTCATTTTACATGTGCACGTATGCTGAATTACCTCCTCTTACTGTTGCTAACATCATTACATCCTGATTGTAGCAGAAAATGGCAGGGATAACCAATTGTGTCTCCTGTTATCTACCTTTCTTAATGTATGGCTAACTAGAAATGTTAATACGTGCTTCAGTTGTGCAAAACTGTTCCTACAGAAAGTTATGTGGTATTGTAACCAAATTTAAACTTTGTTTTGTGGCCAAATCACCTTTTCATCTGATCTCAGAAGCTTAAAATAAGAATGAACCTCAGTACTTGGATGGAAGAAACTGGTTTGTGATTTGTTTAGTCACCTACCACTGAGCATGCTCTGTTAGGGATCCATGTGATCCAAACATTAGGATTTCCTGAAAATTTAATTAGTTTCATTTAATGCTTTCTGTTTAAATTTCACTGCACAATACTCATGGCAGTGGTAAAAATGGCACTATAACTACAATTCTGATCTTGTTTTCTTCTTAACAAACAACTCCATCAACAGTTTTGGCAAGGAACATAGGAACAAGAGTAGGCCGTTCAACCCATTGAGCCTATTCAATGCGATCATGGCTGATTGAATACATCGGTGCCTTTTACCCACCCCATCCCAATAGCCCTGTATGTCACTGGTAATCAGAAATGTGTCAATCTCCGAGTGTGTCAACCTCAAAGACTAAGCTTCCACAGTCCTCGATGGTAGGGAATTCCAAAGTTTCACAACCCTGGAATAAAATTATTTCTCTTCATCTCAAACCTAAACGGCATCCCATTTGTTTTTAAAATTGTGGGCCCTGGTCTAGACTCCCAAACCAAGGGAAATATCTTACCTGCATCTGCCCTTTCTATCCCTTTTAATTAATTTGAGTTTCAATGAAATCATATCTCATTCTTTGAAACTCTAGAGAACACGAGCCCAGTTTCATGGGACAGCCCCATCATCTGGGAGCAAACCTTTGTTGCACTTCACCTAGGGCAACAATCTCTTTCCTGAGATACAGTGACTGCACACAGTACTCCAAGTGCAGTCTAACCCAGCTCCCGCACAATAGAACAAAAACTCCACTGCGCCTCCCCTCAAATTCCTTTGCAATAAAGGCTAACGTTTCCATTAGTCTTCCTAATGTCTTGCTGCACCTTCATGTTAGCCTTCACTGACTCTATAAGGACACCAAGGACCGTCTGAACATCTACACTTTCCAACTTGTTCCATTTAAGTTTCATGTCTTTGTTTTGGCTGTAGCGTGAACTTAATTGTCTCTATATACTGAAAAACACATTTCTGATCGTTTACTGGTTTGGAAAGCTAGTTCTGTAAATCACATGTATACCTTTTGCACATTCAAAAATCAAGGTTGGAATGAGGTGACAAGGGTTTTGTAGAATTCATAATTGGTTAAGGCAATACAAAATGTATCGGTTTTAATGGTGCATAACTTTGAAGTAACTTGACTTCTAGTTTAAGACTAGTATTGCTGCTGTTTGTGTTAGTGATGAGAAAACTACAGAGCTGAGTCAATAACATTTCCATTTTTTGTATATTATTGGTCTTCGACCAACGAAAGCAGTTTAATTGCTTCAATTGTGAAACTTTCTCCTAAAAAAAAAGCATGAATAGCCAACAATATATATTTATAAAAATAAAAAGGCAAGGAAACCGTAAAATGCTTTCTTAAGGGGTGTAATAGAATTTAAGTTACATAAATTATCAGCTGCAGAAACAGGCCTCTTGGCCTATCTAAAAACCAAAAGAACAGCAGATGCTGTAAATCAGGAACAAAAACGTAGTTGTATCAGAGATAGTAGGAACTGCAGATGTTGGAGAATCCGAGATAACAAGTTGTAGAGCTGGATGAACACAGCAGGCCAAGCAGCGTCATAGGAGCAGAAAAGCTGCTTCAGGACTCTCTCTCTATTGAGTTCAATCATTTTAGGGCCTAAACTCTCCCATGTCCCAGCCCCCCACCCCACACACCAGGCCTTGTTACCACATAGCCTGCCACTACACACCCCCTGTTGTTAGTCACTAACAGTCCCCATTAACAACTATTCACCCTCCCAGCCTGATCGTTAGCAACTCCTTTGTCTGTCCAACTGTCTTTCTCTCTCTTTGGGCTCTATCTTATCATTTACTCCCTTCCCCACCCACCTCCCTATTTTCCGCGTATAAACTGACATTTTCCCAGCCGCCATCAGTTCTGAAGAAGGGTCACCGGACCCGAAACGTTAACTCTGTTTTCTCCTCCACAGATGCTGCCAGACCTGCTGAGCTTTTCCAGCAACTTTGTTTTTGCTCTTGGCCTATCTGGTCTATTATGTGTCATCTTGGATTTATCTACATTGAAGTTTCTTTGTGATTTAGCTTTCCTATCTGCAAGTTTTCTAAACTTAACCTTTACAAGATAAGCAGTCTGCTGTTTGTTTTGTTACAGTTCGTTCTGTCTGGCTCAGATGACTTTAATCTGTACATGTGGCGAATACCTTCCAGTTTGGAGACAGGTGAGTTATAAATTAACCTTCTGTGATTTACTCTGATTTTTTTTATATCTCATTTTGTGGAAAATAAAGAACATATGATAGCTGTTTTGGAAGAGAAACTCAGGCTGATGTTTGTGTAGACATTTTTCCAAATACATAATGACTAGAATGAATTTGCTGCTTTTTTGTCAAACTTGACAGTGAAGCTTTTTTAATGCAAGCCTGGTCTAATGAGATGTGTCCTTGATCTTCCATCTGTAAAGGATGTCTTGAAATGGATTTAATCAGTCTCCTAGTGATGGTGTACAAAACTTTACATTGTTTAACGTTATCTTAATAGTCTCATTCCAACTATGGGAAATTTTTAAAAAAATCTAATCCTTGACAGCAGCTCTAAATTTCAAATTGGAAAATGCTTCTCCACCATTTTGGGTAAGGAAAAGTTAATTTATTGAAAGTGGTGATTTTTTTTTTCCCTTCTCTAGCCTATTTAAATTTCCTTGCTCCACTCCTCCTCGCAAAACGAAATGTGTTAAGTATTCTGAAAAGAGCTGCATTGTAGAAACTCTACCCGAGTTGAGTGCAGAACCTGAACTAACTTAGGAGAGCCGAAAAACTTCATGATCAACTTGAAGCAAGAAATGGGATGCAAATATTGGATTTCAGATAATACCCAGCAAATGTTCAGAGTTAGCCCTCGGGTATATTTTACAATTATCTTACAAGACACAGAACACTGGAGAAACTCAGCAGGTCTGGCAGCATCAGTGGGGAGAGAAACAGTTGACGTTTTGAGTCTGTGATGACTCTTCTGAGGAAGTTTCTACAGCGTTTTGTTTGTTTCAGATTTCTAGCATCTGTAGTATTTTGCCTTTATGCATTTCTGATTAGATGGTTCTGCTTCTTCTGAAGATAAACTGGAATAAAAGGCTGACTAAAAATGTTTTAATTATCATAAAAATGTTCATAAATAAATGAAAACTGTCAAAAATATATTTCAGTGAATTCTGAGTAGCCTGTTGTTATCCTGTCCAACAATTCACGTGCAACAACAACAACAAACATGGAAATTGCTGGGAAAACTCAGCAGGTCTGGTATTGTTTGTGGAGAGAAGGCAAACTTTCGGGTCTAGTGACCCTTTTTCAGAACTCTTTTGCAATTTCTGTTTTTGTTCCTGATTTTCAGCATCTGCAGTTCTTTGGGTTTTGTTTTTAGAATTCGTATGTATTCCAGACAATGCAAATTTGAAAATGCTGCTTGCTTGACACCCTGATGGACAACGGCGAAGGCTGTAGCCTAGATAAATGTAGCTACTAGCTTAGTGATCGCTACTGATTACATCTATCAGCTTTTTAACCTATTTTTCTAATCGACCTGTTCAGAGATGTTGTTACACACCTCTGGAGTAGGTGGGACTTTAACCCAGATGTCTCGGTTCCAGGGTAGGGTCACTACCATTGCACCACAGGAGTCCCTTCTATCAGCTTTTTAATGTGCATCCTTTAATATAAATATTGGTGTGCCAATTAAGCCTTGCCTCAATGGTTGCTTCAGATTGTGTATCCAAGTCCCATGCCAGGCATTTAAGTAGATCATTCAACCCCACATGTCATTTGCAGGACTTGGAAGGTGCTACATTTCAGATGAGTTGTTAATTCCACGTCTTCTCTATTGTTTATCTAGTATTGTGATGTGGTGGGACATTGCTGCACATAGTTTGACATTTCCTACATAACAGCAAACTCATTGTTCTGAGATCATGAAAGGTGCACTATGCCAGCAATTTATTTTTGTTTCATTGCATCATTTCAATAGGTTTTGATATTTCCCATTTTCCCCACATAGAACAAGAAACATGGGGATATCCTGAAAAGCTGTTTTCAATGATTTTAAAATAATTACAATCCTGGTGAGGAACAATTCTAAATAAGTATTTAATAAAGTAATTCCATTGTTATCTGACAGCAGTCTATATACTTCCTTGAGGTTTTTCAACACTGATTGAAGTTGTGGTAAATTCAAGTCATCGTCAACAATTGCTATCTAGATATTTTGAGCTTTCAGATCTCTCACTGGAACATGTTTTGCTTGCTTCTAACTGCAATTGTAACTTCTGCCAATGGCAGTGCCGTATTACCACTGAGTTTATATTTGGTTCTTGCCATCCTAAAGCAGGTCTGTGATGTGAACACTTAGTTTTCTTATTGTATTTATTTCAGATGTGCACTGGGAGAAGCCTTTAGTGCGCTACGGGCATGTTTGATGTAGGAAAGGCCATGACTTTTGAAGTATCAGTTTGCAGCAACTGACTATATTAGATTATACCTTGTGGAGTTTTGAGCATTAGCTTTTTGACATCGATTATTTTAAATTGCTTAAATTATTTAAATTTAAAAGCTGAAAGAAGGGACTCCTGTGGTGCAATGGTAGTGACCACTATAATTTTAAATACCAGCTGGTAAGAAAAGTTGGTAATTGGATACTTTTTGCTCAAGCCTAGCATCCCATAATGTGACTGGAGTATAGTGTTTCAGCCTGCCCTCTGGTTGAGCTAGATTGTGAAGGTGTTAAAAAAAAAAGTGTTAACAAGAAACAATGTTATTAATGTGTAAATCAGCCAGTCCCTTCAGAGGTTTGAGGTACATCACGAATTCTGAATCTCCAGAACGTACTGATTGATTTTATGACATTCCATTGTTTACTTTGCACCAAAGGTATGTCACCCACATCCTCACCTTTTTAATTTTAAGAGTTTGCTGGATTTGCACGTTAGTTATAAACTCACCATGGAGAGTTAAGTGTGGTAGTTAAGAAAGCAACTGCCAATTTTCTGAAGAAGGGTCGAGACCCGCTCCTCTGATGCTGCTTGGCCTGCTGTGTTCATCCAGCTCTGCACCTTGTTATCTCAGATTCTCCAACATCGGCAGTTCCTACTATCTCTGCCCATTTGGTGATCTTTGTAATGTGTTGGCATTAAGTTACAGTTTAAACTTTTTGGGCACTCTTCAGGTTCTAAATTGTTAGTATATAAACTTTTTTTTTCTCTTTCTTTTATATTTTTATGCAAGCTTAATCTAATCTTCCTTTCTCTCCATTTTCCTCTTCTACCTGATTTGATTGTTAATTTACCCCCTCCTTGGTTGTTCCTCTGGTTAATATTTGATCCTGAAGTCTCATCAGTTAAGGAGATGCTCCTGCAGCAAATTATGTTGCAGAATATTGAAAAATAAGCTGAAGGGTCCACAATAAGCAGTTCCCTGGATAATTCTCAAGTTGTCCACCTGCCTCAAGATCTGGCCTATTTCGTGGCCTTTGAACAACGTCGAATGATACACAGTGCCAATAAATTAGTGTAGAGATGTGTTTTCTCCCAACTTTGTCCAATACTAATTTCAATGCCCACAGGTATAACAGAATTGTTTATGTAAACTTGTCAATCTGTAATATTTTACTGCTAATAGGGTTATTATGACCTGATTGTCTGAATAGCAGCAATCATCATCCGATTTACCGCTCCACCTGAACACTCACTACTTCGTATTACTTGGCCTTATCAGAAATACAGTCTGCAGCATCCTCCAGAGACCTCCGTCATAGTGGAGTAAAACTGGGGAAAGATAGAACAATCTTTCTTTGGATGACACTTGCTGTCTTATAAGTTTTAAAGGTCCAGTTTGAATGTTATTGATTGACTGGGTGAATGGATAGGGTGGAAGATGGTGGGTGTGTGAGATAAATGGATAGGATGTGAGAGCCTCGGTTTGGGTAAATGGATTAATGTTATTCAAAGTCATGTTATCTGCAGTGGGCCCTGGGAGCAGGGGAATTGCCCACTAGAAGTTCAAAGTTCTCATGCAGTTCCCCCAAAGGTCAGCACATGTGGACTTCAGTGGGGTCACAATATATAGCTCTGGTAGTGCATCTGGTTTCCCTATGATCCGGAGGATTTAAGATTTAACCCTACATCACCATTGGCAAGATTGTGTATTTACAGTGCAACAAATTTCCTAGACAGGTTCTGTTGTAAATGTAGATACAAAAATTCATAATATAAATTTAAGGATGTCGTTAAAACAAGAGCATGGAATTAAATCTCTAACCTGATCCAATTAATCCTTGAGTCAGATTTTCCCATTTTCTTCTCCATTTATTCATCTTCTTTTTAAAGAAAAAGCCTAGAAATATAATGATCTATTACTGCTTGAACAAAAGGTGCTTAAGGGGAGTACGCCTTTTCTCACAAACAGTGCGAATTCTGCATTCATGTAGATTGACAAAATGAAATTAAAATGCTGCCTCCTTGGTTTGTGAATGAATAGCACCACAAAACGGAGGGATGTGGCTTTACTTTTTCCCATCACTTTCTCTACTTCTGTCTTTACAGTCATGTTGCTCTGGGAAAGTGACTCAGATGTCAGAGGGATGGGTAGAGGAGTCTAAGCAAAGGTGTTTTGTGATGATTTGTTCTAGAATAGCAGCGTATGTATCCTTTGGGTGGTATATATATAAATTTTTGGTGTGCTTTGCATGATAAAGAAAACATCCAAAATTGCTATTATAAGGTTCTGTGATTTATATATTCCTACCCAGAAAACAATCTTTCGTGATCTTTTTTGGATGACATTACTAATTTGTAACAAATTCTGATAGACTTCAGTGTGAATTTATGCCTGTCGGAAACTGCCTAGGCTGGTTTTATACAGAAATCAGTGGAGATCGATAGATTGAGTTTACTGTGAGCTCAAAATGAACACGTGGACCTAAAATTAGGGCATCTGATGGGCCTTCACTCATCATAACAGGAGCACCTTTAAGACGAAATGCAACATCTTGTTGCATCCTTGTCATGACATTGTTTGAGATCCTTATTTTAGTGTACCAAACAGCTGCCTAAAGAAGGAGCCCAGCTGTTTGCAATATGAGATAACAAAATAGGTATTCCCTGTGGCATTCTTGGTCAGAATTGGGAGGACCTTGCTTTGTAGAGCATTACGGTAGATTTGACTTGACTTTTGTGGAGGCAGGAGGAGCAACAGTGTCCCTCTATCTGGGTTTACAGGTCTAGCCTGGGTTGTTGCTGCTCCAGGTTTCCTCCCAGGAGGGTCCAACTTCTTCAACTTCAGAGTCCCATCGCCACCTGCTCCAGGACATGCAGAATTCAGCCACATCTCGTCCTTCAGATGGTCTGGGACTCTTACCGAGAGAGCTAAACTGCCACTCTACATTCTGCTAAGCAGCCATTAAAATGTTTACTTGTGGTAGATGTGCATAATATTGTATATTGTTGATTTGATTAGTTATTGTCATATGTACTTAGCTACAGTGAAAAGTTTTGTTGTGTGTGCAGTACAGGCAGATCATAACACACAAAGATCATGGGGGTGACTGAATAGAGTGAGGAATACAAAGTTATGGCTGCAAAGAAGGTGCACAAGAAGCAAGATCCACATTGGCTTCAAAATTTGGGAGGTCCAATCAGAAGTCTAATAACAGCAGGGAAGAAGCGGTGGTTCTTGCAAGTAGATTTAAGGGAACATTGTTAGTAATTTTAACAGACTTAGAATTGAGGTTTAAAAGTGCAGAGCGATTGTAAGAAATGTGCGACTGAGATTTGCTGTAGAGAGCTCACAAAGGGCTGCCCTGCACTGTCTTGCACATTGTTTATGAATATAAGTTATTTTCTAACACTGAAAGTGCAGCAAGAAAGTTACCGTGCCACTTTGCTTTTAGAATATTCGGAGTCATGGAGGGAGAGGATAGTTAGCTTTTAGGAATCTTCTCAGCAAGAAGAATGAAGATTTAATTGTAGATTTGAATATAGCCTCCAAGTTACTGATTAAACCTTTGAGCAGTCGAATAAACCCAATTTTCTTTTTTCATTGCATTATTGAATGCAGCAGTGCACCTCAGTAATTTTGACAAAATATGTGATGATTGGCATTCCAAATTATTTTGGTTTACTTATGTAGACCAAATACGTGCATGACTATGCACAGGAATCTAATGTGTGTTTTTCAAATATAATGACATTTACAAGTGTTTAAAGTCAAGATGATATGTATGTATCTATTCTTCTGCTGTAAACTTTTTGCAGGAGGCCCTGCCAGAATTGTGAATGGTGCTTTTATGGTGCTGAAGGGCCATCGTTCCATCGTCAATCAAGTGCGCTTTAATCCTCATTCATACATGATCTGTTCATCAGGAGTGGAAAAGATTATCAAGGTATGTTGTATGATGAGTCAGAGTTTGCTATTGATCAAATTAGATTTCAGCTACTTGACCATGTATGTGAGCTGAGTCGTAAACTGAGATTAGGTTATTGAAAATGTCCGTAACCATTTTAATATAGCTGGTGGTGTGAACAGTAAACTTCATTAATACAGGAACATGGCTCATTCTAAATAACTATACTTTTATTTTACGTCTCGATTAACAGTTCTGAGTTCCAGACTTCTCTTTATGTATATCATAATAAGAAGCTTATTCCTACATTAATTTGTTTTAATCTTTATGTAGTTATAAATGTGTCTTTAGAGTCTAACCACATAACTATTTTGACTGTTTGTGGTGTCTCCAGTATGTGATTTTGGACTTAATGTTCGGTTTTAAATGAAATAGTCTTGAGATTGCCTGTGAAATCAACTAATTGATCTTTTCCTATACTTCAAAGTAATTAATAGGTAAGATTCATTGCAGGAGCACTGCCCCTTCAGCATATTCCTGATTGCCCTTGGAATTGTTTATATTAGCATCTTATTTGGGCTCTCCCTGTGGGTTTTTTTCTCTTGTCTACAAAAAACTCTAATTTTTGTTGCTGTGCGTTAGAAGAGCAGTTAAAATTAGTATTTGGTCTCCAGTGTCTATTGCTGTAGTATTCAGTGGCTGATCTCAAAATGTATTTTCTGCTTTGAGAAATGCTGAGATATTAAACCTGAGACCTGGGGGGATATTTTGCATCATCAGCACTTCCACATGGTGGTGCACTACAGGTAGTCTCTGGATTGTGTACAGGTTCTGTTCCGGAATGCTTTTGCATGTTGGTTTGTACACAAGCCAGAACACAATGCAGGAAAATGTAAAGGAGCCATTTTTAAGTACAGGAAACGTTCATATGTCAGGTCTTTGATATTACACCCCTGTATGAGATCGCGTTTGAATGCTGTAAGGTGGGGGGGATCCCTCATATCTTTAGTGAGCCACTCACCCTCCTTGGCATTATGGCTGCTATTCGTATCTTCTTCTTGCCCCACCTTAAGACCATTTTTGTTGTTGCTTACACAGCTTCATGTGAATGTATTTCGTATGATGGAGAATTAATGATGGACATTGTAAATTTACTTCCACATCCACAAAAGGTCATAGAGGTGGAACCATTGTGTGTTCAATGACAGGATCTGATTGAGGCAGGAATTTGAGAGCCATTTTTAAATGCATTTCAAAAACCTGTTAACAGGCCTTGCAACTTGACTCCTTAGCACCTAGGTTTCGGCATATGAGGGCTGTTTTAGTTCCAGAATGGGTCAGGGAGGGTATGGTGGTGAATATTTACTCTCATTTGGGAAGCATCTACTGGAGTATGCACAGAAAGAAGATAGTGTTTTTGATTGAAATCTTGTTCTGTCCCCAGTAATGATTTGTTGGCAAAAAGGGCATTTAAATTGGCAGGAGGATAGTGTGTTGGAATCTCTCACCCTCCTGCTTCCATGTTGATGTAGATTCCTGGCTGGGAAGGCATGTAGATGACTTGTCTGCTCCCTGCTAATTGAGGCTGTCTTGTGGTTGATTAGTACTTAAGTGAAAGTGGTGATGGCTTAGTGTTGTAGCTAGACTATTAATCCAGAAACTCAGGTAATATTCTGAGTCTGGCCTATACGTGACTCCAGATACACACAAATGTAGTTGACTCTCAACCACCCTCTGAAAAGGGCAAGCAAGTCACTCAGTTGCATCAAACGCTTTCTCACAAAAATTATGTGAAACCAGATGGGCCACCCAGCATAGACCTCAGCATCTGAAACAACAACAGTCAAAGCAGCTCTGTCAACCCTGCACAGTCCTCCTCACTATCATTGGGAGGCTGGTGAAAAAAATTGGAAGAACGGTCTCACAGACTACTCAACCAACTTCCTGACATCATCGTTCTCATGCAACCATGCCTTATAAACAGTGACCCAGACATCACCAACCTTGGATATGCCCTGTCCCACCAACAGGACTGATCCAGCAGACATGGCAGCGCAGTGATATACAGTCGGGAAGGAGTTACCCTGGGAGTCCTGACCTTTGACTCTGGACCCCATGAAATCTCGTGGCATCAGATTAAACATGGGCAAGGAAACCTCCTGCTGATGACCGTGTATTGTTCTCCCTCAGCTGATGACCCTGTGCTCCGCTATGTTGAACAACACCTGGAGGAAGCACTGAAGGTGGAGAGGGCGCAGAATTTACTCTAGGTGGGGAATTTCAGTCTCCATAAGCAAAAATGGCTCGGCAGCAGTACTACAGATCAAGCTGGTTGGGTCCTAAAGGACATTGCTGTTAAGCTAGGTCTGCAGCAGGTGGTGAGGGAGCCATCAACAGCAGCAGAATTATGCGCTATCGCAATCGGTAACCTTGCGGCCCAGCATACTCCCCCACTCAAACATTACCATCAAGCCAGGAGATAAACCCTGGTTCAATGGAGAACGCAGGGGGGCATGCCAGGAGCAGCACCAGGTATAACCTAGTGAAGCCACCAAACAGGACCACTTGCATGTCAAACAGTATTAAGCAGCAAGTGTCAGACAGCTAAGAGATCCCGCAACCAATGGATCTGATCTAACCTCTGCAGTCTTGCCGCATCTATTTGCGAATGGTGGTGGACAATTAAACAACTCACTAGAGGAGGAGGAGGAGGAGGTTCTACAAATCCCCATCCTCAACGATGGAAGAACCCAGCGCACCAGTGCAAAAGATACGGCTGAAGCATTTGCAGCAATCTTCAGCCAGAAGTGCCATGTGGATGATAGATCTTGGCCGCCTCCCAGCAGTCCCCAGCATTACAGATACCAGTCTTCAGCCAATTCGATTCACTCCACATGACATCAAGAAATGGTTAGAGGCACTGGATACTGCAACAGCCATGGGCCCTGATAAGTCTTCAGTACTATTGTCAGAATGTTAACTTGGCTGAGCAAGCGGCAAGTTTTGGAGCACAAGTCTTCAGTACTATTTCGGTACAACCACAGCTCTGGCATCTACTCAAAAAAGTGGAAAATTACCCTTGTGTGTCCTGTATACAAAAAGCAAGACTAATCCAACCGAGCCAGTTACTGCCCCATCAAACTGCTCTCAAACATCAGTAAAGTGATCAAGAGTGTCATCAACATACTGTCAAGCAGTTCAGCAATAACCTGCTCACTGACACCCAGTTTGGGTTCTGCCAGGGCTACTCAGCTCCTGACCTCTTTAAAGCTTTTGTTCAGACATGGATAAAAGAGCTGGATTCCAGAGGTGAGGTGTGAGTGACAAACCTTGATATCAAGGTTGCATTTGATCGAGTAAAGCATCATTTTGTTATTATTCTTTCACAGGCTGAGGATGTCATTGACTAGGTCAGCATTTATTGGCCATCACTAATTGCCCAGAGGATAGTTAAGAGTCAACCACATTGCTGTGGGTCTGGAGTCACATGTAGGCCAGAACTGTTAAGGATGACAATTTCCTTCCCGAAAGAGCATTGGTGAACCAGATGGGATTTTCTAATAGATGGATTCATGGTCATCATTAGGCTCATAATTCCATATTTTTATTGAATTCAAATTCCACCGTATGCTGTGGTGGGATACAAACCTGGGTCCCCAAATCAAAGATTAATAGTCTAGTGATAATACCACAAGATTATTACCTCCTCCTAAAAAGTGATCAAAGATTGACTCTCTTCTTTTAACTCAAGGAACTAAACCTTTTTGAGCCACACTAGCTTGTTTTTATAGGATTAGTTACAGGATGACTCAGGAAGTGATGAGGGTGCCACGTAGCTCAGACACCAGAACTTTTACTGAGTTTCATAGTGGCATTGTGTAACATGCTCCAGCAGGAATGGTCTGTGACTTGTGGAATCCATTTAACTTGACTTCTTTTCCAAGATCTTTCATCATCAATCCCTCATAAACCTTAAAAGATTGACTGGCTGTGGTGTGGGTGTGATTGGTTGGCACAGTAGTTTAGAATTCTGCTACTTGACCATTTAGAACAGGTTTGAATCCAATGAACCTGTTGGGAAATCTGCTACAGAAAATCGGTTAATTCTAGATGTTTGCTGACATTACTGACAAAGCTGGCATTAAATTATAAATAAAAACCAAAAGAACTGCGGATGTTATAATCAGAAACGGAACAGAAATTGCTGGAAAAGCTGAGCAGGTCTAGCAGCATTTGTGAAGAGAAATCGGAGTCAACATTTTGGGTCTGGTGACCTTTTCTTAGAATTAAAGCATCAAACATTTTTACTCTGTGGATTGGAGCATTTTGGAATGTGTCACTCAGGTCCTCCATATTTGTGTTTTCGCTATAAATCCAACTTGAATCCACAAAGATGGCTGACATATTTTGTAACAAATGATAGATTTTAGATTCTAACTGACAATCCATGGTGTAAGGAGATAGCAAGAACGGCAGATGCTGGAGTCAGGGTCAATACAATGTGGAGCTGGAGGAGTACAGTAGTTCAGACAGCATCAGAGGAGCAGGAAAGTCAACATTTCAGGCCTAGACCCTCCTTCAGGACTGGGAAGGGGGAAGGGAGCTTGGAAATAAATAGAAGGAAGAGGTTGGGGCTGGGGCTGGGGGAAGGGAGGTGGGATGGTGAAAGGTGGATGCAGGTAGGGGTAGTGGGAATTGGTCAGTGGAAGGGTGGGGTGGATAAGTGGGGTCGGAGATGGACTGGTCAAGGAGGTGGGGATTAGAGGCAGGATTGGACATGGGATGAGGCTGTGGGTGGGGAGGTTTTGAAACTGGTGAATTCTATGTTTAGGCCATTGGACTGTAGGCTCCTGAGGTGGAATATGAGGTGTTGCTCCTCCAGTTTGTGTGTGGTGTCATTGTGGCACTGGAAGAGGCCCAGGATGGACAGGTCACCCAGGGAGTGGGAGGGGGAGGGGGAGTTAAAATGGTTAGCAACTAGAAGGTGATATTGATTATAGTGTACGGAGCCCAGATGCTGCTCAAATCTGTCATCAAGTCTGTGTTTGGTTCACCAGTGGACAGGATACAGCAGACCAGGTTGGAGGATGTACAGGTGAGCCCCTGTTGGATATGGAGAGTTTGTCTTGGGCCTCGTATGGAAGTGAGAGGGGAGGAGTAGGGGCATATATAGCACCTCCTGTGGTTGCAGGGAAAGGTGCCGAGGGTGGTGGGGTTTTTGGAGAGTGTGCAATAAACAAGGGAGTTGCGGAGCGGTCCCTATGAAAGGCAGATAGCGGTGTCAAAGGAAAAATCTCTTTGGTTGTGGGGTCAGATTGTAGGTAGCGGAAGTGGCGGAGGATGATGCGCAGGTTGGTGGCGTGGTATGTGAGGACCAGGGGACTCTGTCTTTATTTTTGTTTGGGTGGTGGGGGGAGTCTGAGGGCAGAAATGCGAGAAATGCAGTTGAGGACACTTTCGATCAACGGAGGGGGAAATTGCAGTCCTTGAAGTAAGATGACATCTGCGATGTTCCAGGAATGGAATGCTCCATCTTGGGAGCAGATGAGGCAGAGGAATTGGGAGTAAGGGATTGCATTCTTGCAGGAGGGTGGGTGAGAAGAGGTGTTGTCCAGGTAGTTGTGGGAGTCAGTGAGTTTGAAATAGATGTCAGTGCTGGGATGGTTACAGGAGATGGAAACAGAGGTCCAGGAAGGGGAGGCAGGTATCAGAGATGGTCCAAGTGAATTTGAGGTCGGGGTGAAAGGTGTTAGTAAAGTTGATGAACTGTTTAAGCTCCTCATGGGAGCATGAGGCAGCGCTGATACAGTCAACGATGTAGCGGAGGACAAGGTGGGGGGTGGTGCTGGTGTAACAGTGGAAGACGGACTCCTCTATGTACGCTACGAAGAGGCAGAGATAGCTTGGACCCATACGGGTGCCCATAGCTACTCTTTTGGTTTGTAGGAAGTGGGAGGAGATAAAGGAAAAGGTGTTGAAGGCAAGGATAAGTTTGGTTAAGCGGATGAGGATGTCGATGGAGGGGGACTGGTTGGGCCTGCGGGAGACGAAGAATCAGAGGGCTTTTAGGCCATCTGCTTGGGGGATACAAGTGTACAGGGACTTCCATGGTGAAGATGAGGTTTTTCGGGGGTGCCGGGGAATTGAAAGTCCTGGAGCAGGTGGATGGTGTCCCGAGCGTAGGTGGGGAATCCCTGGACCGAGTTGTGGGGGGAAGACGGACAAAGTCAAGGTACACAGAGATAAGTTCAGTGGGGCAGGAGCAGGCAGAGACTATGGGTCGACCAGGGCAGTCAGGTTTGGGAAGCAGATAGAAATGGACAGTGCGGAGTTAGGGGAATGATGAGTTCGGAGGCTGAGTGTGGGATGTCTCCTAAGGTTGATTAGGTTATGGATTGACTGAGAGACAATGGTCTGGTGATCAAGAGTGAGATTATAATCGAGGGGGCGGTAGGAGGAGGTGTCAAAGAGTTGGCCCAGCCTCAGTGATGTAGAGGTCAGTGCGCCAGACCGTTACTGCACCCCTCTTATACGCGGGTTTGATGGTTGGGGTTGGGGTGGGGGTTGAAATGGAGGGCTGCGTGCTCCGTTGGGGAGAGACTGGAGTGAGTGAGAGGGATGAAGAGGTTGAGGCGATTGATGTCTCGATGGCAGTTGGAGATGGAGGTTGAGGGAGGGTAGGAGTCCGTGGGGTGGTGTCCAGGAAGGTGGTGTGTGTTGGAGGCGGGAGAATGGGTCTGTAGAGGATGGGTTAGACTCGCGGTTAAAGAAATAGGCACGGAGGCGGCGGGAGAAGAGTTTAACTTCCAAATGTGAACGGGATTCTTTGATGTACGGGTGTAGGGGAATGAAGGTGAGTCCTTTTGCTGAGAACTGACTGTTCGTCCTCGCTGAAAATGTAGGGGGGTGAAGTCCCAGCAGGGTTTGAGGTTGGGACTGGGGCTGGGGCTAGGTGTAGAGCTAGAGCTGGGAGTGGGGGTGGAGACTGTCTTGGGAGTGTGTGTGTGTATTGGGGTGGTCACATAGGTGGAAGCGAAAGTGGCATCGGCGGCAGAGGAAGTGATGTGGACAATGTCGGCTGAAGTGACGTCGACAACCTCAGTGGGAGAGGCCGAAGTGACTGCATGGTTAATGGCGCCGGGCAAATTGAGAGGGAGCTCCTGGATAGCGTTGGGGTCTGGCGTGGTGGAGGAGGTCTGTGTTTGGTGGTAAGCACGAGCAAGTTTGGTGTACTTACAGTCCTTGTTGTCCAATAGGGCAGAGAAGTAGTGTTGGTTGAGGGTATGGATCCTGCGTAGAATGAAAAACAGAAGAGGTCCCTTGCAGGTCTGGGAGAGAGAGGCTCTGAGCTGGGGTAAAGTGGACTGTAGTGTGAGGCGATGCCAGCACGTGGCTGCGAGCATGGAGCTGAGGATCTGCAGATAAAACAGTTTCTGGAGGCTCTGGATGTACCGTAGGTAGCGGTTGTCGTGGTTTGACCCAAATTGGGATCTCTTGAACATTGTTTGGAGTCCATTGGGGATGATCCAACTGTGTGGGCAAGTACTGACAAAGGAGATATGGCAGTAGTAATGGATTTGTTTCAGTATGTGGTCAAAGAGCTTCAGGGCAGAGGAGATCACCAATGGGTTGCAATAGGAGAGAGATCCATTGAGGTCTTTCCAGGGGGAGGAGGACAACTTCTTCAAAGTGGGCATTCTTGGAAGAGGCTTGGCAATGGGGTTATAGCAGTGGGGAGATAGCAAGAACTGCAGATGCTGGAGTCAAGAGACAGCGCGGTGTGGAGCTGGAGGAACACAGCAGGCCAGGCAGCATCAGAGGATCAGGAAAGTTGATGTTTTGGGCTTAGCCCTTTATTGGGACTGGGGAGGGGGAAGGAAGCTGAAAAAACAATAGAGGGAAGGGGGTTGGGGCTGGGGAAGGTAGGTGGGATGGCTAGATAGGGGGAAGGAGATGGACAGGTATTTTTTTGTCAGGTCAAGGAGGTGGGGATGAGAGGGAGGGTTGGACGTGGGATGAGGCTAATTGAATTTTGAAAATGCTGCCTGCAGAACGACAGTGACTAACCCTAACCCTATCGCAGCAGAAAACTCAAATGTGGAATATTGGGAAAACGTGAAGGACCATCACAAATTCGTCCTTTCACTACACTAAGTCCTCAAAAGGTCCTAGCAAAGCCAGATTTTGCCTGTAGGTGGAATAGAAGGAGAATTGAGGACTGATGGTTGCTAATTGCTTTACAAAGTAAAGATCTAATTTTTTTTTTGTCTGTGTAGTCAAAAGTGTTCTTGAACTTGCAATGTACACCTTTTGGAGCACTACTTCACTCTGGAACTATGTCACTTCTCTCCAGCCGGGGGTTGCTTCTGCAATATTGAAACACAGATATTGAGGACCTGAAATGACCCGTTCGAAAATACTCCAGTCTCTGGAGTAAAGATGTTTGATGCTTTAGTGAAAATAAAATTGCTCTGGCTTTCTTTGTCCCACAAAGTTTGTAATGAACTCACAGGCAAACGAATGTTATACTTTTACATTCTACAGCAAAGAAGTGATGCTAGGCCTCTACAAATCATTGGGCACATCACATTTGGAGTATTGTGTTTATTTCTGGGCAGCTTCAAACTAAGGAAGGATGTCAGAGCCCTGGAGAGAGTTTGGAGGAGATTTACTAGAATGATAACAGGAGTGAGGGATTTTAGATACAAGGAAAGATTACAGAAATTGGGCTTATTCTTCTTAGAGCAGAAAAGAATAAGAGATGACCTTATTGAGGTATTCAAAATTATGAACAGATTTGACAGGGTAAAGCAGGATATTCAGTTTCCGCTAGTTAATGTGTCAGTAATTAAGGATCATAATTTCAAGAACGTCAGCAAGTGAGCTGAGATGAAGCTTTGTTGCTCAGAGATTAGTTGGGATTTGGAATGAGCTGCCTGGGAGAGTGGTGGAGGTTTCATAAGAGAGCCGAATAGATATTTGTTTTTGAAATGATTGTCTACCTTCTTTTATAGGTACAGCTCTTGACAGTCTGCTGCTTTTGGTTGCATTGGTTAACTGCTGTTAACCGTGACTCAGCTGGGAGTGCACTCACATCTGAGTCAGACGTTTGTAGGTTGTAAGAAACCTGAAAGCGGAGTACTGTGGAAGTGTTGTTCTGTTGGTGGTACTGCTTTTGGATGCTAGCCAGTTTCTCTTTCAGGTTCATGTAGAAACATCTTGGGTGTTTTAAAAGAAGTAGTTACTCCTGATTTTCTGGCCAATATTTACTCTGTCGACATCATAAATGATTTTGTTCATTATCTAATGGTTACTTGTAAGAGCTTGCAGTACACAAATTGATCGGACTATTTCTCACATTACAGCATTAATTGGGTATTAAAAGTACTAGGTTGGCCGTAAGGTGCTCTGAGATTGTGAAAAATATACGAATTCAAGTTCTTTTTTATTTTATATGGTTATTACTTTCTGCATCTGAAAAGTAGAAAGATAAATATTTATAACACAGTGTGGAGCTGGAGGAACGCAGCAGGCCAGGCAGCATCAGAGGAGCAGGAAAGTTGACATTTCGGGTCGGGACCCTTCATTCAGAAATCGGGAGGGGGAAGGGAGCTCTGAAATAAATAGGGAGAGGAGGCGTGGGGTTGGGGAAGGTAGGCAGTCATGGGGATTTTTCGGTGAGGTGGGAGGAGCGGATAGGTTGGGAGAGAAGATGGACAGGTTGTGTCAGATCATGGAGGCAGGCTGAGGGGGAGGGTTGGTCATGGGATAAGGCCGGGGAGGTGATTTTGAAACTGGTAAAATCCACGTTTAGGCCATTGTTTCAAGATTGTAACAGAAGTGACCACTTGTTATAAAAAGATTCTCAGTTTGATTTTAGTCAGTTTTGTTTAGATCACAGAGCACACGCTTGTACATTGTTCACTGCTGCAGTCTGGAGTATTGCAATATAAAAACAAAACAAAACTCACTTTTACATTTGAGGCCAAAATTTATCTACCTTCAGTGAATTTCTGTAAGGATATGAGAGCTGAAAATTTTAACGTTGCATAATATTATAAAATTTGAAAATAATCTAATTTGTTTTATGCAAATGCAGTTTTGTTTTAAAGAAACCTTTTTGAGAAAATTATGACAGTGAACACAGTATTTTTGTGCTTTCTATATACAGGTGTGGAGTCCATACCTCCAACCAGATTGTGCTGGAGACCTAGAAGGGGTAGTGGAAGATGACACCCGCAATCTGTACACTCACGAAGAGTACATCAGCCTGGTCTTAAATAGTGGGAGTGGTCTGTCTCATGATTATGCCAACCAGTCAGTACAGGAAGATCCACGGATGATGGCTTTCTTCGACTCCCTCGTAAGGCGTGAGATTGAGGGTTGGAGCTCTGACTCGGACAGTGACCTGAACGAGAGTACAATTCTTCAGTTGCGCGCGGGGGCCAGTGAGCGTTCAGGATACAGTGATACTGAATCTTCTGCTTCATTGCCGTTGTCGCCCCAGCAGGTTGAGGACTCTGATGAGGCGACCTACACCCTGGACCGACAGAAGCTGCCAAATACTTACGCGGTTAAGGAAGACCTGCGGTCACGTCGGCAGCGGTTGTCCGCCCTCCGGCGCTACCAAGACGAGCGACTTCGGACTCTTTCGAACGACTCCGATTCCTCCGAGAACAACGGCCAGCAAGTAAATACAGACTCCGACGTGGACCCCGTGAAGAGGCCTCGATCACCGAGCCCAGAGGCAAACGATTCCAGTAGTTCCAGCAGTAACGGTAGGCGTCGTGCATCCATGCGGCAAAGAAATGCTGCAAGAGCGAAGCACAAGCTCCGTCGGGAGAAAAGGAGCACTTCACAACTCGAAAAGCTAAAGCAGTGTTGTGCTGCGGATCGTAGTAACTGTTCCCAAGCACGCGATGGTGATAATTCGTCGGCTTCGTCCTCACCAGAAAGAAGCAGCACTGAGTTTGATAACAGGGGAAGAATATCTCCTTACTCGGACAGCGAGTCGGAGGTCAGAAAGGTTTATAAAGCCTACAGCAAAATCCAGAACACCTTCAAATCGCAGCTAAAAACAAAAGGAGACACGATGACATTTTTATCACTGGCAGATATGCTGGACACAAGTGAGACAGGCAGTTCAGTAAACTCTTTAACACAAGAAAGTGATGCTGCAAGGAAAGGTCCGATAGTACCTCATCATAGACTTAGAGAGGAAAGATGTTTTGACGAACACAATGGTGAAAGCACCAGCTCAGCAGAGAACACAAACGTACAGGCAAAGAGCAAGCATTCGGTTTCGTTTGGTCACGAATGCAGTAGTCTAACACCTGTAAAGGAAACGACATCTGGAGAACAGGTTCATGTTGTTGAAGATGCCCCCAGTGGTTGTGCTGAGCATTGTTATGAGGCGAAAAAGGTTAATGGCAAATCGGTGTGTGTAGGAAGCAACAGCAACCTAGCTAACCAGTGTCATGCATTTGGCAGCCAGGCACAAGAGCTATGTGGTCACACACAGGTGCTGGATAGCCAGATAGCCAGAGAAGAATCTGGTCAGGAATTTATTAAATCCACATTGTCTCCAGAAATTCATTTAGCTGGAGCAAGAAGTAATTCTGACCACGTTGATAAATCCAAAGCCAGGACTTGTGATGTGGAAGATAGGTGTTCAGAGACTTCCTGCAATAATGGCCTTTTTGATAGGCAGTGTGCAGGCCACTGTGAACAGGCTCGCCCAGAGCAGACAGATTCCGCAGTGGCCTCCAAATCCGAAGCTTGTGGCTGTGTACAGGTGGCTTCGCTACACCACAGGGAAGACAGTTCCCAATCTGGGATAAGTGAGCATTATGAGTGTGCTAAAAAAATGATAGCACTGCAGAAAATTTTTGATTGTCGCCAAGGGACCCTGTCACCAGCTGACACTGGCCAGCCTTCTGGAGGCTTAAAAAGGTTGAGAAAAGAGCTGGATCCGGACTACTCACCAGCTGAGAAAAAGCAGAAGACATGATATGATTTGCACTTGCCCCATACCAGTGCCTCAGAATGTCACTGATGAAAGCATTTAACTGGAACTCCACAAGACACTGGCCTGTAAAACAGTGAGAGGTTTTGTTAACAATTATGTAAATAAGTCAATTTGTTGAAGAAATGCTAATACAGAAATTTGTAGAATGTGTATGATAATGGTATATAAAATACAAATTATTTGGAGTGATTCTAACTTTGGATTCAGATATCCAACTTGTCTTGGAAGGTTTGTACTTCTTCTGTTTAAGTATTCATTATACCAAGCAAGGGTTTATGGTACATTTGGCATCTCAGATTGGACAGATCATTATAAAGCTTCCCCTCCTATCAACTTGGTAAAGATGAGCAAATTTATATATGATCCAAGTATTCAAGCCCATGGAATAATAATTAAACAGATGAAGACTTTTTGAAATCTAACACTTTATAGTTCTTGAGGTTTTTCTTTGGTCTTATTTTAAATTGCCACATTTATATGGCAGCCTTTTATTCATGCGAGGAGTCGACAGTTTGATTCTTAAGGAAAATGTTCAACAAGTTGGTTATGTATGTGGAACACGGTGATCTGTTGGCGAAGAGAGTTCGACTTAAGCAGCGGTCAGGAATAAAGTTTTTGTGTTTTGCGTTTAATTTCTTAATGAGAATTATTTGAAGCACAACATTTCTGCACAGTAGGTACATGGTCAGCTGTCCCTTTCCTTAACAGAAATAAACATGTACATTAACATTACTTTTGTGTCTTGCAGCCTTCCTGCATCAACCCTATTTTGTTCATTCACCTGAAAAGGCAACGTAACATTTCACAGCCACAGTTAGATCTTTGAGTATTAATGTGATTCTGAAACCTCGTGGAGTTTTATTTTACTGTGGTTTTTATTTGGTAAGAGGAAAGAAGAAAGATGGTTAACCCTTGCTCATTGTATTACCTTTGAGTCAAGAGCCAGTATAGGTTGAACAATGAACCCTCCAAAACTCCCCTGAATTGGCAAAATGCTCAGTTCTGAAGGTTTGTCTGCCAGTCCTCTTGGACATTCACGTAAACATCCATTGGCCTGCAATTGCTCAAAGCGAAATTGAAATAACTATTTTGTCATCGACTGCATTAGTTAGCTGAACATCATTTTGATCTCCAAGACAAAACTACAAATGCAGTCATAATGATACCAATGTTGCAACTGTCCTTCATGATTGAGTAGCCGTTGGTTGTTTCTGTATCCTTTCACTTTGGCCCAAATGTGGTGGAAGCTTCAAATGGGGGCTTGGGCAGTTAACTCAGTTCTAAAATTGGAATACTTTATTAAACAGAAAGTCATGTTAAATTACCAATTCCTTTAGAAAGTGGTATTAGAACAACTGGTGTGGGTAATAATGTGGTAGGCGATTCTTGTTAAGATGCACCTCTTGGAAGGTATCCAGTGTTCAATATATGCAGTATTTGCATGGTGCTAATTTGCTTGAGCGTGAATATCCCTCGTGACATAAAAAGGAGGAAAAAATATCAATATTGTAGTTAACTGTAGCAGAACATCAGCTTTTATGTAGTCTTTATGATGACATCCAGAAGCACTTCACAAGAGCAATAACAAAGCAAAATTTGACACCAAAGAGACACAATCATTTTTGGACTGGTGACCAAAAGCTTGATCAAAGAATTATGTTTTAAGGAGCATCTTAAAAAGGAAAAACAGAAGTGGAGAGGGATCTGTGGGGCCCAGACAGCTCAAGGCACACTACTAAAACCAGGATGCTCAAGAGGCCACAATTAATGGATATCCTGGAAGAAGCAATCACAATTGGGAGGGATGAGGCGACAGAAAATTTTAAAACGAGGTGGAGAATTTTTAAAAGCAAGGTGTTCGCTAACTGGAGCCAATGCAGGTCAGCAAGGACGGAGGTGCTAAGACACAAAATTTGAAGTGAGTCGGGGTGTGTAGCACAGTTGTGGCTGAGCTCAAGTATATGTTAAAATGTGGGAAACCAGCTGGTTGTGCAGTAGAATAATCCTGTTTAGAGGTAACACACATGTGAATGAGGGTCTCAAGCTGATGAGCTAAGGTATGACCAAAATTGTTTGATGTCACTGAGGTGGAAATACGCAGTCTTAGTGATGGCCCTGTTATGTGTTGAGAAGCTCATCTGAGGTTCAAACATGATGCTAAGGCTGCAAAGAGAAACACTTCCTCTCAAACTGCCACTGGGGAGAGAGAAGCAGTTGATAACTGGGGAATACAGTTTGCAGCAGGACTTGAAAACAATGGCTTCAATTTTTGCATTTTAGAAAGAAATTTCTGCTCATCCAGTACTAGAAGTTGGATAAGTAAACTGGTTATTTCTGCAACGATGGAGGAATTGATAAAACTAATCATGAGGTAGAGCTGGGTATTGTCAGAATGCAGTGAAAAAACCGCTTTTTAATGATGTTGTCAAAGGGTGTTATGTAGATGAGTGATGGGAAGTGGAGCCAAGGCTACATACCTGGGGGACAATGGAGGTAAAAATAATGATGGGCTGCGATTATCTGGTTTTGCTTAGATAAGAATTGTACCATGTGAATGTTTGTCCCACTGATCTGGATGATCGTGAGGAGGACAACGTGTAAACTGTGTCAAAAACTGCTGATAGGTTGAGAAAGATAGAGGATACCTTAGCTACTACCATGTCAGATGATGTCTTTAGACTAATATGAGTTATTTTGGTACGACAGGAGGGGCGGAAACCTGGTTGGAGAGAGTCAAAAATGGAGTTCCAGGAAAGATGAAAATAGTTTTGGTCGACAAATACAAGTTCAAAGGGCTTTAGTGATGGAACACTTATTGATAGAGATGAGGCTGGAGGAGATGTAAAATATGCATTTAAACATATAGCTTGCTGTAGAGAATAAAAGTCAAGATTAATCCAAGGTGATCCAATAATAGTGAGAAACTCAACAGGATACAAAATGATATAATGTATACTGCAATAAGCTTGAGGTGTGTGTATGAAGACTTAGAACACTAGCAAAACAGAGCTATTTCTGTAATGAAATTTGGTGTTTTAAGGACATTCTTGCATCATTTAGTATTTGTTTGATTTTAAATATATATGAAGTCATGCATACAGATTTGAAACAAATTTTAGTTCTCGTTTATTTGCTCTCACTAGCATTACAGTCTCTTGGCACTGAAACAAGTATGGGTTATTGGGTTATTTTGAGTAATTACACAATGTCATTCTTCCATAAATGCTATTCGACACTGAACAACAGGAATTAATTATGTTTCATCTCAAAACACCAAGTTATGTTGGCTTTTTGTGTCTTAGAAAAACATTTGAGCTATCGTTCAGCTCCTAATGGATGCATAAAGACTTTTTTTCCTTGGGAGTTCAATCCAGTTACTTCAGTTCCATCTGTGTCTTAGTTTTCATTTAACATATCTGAAATACCTCTTTGCATCAGATCTTCCAATGAGCCAATTGGTAAAGTCACTTCCCGAGAGGTGATATAATATCTCTGGTTCAATCTTTGCTGAGTAAGCTGGTTTTATCTAGTACTACAGTTGGTCTCTGCACTCGTTGGCAAGTAAAGGAGAAAGTAGCTATTTTACAAAAATAAACTGAAATATTATTGTTTCGGATGAATACATCAGATTGAATCCGGTACAGTGTTGGCCTTCATCAATATCCTCCAGTGGATCAGAAAGCTACGCTTAAGAGCCATAGATAAACGTTTTTGCTCATAACATAATCTTTATGTTCTACTGCTATACTGAGGAAGTGCTGTATCTTTTGAAGTCATAATTAGTAATGGCTCATTAGCAGTACTCCAATCCAAATTATTGGGTTCTTGCCCCATTCCGTGAAATCAAGATTGACACACTTCAGTGCAAGTTGAAGGAGTGCTGCAATGTCAGGTGCAGTCTTTTGTGTGAGATTTTTAAGCAAGATTATGCCTCCTTAGTGGACATCAGTGTGATCTTTTAAGAGAATATTTCTTGATCAACATCACAAATATTGGTTATCTGGTCATTATCATATTGTTTGTGGGACCTTGCTCTGCGGAAATTGCCTGCCATGTTTCCTACATTGTTTTTAATTGGCTGGAAAGTGTATTAAGCTGTCCTGATGTTATGGAATACATTACACGAATGCAAGACCTTTTGAGGATTTCCCCATTTCTCACCATTTTTTTTCTTAAACCACTGCTGGCAGAGATCAATTAGTTGGTCTTGCACCTCATTAATTGAGATCTTACTGCTATATTTGCCTATTTAATGACTGAAATTCGGAAGCAACGCACTTAGCAGCACTTCAGTGCATTTTGATATGAGTGGATGTTCCACAAATGCAAAGATGACAAGCTCTACAGAATATAGCGTATTATGTGTAGGATAAGCGGGAACTATTCTTACATTTAAGCATGTATGTGTACATTTGTTATTACAAATAATCCTGATGCAGCTTATTTCTGTAAAGTATTGTCAAATGAAGTAAGAAAACTTTGGAGAAGGAATGGAGGCATGTGACAAACAGACTGAATATATTGAATCACGTAGCATCTCTGGTTCCACCAAGTAGCACAAAATCCACCTCAACAGAGTACCTGAATTCAGGAATTTGGTGGCAGCGGAATTCTAAATGTTCTAAAGGTTAACCCCTTTCTAAAGTTTAGTCAACTATTGTGTTTACCATTCAAGTTCGACCAGATCTTGTTTCTTTTAGTGTTAATCAGTCATAACAAAACTGCTGAACAGTGAAAGCTGCAGTTGATTGGGTACCAAGTTTGAACTGGTATCCTGGTCATCTTGGGCTGATCTATTACTACTGTATTAATAAAATGTTTTTGCTAACACGTAATAGGTTGCTTGAAGATTAATTCAAAAGAGCACAAATTTAACACTCCTGGATTTGCTGAATGTTTTAAGAGGGGGTATTGAATGCACTGAGGGTTGAGTTGCATTTCTGGTGTAACAGATGAACTGCTGGGAGGATCTAAACTATATAATTAATGACACTGGCAAAGATACAAGATTACACAATGATTAACTTTATTGGAGTATGCTTCAGTATTACATGGATATGAGGAGCGAATAGCATAAGCAAATAATAATAATTACCTATCAATGAGAAAGCAAACAAACAGAACTCGCTCAATTTTGTTTTGCCCTCATTCTACGAAATAGTCCGCAGAGGCTGAATCCTTCCAATCCATAGAACAACTTGTCTAACTTGTTTTAAATGATGAAATGAGAGGTTTACACATGCTTCCAAAGCTGATTCATAGAATCATGCAGTACCAAAGAGGTCCATTGAGTCTGCAGTAGCAAAAAGCTACTCTAAACTTATAAAAACCAAAAGAACTGCGGATGCAGTAAATTAAGAACAAAAACAAAGTTGCTGGAAAAGCTTCAGCAGGTCTGGCAGCATCTGTGAAGAAAAAAAAAATCAGAATTAATGTTTCAGGTTCAGCTCTGAGGCAGGGTCACCAGACCCGAAACATTAAGTCTGATTTTTTTCTTCACGGATGCTGCCAGACCTGCTGAGCTTTTCCAGCAGCGTCTGTTTTGGTTACTCTAAACTTATACTAGGCCCACTTTCCAGCACATGGCTCATTGCCTTGATGAGCACTTGAAATGTCATAACATTCATGTATTTTTTTTTTAAGTTTATAGGGTTTCCCATCTCATCTGCCCTCCCAGGCAGAATTCCCACCATCCTCTGGGTGAATATGGTTTTTCCCCAAATCTCCTCTAAACTTCTACTTTTCACCTTAAAATTATACCTGCTTGTTATTGATCTTAAACTAAGAGGAACAGCTGCATTCGATCCATCCTGCCCGTGTCCCTTGTAATCTTATATACTTCAGTCAGGTCCCCTCTCAGCTTTCTCTGCTGTAAAGAAAATGACCTGAGCTTAACCAACATGGTTTAGTAAACTGCTCCATCCCTCACAACATCCCAGTGAATCTCCTCTGCACCCCTTTCACTGCAAACACATCCTTACAATAGAGTGGTGAACAGTGCAATCTTCTACGCTGTCCCAGTCTTGTCCTTCAAACTCCAACCCACAGAAAAACCGGTCTGTTTTCACCCAGGCGCTCTGTCTTTAACTCAACTGCAGAAAACTGGAACTTTCCTCCCAGCTATCCACTTTCATCCAACAAGAGACTAAAGCGTTACACATTCCTTCAGCAACAGCACACAAGCTTTTCTGTCACCTCTCCCAGGTGATTCTCTGTTCATACCTGGGCCACTGGTCAGAAGCCCAGCGGAAAAAGATGTAACTTTTCATATGTTGGGCAACGTCGTGCTGATTGGCAAGGAGCAAGGGAAGGTGTGCCTTTCTTAGACTTCTCAGTACATACTTTCAAAACCCGTGGGAATTGGACTGCTTGCTGCCTGCATGGTCAGATGTACACGTGGTCAAGCATGTTGTCATCCTTCACTGACAGAGTTCCTTTGAACTGCCTCAAAATACTCTTGACTTTTTACAAAGCTCCTAAGGAGTTCTAGGATTCCATCCCTTGCTAAACATCAACCTTCCACACTGTTCCAAAGTTCCTCATGATAATCCTTAAAACAGAAGAAAGTTATAAAATGTCCTTAATAGATATTTGTACCATTGGAATGTTTGCAATAAGAACAGACCCTCATACCTGATTTCTTACAATTGCAGACTTTTGGGCATTTTACTTTTTTTTTATTCTGCTAATGCAGAACGTCGGACCTTCCTGTTAGATACTTGTGTTGGTGAATTAACCATTACTCTAAAACCTTATTAACTGTAATTATTTTTCTACTCACTTAACCCTTGTATTTCCACAAAGATCAAGCTAGCAAATTCAACTGCGGCCAATTTAACTCCATTTTTCATGCCATGTGCACTTCGATGTCACAGTAGGCATAACAGTAACAGTGTGAAGTTGAAAATTAATCAGTTAAATTGTAATTTCTGTGCTTTTTATATATATACACATATGTGTACTGGCCTTTCTCACTGCAACGAGCGGTCTTGGAGAAGGAACAGAAAGCAGCAAGACCTGAAAGCTGAGGTCTTGAAGCATTTATTGGTTGAGCGTGTAAGTTATTGACATTTGAGTTTTAAGTTTTTTTCCTAAAATAAACAGGAGCAGTGATATGAACTAATGTCAGAGATATAAGTATTATAAATATGTGGTTTAACTAAGTAAGGAACATGGAGCAAGGATAGACCATTTGGCTGCTCAAGCCTGGTCTTCCTTTCAGTTTGATCTTACCTGATCTAAATACTCCTCATTCCCAACTACCCATGATAACCTTTTGCCGCCCCTACCAGCTCATCAAGAAACTTTCTCTACCTTGAAAATATTTAACGACTCTGCTTCCATTGCTTTTTGAATAGAGTTAGAAATAATAGTTTCTAAACTTGAAGTGTCAATTGATTAAAGAAAATACAAGTGAAATGGGCAGAGAGGTGATGTGTTGCAGCTGTAGGATATGGGAGATACCGGACCTCAGTGTGATCCACAGCAACCACATCTACATTAATTGGCTGTAGTTCAAGAAACTTTGAATGAAGAGTTGATGGATTAGTGTCCAAGTTATGGACTCAAAGGTCAAGGTTCTTGCAGTCTGTGTGGGCCTGTATGTGCCAGAAGCGGGCTTGAATACAGCATAAGCAAAGTGAACACCTGACCATACAATGGGGACTATTGAAATTGGTGGAGGGAGTTAAAAGAAACATAGTACTAGGAAGGGAAAGTAATGCTGGGAGCATAGATACTGTCCTCAGTGGGCAAAGGCATAAGGCCCGAAAGCTGTGTTTCTTGCTCAGGGCTGCAGAAGTAACTTGGAGACAAAATGTCCAATTATCATGCTGTAAATGTGAACCAATGACACAGGAAGAACTAAGAAAAGTTCTGCTGGAGGATTATAAGCCTCAAGGCAAGATGTAAAAAAAAAATCAGTTAATTGTCTGCAAATTATTAGCTGAACCATAAGAAAATTGATATAGGATAAATTGAATGCATATTTAGATTGTTATGGGGGATGTGGATTTTGATTGATGGGGCACTGGTGCTAGTACTGAAGAAAGAGGGAGCTGTAAAATTGTGAGGTGATTCACTTGAATCCAAAAGGTCCTGGCAAAACATAACCAGGACTGTAGAGAGAACATTAAAATAAATGGTGAGGGACAGATTTAATGTGAGGGGAAATTTATAAGCTTGGTTTCTAAAAAAAAAAAAAGGATGAAGCAACACCACAAGTTAGTGATATGGGTAGTGTTAACCTGAGTGTGACAGGGAAAATATATACAAACAGAATGCAGTAGCGTATAGGATCAGAGTGGAGAAAATGGTAAAAAGACAAAATTCAAAGTTTTTTTTTATGTGAAAACACAGAATTCATAACAAGATGATGGAATTAACAGTGAAAATGGAAGTAAGTAGGTGTGATATCGTAATTATTTAGAGACATGGTTGTCAAGTAATCATAGCTGGGACCTGCACTTTCAAGGGCATTTGACAATTGAGAAAAAAGGAAAAATGAAAAGGAAGTGGAGTAATTCTGTTAATAGAAGATGACCAGAGTGTTGTAGTGAGAAATGATTTTGGCTCAGAAGATCAAGAGTTGGAATAAATTTGGGTGGAAATTAAAAAAAAAAAGCCAGAGAAAGAAATCACTGGTAGGAGTACACTATAATCCCATTAACTGTGTTAGGTTGTAAAAGTATAAATCTAGAAATGATTGGGATTTCTAAGGAAGGTACAACAATAATTGTGGGCAGTTTTATTCTTTATAAAGGTTAGTCAAATCAGGTAGGGAAAGGTAATTGAAGGTTAGTACGTGGAATGCATTTGGGACTGTTTCTTAGAATTGTGAACAGTCTATTCCATACCCAAATGATGCGTATTGATTCAGAATTGACGATTACATAGTAAAGAAGCCTGTTGGTAAGAGTGATCAAAACATGTTCAAACTTCTCACTGTATGTGAGAAACTTGGGTCTGAAAAGAGAGTATTAAAAGTAACTACAATGTGTGAAGAAAGAATTAGTTAAAGTAGAACTGAAAAGATAAGTTTGTAAGGTGGGATGGTAGAACAGTGGTGACAGACTTGAGTGCTGAAGAGTTCCCTGACTGGGAGGGACTGTTCCTGTCTGGCGATTGTTGTGTGGTGTCCATTGATCCACTGTCGTCATGTCTGCATTCAGCCTCTGATGAGGAATATGGGGAAATAGCATAAAATAAGGGATGCAATTACCAAAGGTGAGGCAGGAGCAGAGGGACCCTGAGTATATATGTGCAGTATGCATTGAAAGTGACAGGAAAAGTTGAGAGCACTGTTAATAATGCATGCAGTATATTGGGCTCTATTCACAGGAACATCGAGTACAAAAGCAAGGAGTTCATGTTGCATAGATTGCTGTTATATTGTGTCTGATATTTGGGTGCTACACTTAGGAAGCAAATGAAGGCACTGGGAGCAGAGTGCAGAAATGATTTATTTGTGCAGTTTCAGGGATGAGGAAGTTCTGTTATGAAGATAGATTGGTGATGTTAGGACTGTTTTCTTTCGCGAAAAGGAGGCTGAGGGGAGATTTGATTGATGAATTCAAAATCATGAGGTGTTTGGACTGAAAGGATCATGAACAAGAGAGCACAGATTTAAAGTAATTGGTAAGAGAAGCAAAAACGACAGGAGGATAACCTTCACCCAGCAAGCAGTTAAGGTCTGGAGAGAGTGGTTGGGGCACTCTCAATTGAAGCAGTCGAAAGGGAATTAGGTTGTTCTTTGAAAAGGAAGCATGTGCAGTGTTCTGGGGAGATAGTCCGGGAATAGCACGAGATTAGTTACTTATTAAGAGAGTCGGTATAGGCAAGCTAGACCAATGGCTTCCTCCTGTGCTGTAACAATTCTGTGTGATTTAGAACTCACGGCCCTTATGGTATATTAAAGCAGAGGTGATCATAATTTGAGAGGAAGTGGGTGGGCCCTTGAATTAAATGAAGTTGCAAGGCGACTGGGGAACAGTGAGGGATCAAACTGACTGAATTGTTCCATGAGGAACCAGCTCAAACTCAGCAGACTGAAAAGGTTGTATCCTTAGGCCGTGCATGCCTTTAGGTTGGCCCTTTATGCTGTGGTGTTTGGAAGAATGAGAAGTGACCTTGTTGGAGCAAGTAAGATTCTGAGAGGATCTTGCCCTCCTCAGAGAATCGAAAACTGGGCACATGGTTTCAGAATAAAGGACCTCTCACTTAATACAAGAAACACTGTTTAAAATCTACACAGTCTAAAATCTACACAGTCTATGTATTAGTGACATATAATAAAAGTGTAGACCTCAAACACCGTGTGAGTGGTTTATAGAGCCGATTATATTACCAGGAACATTGTGTATATGTGACTTACAGATATCCGGTGCTGACTATAAACATTGTCTGTATCACAGGCATACGTGTGGTATATAGCTAGTGTTCGTTGCACATATATAAATACCACCATGCAAATCTACACCTCCCCCTCTACAGTGCAATCCCATCCCGCAATCCAAGGCTGAGACCTTCACACTCCTGCATTACTCCTCCCTATCAGGATCGTTACCCTTCCCCGTGGGATCCTTACCCATCCTCCTCCAGTCCCCATGATCCGCACCCCTTCCCCTGCATGTACACTCTGGATGCCCCCCAGGCTAAAGGAATTCAGCATCTTTCCTTCTCCACCGCTTCATCATTTTGACATCGCGACTCCAAGTGGGATGTAGCTCGATGGACAAGTTGTCGCCATTTTGAACAATTGATAGCAAGCTCCTCTCAGTCATTAATACTAATGGTGCCACACTTCAAGAAGAGCTTCAGAGCATGTTTGAAGCATCGTCTTTGTTCTCCGCTCAACACTGGCCATTTGAGAGCCATACTTGGCAGAAGAGATGCTTCTCGGCTGCCTGGCCATAATATCCAGTCCACTGACAATAGGTTTTCGGGAGGTTTCCTTGAGTTCTCTTGAAAAAAGAAGATTGTGCTTGCTTGTTTTGCAGGCCAAGCTATAAGCAATTTTCTCTCTAAGAGAACTGAGGATTATGAAGTGGAGTTGAAGCCATGATTAGATCAACCATGGGTGTCATGAATGACAGCAGGCCTGAGGGACTGAATGACTTATGCCTGCTGCTCCGTTTTCTTACGTTCTTGATCAATTTAAGTATCAGAATAAAATTTTATTGAACATCTGTTTCTGTGTGATCCTCCTTTTCTCTTCTGTAATTAATGAAGCTGATAAATATCTTCCCCTCTGTACTGCTCCTGAGTTATAACTATAACCGAATAGGAGGATTTCTAAGAAGCGCTTTTGAGTGTGATGCTGTGTACCGCTGTTCAGTTCAGTCTTCCATGTTTGGGTCATGTAATTCCTAAGTGGTACCTGTCAAAAAATAGGTAATTGTTAAATGCTGACTTTGTACACATCAGTTTTTTTCCAGCTCCTAGATGTTCTATCTCAATTTGTAACATTGTCTCAAGAGAATACTTGCATTGCAAATGCCGCCAATGACTTCATGTCATTAGGGTCGACAATGTGAACTGATAGACCGTGTTGTATTAAATTTCAAGTGGTTATTACTGTTTATGTCCTGTAGCAGGGAACAGTTTCATCATTCTCATTATCAAAGGAGCTCTGGACTAGTACAGCAAAGGTAGGAAGAGATGTATGAATCTCACTGAGATGTGCAGAGGAGGGGAAAGGAAAAATTCACTGAAACATACAACCATTTTCTTGCAACAGCAGGTTCGCTCTAGGACCTGCTGTATGTTGACTGGCGTTAATGCAGCATGATATTCTAATGTACTTGCTTTTGCTCATTCAATTTGATTTTTATGTTCAAATGTACTTAAGGCACCATTTGAACTTTGGAATTTACTGTGTTCTACCTTCTAGAATTCCTTTTCCCAGCTCTCCTGGGCTTTAACATCAATTCAATTACTATCCAAAAAAATCAGATTCATCTTGAGCCACAATGACTGGAATTGAACAAGAATAAAAGAAAAAGCAGCAGGGAACCATTCAGCCCATCAAGCTTGTCCCACCAATACAATCATGGTGGATCCTTTGTCTCAACTTTACTTTCCGGCCCACTCCATGTTTCCCGAGAAACCAAAAATCTCTCTGTCTTAGTTTTAACTATATTCGACAATAGAACATCCACAACCCAGGCAGTTCCAAAGGCTAGTATGTTCTGAATGAAGAAATTTCTCCTCCTCTCACTCCAGTCTATAAAATCATGAGGGGCATGGATAGGCTGAATAGCCAAGGTGTTTTCCCCAAGGTAGGGGAGCACAGAACTGGAGGGCATGGATTTAAGGTGAGAGAGGAAAGATTTAAAAGGGACACTAAGGGGAAACTTTTTCACACAGAGGGTACTGTGTGTGGAATAAGCTGCCAGAGGAGGCGGGTAAAATTACAACATTTAAAAGGCATCTGGATGGGTACATGAATAGGAAGAGTTTAGAGGGATATGGGCCAAATGCTGGCAAATGGGTCTAGATTAATTTAGGGTATCTAGTTGGCAAGGATGATTTTGACTGGAGGATCTGTTTCCACGCTGTACATCTCTATGACTCTATAACTCAAATGATTTTGACGTGTTCACCTGATACTGTGGCCCCCATGAGCTAGATGAAACAGGCAGGTGGAAACATCCTCTCAAGCACCATCAGAAACTTCTTTATTTCAACTAGATCATCTGTCACTCTTCGAAACTTGAGTATAGGCACAATTAACTCAGCCTCTCGTCGTAGGATCCTGCCACCCTAAAAACTAATCAAGTGAACTTTCCTTGTACCATCTCCATTTACAACGTATATCCTTCCTTAAGGATGGAGAACAAATCTGCATGCAGTACTCCAGGTGTAGTCTCGCCATAGCCTTATACAATTGTGGTTAGTCTTCTTTGTTGTACTCCAATCCTCTGGCAATAAAGACCAACATGCCATTTGCCTTTCTAATTTCTTGCTGTTCCTGTAAACTAATCTGTGTCTCTTGTACGAGTACATCCAAGCCTCTAAATGCCAACAATTTGACGTTTCATACCATTTCAAAATGCTTTCCTATTGTTTATTCCAAAATGAATATCCTCCCAGATCACCACATTATACTCCATCTACCACTTTTTATATTTGTAGCCTCTTGTATTCTCACCTAGTTTTGTAATATCATCAAACTCGAATATAGCACACTCTAGAATTGACCTGAGTCCAAAGGCCAGGAAGATACTGTCAGTCACTTTGTCTAGTTCATTAGTGTAAGTTATAAATAGCTAAGACCCTGGCAGCAATAACTGCTAGCAGCACAATCTGACTGCTTGAAAATTCCAACTTTCTGCTCCCTGACCACTAATCAATCCTACACCCATGCTGATATATTGCTCCCAGTTACATGAGTGTATTTCCTGAGTCCGTTGGGACAATTAAGACTTCATTATCCATGTAAACTTTCTATATAGTACTATATTATTGAGTGCATTTTGCAAAGCCACCTGCTCCCTTTATCTACCTACTAGTCACATTCTCAAAAATTCTAATAAATTAGTTAAACACAATTTCCATTTAGTGAAATAATATTGATTCTGATTAATTTATTTTCTTTGATATTAATCGTCAAGTTTTTATTAGCTCCTTGGCTACCCTCTATTTCATAGAAGCCCAACAGTGCGGAAGCAGGCCATTCGGCCCATTGAGTCTACACCAACCCTCCGAAGAGCATCCCACCCAAATCCACCACTATCCCTGTAGCTCCACATATCCCATGGTTAATCCACCTAACCTATACATCTTTGGACAGTACGGGTAATTTAGCACAGCCGATTCACCTAACCTGTGTGTCTTTGGACTGTGGGAGGAAAGTGGAGCACCTGTAGGAAACTCATGGAGACAAGGGGAGAATGTGTAAACTGCACACAAACAAGCAAGAGTTGAATCAAACCAATACTAACCACTGAGCCACTGTGCTACCATGTGGTTTGTACTGTTTACTATGAAGACATAACAAAAAAAAATTCAATGTTTCTGCCATTTTCTCCTTGTCCATCACCATTTCTCCTGTCTCTGTGTCTGAGGGACCCAAGAGGAGTCATGTTGGAGTTGAAACATTAACTCTGCTTTTCTCCCCACTGATCCTGACAGACCTGCTGAATTTCTCCAGCATTTTCTGTTTCAAAGTTCCAGCATCCACAGTATTCGAGTGTTCAATTCACTGCCAATTCTCTTCCAGGTATGTCCACCTTGAAGAAGTTCTCTCTGACAGGATTTCCATTTCAATTTTTTGGTTTGTTCACCTTCATCGTTTTCTGCCTACCTGCAAGCGCCTCATAAAGCGTTTGCCAAAGCCTGTTTTTAAAGCCACATCTTCTTCACCACTGACTGTCTTGAGATCCGCCTACACTGAGCAGATTCCAACTCAAGCTCCATCCTTCATGTTTCAAACACAGCCAGCATCAGTGGTATCTCTGAGACATGTAAAGTTCCTCAGCCAGCTACTCCCACCAAACCCTGAGGCACTTACTCAGAGCCATGTGCCACCACATGTACACTCTCGCCCTCTTTCTCTCCATCAGCGCTATCTCAAACTCTCTCTAAGCTGTCCCTGTTCCCAGTTCCATTTCATTCTTTGTCTCATTTGACATTTTAACAGAGAGCTTTTTCTCTTCGCGTGTTCAGGAACCCAAACCCCAAAAGCTCAAAGGTATGGATGAGTTCTGAAGAAGAGTCATGCCAGCCTCTCAACATTCACCCTGATTCTGGCTTCACAGATGCTGCCGGACCTGCTGACTTTCTCCAACAAACTTTTCTGTTTTTGTTGACGTTTCGGGTACTGTGACCCTTCCTCAGAACTGAATATGTTCTGAGGAAGGGTCACTGGACCCGAAATGTTAGCTCTGTTTTCTCCTCCACGGATGCTGCCAGACCTACTGAGCTTTTCCAGCAACTTTGTTTTTGTTCCTGATTTACAGCATCCGCAGTTCTTTTGGTTTTTATTTCCCCTGTTTTTGTCTCAGATTTTTGGCATCTGTGGTATTTTGCTTCTTTTTGAAATCATGGATGATCTCTTCCTCAGCTCCCTTTACTCGCTTTGCCTTGACTCCAAGCCCATTAATTCCCTTCATTTGACAAAACTGTTCTTCCTGAAGGCTGTTTGTTGGCTGTCACTAATGCTCCTTATGTGATTCTCTGCAGCATGTGTGGCAGCAGGCAGTTTGTGCATGAGGGACAGACATCAGAGACAATCTCAATTTGAACTTTTCCTAACAGCGTGTCCCAGAGTGGTGCATATCCAGAATATCTTTCAGATCACTTCTGGAGTGAGTACCTGAATATGTTTTATTGCTGCAGTTGTGGAACGCATGAATGCCCTAGCTTTGAGATGAACACACAATATAAATTGGATACCAACCTCTGACTAATGTAGTTTAAACAATGAGGAAACTATTTACTGAATTATAGAATCATAGAATCCCTACAGTGTGACAGAGTCATACGGTCGTACAGCATGGAAACAGACCCTTCGGTCCAACCAGTCCATGCCAAATATAATCCCAAACTAAACTAGTCCCACCCCTGCCTGCTCCTGGCCCATATCCCTCCAAACCTTTCCTATTCATGTACTTATCCAAATGTCTTTTAAACATTGTAATTGTGCCCACATCCACCACTTCCTCAGGAAATTTATTCCACATGTGAGACATCCTCTGTGTAAAAAAAAAAAGCCCCTCACATCTTTTTAAGATCTCCCTCCTCCCACATTGAAAATGTGTCCCCTAGTCTTTAAATACCCCATCCCAGGGAAAAGACAACTACCATTAACTCTATCTATGCCCCTCATGATTTTATAAACTTCTATAAGGTCACCTCTCAACCTCCTACACTCCAGTGGAAAAAGTACCAGCCTATTCAGCCTTTCTTTATAACTCAAACCCTCCATTCCAATCAACATCCTGGTAAATCTCTTCTGAACCCTCTCCAGCTTAATAATATCCTTCCTATAACTGGATGACCAGAACTGGACGGACTATTTCAGAAGAAGCCTCACCAATGTACTGTACAACCTCCAGAACAGTAACTGAATGATTGAACAGCTAAGGGACAACCTCAGACAGGCTAGCCAAGGAAAAGTCGCATCCTGGGTAAGCGAATGTTTGTTTCAAGAGAAGATCCATGCTAACATCTTTAGCTGTCAGTTGTGGTGGCTCATCAACGTGTGGTTTAATGACAACTGCAAGGATAGTCTTGGTGAGGCTCTGGTTTTAGTGTTAGGGATTCCAATTATGCCAAGTGACAAAGTTAATGACCTTTGAAATCGAAAATATCAGAATTATAAAGAGAGGTATTTGGATAGGTTACCATGACACCCTGCCATATGCTGTGGGGAGACAGGACTTGCACATCCCATAAACTGTAAACAGTATTTATTCAATTTTGGTTTTGAGTTTACATTGTCTCCTGGAAATGCTGGTCCTTTGCTTGGCTAAAACTTCTATTAGTGCAGTCAGCTGCAAGTACCTCAGGTAAGCACACTTGCAGCAATTCATTAGCAGATTTGACTTGATTTTATTTTATTACTGTGACATGTACCAAGCTAAAGTGAAAAGTATTGTTTTGCGTGCTATCCAGGCAAATCATTACCTTACATAAGTACTTCAGGGTAATAGAACAGAGTGCAGAATATAGTGTTACAGAGACAGAGAATATGCAGAGAAAGATCAACTCTAATGTATGAGAGGTCCATTCAAAACTGTGATAACAGCAAGAAAGAAGCTATTTTTGAATCTGTTGGTACGCGTTTCAAAACTTCTACATCTTCTGCCAGATGGAAGAGGGTAGAAGAGAATATAACCGGGGTGGGAGGGGTCTTTGATTATGTTGGCGGCTCTCCCCTGGCAGCGAGAACTGTAGACAGAGTCAATGGAAGGGAGGCTGGTTTTCCTGATGGACTTGACTGTCTGCACAACCCTCTGTTATTTCTTGCAGTCTTGGGTACAGCAGTTGCCATACCAAGCTGTGATGCATCTGGATAAGATGCTTTCTATGGCATAACTATAAAAATTGGTAAGATTCATTGCTGAATTTCCTTAGCCTTCTGAGGAAGTAGAGGCTTTGGTATGCTTTCTTGACTATAACGTCGACATGAATGGACCAGGATGGCTTGCTCGCAATCTTTGCTCCTAGAAATCTGAAGGTCTCAATCACCTCTCCCTCAGCACCATTGATACAGATGGGGTTTGCACTCCACTCCACTCTACTACTTGAAGCTGATTATTCGCTTCTTCATTTTGCTGACATTGAGGGAGTGATTATTGTCTTCACACCATGCTTATAAGCTCTCTATCTCTTTCCTGTACTCTGTCTCATAGTTGTTTGAGATTGGACCCGCTATGTTTGTTATAAACTTGTAACTGGAGTTAGAGCAGAATTTGACCATACAGTCGTGAATGTATAAGGTATATAGTAAGGGGCGGAATACGCAGCCTTGCGGGGCACCAATGTTGAGGATTATCATGGAGGAGGTTTTTATTGATTGTGGTCTGTAGACCAGGAAGTCGAGGATCCAGTTGCAGAGTCGGATGCTGAGTCCTACATCTCAGAGTTTGGAGATGAGTTTGGTTGGGATTATGGTGTTGAAGGCAGGGCTGTAGTCAATAAGTAGGAGTCTGATGTAGGTGTCCTTGTTATCTAGATATTCCAGGGATAAATGTAGGACCAGGGAGATGGCATCTGCCATGGACCTGTTGTGATGGCAAAATGTAGAAGAACAAGGCAGTCTGGGAGGCTGGGGCTGATATGTGCCACAACTAACCTTTCGAAGCACTTTATAATGGTGGATGTCTGAGGCATTAAGACATGCTGCCTGATTTTTCTTTGGCACTGGGAGATATGTAAACAATAATTTGTTCAAATTTTGTTCTTGTGAGTTTTTAAATTAAAGTTACATTCTGCTTTATTTAGTTGTTTTTTGAAGTGCACATTCAATGGATTTTATTTGCCTAAAATGTCTAAAAAGAAAGGTTTAGTGTCTTCCAACAAAAAAA
>JAHRHZ010000133.1:15556831-15572211 GCA_024137785.1 Ginglymostoma cirratum | reverse complement strand
CTCAAGCCACACCCCCATCTCCTGTCTACTAACATCATCCCGCCCCCTTGACCTGTCCATCCTCCCTGGACTGACCTATCTCCTCCCTACCCCCCTACCTGCACTCACCTTTACTGGCTCCATCCCCGCCTCTTTGACTTGTCTGCCTCCTCTCCACCTATCCTCTCCTCTATCCATCCTCTATCCGCCTCCCCCTCTCTCCCTATTTATTTCAGAACCCTCTTCCCCTCCCCCATTTCTGATGAAGGGTTTAGGCCCGAAACGTCAAGTTTTCCTGCTCCTATGATGCTGCTGACCTGCTGTGTTCATCCAGCCCCACGCTTGTTTGTAACTGTGTTGCTCAACTGAAGCTTTATTTTTCTTCAAAAGATAATTGAATCTATTTGCCTTGCTTTCTTTTCTCATTATTAATTTCACCACTTCCCCATCCTTTATATTGGCAGTATTCATCTCCGTCTCTGATACTACAGTGTTAACCCATCATGGTGTGTTCATTGATGCACTGTCAAAAAAAAGGGACCTCTAACTAATTACCCTTCTGATCACCCATCCCTGAAATATAACTGAGTCAACCTTTTGCGATCATTTTGATTAAAAAGAAGTTGCAATGATTGCTGCATAAATGATCTTCCTTCTCTCCCATTTCAAGTGTTGACCTTTTCTCCCCTTCCCTGAAAGCGCCAACTCTTACACAACGGTACTAAGCAATATTTATTCATTGTGTTAAATCCACGGGTGTTAAATTGAGAATAGGCAAGTTTACATTAGGTCATGGTTAGTAAAGTGATCAATGATTGGACATTACCGCCACGCTGATGTCTTTTCACTCAATATAAAACAGAAAATGCAGAAAATACTCAGCAGGTCTGTCAGTGTCTGTGGAGAGTGAAATTGACTCAATGTGTCAGGTCCATGTCTTTCCATCAGAACATGATCTTCCTCTGCAACTCCATAGTTTTAACATTGCCCCAGATTTATGCCAGTCTTTACATAATTACATGAACAGTATTTTAGATGAATTTACAGTGAAATTACATCCATCTTTAGTGTAAAGTGTCTCTTTAACTCAAATGAACTTAAATGCCTAAGGGAACAACTGTTATACAGAGATGACTGCTGCTAATTTTACCATTCTCTTTTTGCATTCTTTGTTTTCTCCAAAGCATCAACGCAGTACAATTTCATACGTAAGTTGAAAAAGAACCTTAACTACATGAAATCTATTTGAAGCATTAGACTTTCTATGTAGACAGTATTACTTGCCACGGGGAAGACTATTTCCCTTCCATTTGTGTCTCTTCAGTTTTCCATCTGCAATGAGTTAGAAGACAGACTTGTGGGAATACGATGCAGATTTGTTTTACACAAAACTGTGCTGCGTATTGTTTAATAACATATTAGAATCTACAAAAGAACTTAAAAAAAAATAATGCCAGGAATAAACCATCCAGACCCTCAGGCCTACTAAGCCACTCAATTGTGCCTGAGCTTCAATATTCACTTCATTTCTCACCTCATTCCCATATCCCTAGGTTTTCTTAATTCCCAAACATCTATCAATGTAAATCTTGAATGCATTTTTGACTGAGCATCTATATACTCTGGTGTAGAGAACTCCAAAGATTCACAATGGATTTTTAGAAAAAATTTCTCATCTTACACAAAACAACCTTGTAATAAGCGCATAGAAAGTTGAGGGGTGACCTTATAGAAGTTTATAAAATCATGAGGGGCATCGATAAGGTGAATAGCAAGGCTCTTTTCTCTGGAGTGCAGAAGTTCAAAACTAGGGGGCATATTTTAAGTCAGAGGAAAAATATTTTACAAGGACATGAGGGGCAACTTGTTTACAAAGAAAATGGTTTGTATATGGAATGAACTGCTGCACAAAGTGGTGGATGCAGGTACAGTTACAACATTTGAAAAACATTTGGGTAAGTACGTGAATAGGAAATGTTTGGAGGGATATGGGCCAAACGCAGGCAAGTGGGATGAGTTTGGTTTGGGATCATGATCGTCGTGGACTGGTCAGACAAAAGGATCTGTTTCCATGCTGTACAGCTCTATAACTCTAAGCAGTGATCCATGTGGCATTTGACTGCTTGCAACTCACTAAGCCAAAAATTACCCATTTATTTCTCTTTCCTGTTTTCTGTCTGTTAACTAATACACAATTCATTAAACTATCACCTTTAATCTTATGAGTCCTAACTTTGCATAACAACTTCACACGCAGCATCTTATTGAAATAGCATCTACTTTGTTTTTCATTTGCGCATCTTTTCTAAAAGTCACATAATTCTAATAGAAATGGGGATGTGCAGTTTCCATTATTGATGGCTGATCTATACTGCTAGTGAGTAGCAAATTGCAAATTGCAAATCAACTCCCATGTCCCTTTCCATAGACCTAATAATTAACTTTTCCCATCTCTCTCCTTCTTACTCCTCCTTGTAGCAGCATTATGTTTCACTCTATTTTTGAACTCTCTTCCTCTTTACCACTTCGGCTTTTTGAACAGACTAGTCAGTGAGCGTCTATTCCCACGCTTTCTAGATCCTAACCTTGAGATTGAAGATTCTTTTAGTATTATTCCTGCAAAAAGAAGATAGGGTCAAGGCTGACAGTTTAGCGCTGGGGGAGCACTGTACAATCGGAGATGCTGTCAGTTGCTGTCTAGGACTGGTGACCAGCTGAAGTTTCACTCAACCCAGTGTCAAATGTGTTACAGATCAGACCAACGAGCACAGATCAGCGTCAAGCAGATCTGAGGGCAGATCATCAAACTGTGACACTAGTCCAGATTTACTGAGATGATGGTGGAAAGACCTGCTGTCATTTTTATCCTGAAACTGATAACAATCTCAGGAGTTTGTACATGTGCAGAATTACATAGAAATCCATACATTGTGTAGACCAATATGTCTTCTCAGGTGGACAATGCGTCGAGTCATACAGCATGAAAACAGAGACATAAATGATACCTTCGCATTATTTCAGACAAGTTCAGGGAAGCTAAATATTTATTCCCAATTGAACATTGATAAAACTGGTCATGGTCAACATTTCTGTTTGTGGGAGTTTGCCATGCACAAAATAGCTGCTGTGTTTCCTCTAATGACAATAATTACGACATTTTGGTGGCACAGTGGTTCAGTGGTTAGCACTGCTGCCTCACAGGGCCAAGGATTCCACCCTCGGGCGACTGTCTGTGTGGAGTCTGCACATTCTCCCGTGTCTGCCTGGGTTCCCTCTGGGTGCTCCGGTTTCCTCCCACAGTCCAAAGTTAGATGGATTGGCCATACTAAATTGCCCACAGTATCCAGGGATGTTGAGGCTGGGTGGATTGACCAATGGGAAGTGCAGGGTTACAAGGATAGGGTGGGCAGATGTGGGTCAGGGTGGGATGCTCTTCAGAGGGTTGATGTGCACTCAATGTGCCAAGGGGCCTGCTTTTGCATTGTAAGGATACTTTAGAAATACTTAATTGACTGGAGAGTACCTTGGGACTTAATAACATCATGAAATGTGCAAAATATATGCAAGATTACTTTTCTTTTCCTTTCTCTTCACTGCCAAATAAAAGCAAAAAGTGACTGGATTTTTCCAAAGTCTCCATATGAGCTTGTTAGCATTGTGGGAGTCTGTGTTAATCTGAATGGCTTCTTGAAAATTCCACATTTTTTTCCCCTTCCTCCAGAAATTTTACTTGTCTGAGATTTTCAACCCATATACCCTCTCCCCTCCCCCAGTGCTTCCAGCCTCAGACTGAATTCGTCTTTTATATCCTTCAGAAGAGTTATTGGGACTTTAGGGATCTTAAATATTTCACCTCTCTTAAAAAAAGAGGGATTATTCATGAGCCTGCGACTTGCAATAATGCATCAAGATATGCTGGGTAGAAGAATACGTTGGTTTTTAAACTTAAATACTTAAGTTCTATTCTTCCTTAATACTACTTAAGTCAGACTGGATCATTTGGCAGTTGTTAAACAGAGCTCAGAATCAGAAATATAAAATTCTTATTGACTCATTATTTTTGTTAAGGTAGCTCTGATGGTGGAACTCCAACTTAAAACTGGCCTCATACAATATGTTTTAGTTCCCAATAATGTTATACAGACACTGAATTAAATCAGAAAAGAAGATAATCTGAAGCTGCCTTGTTCTATACATGACTTTGAATATACTTGGGGGAGGGGAGAATGCATTACGCTGGCTCATAGCTAAAGTCAGATTCAAACTGGCCATAATGATGTGAATCATTTGTGCTCTGATTAACTGAGAGTAGTTTTTTTTTAGCATTTAGATTCACAATTGAAGGTGCCGTTTCGTGCCTGGCATTACTTAGCGTTTGAATGGGGAGGAGACCGGTAAAAATGAACAGAGTATTATAGATGCCATTCTTAATGCAAGGGTGAGACTATTGGGAACATGCCCCATGAGTAGTGGACTTTCTAGATGTTTTTTTATGGAGGCTAAACAATTAAGCATCCCTTACAGAATTGCCACCCAAAGGATGAAGCAGTGGAAAGGAGAATGACCATTATTTGTAGGAGCACCGGTAGCACACTGACTGACAGCACTGAGTGGGATGGCTAACTCAGTGACATGTAGGAAATTGAATGTGTAGTGATTATAACAAGGTCAGCCAGATGGACCTCACAGAATATGAGTTCCCTGATTGTTAATCTGGCCCAATCAGGGAGCCCTGGCTGTCAGAAATAAACAGGAGTGTCAGCAGTTTTGTTCACTCTGAGAGCTGGCTCTGAGGGAGTTGGATCAGTGTCAAGAACTCTCATTGTGTAAATGAAGGGGGACTTGGTGATGGGATACTGGCTCTATTATTTCATAAGGTGATTAGTTTGGAGGCGGAGAAGGCTCTTGTGCTGTCTGAAGGAGATGGTCAGTTAAATGTCCTTCATGTTTGGTTAAAAGGAAAGTACAAATCCAGCAACTTGTGGACTCCATATGTGTGCAAAATCAGGTGGAAATCAGAGCTTCTTGTCTGTTATTCTATGCTTCTCCAGAATGTTTTTTTAACCCTTACACTGTTAATCTCACTTTAAAATGCTTAGAAAATTCAAATCTTGTTATAGTCTGAGAATTAGGGCTAGACTGTTTAGGAGAGACGTTAGGAAGCACTTCCACACACAAAAGGGTGACAGGGATTTGGATCTGTCTTCAACAAATGGCAGTAGAAGCAAGTTCAGTTATTAATTTAAACCTGAGACAGTTAAATTTTTGTTCAGCAAAAATTAACGGATACGGGCCTAAGGCCCATGGAGTTGGGCTACAGATTATCCATAATCTAATTGAATGGTGGGACAGTTTGAGGGGCTGAATAGCTTACTCTGGTTCCTATGTTCTTAATTATATATTAGTTTATCTTTATTGGCTCCCATCATCCTCCACCCACCCCCCAGAGGATGACAGGCAGAAGCCAATCAGCCTCTCAAGACCAATTTTAACTAGAGGTTGCAGAGGAGATGAGCAGCTCTACTGAGGTCAAAGGTTGTGGAGGAGGCACTGTGCAACTCTCAGCTCCTTAGACTTCAGAACAGATATCCTTTGAAGAACACAGTGCGGCACTTTGGAGAAACAAATTCTGTCAAGGCTCCTCCCTCAATGTTATTTTGACAGACATCGCTGACCCAATGCTCCCCAATCTGCAGTAATACCAGCCCCTACCCACCAAGTCTCATGCCCATGTCATGATCAAAGGCCTTACAAGTTCTAACTCTCTGCCTTTTTTGATTGCAGGAGAAGAGAGGCTACAGCTTGTGGGAAAACTTGGGATGGAGCTGCATCCTTGGCCAACCTGCCAATAGATGAGGATGCAGTGAAAATTGGCAGGGTGGTGCCAATGTCAGGCTGTCACTGACGGTGAGATGAATTGGCATTGAGACTGGGCAAAAGCATTAATGATCACAGTTCTACTTAGCCCTAATTGTCAATGATGAAAATTGTAAGCTGCCACAGGCCCATAGGCTGCTCGCTCATTTAACCTGAGAGTCACCACGTCTCCAGCAAAGATTGAGAGAGCAGGGCCTTCATGTTGACCTCAGCTTGGACAGGAATTAAACTTGCTCTGTTGGTGTCACACTGCATCTCAAACTAGCCAACTGAGCTGTCTGATTCCTGGTTGCTGGAGAACCAGTATCACCAGCATTGTGATAGCAAAATGATAGGAACTGATCCTACTGTCACCTACGTGACATATGTCCTTCATCTTGTCCAGAGGAACAGTGAGAGTTGAGGTCGAAGACAGTGTAGCGCTCAGAGGATGGAGCATCAGCATGAGGAAGCAGTGTTGCACAAATCATGCATATCCTTCACCATTGATGGCTACTCCACCACAGATAAATAGAAAAGCACATTGTGAGGTGTTTTTCATGTGGACATAAAGGCACAGATGGCATTGGAGACATGGTAATGTCCAAGGCCAGCCAAGACTGGGGATTGCAAGTCTGGGGGCAATCTGGGGCCAAGGAGTACTTGTGGAGCAGAGAAAGAAATTGTGTGGCCATCTGTCAAAAACTACAGGGTCATGTGCACCTGGGAATTGATGAGTAGTCCACTTCTGTAATGAGTGCTGTGATGCCACAGGTAATTTTTTTTTCCTTTTGCCCATGGTCATTTCCATAGTTAGAGGTCTTGTGACACACTTCGTGTTATCTCAACCCAACCACAGGACTTGATGGCAAAGAAGGGGAGTTCAGAGCATGGCCAGATGGTGAATCTGAAAATTCTTCCAACACACACCGGTGGCAGGCCCTAGGAGTAGGAGAGATTCTTGGTCAAACACGATGGAAAGAATGTTGGAGCCTCGACCGTCTCCAATCAGCGCTCCCTGTATATGAAAGTGCATGTTGCTACAGCAGCCAGACTTCTCGAGTGATCTGTAACCCACCAGCCACAACATGTCCACTGGAAAAGTGGTTAACCTCAAGGGAAACTCACACGCTGCAGGCCAATGAGTGGATGCAGGCACACACACTTCCGGATATGACAAATTTGAAAAACACTGATTAAATAGTCACCTCGATGGCTGGACACTGCATTCAAAAGTCCTCCATATTTTGTTCAGAGGAAACTGTAAATCCAGGAACTTGTAAACTCCACTAACACGCAGAATCATGTGGCGATCATGTGTTCTTGTCTGTAATTCTATGCTTCTCCAGAGGGTGCACTGTTGAGCTGCTGTCTAAGTTATAATCAATGAAAATCTATTACTGTTACAGTAATCTCACAGTATAACACTTGAAAAAAATTACAAATGGTTGATGAGGTTCATTGGGGATTTAATAACTATTACCAAACAGTCTCACAGGCTATAAAAAGACATTATATATTTATGGGATTTTAAATGGCTCCATTATAATAAACTTTGAAAAATAAAATTAGGATTTATCTATTGTGATCGCTGTCTGGAAAAGAATTAAATACTGTGCTTTTAAATTGGGGAGCTGTCTGTGCGAATCCTGCAATGTGATTGGCTGTCTCCCCTGCATGTTGAGATCATTGTTATTGGACGTCTGGAACTCCTTTTAGAGATAGTAGGAACTGCAGATGCTGGAGAATCTGACACAACAAGGTGTAGAGCTGGATGAACACAGCAGGCCAAGCAGCATCAGAGGAGCAGGTAGGCTGACGTTCAGAAATCTGAAGAAGGGTCTAGGCCCGAAACGTCAGCCTTCCTGCTCCTCTGATGCTGCTTGGCCTGCTGCGTTCATCCACCTCGTTATCTCTGGAAATCCTTTCAATTTGGCGGCAGGTTTAAAAATGCCTTGAAGGAGTGAGTCTGGGCCAGGTATCTCCTGCAGACACTGCTTCCTTTGAGCGTTACTGAGCGGAAAAAAAGATACAGCCCACAAAACTCTTGTTTCCCTGCCAATGCTGACTGATTCAAAAGTTGGTATGAGGAGAAAACAAAAAGCACAATAACGTTTCAATAGTGTCTTTCGACAGAACTGGCAACGATGTAGTTCAGACCCCTTCACATTGGGTCTTGCACCATGAAGGCCTGGTGTATGTTACTCACTCTGCCCAGGCACGCAGTCCCAGTCAAAGGGAGAGACGTGGAATTTAAAGATGAAATAACATGTAGAGTCCTGTTCCACTTTACGGTCTTGTAACTGTACTGGAACTTTTTTTTTAACGAGCATTATATAAATCTAGATATGCTCGGTTGTAAATGGCGCAGGCTGCTGGAGTCGATCCTGCCCGTACAGAACTTATCAACAGTGGCAGGAGTGAAGTCATAAAATTGCATGGCAGCTTCTGCCTCTGGGTCCTGTCTCAATCAATGGGTTTGCTTAAAGCTTACCTCCAGCCCTTTTTAAAACAACTTTTCCCTTATATGGTTAGCGAGGATTTCTGAGCCTGTTACCCTGGTCCAGAGGAGGAGGCGGGGTTTTGTGTATGTGTATGTGTGTGAGAGGAGAGATTACCTTAGATGGCGAACAAAGTCCTGCCTGAGGGTATATCCGATGCCGTTCTTTCGTCCTGCCCCTGCATATTTTCAGGCAACTTTAGATGCCATCGAAAAGGGGAGACGCTTGCCAGCAATCTGTGGAATGCACAGTGCTCAATTTCAGAGTAAACGCGGTGAGGAAGAGGTATATAAAAAAAGCTCACACATACAATGTTGAATCTAATTCGGGATGTTTACTCCATGAGCAAAGAATCTCTGATTCTGGGAAACACACCTGGATTATTTCACCCTCTGAAATCAGTTTTTTTAGAAAATAAATAAAAAATGGCCAATCCAATTTTATGCACAAATATGAGAGACGTGGCGCGGTTCGAAAGAGAGAAAGTGAGACTAAAAACTGCTAGTTGGTCTCCTGTGCTGCAGGAGTGCGACAGTCCACTAGGGGCGCTTTCTGTGTGAAATTTACTTTACAAACACAGTGACTGCAAAATGCTCCCCCGGCAACATCTGTCAAGAGAGGAACAGTTCAGGCCGATGATCGCCCATCAGAACCCAGTCCAGCCTCGACCAGCAACTTCAGCCGAATGTGAAACCTGAGAATTACACTTGGGGCAAATCACAGAGAACGCTGGAGAAACTCAGCGGGTCTGGGGTTGCATCTTGCGAGTGAGAGAAATCAGAGTTAAAGTTGCCAGTCTTCAGCACTCGTGTTCCGGGGATAGACTCGCTCAGTTAGCTCTGCTATTGTCTCTACAGATGCTGCCAGACCTGCTGAGTTTCTCCAGCACTTGATGTTTCAAATTTGCAGCACCCCGCATTATTTTGCTCTGAATGACACTTTTGAAGCCGTCGCTAGCTGGAGACTCCACAGCGACATGTTCCCTCGGATGTTGCAGCCCCTGTGTCAGTTAGAGGCTGGTGATGTTAACAGGATTGATGGGCGTGGGATCATCGTTAAAACCATCACCTTGACAGAAAAAATTCTGATCCATGAATAAATCTGGGTGAAGGCGACTGTGATATATGTAGCTGATGTTGGTTCATAGTGTTGTCACAGTATACCCTTCCACCCTGATACTGACAATAATGATACAATTTATTTCCCGGCGTGACTGCCACCCCTTTGCCTTGAGTAAAATGTTGCATTCACATGGAAGGGGAGTCACCCCCCTCCCCTCTAGTTAACGCCTTTGCAGGCATTTGCCGCCTGAAGCAAGCTTCCAGTATGTATATATGTGAAGGACTGGGCAGCTCAGAAATTAGCAAGCGCCTATTTACTGCATTGCTAACTTCACAGTGCAACAAGAAGACAAGCGTCAGTCATTGCTTGGAGGCACAGTCAGATGATACAAATGACATGGACAAACATATTTGCAACCCCCCCCCCTCAACACCAATGGTCCCCAAGCCCATAGTAGGCGGGGAGAGACGTGTCTTTGATGGACAGTTCCCTTCATCAATCGGAGTGCGCGCTGATGGCAGGGTGGCCAATGGGAGCAGCAGGAGGGGAGGAGGGGTGTGGGATATCCGCCACACACACATACACACACGCAGAGCTGCTGGGTTCAGCCTGTCTGTGTTACATTGTAACCCCGGGCTGTGGTAGCGACACCCCACAGAGAGAGGACACATACAGACAGACACACACACACAAACACAACGCCATGGATCATTATGATGCGAACCACTCGCAGGGCGATGACTACATGCAGCCAGAGGATGACTGGGACCGAGATCTCCTGTTAGACCCAGCCTGGGAGAAGCAGCAGAGAAAGGCAAGTACTGTTGTATTCCCGAGCAGCCGGCTCGAACCACCTAGAGGATCAAAGCATTATCTCCTTCGCTGGCTTTCCAGTTCCGGAGATCATTGAAGTGATCCACTCTATCCGAGGGATTATGAAAAACCGAGTTCAGGCACAGTCACACACCCCACTTTAGACCAAATATTTTCTTTTAAAGTGGGGTGAGAGTGTAATCAGTGGTTGAAGTCTCTGATTTTTTTTAAAAAAAGGAATCCTTCGTTATTGAAAATTTGGCTCAGATTTAGTGTGGGTGTGTGTACGTCAGTGTGGGGATGAGAGAGGAATTCTCTCCTGAAGCTGGGCTTGGCTTCAGTATTGAAGTTTTGAGTGCAACAGATGGTTTTGCTGGGTGACTGACTCCATGTCCATTCCCCAACGCAGCGCCCAGTATCTTTCCGGCTTTGTAAAAGTGTCAAACCTTTCCTTTTTCATCGCGAAGTTGGGGGGAGATGGTGGAAGGCGATTAACAATTTTTACTGCATCCCCTCCCCACCACATAAAGGGATGATTAGGTGCTTTGACCTGGGTGTAGTCCTCCTGTTTTACAACAGGTAACCTCCATGTTTAACACACAGTTAGATTCACCCTCCGGCGAGTTTATCAGCCTACAGGGTACTGTAGCACTCCTTTCAGACCTCTCGGGTGCTCCGACCAGAATTTCAAAGCGAATAATAATCAAATAGTCTGAAATTAGCTCCACGAGTTGAGTTTTGGTGTCAATTTCTCCTTCAGGGTAAACCCTTTGTAGTTTTTTTTTGTTGGGAATTGAGGGAGAATTTCGAGCGATGTGGTTTCGGCACTATTACTGAGTGCTTCTGAAAGCTGGTGACATTATAAGATGACAGGAGTTTACTTTACCGGGCAGTCTTGCCGGATCAATCTCTGTCTCTCTTTGTCTCTCCTTTCACTCTGTTCCAACTATTCCTCTACCTGGGAGAGTCAACCCCAGCAGCCTGGCCTGTTTCAGTGTTCGAACACAGGCACAAGCCAATGCGAGGACAGTCTTCAAATCACACTGAGTGCTGTGGCTGTGGGGGTTCTTGTAAGTGAGTGCTTCTTTCTGGTACGTTTTTTGCTGTTTATTTGAGGTGACGGTAATTCATTTCCCCTCATCACCTTTGGCACATCTTTCTGTGAATGGTCGTCCTCTTTTCAGTTTTCAATACCAGTTTTGTCAGTGGGGAAGTTTGGAAATGGGGTGTAGTTAAACCCTAAATTTACTGCTTGGATTCTATTGATTTGAATTGAAGCATGTGGTTCTCTTAAATCTTTTCTGAATTACTGGCCATAACCTTTGTTTCCTGATGTGAGTCAATTGTTAGCTTTTATAACTATACTCCTATAAATAGGGAAATTTTAGGTACTAACAAACATTTTGATGAGTTTTCAAACAAACCACACTGGAAAGTATTTTCGAGTTGATAAGAGTTTGGGAAGGATAAGGGTTGGGTTTGTGCTGTGGAGTCATGTCCAAAAATGGTAACAGTCATGCTTTCCCTGCAATGTTTGATTTGTCTTGGCCAGAAGTTTCATGCATTAGGTCATTTTTCTGCATTAGGTATATATCATTTAAAATGTCTGCATTTTGTTTGCATACCAAACAAGTGGCATTGTTGTACTTTATTTTTCCTTCAGATTAGTGTGTGATCATTGTAAATTCTCGTTATTATTAGAGTGAAGGTGATTGTGGCTGTCACTTAATCTCTGCTCTCCTCTTGTCTATCAGCCCTAAGGAATGAACTGGAATGTTGGAAGGAGGAACCTTAGCTTCTTAAGAATATATTTCTAGATGCAGCTTTTTTTTTTAAATGTTAGGAGACAGAACACAGAACTAAAGACTGGGAATCCGTCTAATAAATAGTGTCAGAGAGGCTGTACCTAGCACGCTGTTAGAGGCCCTGTAGGAAAGGTTTTGCTCCTTTCCATTCCTTTCTCTTCAGGGAAATGTTGGACAGAGTCTTTTTATTTCTAAATGTGATGGGCATGTGTGTCCTTGTAATTTCGGATACCAGATCTAGCTATCTCGTGAGTTAGACGATCCAGGTCTGACTCCTGCCTTGGTTTGTTGTTTGCCATTTCTGTGGCACTCCTTGCTTTTCCCCAGCACAGTTGTACTGCTTTTAAAGGTGCAGCTTTATTACATTGTTCTGAAACTGAGTGGTGTGTTGTTTCATTTGAAACAAAACCATTGGCTTTTGGTGGGGGTGTTTCATGATTTCCATTTGTTTGTTCATAGGTTATCTCCACTTATTGTAGCATTTGAAATACTGTGATTTTCAGTGGTTTCTAGCTGACTGTCTTTTTCCCGTGGCTTATTCATGTTGTACTTCGATCTACTACCTACCCAACACAAACATTGATCCCTGATCTGTGCAGGGAAATCCAGGTTCTTTTATGGAATTCTGAAAAGTCAACTTCAAGGACAAAAGTGTTTCCTTTATGCATAAAAAAAATTGAAAGCTGTTAGTTGCAAACTGAAAAGGCAGGGGTGATTTATCTTCCTGATAAAGTATGTTTGTATTTGTACAATGCTGAAAATATTTTTTGTAGTTTTATGGTTTTTGAGGCTTCTGTTTATTTGTATTATATGTTTTGATAGATGCACACCAACAACAATAAGTGTCGAATGCTAATACTCCTATTGTTATTTTACAAAAACTACAAAACCACGAAATAAAACAACCCAGAGTGTCGCACTAACACCTTTACTTGAGGGATTGTACATGTTGACCGGTGTTTATACTGAGTGGGAGAAAACACTTCATTTCAGTTACTGGTTTTTGAAGATTTGAGTCAGTAATACAAGGCTGTACACATCAGACGGCTGATGTAAAATATCTGTGTATAGTACTTAAAACAGAAAATGCCAAAGTGGTCGAATTTTCTTCATTTGTGAAACCACAGAAATTACAGGTTTTTAAGCGAGTTTGAATGGAAGCAGGTACGGAGGCTGATTGAGGGAGAACATCGTGGAAAGTTCGTGTTAAATGTGGAAGGCATGAAGGGTAAAGGACAAAAGGGATGAAAGGCTAATCAGAGGTGTTAACAGGAAAGTCCTTTCTGTTGTCCCATCATCTGTGTTGCCACTTAATGTCCCTTGCCTCCACTCTATCACAGACCTTTCCCATCAGCTCCCTCTCCTTTCCCTAACTCTGTACTTTCTTAAAACTAGAATCTTAGAGTCCCTGCAGTGTGGAAGCAGGCCATTTGGCCCATCAAGTCCACACTGACCCTCTGAAGAACATCCCACCCAGTCGCAACCCCTACCCCTACCTCTGCATTTGTCATGGTTAATTCCCCTAGTCTGCACATCCCTAGACACTGCAGACAATATCAGCATGACCAATACACTGTAGGAGGAAACTGAGCACCTGGAGGAAATCTACGAGGAGAACATGTGGAGTTTGCACAGACAGTCACCCGAGGGTGGAATCAAACCTAAGTCCCTGGTGCTGTGAGGCAACAGCGCTAACCACTGAGCCACTGTGCTGCCCTGGTTAAACTAGCTTCTCAGTGTCACCGACCTGAAATGATAACCCCGTTTTGCTCTCTCCTACGTGCTGTCTGACCAGCTTTGTATTTTCAGCAAATGCAGAGTATGTACAGAAAGTGAGAAACTCAACTAGTCTGGCAGCATCTGCAGAGGGAAACAGCGTTAATATTTTGAATCTGTGATGACTACTTCAGAACTGAAACAGTACTGAGGAAGAGTCATCCTGGGCTCTATGTTAGCTCTTACTCTTTTCCAAGATGCTGCCTGACCTGCTGCATTTCTCTAGCATATTCCGTATTTGATTTAGATTTCCAGCATCTGCAGCATTTTGCTTTTATATTCTCTGACCCATATGGGACAAATATTAGATTGCATAGCATTTTTGTTCATTCAGTTTTTGTCAGTATAAATGGGATATTTGGCCCTGGAGCATGCAGACTGTGTGAAAGGCATCACACCTCCTTCACAAATATGGACAATGGAAATCTGAAATCAAAAAGCAAAATGTGTGGAAATACTCGGCCGGTCGGGCAGCAATCTGGCAAGCAGAGTTGATAACTTTTCCCAGTTCTGATTAGAATTTATCATCTTCAAAGCTAAAAGCTTTAATTCAAAAGTGTTTTGATTTTAAAAGCAATTTCTGCTGCTGCGCATGTTTGAGGCCCTCACTAAATTTAAATTGTATTTTGATACACTGAATTGTGGGATGTATTTTTGATCATTTGTAGATTTTGGAGGCTTTGGCAATAGTGCGTATTTTGGAGAATCTTTTATCTAAGTTTTGTTTTAGCTGACAATTTTGATTTAGACAAGAAACATTCATGAAAAACATGCCTAAATTACAAGTCATTAGGGGCTGCAAGATAAAAATGAGAGATTTCTAAATTTAAATACTTTGCAAGTTGCAAAGACACACTGGTAGAAGGCATATTTAATTCAAATACGTGCGTTGAATTTATTTATCAATAGATAATTTCAGATTACTATAGATCTCACACTGGACAATAATGTTCTTTACCTTTACTGGCAAAATGTAAAAAGGTAACCTAGCCATAGGCCCACCAAACCATAAGGCTGCTCCCTCATAAGAGGGTGATGACTGATGGCGGTTTAACCTGAGGGTCACCACAACGCAGGCGAGGGGAGAGCCCTTGGTGTAATTTTACCTGGTGCAGGAATTGAACCCATACTTCTGGCATCACTCTGCATCACAACTGAGCAAACCAACCCCTTCTTTTGCTGGTAAAGTCATCTTTTAAACAAACTACTTTGATCTATTAAAAAAGAGTTTTTTTTTAAGCTATTGATTCTTTGGATTAAAAGCTTCAACTAGCATACTCAGAATAATTTACTGTTTCACCTACAATATTCGTTGTATCTATAAAACATGACGTTTGCACTCAACTGGTTTCAAGTAGAGCAGAATGAAGTTTTTCATTGAACTTTGTAGGTTCAATTGATTATTTTAATGTTTGCCTTTTATTCCCATAATAAAGACAGGCTTCTGGTTTTCTTGACTTAATTTGTTTGAGGCTGTTTCCAGTTGGATTCAACTGGAAAATTTTGTCAGCCACAAACAAGATATTAAAGAGCCACAGGTTGTAGTCACTAAGGCTTCTTTGCTCTCTCCCCCCCCCCCCCCCCCCCC
>JAHRHZ010000133.1:15530147-15556731 GCA_024137785.1 Ginglymostoma cirratum | reverse complement strand
CCGCCCCCCGCCTGCCTCTCTCTCTCTCTCTCTCTCTCTCTCTCTCTCTCTCTCTCTCTCTCTCTCTCTCTCTCTCTCTCTCTACCCCTATCCTCGTGCCACTCCCACCCAGATCTTTGAAGGTAGGCCCTGGTGATCTACTAAATGTGCTACAGGATTCTGTTTTTTTTTCTTAAATTTGTTTTTATATATACGTAAAGGGAAAGGAAGCGCATCCACTCATTGAAAGATGAAGCTTGGGTTGAGATTTCTGTTTTATTTTGGTTAAAACAGAAATCCATACAATTGAATGATACTCACACATTGATAATTACCCCCCCCCCCCCCCCACCAACCATTTAAGGTGTGTGCGTTCATATTTCTCATACTGCTGTGCTTCCAAGACATAATAATGCTGTTTGTAATGTCCAACTGTGTGGCCTTATTTGAGTAAACTTATTGACAGTAACATGTGGAACTGTGACACATTTTTTTCATTTTTAAAAAACAATTATTGGCTCAGTGCTACTTATAGTTCCCGAAAGGCTAAAAAGCAGTATTGTCACAGAGGCCCTGAAAGCATCATCCAGTTGAATGTATAATTTGTTGATTATAAATGTATGTTGTAAATCTGTGCCTGGAAACACTGTGTGCTAGCAACAGTGTTGCTATGTAGCTTTTAGTTTTGATGTCTTTAGTCAGGAGAAGGTCACAGCAGTGTTTATAGGATTGTTGGAGTGCCAATCACGGCACTGTGCTGTGGTCCCAGTGTTCAGGTGATCAAAAATGTTTCAGTTCAACATTTCAGACCATTTCATGATTGCTGCATGTCGACTGAAACCTGCGCTATCTACATCACAAAATGGAGGAGTAAAATGATGGGACTTCTGTTGTGGAAACTGGGAATGGGTTAGCGTTACACCACCTCCTCTCTGGCCAATACCTGATCAGACTTTCCCAGTTTTAGAGTCATTGAGTCATACAGCACGGGAACAGGCCCTTCAGTCTAACTTGCCTACACTGACCAGGTGTCCTAAACTCAATTAGTCCTGGTTTCCTGTGTTTGGCCTGTATCCCTCTGAACCTTTCCCATCCTTATACCTGTCTACATATCTTTTAAATGTCATAATTATACCCGTACCTACCACTTAGTCCGGTGGTTCATTCTAAACATGCCTCTCCAGTCCCTTTAAAATCTTTCCCTTCTCACTTTAAACCTATGCCCTCTGGTTTTGAACTCCTGTACCTTGGCTATTCACCTTATCTAAGCTGTGATTTGTAGACCTCTATAAGGTCACCCTCCAACACTCAAGGGGGAAAGAAGTCCCAGCCTATTCAGCCTCTCTCTATTGCTCAAACCCTCCAACCCTGGCAACATCGTTGTAAATCTTTTTCTTCTCCCTTTCCCAGAGGGTTATGGCTCAAGGCTGTGATACAAATTTGCAAATGCAAGTGGCCTTCTACGTTTCGTCCAATTGGCTATTTGTCAAACAGGGCTGTCTTCATCTGAAAGCCAGTCAGCATTTCCTGATTAGCAATGGGGACTCCAGCTAATTTCATTTTCTTGCCCCACCATCCATTAACTCAGTGATGTTCAACTCGAGATAGTAGGAACTGAGGGTCTAGGCCCGAAACGTCAGCCGTCCTGCTCCTCTGATGCTGCTTGGCCTGCTGTGTTCATCCAGCTCTACGCCTTGTTATCTCAGATGTTTAACTCAAATCGGATCTTGGAGCGGACCTGAGCTGCAGTTTAGTGCCCCATAGGATGCTGTATATACGTATAGAACCATGTGGTTGAGGTATTGCTGTCTTTTTGTATTGCTATTTTAATAATTTTCTGCATCTTCTTACTCGAAAACACACTTCCACGCTCCAGGCTAACAATAGCTACATGAAGATTTTGGGGAGGAGCAGCTAACTGGATAGTTTCAGATAACTTGGAATGTGAACGTGGTTGAAAGTGAGCATTTATCAACCATAGGCAAAAAATTGAACTGCTTTTAAAATGCAACATTAAAATTTAAGATTAAAGATTTCCTATTAATTAATATTTCAACCGAACGATAAGCTGTTCAAAGCACTGAAGATATAATCAATGATTATAAAGGACAAAACTGCCTGTGTGGGAGTACCATGCAGTCAGATTTAATTTCTTTTTGGTACGCACAGATATTGTCACTACGCTGTTTCCACTTCAGTTTTCCACAGTCTTTCTCAAAGGTCAGAAATCACACGACACAACGTTATAGTCCAACAGGTTTATTTGAAGACACAAGCTTTTGGAGCCTCAGTTTCTGAAAGCTTGTGTTTTCAAATAAACCTGTTGGACTATAACCTAGTGTCGTGTGATTTCTGACTTCGTCCATCCCAGTCCGACATTGACACCTCCACATCATGTTTCCCAAAGTTGTTGACACTTTTACGGCAGCTCAGTGTTTAGCACTGCTGCCTCGCAGAGCCAGGGACTCTGGGTTTGATTCCAGCCTTGGGCGACTGTCTGTGTGGAGTTTGCACATTCTCCCTGTGTCTGCGTGGGTTTCCTCCAGGTGCTTCGGTTTCTTCCCACAGTCCAAAGATATGCAGGTGAGGTGGATTGGCCATGTTAAATTGCCCATAGTGTCCAGCAATATGCAAATCAGGTGGATTAGCCATGGGAATTGCAGGGTTACAGGGATAGGGTAGTGGGGGTGGGTCTGAGTGGGATCCTCTTCGGAGTGTCAGTTTGACTCGATGGGCTGAATGGCCTGCTTCCACACTGTAGGGATTCTATGATTTAATGACTAGGATGTCGCACCACAAGTGTTCGTTAACATGCAATACTTTGCCTAAACTGCTATTTGTGTGCAAGGTGCTAGTCATAGAATAGTGTGAAAACAGGCCCTTTGGCCCAACAAGTCCACACCGAACCTCAGAGCATCCCACCCAGACCCATCCCCTTGTAATCCACCTAATCTACACATCCCTGAACACTACGGGCAATTTAGCATGGCCAATCCACCTAGCCTGCACATCTTTGGACTGTGGGAGGAAACCAATGCATCCGGAGGAAACCCACGCAGACGCGGGGAGAATGTGCAAACTCCACACAGACGGTCGCCCGAGGCTGGAATTGAACCCGGGTCCCTGGGCGCTGTGAGGCAGCAGTGCTAACCACTGATCCACGTTGTGATAATTGTCAGTCTATCATACAATGGAAAGCATCACTGAAACCAAAAAAAAAATGCTGGCAATCACGGTGGGTCAGGCCGTGTCCACGGAGAGAAAGCAAGCTAACGTTTTGAGTCTTCAACATGCTTCCTTGGCTTGCTTTCTCTCTCTGGATGATGCCTGACCTGCTGTGATCTCTAGCATTTTTTTTTTGTGTGTGGTTTTCAGTTCCAATTCTAGCATCTGTAGTAATGTGCTCCTAATAGAAAGCATCACACCTGATTTAGCCTGACCTTGTCCTTGTCTAACAGCTGGGAAACAGTAGGGATTGGTTTGAAGCAAGCCAAAATACTCCTCCCTTTGAAACGGGTGCACAGCAGAACAATTGCGGTAGCCCTTTGTAGCTTGTGATGAGCTAGCTCAACAGGCTGGGGTTAAACAAGTCTGCATCACTGTTCTGTGGAGTCTTTGCCTTGACTGTTGGAAGCCTGTGCCTGGAGATGCACCTGCAGGTGTATACTCCATGATGAATGGTGTACCCTTTGGATAAGATGGTAAATCTACATCCCGCCTGTCTGTTTCGGACAGAATAAATCTGTTGTGTTGTAAAAAAAGAAAAAGCGGGACATTCTCATGGTACCTTCTCCTCTCAAACAACAGCAAAAAGCAAATTGACTTAATTAATACTTGTTTGTGGGGTTTTGTGTTGATTAGTTCCTGCAGTTTGACCCCCCTATCGAGGCCTCCACTCCACAAGTTTAATTTATTATGAAGCACTTTGGAATATCCCTGGGCTTTGAAAACTGTACCATAAATGCAATTTTTCTTTAGATGTACTGCATCATGCTGTGCAGATGATTCCTCAGATCTCTCGGTTTAGTCACTGAGCTCTCGAATGTGATTTAACTGGATAAAGTTACAGAGCGTTCACACAAGACAGTTTTGTCTTGGGACTTTACTCAGTGGGCAAAAATCTTGCACAGCTTTCCCGTCAAAGTGTCTTTTGTGCTGCTGCCAAGAATATCGAGTGATGATGTCGGAATTTTATGCCTGCTTCTTCATTACCTGAAGTGGTGGAAAATTATGGTGGTTCGAGCTTTTTTTCGCTTTAAAGAAAACACAGCAGCCCTTTGCTGTTAACAGCTTACCTATTCAAATTGACTCTGGGGTGGTGCCGTGACACTGAACGTCAGCTAGTTAACAACATCTGGTATTATGCAACGGGAACAGAGACGGATTGAGCCGTGGGTTTGGAAGGGAAAGGAAAAGGGTAACTCGTGTTTAAATGGCCTTCTGCCAAATGGCTGTACAAGTTACTGGTGGTGTTGTGGGAGAACTGGCTCTTCTCTCAACACCCTCTTGATTCTCGGCATCAGACCAAACAATGTGGAATAAAAATATACTGAATATCTACCTGAATACCCGATCCTTTTAACTTTCAGTTTAAAGGGCCAGTTGAGGGAGAGTGTCTTTTTTTTTATTATTCTTTCATGGGGTGTGGGTATCGCCGGCTGGCCCGACGTTAATTGCCCGTCCCTAATTGCCCCATGATCTGAGTGGCTGGCTCTGACCATTTCAGTTGGCATTTGAGAGCCAATGCCATTGGTGTGTGTTTGGAATCACATGTAGGCCAGACCAGGTAAGGATAACGGATTTCCTTCCCTAAAGGGCCAAATGGGTTTTTTACAACAATTGACAAGGGTTGCCAAATCTTTTTTTCCACAATTTGCCGTCTGTCATTTTGGGTTTTGAGCTCCTGTCCCCCAGACCGTTAACTTGGGGTTCTGGGTCACCAATCCATTGCCATTACCATCACTTGAAAAGAGTGGGGATGTTTTCTCAGGAAACAAACCTGTGATGCCAGTCTGGTCTGTCCTGTATGTGACGACAGTCTCTCATTAATGTGGCTGACTCCTAGCCACCCTCTGAAGTGGGCCTGCAAGAAGCTAAGCTCTGGTGAGAAGGTTGCAAGGGAGACAGGCTATACATGCCCTCCCTCCCCCTGAGCACAGCTAGGTGTTCGCATTCAGATGGCCCTGCCAGTTATCCTCATGTGCCAAGGTTGAACTTTCAGATAAAAGCACACAGCATTATTAGGATTAAAGAGTAGGCCCAACTGGATTTTCTGACCAAGGAGATACACTGAAAGAAAACTCAATGATTGTGGCCTTTTTGAAGAGTTGAGTGTTTTAAGGGCGATTCATTTCTCGCACACTGATACAACTTCCACCTTCAGTTCCCTTGTGGGAGGCATTCTCCGAAGAAATATTTGTGGAGTTCAAAGAAATGATTGGAAAATTAGTAGCAGCTTTGAACTTCAGCTGAGAGTACAAAATGCTCTATCATCATTCCCTTGATTGCATACGGAATTGGCGATGACAAATATGACTTGTAAAGGAGGACTAATGATTTTGTGACACGGAGTGTCCCTTCCCTTTTGTATAATACATGATTTAAATAGAAAGTGGGCAGTTTCTCTGTCCTTTATGGCCTCCCGTCCCTCCCTGTGATTTAACAATGGCTGGGAGTGTGCATCTGGTTTAACGTTATTTGAGTATCCTACATTATTCCCCTCATTTGAGAAAAGTACGGTTATTGCCTTAGTCCTCATTACTCATTCCACCTTTTTTCTCGATCATTTGTCTTGGGCTGAACAAAATTGTTCACAACCTTGAGATCCTGCACAACTCGGAGCTGAGATAACAAGGTGTTGAGCTGGATGAACACAGCAGACCAAGCAGCATCAGAGGAGCAGGAAGGCTGACGTTTCGGGCCTAGACCCTTCTTCAGGGGTCTGCTCCTCTGATGCTGCTTGGCCTGCTGTATTCATCCAGCTCTACACCTTGTTATCTCAGATTCTCCAGCATCTGCAGTTCGTACTATCTCTGAAACAACTCGGAGCTGAGTTGCAAATCCTTTAATCCTCATTATTGAGCAGATTGTTAACTTGCTCCTCCACCTTGCTGCCTTCAGCGTGTTTGTTATTGAAACCCTTGTGTGCTTTAGCACCTCCAAACTCTTGTCTGATCTGTCTCCACTGCATTTTTCTTTAAACTTGCAGCTCATCCACTGCACTGCAGTAAAATCTCCATTTCGATGGTGACCGTGATTTCCAAACAGTCCTGTGTTCCGTTGCCTCCCAGTCTCTGATATTCTCGGTTTTTTTTAAAATCATTTTGTTCAAACTCCCCAGAAGCTGTGCCCCTCCCTATATCTGGGATTGTGTCAAGACCTTGACACCTACCTGATGCTGCTAGAATGTCCTTCGACTCCGACAATAGCACATCCACCCTTTCCTTTACTGGCCCTATCCTGATATCATTGGTCTAGAATTCCCTCACCCAACCTCTGTCTAACTCCTGCTCTTCCTTTCGGTCTCTCAGTAAACCAATCTAATTTTGTGGAAGGTTTTGATCACCTTTCCTAACCTCTCCTCTCTGTGGCTTAGCAATTACTCTACAGCCTTGTGAACTACACTGGCACCTTGATGACAAGGCTGCTGGATAAATGCTGACGTTTGATGTTTAAAATTCTCTGCTATTGTTGCTTGGTTATTCTGCACATGTCTGTTTTAAGTCCAGAATGCAGGCACCAGTAACGTCTGTTGACCAGAGCGAGTCTGAATTGTAACCCTTGGCTAGAATCTCGCTGAGCAAGAATGAGAGAGTAAAGTAATTGCTCTGAAAGAACGGGAGATATTTAATGTTATGTGTCAGGAACTGTATTTCTTGTTAGTTTATCACATTTAATTCTCAGCAGATTGGTGACACCGAAGAGGTCAGCATTTTTAGTCTCTCGCTCTCTTGCTTTCTCGGTCCTGGGCTTTCTGGCAGTTTCAGTGAAGACTCCACGGCATCAGTTCAAGTGTGAACCTACCCGAAACGTCAGCTTGGTTTCTCTCTCCACTGATCCTGTCTCTCGAGTATTTTCTCTTCTATCAGCACATAACTATCTCCCCCTCAACTTTCCCCACTCAAATCTTTGTGAAGCCCTTAAATGCAAATAGTTGCAGTGTGCACTGTCTTCCCACCCGTGCCCTTTGAGTAACTGTGTATTAAACCTTTCTGACATGTATGTCCTTTATTGTCTGTATGCCTGCAGAACAACAGGGCAGCCTCCCTGGAAGACCACGTTTGAAACATGGAGAGGCTTGAATGGAGTGCAAGTTAAAGTGTCCCTCATTACCTAGCTGTTGTTTGGCTTGTTCCATTGTTATAGCCACAAATAGGGAATTTTCATTGGGTCTAAATTTACTGTGAGTCGTCAGCGTTTCTTCAGTTGATTTCATTTTTTCAGTTTCCGGTCTAGCACCCTTCAGTTGGACAGTCAACATCCTGGGGTTACTATTGACTAGAAATTGAACTGGAATAGTCAAATAAATACTTGGGCTACATGAGCAGGTCTGAGGTTGGGAGTTATGAGGTGAGAAATTTGTCATCTGCGAGGCACAACTCAGGAGTCGTGTGGAATAGCCTCCACTTGCTTGAATGATTGTGGCTACAACAACACTTGAGAAGCTCCCCACCATCCTGCACTAAGCAGCTTGTTTAGTTGGCATCCTGCAACATTCATTCCCTCTACCACTGACTCAGTGTCCTAAGTACACTGCAATAACTCACCAGTGCTTTTTCTAAAGCACCTTCCAGCCCAGGAATCTCTACCACCTCAAAGGAGAAGGGCAGCTGATGCATGGGAGCACCTGCAAGTTCCCCTCCAAGCCACTCGCCATCCCAACTTTGGAAATGTTTTGCTGTTCCTTCAGTGGAACCACATCAAAATCTTGAAACTCCCTTCCCAGCAGCAGTGTGGGTGTCCCTGCACCCAAGAACTGTAGTGGTTTGAGAAGACAGCTAACCACCTTCTCCAGTGCAGTAAGGGATGCACAATAAATGATGATCTAGCCAGCGACACCCTAGTCCAATGAAAGAATATTTTTTAATTTACAAGAAAATATATAAAAAGTTTGTCACACACTTTTTTCAATAATATGGTGATTGTCACTGGAGGTAAATGGATTTCAGTTAAATGTCAAGTGGTTTGTTAATTGGCGAATAATAAGTTATCCATGTGCAAGCTGCGGAGTCTGGAGCCAAAAGTTATCAGGAGAGTTCTAGCGCAGTAGCATCAGGCAATCTGCGACAAGAGATGAGCAAGTAGTCTCCCGCCCTCAACACTGTCTTTTCAACCAGAGCTCAATATAAGGGTACCAGCCCTATAATCCAAAGACAAGATAAGAGCTTGGTTCCGTTTTGACTTATTTGCAAGGTTTCTAACTGTCATTCTGGGAGCAAAACAGAAGGCAGTTTAACGCTTCTGAAACCTGAACCAAATAAAAGTGTCACTTTTCACCTGGATTGAACCGAAAACGATGCCGATGTTCGGAGCACGGAGAGGGCACAGAGTAAGATGACACTTTATTTTTGTATTGTCATGGGCAGCAGTTGCTGTATAAGGGTTGGCTTGGCAGGAAAGTAATGGGCATAGTTGGAGAAGGTGCGAGTTATATATTGTGTGTGCAAGGAGTCAACTGAACAGAGGAAGCCTTAGAATAAATACTATATGATTTCATTGTATGATTGGAAGTGAACGCATTTTAAGCTGTGTGTGTAGGAAATGTTGCACAAGGTTTTTAAATTCCCCATGTGTGTGTTGTAAAGGCTTTCAGACTTCAAAATGGCATGTTTTCTACAGATAATGCCAGTGCTCCATTTCTGCTCTGACAGCAATAAAGCTGGATCAATGTTGAACTTTGAGTTGTATCTTTTGGTTCTCAAAGTCCAGTGTGGATCATGCACTGGGAGTATTGTGCTCTAACCTCTCTTTGCAAATGTGGCTCAGTGCATATTATCTTGTTGGCTGTCAGGGGATTTGGAACTGTATTACAATATTGCGTTTTCTAACAGCCATTCTATCCTTCATGCCTGTGCTAACTGTAAGAATTAGTCAGTTGTCCCCTTTTATCACATGGCATTACAAACATATTTTTTTCAAGATCCAGCTTCCTTTTGAATGTTGTGCCTGAATCTGCTTCCACTAATTTAGCAGGCAGTGCATTCTGGGTTACTGCACTTCATTGTGTGAAAATAAAATGGCAACATACGTTAAACTTGCCTGTGGTGAAGGGGCACATTCCGTTTTCTATCTATCGCAATCTGCCAATTCATTTTTCAAATTTGTCGGCTTTGTGGATGGCTGCATCCAGTGTATTCGTGGGGATGCCGGTCATTGTGCACAACTTAACATGCTCTTTAACGTGTGAAATTGCTGTTACGTACTTAGGCAAAGACAAACACACAGCCTGCGGGGCAGGTGAAAGCTAGACCTGCGAATTGCAGAACTATTTGATTCCTCGGTTGAATTGTCCGTTCCGGCGTTAGGCATATTGACCGTAATTGTAACCCCAGATGGGCAGCAGACACGTAGGGGTTGAAACATCAAAACCCAGCTTACCAATCCTATGCCCATATATTTAATAGTGAACCAGCATTGATGAGACTCCCGCAGAAAGCACTGACAGAGTCTTAATTAACTTGCGGAAGCTTCCGTGTGCTGATATGGTCGATGACTGTCTGAACTTTCCCAGTAAGTGAATGGGAGATTCTAATTCACTGATGTGAGAGGTGCTGACTGTCCAAGGTATGTACCTAAGATCTGTTCCTTTTCAAGTCACTGTGCACCTGCAGGACAGGATTACCTTCCCTGGGCGTTGCAGGAGCAGAATTGGGCCATTTGGCCCATCGAGACTGCTCTGCTATTTGATCATGGCTCATATGTTTCTCAACCCCATTCTCCTGCCTTCTCTTCCTAATCCTTGATCCCCTTACTATTCAAGAACCTATCTATTTCTGTCTTAAAGACCTTCGGAAATATCAGGAGTCTGCAGGAAGTGTAGAAGAGTTATTTTTACATGAGGCCCCACTGTTCTTATTGACAGGGTCCCCCTGCCGTCCACCCCACTAGGTTGAGCTCTGTTTCCCCCTTTCCACCTTCTCCTTCACCAGTTGAAGTTTTCAAGTCTCTTTTTGATCTTTTCTCCACAGGAACCCCCTCATCTAATCCATTCTCCTGCTTAGCCCCCAACCCTATCATTCTATTTTTAAAGAAAGTATTTCTCTAATTCAATCACTAATAGTTTTAGAAGGTAACCTTACAGTTTCTCCTTTATCAGTTTGTGGTAGAGAATTTCACGTTATAACCACCATTTCCAAAGACACGAGCTACCTAAGAACTTAGAACATCCAACAGTACAGCACAGGAACAGGCCCTTTGGCCCACCGTGTCTGTTCTGACCAGGATGTCATCCTTAACTAATCCGCCTGTTCACAGTGTGTATCCCTCTATTCCCTCCTTGTTTGTGTCTGCCCAAGTGCCTCTTAAATATAGCTACTTTATCGGCTTCTACCACCTTCCCTGCGGCAGGTTCCAGGTACCTACTGCACTCGGCGTTTTTGAAAAAAATCGTACCTTGCGCATCTCCTTTAAACGTTTTCCCCCTCTCATTATAAGCCTATGTCCCCTGGTATTTGACTCCGTGTAATGCACACGCACTAGGAATTAGCCAGCATGGAGCGAGGTGTTTGATGCATTTCGGAAATCATGAACTGAACATTGCAGAACTCTCCTGGTTATCTTAAACAAATGGAAAATCTCAATAAGATGACAGATCAAAGAAAGGGTCCCATATCTCCAATACACACATCCACCAAGTTGTGTCATGCTTTGAGTTCCCTCATACCTTGTGAATGGAATGAAATAGAATTAGTTTTATTGTCACATGTCCTGAAATGAGTACAGTGAAAAGTTTACAAGTTGCCACTTAGGGTGCCATCTTAAGTACAAAGGTACCTCAGTAGAGATTCTTCAGTACAAATTATTCGGGGTGGGGAGATTAGAAAGATAAAGAAATAAGATGTCCAGCATTGCAGATTTTAGGAATAATTGAGAAAAATAAAGAAATAAAAAGCTCAGAATAATAGTCCTACCAACCCAGTCCACTCCGGCACCTAGTCTCTAGTCTGTGCCAGGCCTTGACTCCAGACCATGCCAGGCTTCATCTCGAGGCTGGGACACCACTCTGGAATCCTCTTGCGGACAGAAGCTGAGGCCACGTTGGGGTGAGAGACTGCCAGGCCAGGCCGACGAGATACTGCAGAGTGATGGCGCAGAAGAGGAAACAGGTCTGGGTCTCACTGATGGGGTGACTTGCTCCATGTGTTCAGTGATCCATGGGACATGTTTAAGCCTGTGGTGTCACACAAAGACATGACCCTGTGCAGACATCACCCTTGAATCAAGGGTCAGCCGCAATTGACTAGGGACGTTGAAAACGTTTTGTATCGCGAGCCTCTTGGAAAAATGGTTGGCCAGATGTCTGTCTTTTTTTAAAGAAAACCCGCAGAACCAAAAGCATTATTGACAACGACCTTGAATGACAAATGGGGGAAAAAAATTCAACTTGGGATCCTGTTGTTCCTCAGTATCCAATCACTCCCTTCAAGTTACGGCCTTTTGGATTTTCTTTCTGAGAAAGAAAAGCAGAAAACAACACCTCGGATACAGAAAATCCACTGTAGAAAAAGAAATACTGGAAATACTTGGTAGGTCAGGCAGCATCTGTGGAGAGGAGCAGTGTTACTGCCTAAAGCCTTAGTATCTGTGGAAACCAAAACAGAGCTGTGTGACCTGTTATGTGTTTTCAGTATTGACTGTTCTTACTTTACACCAGAATCATTTGGCCTGTTCACAAACCACAGAAGGAGCTTAGTGTTTGTATGTAACCTCCCGTGTTTCCCTCAGAAGTCTGTTACTTTCTCACTCGCATTTCATGATTCCTGTGCGTAAGATTCAACGGAATGTCGCACTGTCTATGTTGTAGTGGAACTAATAAAGGATCAGGTTGGCTCTGAAATTGGAACCTGTTCTCGAGAGGCACTGTGGAGGTCTGTTGAGCCAATTTAGTAATTAGTTTCACTGTTGATTAAAATTCAGTGCATTAACATGATGACTTTCACACATTTGATGAAATCAGAGGTTTTGCCTACTGATCACCCAGAGGGTCTAACATATTCAGGGCAATTATTGCAGCTCTTCAATGAGTCTTGAGCCCCAAGGCTGATGTGCTGCAGTTTGAAGTTAATATAATGCTTCTGGACAGGACTGTGTACCATGGGAATTGGATGCAGCCTACAACTACTGGAATCATTCAATAACAGTGCAGGCATTACATATTCTTTTGGTCTGAATGAAGGAATGTCTTGCGTTGGCCAATTCTTCTTTCAGAAGTTACGTTGACTGAGGATGTCCGGGTCTACTTAGGATGTGGCCCATCTCCTTGAATGGATACCACATGAAAGCCATGTGTGTATTTTTGAAAGCAGCTTTGCCCATGGATAGCTTTTATTACCAATATACAAATGATTGGCTTTCATTATTTTCTTTGAATGATAATATTTACTTATATTGGCAGCATGTGTATGGTTGATGTTCAGGAATTGGCCATTGAAAGCCTGGATGTAATGCTTTTGATTCAATGAGGTACATCACTTTATTAGTAACTTTAGCGGTTTTCATTCTGCAGGTTCAGCTCATTTCTGTCATTTTCAAACTATGTGCTTCAAGGTAGCACGACGACGTAATATACGTTTACAAGGCAATGCCAAGTCTTAGTTTGTTGCTATGAGAGAGAGAGAGAGAGAGAGAATATTTCAGTAGGATTATGTTATTGGGGCACTAGCATGTATCAGCTGTGGAGGGGCGAAAACAAAGACTCCTATCCCCAGTATGATCCATTGGGCTCTCTTCTTTTAAATAATCATGCTGATGTCAGGGCTGAGCACAGCAGTGATCATGTTGACCCTCTTGCAATTTTGCTGTAGGAACAGGTACTGGGAATTGGATGCAGCCTACAACTACTGGAATCATTTAATAACAGTACAGTCATTACCTAACCCTGTTCATTTCAGTATTTTTAATAGCGTGTTTGTAACGTAAACACAGGCCCTCTGGAGCAAGAGAACTATTTTAAAACTCAGAAGCTATGATCCTCGCAACACCCGGATAGCAATGGGCAGGAACTTTTGTGCAAAGTTAAAATCTCCAAGGACAATGTTGAAAGTCAAAGGTTTACGATGTTAACCTCCTCTTCTGTGCCTGTCTTGTAATGAGGTACGAATCTTGCGGACATGGTCCTGTCCAGAAGCATTATGGACATATTTAAATTCAAACTGACAACGACATGATGCCAGTTTATTTTGGGGGGGCGTAGGGGAAGGAGGAATGTAGATTTGCAGTCACTGTCCTAACAACCTGAACAAATATTGACTTGAGGCAGTGCCCTTTGAGATGGTCCAAAGTTGTGTACGTTCACAGCGGCACGGTGGCTCAGTGGTTAGCGCTGCTGCCTCACAATGCCAGGTTCGATTCCAGCCTCTGGCGACTGTCTGTGTGGAGTTTGCACGTTCTTCCCGTGTCTGCAGTTTCCAAGTGTGCAGGTTACGTGGATTGGCCATGTTAAATTGCCCCGTAATGTCCAGGGATGAGCAGGTTATGTGGATTAGCCATGGGAAGTGCAGGGTTATGGGGATAGGGTAGGGTGGTGGGTTTGGGTCGGATCCTCCTTTGGAGGGCCGGTTTGGATTCAAAGGGCTGAATGGCCTACTTCCACACTAGGGATTCTATGGTTTGCTTTCCCACCTGGGCAAAGAGTTCAGTGTTGAATGCCCATCTATCTAGCATTAGGCTAAATTGCTTTGGGACTTGGAGCAGGTTTGTGAGTTATTTTTGCGCTGAAGGGAAAACAACACAAAGTTCTGAGACAGGGTGATTACAGAAAATGAGCTCAGTGACTTCCATATCTACTTGAATGTTCAGTGTGCTCATATAGTGAGACTTGCGCACTTATTGAACTGCTACATTTCTAGCCTTCAGTTGAACCTTGCTTATTTGCTTCCAATCCCATTAGATGTAAGCCAGAAATGAAACATCAAAGGTGTGCCAAAAGCTGCTTGACCTCCAATATCACCTCCCTCCCACTAACTTCACACGCAGCTCTTCCTTTTTGTTTAACTGTATGTGATGATCTCTTTGCTTCAAAATGTTGCAGATTTTGTTTGAAAAGTGTTTTGAAGCTTGTATTCAAAGCAAGACTTGCATTTTATGGCTAATTGTTCTTGAGCTGCAGACAGTTCTGAACATTTCAAAACCCAATAATTTTTCATCTGTAGGCAAGTGAAGCAGGTGAACACACCAAAGCCAAAAGCAAGGAGGTGGATGCTCTGTTTATCTGTTTTATAGCACTGTTGGGTAGAGGATGCGTGTCTTTCAGGATACTAGGCAAGTTTGTTTTTAGTTTGTGGGAGAGTGTCATGGATGTTTTGAGTGCAACTCTGGACGTTGTCGGGGAGGGGAGGGATGAGGGTGGCACGTTTAGACTGGGCTTTTTAGCTTATTGGCACCTCTGCCCAAGCTCCCTATTGTGTGCTAAACCCTGGTGTGATGTTATTGAATAGAGCTTAGGGAATTTACTAATGAACACTCGGTCAATGCTGTAATGTGGCACATCTACAAACGCTGTATCTCGTAGACTCTAGCAAACTCTAACCGGCTTAGCCTGGGTAATGCAGTGAAGCTCAGTGATTTTTAACAGTTTGTTTTTAAATTTTATTTAAGAGGCCAAGTGTTAGTAGCAAGTTGTTGGTTTGCATTGCTTCACTATTTAGATTGTTCAGGTCCAAGAAACCTGTCGCGCTTGTCAAACTGACAGACCTCCAAGATGCTGCATGATTAGCAGCTGAGGTTTGGGGTTAGATATTGCAGCCACAGACAAGGCTGTATGTTTCTCAACCCTGCCCTCTCCTGATCCCGACTGCGACCCCAACTTCTTCCGGCTAGATTCTGAAAGTGCGCGAAGACCAGAAAACAAGCACGGCAACCCCCCCCACCCCCACCCCCACCCTGCCATTTTGAGCAGAGACAATGAGCACTTTATTGAATAATTTAGTGGAAGCCATGGACTACAGTGTTTTTTTTTTTTTACTGCCCACTCCATTTTTCACTCGCCACTTGGGGTAAAACATGGAGAACGGGTTATGCCAGGGGTAAGAAGGTCAGGCCTGGTTGCGCACAAGGATAGGTTCGAGACCCTCCCATGGGAGTGTCTGCACTGTGGATAAAGTCTTGGCAGCCTCTGATTATTCACAGGCCATATCGCTTCACACAGTTTGGCATTGCACATTAGGAGAGAGCAGGAAGCTTCTAAATGAATTCCCACTGTCGGTTTCTAGTTCACGGTCTAATCCCTTGTCTGCTGGATGTCCCTTCCCAGCACTAATGGGTCAGCCTTCCAGCCAGTCAGTTGTTAATTGGCTGGCCAATGCTGATTTCGCTGAAATTGGGGGATCGAGGGATTCTGAGCAGACAGCATGCGCTTCCAATCCCACCTCCCTCACTCTGCTGGAGAGTGTGCAGACCCTGTGTCTCACTCTGGTCAAGTGTCAAATTTTATATTACAGCGTACTCAGTGCTACATTTTGTGCACGCGAGGCCTGAACTATAAGGGGGACAAATGGAATGCCAAGCCAAGCGCAGTGAAATAGGGAAAAGGACAAGAGGAAGAAAGAGGCTTTGAAGCTGTGGTAGGAATACTGATTTTTCCAGATCATAGAATCCCTACAGTGTGGAAATAGGCCATTCAGCCTATTAAATCTGCACCAACCTTCCACCCAAACTCACCACCTTCCCTGTCCCTGTCACCCTGCGTTTCCGTTGGCTGATCCCCCCCCCCCAATTATGGACAATTTAGCATGATCATTCCACCTAACCTGCACATCTTTGGCGTATGGGAGGAAACACACGCAGACACGGGGAGAATGTGCAAACTCCACACGGACATTTGCGTGAGGGTGGAATCGAACCCAGGTCCCTGGTGCTGTGAGGCAGCAGAGCTAACCACTGAGCCACCGTGCCGCCCCACCAGTAGGAGTGGTACAGCTGGGAGGAGTGAAGGAGAAAGCTTGTTGTTCAAATGCACAATCCGAACTGCAGAGGTTTGGAGTTGGTAGAAACGTAGTTGTATTTTGAAAGGTTTGTTTTGAGCTCAGTGTAGAGTCATGTTCCTTTCAACAGTAGGCTTTTGACTCTTGTACCTTGTGTTTGTAACTGCATGTCAACACTTCAGAGGTCAGGAAACAAAACCTCAGAGGAGAGCATGTAGAGTTTGACCTTGTGACTTGTGATTGTCAGTGATGCAGGTACGAGTTATCTCGTGTGAAATAAGCTGTTGTCAGGAGAACCGCACATGCTTGTGGTTTAAACAGCCCTGTTTTTGCACCGGAACAGTACCTTCATGCAGTACTGAGCTTTGACATTTCCTGCTGGTTTCCTTACCAAGTCACTAATTCACTTGTTTCACTCCATAAAGCTAAGGCTTTTAATGTTTGTTTTATTATATCCTCTAGATTTAGAATCAAAATGTCTTTCATGTTTGCAACACCAACAGCTTGCATGTGCATGACAGCTTCTGTGCAACAAAATACCAGGCTCACTTCATCAGAATGTTACAGATTAAAACATTGTACTGTAAGGATATAGCAGGTCAAATGACCAAAAGCTTGGTCAGGCAAGTCTGTTTTAAGGAGGAAGGTGAGGCAGAGATGTGGAGAGGGAATTCAAGTTTGGGGCCCAGGCAATCAAAGCGGATGGTTACTAATGTGTGAATGTTCAAAACTGGGGACACGTGGGCAAGAACTGAAGGAGTGCAGACACCTCGGGAGAGTTGTCGGGTGGAAGGTGATTATAGCAATAGGGAGGAGCAAGGGGTGATTGGGGGAATATGACGTGGGCTGCAGAGTTTGGGTCGCCTTGTGACTTCTATCACTTAAAATGACAAAAGATCTACAGCAACCCCCACTGTCTACAAGTTCCCCTTCAAGCCCCGCACCATCTTGACTTGGAACCACATTACCACTCCTTTTAGTGATTGGGTCAAAATCTGGAACTCCCTCCCGAATAACTGAGTCTCCACCTGCACCCTGAAGGACTGCAGCAGTTCAAGAAGGCAGCTTGGCAGGACGGATTCATGAAAGAAGGATTTGAATAGTGCTGCTGATTGATGATCTCACTCTCAGTCACAAAGAAGACCGTGACCTCCTCACACATTTTACTGGAGGGGACAGGGAAGAAAAGGGGTTATAGCAAAGAACCCAGGATAATCTTTTGCATTCGAGGTGAATCCTGGGAACAATGAGCAGCTTTGGATGATGAAACAAAGGAAGAAGTCCCTGAAACTTGAAAGGGTTCAGAAAAGATGTACAAAGATGTTGCCAGGGGTGGAGGATTTGAGCTGTAAGGAGATGCTGAATAGGCTGGGGCTATTTTCCCTAGAGCCCTGGATGCGGAGGGGTGACCTTATAGATATTTATAAAATTGTGAGGGACATGGATAGCTGAACAGCCAAGATCTTTTCCCCAGGGTAGGGGAGTTCAAAACTAGAGGGCATAGGTTTAAGGTAAGAGGGAAAAAGATTTAGAAAGGACCTAAGGGGTAACTTTTTCACACATGTACAGAATGACCTGCCAGAGGCTGGTGCAATTACAGCATTTAGAAGGCATCTGGATGGGTACACGAATAGGAAGGGTATAGAAGGATATGGGACAAATGATGGCAAATGGGGCGAGATTAATTTAAGATCTGGTCAGCATGGAAGAGTTGGCCTGAAGAGTGTGGTTCTATTGCTGTACAAGTCTGTAATTCTATGAGTCTAACAATGAGACTTAACATTTTAAGAGGAGTCCAGACTGTACAGGACAAGTGAGCACACTGTAGGGCCACTGTCTTCACCTGTCCAACAATGACTTTGCATGCAATATCTGTCATTAGATCTACTCATGAAGACTTTGTTTCATGTCACATGAGATGACTCCCAACCTGGCTGGTGAGGAATTGGTCTCTTGGATGAAGCTTCAATTGTTGATGCGACGGGAGAATCGAAGGAGAAAGAACAAGCTCATGTTCCAGATGTACTCGATTCAAGCAAGTTTAACTGTAAAATAGTGACATTAAATTTTTCCCTACGAGTGCCGATGGATCTGTTGTGCATTCACCAAGTTTCCATGTAATTGTTTTCAGATGCCTAGATTTGTTCATTTTGTCAATAGACCATAATCATTTCTGATAAGATAAACTGCTTAATAACTCCTTTTATTATCAGAAATGCCCATTTTATATTGCTCCTCTTGCAACATTTTGTAACCGTAGATTGCACTGAAACATCTAAGTATTTCAAGATGTGTCCAGGCCAGGATGAAGCTTGTTTGTATTATAAACTAGTAAAAAAAAATTAAAATGAGTTTCTGTTTGTATTAAGCTTGTTCAGACAACCTATGCACTGAAGATTTCAGCATCCAGTGAACGAATCGAACTTGACAGTTGAGTGCTCCTCAATAGAGACTGTAAAAAGACACCTTAACATGATAATAAGCTAAACATGCTGTCCATTCTCCTTTTGAAATAGAGAAGATGCTTTCAGTTTTCTGTAGCTCATTGTTGCCCTGAAACATGGTTATACCTTTTTGCATGTCTCGTGCTTATTATTATGCAGCCAATATAGTGACAGGAGGTGATGGGCTGGGGAAGGGAAGAAAAGAGTTTGATGCAAAACCATACTGTAAATGGATTGGATGGTGTTGGATCGTCATCCACCTGGATTAAGGTAAATTGATTTGCATGTAGCCAGACTAATTTTAACTTTGAAGAACGACGGGAAATGAAATCCGCAAACCTCAATAATGGACCATTGATGTTACATCATGTACCAACATGGATTTTGTGACAGAACGCAACAATGGATATTGTCTGACTAATGAAAAACTGTTGATTTGAAAGATGATAATAAAAATGTGAAAGATTATATGAGCGGTGAGTGAGTTTGATTTTGGTTTGAAGCCATCAGAGTTCCTGAAACCAAGGGTGAAGGCATTTTTCATTTTAGTGACTGTTCAGAAAGCTAGCTTGGTTTTATAATTGACGGCACCACACCAATAAATGGATGAGAGGAGGGCAGCTAAGTCATGTTCTACCAAAATTCAGATAATAGAAGTCAAAAAAGCAAAAGCAAGACATTTTTTTCAGTATCGGTTAACTGTGCATGTTCCTCTGGCAGCTTACAAATACCTGGGTCCTGAGTCACTTCAAAGATAGCTCAGTTGGCTGGATGGTTGGTTTGTGATATAGTGACGCCTACTGTGCAGCTTCATCCTGCACCAGCTGAGGTTACCGTTGCTGGATTCAATCTCTTTCCTCACGTGGTTAAACCCTCAGGTTAAACCACAATGTAAGACAATAGCGATTTTACCTTTTTTTTAAAAAAGATTTAATTTTGTTTTGTCTATTTCCAGGAATACATGTGTCTTTCTCTGATTTGGTTCATTTTATTTCTTTGCTGGCTTGGTGCTATTAACTTGTTACCTGGCCATTTGCAATATTGCAAGCTTGTGGTACCTTTTAAGGTCAGAAAGCTGAAAGCAATGAGCTTAAAATGGTTGCTCGGCTTTAAAATCTGGAATGTTTTATTTACATGCAGTGTAATGTTAGTTATTTTGAAAATAAAAGTTGCATTATGACCTCCAGGTGAGCAGTGAATGAAAAGCCTGAAGCAACTGTGACCCCCCAGAAATTAAAGACCTGATTCCTGCCAGCAAAATCCTACGGTATTTTAATACTTAATCACAAAGCCTACATTGTATGTAGTCTTGGCTTCGTTTTCAACAAATCTCAAAGCAATATTGTTGCAATATGAAGTAAGGAAATAGGAATCGTTGGGAAAGCTCAGCAGACCTGGCAGGATCTGTGGAGAGAAATCAAAGTTAGCGTTTCAGGTCTATTGACCCTTCATCGGAACTGATGGCAGTTAAGAAAAAGTTGTTTTTTATGCAGAAGATACGGTGGGAGGAGGGTGTAAGGAGTAAACCATATGTGGAGATAGAGCCAAAAGAGAGAGAAGACCAGTTGGACAGGCAAAGGAGTGGATAATGATCAGCCTGGGAGAATGAATAGTGACTTAGGGGGACTAATAGTGACTAACAGTGGGTTGTGAGTAATAGCAAACTATGTAATAACAAGATCTAGTGTGTGGGAGTTGGGTTAAGGACATGGGAGAAGATGCATCAAGGCCTAAAAATTAAGTCCAGAACTTGCTATTGAGTCCACTTTCGGCACCTCATTTTCCACTCTGGAACTCTACAGCCTTCCAGAGTTAATATCAAATTCAACAATTTTATGGCTTGAGGCACCTTCCCCCATGTTCTTACCCCAATCCCCATACACCAGGTTTTGTTATCACATGGTTTGCTATTATACATAACCCACTGTTAGCCATTAATTATCCCAATTAGTAGCTATTCATTATCTCAAGCAGATGGTTATCCACTCCTTTGACTGTCCAACTGTTCTTCCCTCTCTGGGGTCTATCCCTACCTCTTACTTATTCCTTATCCCCTCACCCTGCCTATCTGCTGCATAAAAACCAACTTTTTCCGAGCCACCGTCAGTTGTGAGGAGGGGTCACACAGCGCTAACTCTGATTTCTCCCCACAGATGCTGCCAGACCTGCTGAACTCTTCCAGCAATTGCTGTTTCTTTTATGATTTCCAGCATCTGCAGTTCTTTTGGTTTTGAGTAAACAAATGGGTACTTGCTGTCAGCGTTTTGATGCCTTTCCCATCCAGAATCTGCACTGCCCGTCCAATGACAATTGCATAGGGTCACCGTATTCCCAGTCGCAACAGACATCTGGAAAGGTGCTCAGACCTCTGGAGCTTTTGTTTTTGCATACTGCAGTCGCCCCAAATCCTTGCACAGAAACCCAAATTGGCTTCACGTTGAGTATTACCTCATGGCTTGTGCATCCCTTGAAAGCCTTCAGCTGGAAGAACAGGCTCTGTTCCCTTGTCACCGAAGATGATATTGTTGACTGTAAGAGGTAACCCTGGGCTGCCAAAAGCAGCATAAAATCAGTTCATAAAATATATTTATTTTATTCAGAAAATGTTTATCGCCTATGTTAGGCATTGGTGATTAGCTGGCACTTGGTTTGTAGAAGGGCCTGTCTTCTGTGGTCTGTATCATTGTCTGTGTCTTCCCGCAAAGTGTAGTTTTGTATTCACATCTTAGAACAGAGGATAGGCTGCACAGGGGGCCCTGGCATGTCCTGACCTTATTTAGCAAAGACCAGTCTTGTTATGGGGTTCCACATCCTGCCATTCAGCAAATGTGGAACCAGTTTGGTGTAATTTGGGGGGGGGAAGAAGTGCTTAATCTGAAATAAAAACAGAAAATAATGGAAATGCTCGGGACAAGCGACATCTGTGGGGAGCAACGCTCAAAATGCAGTGGGGTGACTGGCGAATTCTCACATGAAAATCCTTGAAACAGCCAGTTGTGAGGGCAGACAGTCACACAGCCCTTCCGATTGCCCTGCCCACGATGTAACTGAGAGCACGTGAGAGGATCCTCTGTTCCAATCATGCGGAGATGTGAGAGTAGGAGCAAGGTGGAGAATTCAAGTTCGCGGTGTGTGTGTGGACTGAATGGAGTCACTTTAAAATGTGGTCACCCAAAATTTGTTCAGTCTCCCACCAGCGTAGAGAAGAGCATGTTGTGAGCAGCAAATAAAGTAGATCATTTTGATGGTGAGTATGAGGAGGTTACTGCTTCACCTGGAAGCAGTATCTGGGACCTTGAACAATGAGGAGGTAAAGGATGCATGTGTTACACGGACTGCATTTGAGTGGAAAGTTACCATGGACAAAGGATGAGGTGTTATGGGGGGGGTTGGTGACCGAAGAGTGGGCCAAGGTATCACGATGGTACCGCTGTCCCTTCAGAATGCTGAAAGAGCAGAGGATGAAGTGTGCTCTTGGTACTTTATTTTTTCTGTTCCATTTCATTTCTTGCCCTATCTCCATTTCACCTCGCTTGGAAGACATAAAATTTCGGTCATTCGATCTCTCTCCTGTCTCCTGTCTTACTCTGGCTGAGAGTTTCCTTTTGAACTGATTCCACTTATTCCTTGCCCAAAACCTGTTACATTTCTAAACCTTTTTTTTTTTACCCCAGTTGTGATGAATGGTCATCAACTTGAAACGTGGACTTTTTGTCTCTCCCTCTCCGCAGAAGTCGATGTCCATTTTGCTGCATTTTTCTGGTTTTATTTCAGATTTCCAGCACCAGCAGTCCGCTGTTTTGTGATCACATCTATTCGGACCGCTTTGAGCTGGTTGAGGTTATAATTTGAAACAGGCTGAGAGCGAGGCATCACCTGACTGACTGTTAACTGTAATTTCATCAATTTAGTACCCACATGAAGTTGACATTACAGAAGTTGTCTCGCATGCTGGTTGCTCCAGAACGTAAACAGCAAATGAAGCAATTGGCAAGCAGTACACTGGAAATAGCCTTGTCTTATGTGGGCGACCTGTTAATTGCTCATGAGTTATGGTGCCTTGTGATCTTCTGTCAAGTTCTCTTGGTGTTTGGAATTTGCCAGATTTCTCCACAGTAAAGCGTCCTTTGACTTGCCAACATAAATTTTTGTTAGAAGTAAATTCTTCTGGCCTTCAGCTCACTGGAGATGTTTTAGATTGGCCTACGATCTTGATATTACAGAAGATGTTTTAAACCTGTCATATGAAGGAAATGGGCCTGAAAATCAGTTAAAACTGTGAAACCCTGCCTGATTTGTCATTTCTTTTCCTATGTGTTTCTCTTTCTGTATTTAAAATGAAGATTACAAGCTGGTCACATTGCCATAATGCTCCCCCTCCAAATCTGTTTCCATTATAAATGTGGACACAGGAATTTATAAATGTATTGAATGCAAGATTTTAAAATGAGGACTAAATTACAACTGAACACCTTTTATTCCTTGACCTCTACACCAGTTGCATCCAAGGGTTTATTATTTTCCCACTCATTGTTTAAAACGGAGTGACAATTGTGTACCACAAGTCTTGGGGTGGATTCTTGTGCCCTTGGCTGTGGTGGGTGAGCGTTTAATCAAGTGGGTGGGAACCCCACCATACTCCTGCCTCTACCCTGATTTAATTCTGAGGCAGAAAGGATGGTCTTCCCATTCTGCCACCAAATGAGGCTCTAAAGTGATCAGTGAGAGCTTCATTCTGCTGTCATTGCTTATAACTCAGTGATGGGTGGGATATGGGTTTGCCCTGAAGACAATACAACAAGCAAACCCTGGTGGGTCTTGCATTCGGGCCTTTCGGCACCTTATCGAGGGACCAGGCACTGGGACTCTATCACACTCACCCGTGACTGGGTCCCTCCTTGCTCCAAGGCCTTAGATCTGTGTAGTACCCAGAGCAGCCACTACCTCCCTCTGGGGAGGGCTGGTTGGCTGCTGGTCTCCTGCTTTTGGCAGCCTTGACCTCTGGGCTACAAAGGCCCAGCACTGGCTGGTTGAGACCCATAGGATGCGGTGTGCCTTCTTGAGAAGAGGTGACGTAAGGGTCTTTCAGCCTCTTTAAGCTGGCGATCCTTGCCTGCACCAAATCCTGCCTTTAGTCCAAGAACCGCATGTACCGTTTCTTTTCCTGCCATTTATCAATTTCTGTAATAATGACCTGGACTTGAAATCGAGGACGTACTTTCAAAGTTTAAAAATGACATAAAACTTAACTTCTAGGCCCGTGAACAACAGCAGACTTCAGGAGACAATAAGTACAGTGGTGAAAGGGGCAGATACGTTGCAGATGGGATTTAGAGCAGAAAAAAAAATGAAGCAGTGCATTTCAAAATGAAGAATGAGAAGAGACAATATAACCTAAATGTTACTTTTCCGAATGGGACGCAGGATTCGAAAGACTTGCGTGTGTCTGTAGACAAATCTCTGAAGCTGGCAAGAGAAGTTGATAAAGATGTTTGAGAAAAGAACGTAGGCAATCCTTGATTTTATTAAAATGCTAAATCTTATAAGTCATGCGTTAGAACTCAACCGTAGTATTGTGTCCAATTCAAGACACAAATGGGGTGAGGCTTTAGAGAGAGTGCAGAGGGGAAGTTTTATGAGGGCTTGTGACACCAGTGTAGCATCACAGGACTTGATGGAAGGTGCATTTGTAAAGTAACAAAGTGAGTTGAATATTAATTTGCAAATCCTTCTGGTACGTGTTGGTGAGAGCAGGAGGGATTCCTGACCACTCGGGTCAGTTTTGTTGCTGGTTATTTGTGCTCAACAAGTTCCCACAAAAAGTAATCCTGAGATGACCAGATGATCTCTTCGTGATATTGATTGATAGATAAATCTAGCCAGTATACTCTGGATAGCTCCCTTAATCCACTTCAAGCTATTTGCCGTTGGATCGTTTATGCCCACTTTCCATGCCAGACGAGAATTAGTTTCATGTCTAATCTGAAAGATGGCACCTCTGACAGTGCAGCACTCCTCTTTATTGTACTGAGTGTAGATCTATATGTTCATGTTCAGATCTCTAGAGTTTAGCCTCATCTTTTCATTCAGAGGTGGATGTGCTACCAACTGAGCGAAGACTGATCACGTTGTATGGAAATAAGGTCAGAATATATGAATTCTAGGGGTGCATCTTGCTGTAATTATCTCCTGGCCTGTAATCCTTCTCCACTTAAAGAGGACATTTGTTATTGACTTCCTCTGTGCTGTATCATGATAAATTGACAAGCAATGCCTCTTTGTATCTTTCAAAACCACAAGTTTTGTTTTATCTGATATTCATCTGAACTTAGCCTTGTTGGATTTTCAGCACATAATGGAGTTGACAACAAGTGAGCTTTTGAGGTGTTGCGACCACTTCACAATATCTTTGTTCAATTGAATTATATTAGTGTATTCAACCCTATTTTGTATCATAGAAAAATGTCAAACAAAAGAACTGACAATGTGAGACATGGGTGTGGAATGTTTGGAAAAAGAAGCATTTGCTAATGCCCGGTGTTAGATGGAAAGAGTGTCCAATTGCCTCTGAAGGCAAAGTTAGATAACATCGATGCTGCAGCAGCTTTGCTTTGTAGTGACATAGTGATGATTAGCTGCTTGGATGGACTCGGAATGAAAGAGTAACAATTTGTGATGAATGTAGTGATTTAGATAGTAGCCAAACCGAAATTGTTTACATGATTGCAGGCAAGTTTCCAGCGCTCTGGAAATAGATATAGCCAGACTGTTCTGTCCCACTCTACAGCTGTGGGAAGCAGTTGATTCTGATATAGCACAGGACTATAAATTCTGTCTTTGCATGATGCTGTGAGCCGTGCATGCATTACAATTGATGACAGCCAGACCGCGAACTCTCTATGGGCTAAGTTTGAGGGGGGAAAATTGCCATTCAGAGGCAAAAGCACTGTCAAGGAGAAGATGCTCACTTAGTTTTCCTTCAGCTTTCTCCACTTCCCATTAGCAAACAATCCCGAACACGTAGAAATATTTGGTCAATCTGTTTTGCTCATTAAAGCAACTATTGAAGATCCTAAGGCAGTTAAGAGTTACCCATTGGCATGGGCAATATAACTGTCAACCAGGCACACCCAGAAACAAAAAGTAGATTATCGGACCATACAGCTATTATGTTGGCTTTGGGACGCTGCCTATACTGAATTTTAAGCAATAACTGTTTCAGTGCTCCAAAGATAATTATTCATAAGATTTGCTTGAGATATTGATAAGATGCAATTAATATCTTATTATGTATGTTTATTAATTATTTGTCTTCCTTGCTGTAGAAGAGTTTGTGTTAAGAGAGGAAAGATCTGGCAAATGGTATATTGCAAAAAAAGCTATTATTGTTTTTTCTGTTTTGTACAACTTATGAAGAATTTTTCCAGCCTCTAATTCTCTGGTGTATGCTTTTTGGAATTCAGTCAGCCCCATGCTTGAGCCGCTTGTTTACAAGAGAATTAAACAAATTTTTTTTCTTGAAATGTACTGGGGCTTATCAATTACATGCGGCTGGTGTTGGATATTATTAGTTGTACATTTGAAGGGCTTACTGATGTAATGAAGTAATACATTTATAAAATGTAGGGTCCTTTTTTCCCATCGCTGCAAGAAAATTGCACAAATAATTGAGTCTGTATACCAAAAGATAATTGTGATTACATATATATGAATATACAAATAAAGCGCAGGAGTAGGCTATTCAGTCCTTCGGCATGCTCATCCATTTGATAAAATTGTAGCTGATCTGATTGTGGCTTTCGCTCCATATTCCTGCTGACACTCCTCCCACCACCCCACCTCCCCCCTCCCGATCCTTGACTAACACGGGAATTAATCTGTTTCAGAGATAGTTGGAACTGTAGATGGTGGAGAATCTGAGATAACAAGGTGTAGAGCTGGATGAACACAGCAGGCCAAGCAGCCTCAGAGGAGCAGGAAAGCTGACGTTTCGGGCCTAGACCCTTCTTCAGATTTTCTGAA
>JAHRHZ010000133.1:15439245-15529111 GCA_024137785.1 Ginglymostoma cirratum | reverse complement strand
TCAGGGAATTAATCTATCTCTGCCCCAACAATATTCATTGACCTTACCTCCACTGTGCTTTAGGGAAGAGAGTTCAAAGGATTGCCAACCTTCTGAGAGAGAGAGAGCCTCTCCTTATCTCTATATAGTAGATGGAAGACCCCTTTGTTTTCAAAGAACAAAGAAAATTACAGCACAGGAACAGGCCCTTTTGGCCCTCCAAGCCTGCGCCGATCCAGATCCTCTATCTAAATCTGTAGCCTATTTTCCAATGATTTGTATCCCTCTGCTCCCTGCCCATTCGTGTATTTGTCTAGATACATCTCAAACGACGCTATTGTGCCCGCCTCAACCACCTCCGCTGGCAACGCGTTCCAGGCACCCACCACCCTCTGCGTAAAGAACTTTCCACCCATATCTCCCTTAAACCTTTCCCCTCTCACCTTGAGATCGTGACCCCCTAGTAATTGAGTCCTCCACTCTGGGGGGGGAAAAGGCTTCTTGCTATCCACCATGTCCATACCTCTCATGATTTTGTAGACCTCAATCAGGTCCCCCGTGAACCTCCGTCTATCTAACGTAAATAATCCTAATAGATTTCCTTCAGAAGATTGAAGGCTTCTCTCTATAGCTTTCCCTGTATCAGGAATTACTTTATTTCAAAACACAGGCATTCAATCCAGATTTCAAGTTGATTCCAGGAAAATAGTTACGCTGCGTTCTGACCTTGCAAAGCTTTTGGGAAATCATACCAGTGAACAACAGGTGTTACCCAGGCAGTGAATGGAAACCTGCTCTATATATGGGAAAGTGCTATCTGTATGCTTTGTGAGGGGGTCGGGACAGTTGGGGGGTGGGGGCAGGGATAGAGTCAGAAACAATTTAGAAGGAAAATCCAGTCCAACAGGCGAATGAGACATACCAGTCTGTCTGATATACTTCAAAAGGGAGGCCAGCTATGACCAGTATGTTCCTTTCCACTGGCTTTTCCCTCCGGGTAAGTGAGAGTGTTTGGTGCAGGGACCAAAAACAATGACTTCAGTCTTTCCAATATTTAATTAAAAAGAATTCCTGCTTGTGCAGCACTCCTAATCCAACATCCAGGGGAAGGGAAAATGACAGATTGATTTAGTGGTAATCTCTTGTGGTGTAAATTAGGTGTGATGCCTCTGGACCAAATTTACGTAGTTAGATTGTTCATCAGCCATCCTTCACAATGGACTGTTGGCATCCTTCTTTGTCTGTTAAAGAGAATGGTTTATATAATTTGAACAGCACCACACTGAATCACATGGATGGTAAGGCAAGGAGTTTGATCTCCATGAAGCCTGCATGTGGATAGAATCTACACTGTTCGTGTTAATTTTGAGTCACACTTTAACCATTTGGCATACTGACCTGAGCTAAACCACCCTCTTGACTGATCTTACCCAGAGTGCGCAGGCATTGAGCTGGAAGACAAAAACACCTAGGGGATTGGAGGACCTTTTCAGAAAAGAGTAAAATTTGGCATGGGGCGGTTTTTAAACGCAAAATGATGTTTTAGATCTACGAGACTCTACCTCCTCCTTTTCAACTTTTCTTACGTTCTTCCTCCCCACACCAAAAAAGAAATTGTATTTGTGAATTAATTATTTCATAAATAGAGAAGCCCTTCAAATACTACTTGTAATTATTAGCAATCTGTGTATTTTAAAACCGAAATCTAGTGTTTTAAAAATATATTTTCCAGCAAATGTCAGTAACTTCAGAGCTGATCAGGTGAAGCTAGAACAGAGGACAACATTTGCAAATGTGCTGGTAAATCCTATTGCCTTGTGAAAGGGTTTTTTGACAAACAATTTGTTGCGTATGATCTCTGTTATTAATTCCTGGATACCACAGGAGAGCCGTCCCCTTGGGTTACCAGCAGGATGAAAGCGGCCATTGGCAATTAAAATTACTGCATTAAACAACAGGACATGAGTTTCATTTAAGCCGCTTTCTACTCCTATTGAAAGCATTTTGTAAATAGAGTGCATGTCGCTGTGACAAGATGCTTTTTTACCCTTGCTCCAAAGCTGCATTTTACTGAAGAATGCAAATAGTGAAGAGAAGAGCAATTTATTCTTGCTTCTGTGACCTATCCAGGTTGACATTAACCGAGGTGAAGGTGAAATGTGAGATTGTGATCATTAATTTATAGGCACTCTTGTAGTTTGCAGTAGGATGTTGAACTAAAATTGTGTGCATATGATCTGCAACAGTGTAAATATTCTTTCATGTGATATTACCTTTTATCTTTGTAGAAGCATGGAAATTTTCCCTTTTATTGTGCTGGTTCAGCCTTGGCTGTATTTTTAAAAGTCACTGTCATGGTCCAGCCATCTGCTTATGTTTGCAGAATGTGAGGTTAACACTGATCTCGAGCACTCTGCGCAATATTAAATGCTAAAAATTCTGATGAATGCACGCTACGCTGAGTTTTAAAGGCATATTGGGATTTTTCTTTTAGGAAGACGCACAATGTTTATTGTTCAATGTGCAATTCAATTTTCCCCCCCCATTTCAAATAGTTTCTGTAATCTCTACCCCTCTGGGCTGTGGAAGCTCAGTCTTTGAGTATTTTTAAAGTAGAGATACTCTCCGTGGCATGGGAATAGATGATGGCCTAGTGATATAATCACTAGACTGTTCATCCAGAGACCCAGGTAATGTTCTGGGAGCATAGGTTCAAATCCCGTGAAGGCGGCTGGTGGAATTTGAATTCAATAATAATCTGGAGTTAGGAGTTTAAAAATGACCATGAAACCGTTGTAAGGGGAAAAGAAAATGACATCGAGTTCAGTAAAGCCCTTTTTTTGAGGCAGGGGATTTGTCATCCTTGCCTGGTCTGGCTTTCATGTGACTCCAGACCCAATGTGGTTGACTCTGATGTCCCACTTTGGGTAGTTAGGGAGGGGCAAGCAAAGCTGGCCCAGCCAGTGATCCTGTGAATGAATAAAGTATAAAGAAAGAAAAGGGTTACGGGAATAGTGTGAGTAAAAGACATTGAAGTGTTTGATCAGACTTGATCATGTTGGAGCAGGCTCAGTGCGCTGGACCGTCTACTTCTGCTCGGACTCCTCATATGTTCCTGTCAGCTACACTTTACATAGACAAGACATCTCGACAGGGACAATTGGATGACATAGTGTCACGCACCAGCCAGAAATAGGTGTTGGCAGGATCAAACAGAGTTAACTTTTTCTTGTGTGACAGGCAGAGATTTGGTGTAAATTGGAGTTGAAATGTAATCATGTATAATTTTCTAGGTACCAACTAACTTTTTTTTGATGTTTAATTTGGAGAAAGAAATCTAACTGACGAGATGAAATAGAGAGATGCCTTTCAAGACATTTGATGCATCTTCAGACGGGAGGGAGGGGGACTGGCCTAACTCCTCTGAGCTGCAGAACTACAGCGAGAGTCCTCTCAACACCTGAAGAAACCAAGTGTTTTGAATGGTTGGGGTGAAGGTCTGTGTGGAAGAGTGACCAACTTGTTGTTCTGTCTTTCCCTGCTTCCTACAAACTGTTCAGAGCCTTTTTATATATAACGTGGTTTCTGTCCAGCTCCTGACAAGAATGCTGCTTAAAGGATAAAACTTTGTCATCCGATGTAGTATTCAAACAGCAGAAGTTGACGGGTTTCACCATGTTCAGTGGCCTTTTTTTTGTGAAGGACAACGTAGGAAGTTCCCCAGATCACTGGATCCTTTGATTTGTGGCATGAGAAAGAGTGACTTGGCCAAATGAGCATCAGACTCGAAACGCAAATTGTTGTCACCTCCTCCTCCTCAGCTTCAGATATACAGAAGTAAATACCGGTTTGCAATGCAGAGTAATGCCAATAGTGTGGGTTCACTTCCTGCATTGTTGCTATGGAGGAGTCTCTCCCCATGCCTGAGGTGTGACGACCCCCAGGTTAAGCCACCATCAGCCATCTCTCCCTGAGAGAGCAGCCCTACAGCCTGATAAGACTATGGTTACTTTATCTTGTAGAAATAAATAAATATTACTGGATATTAAATGTAGCCCCTCCCTAATGTCAAATGAAGACTTCAAGTTGAGATCTTGAAATGTATTGTGTCCACTTTCATGCAGATTTAATGTAGTTTCCAACAGGGTTATTGTAATGTAGTGGCAAAGTGTAGAGACAAGTAATCTAGAGACGTGGCCTAATAATCTGGCAGTTTATACTTTTTGAATTCCGTCATTGTAGCTGAGGAGTTTTAAATTTAATGACCATAGTTCTGGGGTAAAGAGAGAGTGACAGTAACGTTGAACCTGAGGAACCACTAACTTGTTGGGGAAAGACCGTCTGGTTTTATGTCCTTCAACGTAGAAAATGTGCTGTTCTTACATGGTCAGGTCTACATGTTACTTTAGAGCGATGGAAATGCGAGTGCCCCTTGATTGTCTTGCTCGACTATTTCGAAGGGTAATCGGTTGTATTTGTGAAGGTGGCTCACTATTACTTCCCTGAGGGCAGTCAGCGTGGTCACAGCAGCGCTTGTCCCTGAGTGACTAAAAAGCACAATGGCGGCTAGTGTGGTGTGGGCTGGCTCTTGGATATGGTGTGGCACTCGGTTATTGAGAGGGAGAGGAAACCCAGATGATTATTGTACTATATTCCATCGAGGTCAGAATGTGCAGTCTGATTAACTGATCATCTCGCTTCCACTGTCACTTACAAAATTGTCCTTTGGGCTGAAGGTGCTGTTACTTCTAGTTTATTTTAAAATTGCACTCGGCAGAAAACGGGCTTCTACGCTGGCAGTCAGTCAGCTGCAAGTGACTTCTGGCAGTCTCCAGCGCGAGTGCATATAGCACGCAGTCCTGACTGGCTCAATTGTGCAAGTTATCATTAGCTTGTCATAATTATCCAGAGACATATATTAAAAAAAACAAGCTAGCTTTCTTAATGAGAGTGACCTTCCACTGATCCTTGACATCAGTGAATGAATGTTATCGGCCAAATGACATGTGCTTACATCAATTCATCAATCACTTAACTGGGCAGGCAAAAAGCTTAGTCTTTTTATTTCCCTTCCCACCCCCACCCTGACCCTGATTCTTCCCTTGAAGAATAAAGCTATTCACGCCACTGTATTGTTTGCACTGAATACACTATTACCTCTTCCAGACCTGCGTCTCTTGTACAAAGGGGTACTTGTCCTAACAGCAGCATTCAGAACATGAGTTCATTTATGTTAAAAATAAATGCAGAGTACAGTACTTTAATTTGTGTTCCTTGCTGTCGCTCTTCACGTGTACTTGATGAAAAGGATCGGGCTGTGTGAATGGTCTTTAATTGCGTTGGTGTGCGAGTGTACACATTACAGCCTGGCTTAGCCCTTACATTAGTATAAATCTATTTTCCAGTTTAAGACTGAGCACCATTCTGAGCACTGCTGACCTGCTGTTCAGAGGGCTAGTGGTGTTTACTTTCCGTTAGTGTGCAGCAACTTGCTGAAACAGCACCTTTGGTGGGCAGTGTAAGCACAAATGTCAAAACTGACTAAATCTTCAGTCACCAGAAGAATCTCTTGAGTAAAGTCTAGCCACGAAGCCTGGAAGTTTCAAATATTCTATGAAATAAACACCTTTTCTTTTGTGTTTATCTAATTGCATCACTTTCTGCTTCAGCGCGAGCATGACCTGCATTGTGAGCCTGACTAATACAACCAGATAGTAAGGTTACTACGCCAGCTGAATTTTTGATATGGTGACCGTTGATGCCACTCCCCAACTCTGAGTCGAGATATATCAGAGAGAACAAGGCAGTGTGAGCAGTTTTATTTAAAAGTTCATTCATGAGATGAAGGCATTGCTGGCTGGGCCAGCATTTGTTGCCCAGAGGGCACTTATGAGTCAACCACATTGCTGTGAGCCTGGAGTCACATGTAGGTCAGACCAGGTAAGGATGGCAGTTTCCTTCCCTAAAGGACGTTAGTAAACCAGATGGGTTTTTCCTGACAATCAACAATAGATTCACGGTCATCATTAGACTTTTAATTCTAGTGGTGGGATTTGAACCTGGATCCCCAGAGCACTAACAGCCCAGCGATAATATCACTAGGTCGTCTCCTTCCCAACATCTTGTTGATTTCATTAGTTCTTTTGAATTCACTTTTTTTCTATTGAAATGCATTTGATTCCATTCTTTCTTCCTTCCCTCTCAACATTGGAATTGGATCTACTTTCTGTCAGACAATTGTGCCGTTCTTAAACCCAGTGGCGTGGGTTAAATCACTGCTATGTAATAATTCTAAATAAAAACTTCATTTCCAAGCACTTGCCTTCTAATCTCTGCTTTCCATGGTTTGCCCAGGCTGAGCTGAGCATTAGTGTCAAACACAGAAGGCTGGAGAAACTCGGAGGGCCTGACAGCATCTGTGGAAAGAAATAGAGTGAACATTTTGGGTCTAGTATACCTTCTTCAGAACATGAAGAAAAGTCACACCGGGTTAGAACCATCTGTTTCTGTCCACACAGATGCTGCCAGACCTGCAGAGTTCCTTCAGGCCTCTCCGTGTTTGTTTCAGATTACTAGCATCCACAATGTTTTGCTTCTGTTCAGCACATGGGTATGTTAAGTGGGGAAGTTCCTTTGTTCTTCTGCATCATGACTGCCCAAAATGTGCTCTCCTTAAAAGCCCAGAGGGCTACGTGTATCTCAGATGCTCTTGGACCTTAATAAAATTCATCAAGAGATCTTGTGTAATCTAGTGTGAGCACGACTCCCTGCACCGTTTTCCCCTTTCCTTCGTTTAATCTGTAAAAAAAAAAAAATCAGAAATAGGAGCAGGAGTAAGCTATCTAGCCCCTTGAGTCTGCTCTGCCATTCCATAAGATCATGGCTGATCTTTTCGTGGACTCAGCTCCACTTACCCCATAACCCTTAATTCCTTTACTGTTGTAAAATCTTTCTGTTTTTGCCTTAAGATCATTCAGTAAGGTAGCCTCACCTGTTTCACTGGGCAGGGAATTCCACAGATGCACACCCCTTTGGGAGAAGAAGATCCTCCACAACTCCGTCCTAAACCTGCTTCCCCTTATTTTGGGGCCATGCTCCCTCGTTCTAGTTTCACCAGCCAGTGGAAACCACTTCCTTGCTTCTATTTTTTTTTCTATTCGCTTCATAATTTTATGTTTCGGTAAGATTCGGGGCCCCCCCCCCACCCCTCATTCTTCTGAATTCCAATGAGTATAGCCCCAGTCTGCTCAATCTTTCCTCATAATCCGACCCTCTCAACTCCGGTATCAACCTAGTGAACCTCCTCTGCACCCCCTCCAGTGCCAGTACGTCCTTTCTCAGGTAAGGAGACCAAAACTGTACACAGTACTCCAGGTGCGACCTCGCTATACAGCTGCAGCATAACCTGCCTGTTGTTAAACTCCATCCCCTTAGCAATGAAGGACAGTTCCCTTGGTGAAGAATTTTTAAGTCCAGATTTATTGAACTTCTTTTTTAATCTCTCTTTTTCAACTCGTTTGCAAGCAAGTTAAGGAGGCCTGAATAGCTCATGGAGCTACAGTAACACGTTTCTAAAGCCTTAGCACTTTGGTAATATGATCCAGATAACCACAGTAGCACTAGAGGAAACACTAAAATGGAATCATCCATACCCAAATCAGTTTGGTTCTCCCTGCCCATTGATATATGGAGTCAAATGGAGTTTTCACTTCATCTCTTTTGGGGAAGAGGTATTGAGGGGCGGGGGAATGGGTGTAGTCTCACGTGTTGACAAGTGCATCTGCAAAGTTTCTATAATATCAGAAACTAGTGGTGCATTCTACTGGTGGGGACAAATTTACCCTTGGATAGTGCAGTCAGTGCAAGATGTCCTGCTTCAACCATTTTAAAGGCATTCTATTATGACGTGGGCATCTCGACTCCAGCATTCGGAGACCTTGTCAGCTTCAGTCTACGTGTACAGAGCTGAATTTCCTTCCTTTTGCAAATAAATTGAGTGTTGCCTGAAATTGCACTTGTGTGATAGCAAGGAAAGGATGTTGCCTGGGCTGCACAGTTTCAGTTCGGAAGAGAGATTCGACAGACTGGGATTGTTATCCTCAGAGTGGTGGAGATTGAGAAGGGGGTCGTGATTTAGATGTATAAAGTTTGAGGCACATAGACAGGGGAGACCAGAAGGAACGTTAACTCCATCAAGGGGATATCGATGATCGGGGCGCAGGTTTAAGGGAAGGGAGCAGGAGGTTTAGAGGGGATGTGAGGGAAAAATGTGAGGGTGGTTAGAAACTCGAACTCGTGGTAGAGGCAGAAACTCTCATAACTTTTAAGTCATATCTAGATGTTAATTTGGGATGCCAAGGCAATGGGCCAAGTAATGGAAAATGAGATTATAATAGCTGGTGGCTGCTTTTGATGGCATAGACTCAATCGGCTGAAGGACTTTTTTTCTCTGTGCTATTAACTTCTACGACTCTTTTTAAAAGAAAGAGACATTCCTTTGAAGCATTTTGTCGTGCATCAGGACAGATGTAATTACGTCAAACTTCAAAGGTTGTAGCAATTATGACAGGGCGCATACTCATTGGCAAGTACACTCCAACTGGTTGAGCTTTTGCCATGGGAATGTACCAGAGAACTATTGATCCCTAGGTATCTGTTTCACTGAAGTGTGACACTCAGTGTGGGCATGTTCTTTTTTCATCACAGAAAAAAAGTCCCTGTGGATGAATATACTTCGCTTCTGTTATGGATCAGACCAAACTCCCTCAAAATGTTCAGAAGATAATCTAGACCCCTTATAGCTTTTGGCTGTAACCGAGAGAGGGTAAAAGTAGCATCCACTTCTTCCAGACTCCCAACAAGAACTGAAAGCTAAAACTAAAGATCCTGGGTCTGTGGGAGCTTGACCACACCTGTTCAGGCTGCTTCTGTTGTTCCAACTTTTTTTTAAGAAAGAACCCCAAGGCGCCTCAAACTTTTTTACTTCCTTACAGACTGTTCACGACCGCCTGTTAAATCCGTCTCTTCTTTAAAAAAGGACAAAATAACCTCTTAAAGTCACAACACTTCAAATAAGCATAAGCGAACCCTGCTGCATGCCTGACTGATGGTCAGAAATTGGCTGCTGGTAATTCTTGTCACATTCGGAATTGTTCGGCAAGTGTTGTCCGATCACACTTGCATCTTAACCTTATATCTTGTGTTGTGAGTTTCACAAATAAATTGTGATTGTTTAGAAAGGCGTCATGATGAAAAATGAAGAGAGCACAGCATAATAATCACAGATCTTTATTTAAGCACTGTTTCCCTCAATCCCAAACTAAAATATGCGTGTCTTTTTGTGAAGGCGCGACCGTGTGAGTTTGTATATGGCAGTGCATTTTTCTTTAGTTGTCTCTGGGAATGTAAAATTTTATTTTTTGTGTACTTTGAAATGATAGTGAGACAAGTTATTTGTGTTCTGCTTATTTGTGTTTATCTGAGAAAGACAGGTGCAGATGGTTGAAGGAAGGCTTATGCAACACCTTCATTGGAGTGGGATTTATAAATTCTCCGAATGTCTAGAAGATTCAAGTCTGGCCTCATTTAGGTCTCAGCTGGTGGATGTGAAACATCAAGTAGCTGATAAGAAATTTAGGGTTCAAGTCTTGGAGTGGGACTTTGAATCCATGACATGTAGATAACAGGTCCGCTAAATTTCCATTATTGGAATAGCATGAAGATTAGATCATTCATTTTCCACAAGAAAATATGAAAAATCCCTGGCAAGGTGATCAACAGCCGAAAGTGGGTGGGTGAAGAAAAAAAGCCAAATTTAATGTTGGGGTGACCTTATTCGGAATCGTACATTTGCGGTGCTTGTCTCACTCTCCCTAGTCTTCCAATGTCATGTTTGTGACATTAGAGCTAGTAGCTAGCTGTCCTTGATCTGTGCCTTGCGCTGTTCTTGCAGACCGCTGCTCAGTTTGCTGTCAGTTGCTGGGATTTTTAGTGTGCATTGTGGTTGAATGCCAAAGGGAGGCCAGATGCATTTTGAAGCTCTCAATATCCCTCTGAACCATTGTCTGAAACTGCGATGTACAGTTTTCTGTTTCTTTAATTGCTAATTGGCTCTCAATAATCCTGCAGTAATCCATCTGCGAATGTTGTACATCTGGAGAGGGCGGGAGAGGAGGAGGAGGAGGATAATTGCAGTATTCCTTATATCAGTTACTGCATATCAACATTTAGTAGAAGTAATCAGCTGAATGTTACTTCTCTCTCTCTGTGTGTGTGTGTGTGTGTGTGTGTGTGTGTGTGTGTGTGTCACTCTTCCTCTATTGCTCACTCTTGCACTCTGTCCATCCCTTCTCCCTCTTTCCCCTCTGTCGCTCTGTCTGTTCCTGTCCTTCTCTATGTCTCTTTTTCTCTTTCTCTTCCTCCCTCCCATCCTTATTTTCCCTCTCGGTCTCTCTGTCACACAAACAGATCATGAATTCTCATTCGGAGATAGTAAGAACTGCTGATGCTGGAGTCAGATTTTTTTTTTCTGACAAAGGGTTCCAACCCAAAACGTCAGCTTTCCTGCTCCTCTGATGCTGCCTGGCCTGCTGTGTTCCTCCAGCTCCACACTGTTATCTCAAGAATTCTCATTTCATTGTTTAAAAAAAAAAACCCTTGAGGGCAGTTCGCAAATGTAAGAAAACTTTGAACCCAAGTAGGAAATAGTCAGGGAAGTGACCACAGGCTTGGTCAGAAAGGTAGGTTTTAAGGAAGTGAAGACGACTGATGGATGGGGTTTAGAGGGAATTCCCAAGCAACAGTCCTCAGTGACTGAAGACACAGTCAATTTCCATTTGTGATGAAAGATTGCTGGTCAAAATGTTAACTCTGTTTTTCTCTACGCAAATGCCACCCTGACCTGCCGAGTCTCTCCAGCAATTTCTGTTTGTGTTTGTTTCAGACCTCCAGCATCCACAGTTCTTTATTTTGTCTGAGCAGGAGTAGAGCTGAGCAATGGTGCAGAAGTGGATGTAGGTGATGAAGCAGTTGAGAGGATTAGAGTTTGCTGATAGACACAGGACTCGAACTGATGTTAGAAGATGGTGGGTGTAAGGAAGAGCAAGGGACCAATGATAGATTCTTGAAGGACTCCAGAGGCAGAAGAGAGGGGATGGGAATACAACTCTAATGAAGGTACTTTGGCTACAATTTGATAGTCAAACTAAGTAAGAGCAGTTTCACTAAATTGAGCGCTGAGGTTAAGGTGTTGGAGAAGGATGGTATAGTCGACCATGTCACAGTCAACAGAGAGATCACAGAGAGGCAAATGGAGCAATACCTCAAACTCATTTGAATATTGCTGAAAGCAGAGGCATCTTGCACTCGTCAGAACAAATGGGAGAATAGCAAAACATCAAACAATTTATATGACAGAATAAAGGCGCACATCAACTGTGACTGGTGTCCCAATGATGAAAGTAACAAGAAATATGGGCTCCTCAATCCCATCTAATTCTGAAAGGACCCCGCTCTTTTTACTTATGTGAAATTATGGTTATTGGCTGATCAAAGGAACATGCTGTTTGATGCACTTGTTTAAAATACATAGAGCACAGGCCAGGCTCAACTAGTCAGCAGTGGCAAAACTCAAAACATCTCCTGTTTAGATGTGATTTTGCAATTGGGTAGCACTTGCTGAACAATCCTGCATGTGCTAATAGCCACACTAGCAAACAATTTTAAACTAATCAATTGAGGTCATACAGTGGTTCCTTTCCACTTGCTAGCATGTATTTGTAGACTGGTATGCATCCTGTACAAATCAAAGAAATATGTACAAGCTGTGTGTCTTTTTTTTTTTTTAAAAAAGGAAACCCCTGGGAGTTTAGCGATCCTATAGTTTCCTGTTGATTTCATCGTGGCAACAATTTAGTGAATCAGAGCCAACTTACCAACTAATCAGCACAAGCCAACCAACTACAACATCCACAATCCAAGCTACAGATCTCCCCTAAAACCTTAGAGCTTGTCGGGATTGTTTGAAATTTGGCATTCTTGCGTTTGTCCTCATGAGTGCAAGTGGAGCGCTTTGCCACACGTCTCACTTTTCAGCAATATTCGGCTTCTGTACAAGTAATCTATGAAATGTCATTTGTGATTGCCATAACCTTGAACAAACCTTAAACCAATGATAGAATTCCAATTGGAAGGATCGAAACATGAGATGTTGGAAAAATGAACACAGATTTAGGATCTGATGCAACATTGTAAGAGTTTCGATGGAGAAATTTAGATGAGGTGATGATTTGCAAGGGCCGAAGGATCAAAGGGTTAATGACTGTAATATTGAAAGGAAAGGAATCTTACTGGAGATGGGAGTACTAGACTTGCGTTCATTACTGAGGGTTTAAATGCTAACACTGTTTCTCGCTACCTCAGCAGGGAAGTAACCACATGCACACTGAGAAGAAAACTAAAACATTAATGGCTCAAATTTGATAATTGGTCATCGAGCAGAATTACGACATACAATCAGACACTTTCACTGGTGAGTCATAAGTTACCCTGAATAGTATGAAATGTTGGCAACACTCTGCCCAGGTTCACTGTCTCTTAGATGAGTACCTGCCAACAAAAGAGCATTTGTTCGATTGAAAGCATGAGGAATTCAACAAAATGTGGGGTTTGGATCTCAGCATAAATTCTTTTCTGTTTAAAGAAGAACGACCTACATATAGGTACATGCTATGGCAAGCATTTGAATGTTTGAGAGTTGTTGTTTTGACTGGCAGTCCAAATGCCTTGGATGTTGTGCTAATACATTGCGGCTGAAATATCTCCAGCTCAGTATGTTAATTTAAGATTGGCGTAGTGTCTAATTCATAAGGCTTCTCAGGGGCTCTTTGCCTGATGACTGGTTCATAAAGTGCTAATGCAAGCTTATTGCTGCTCCTGTGAGTTTGTAGCAATTATTTTTACTGATGCCTTCGGGCCTTTGAATTCACTCCATGAAACGAACACAGCAAGTCAGGATCAAGTGTTCCATTTCAGAACTGCGTTAAACAATCTGCTGTGATTCATCCCGGATGTAAATTAAAGGACATTTTTGTTCATGGGAATTAGCAATGGCAACATATGGAGAAATGTGTCTCATTTCAGAATTCTCACTTCACAGTTATCAGTCATCAGAAAACCTGACTCTCTTTTTGGGCACTCTGAGCTTTTAATAAAGATAATATATTCTGAGTTGCAACGTTTGGGTTTTTTTTTTTAGGATGCTTGCATTCGCTGCACTGTTTTGCATTGCATCAATCATGATTTGAATATCTTCAGTTATTCCCAATTTTCCTAAAATTTCTAACTTATTCTTGGAGTCGGTCTCAGCGGTGTTAGTTATCTTTCTCTTGTAACTGGCCATTCTTCAAGTGCGAGCATTTTCTTAATGAGCCTTCAACCTGTTTTTCCAGATGAGGCATCGGAGCTTGGTCTGTTCAACCCAAATGTATATTTCGTTATTCTCCGTGCCTAACCTAATTGAGATCTCTACCTCAAACTTACACTAACCAATTACAGAGGTATAAGGGGAGACAAAAACAGAAATTGCTGGAGAAACTTAACAGGTTTGGCAGCTTTGTGGAGAGAAGGCAGAGTCAAGCTTTCAACAGAAGCTTTCTGAGGAAGGGTCACTGGACCCAAAATATTGACTCTGCTTTCTCTCCACTGATGTTTCCAGACCTGCTGAGTTTCTCCAGCAGCTTCTGGTTTTGTTTCAGAGTTCCAGCATCCGCAGTTCTTGGTTTTAAGTTTGAGGTATAAGGGGAGAGTTGGCTCAAGTGGACTGGGTAAATAGACTAAAATTTCCATTCCATTGGGAAAAAGGCACAGCAATGAAGACCCATTTGTGTTTTACTAAGGTGGTAAAGTGTAGTATTAGATTAAAGAAGAGGCTTCTGATGTTGGCATAAATAGTAAATCTGATTGGCAGTTTGTTTTTAAGAGACCAGAAAAGGGTTTGCCAAACAATTGACAACAAAGAGACAAAATAGAAAGTACCTAGGAATATAAAATTATTTATTCATGGTGCGTGGTCTTTGGTGCCTGGGTCAGGTACTTGCTGCCCTTGTCTGCAATGTGGTTGATGTTGCAGGTTTGTAATGTGCTGTCAGAGGAGCTCTGATGATTTACTGCAATCTTGCAGGTGGTACGCATGACTTCTGTGTACGTCATTGGCCAAGGAGGGGGGGGTACCAGTCAAGCAGGCTGCTTTGTCCTGATAACGTCAAGCTCCTTGAGTGTTTTCTGGAGCTGATCCAGGCAAATGGAGAGCATTCAGTCACATCCCTGATTTGTACCTTGTAGATGGTGGCTAGGGAATGGGGGGACAGGAGGTGAACTAAATGCTGCAGGGATGGTGGCAGTGATGGTTGTGGAGGAGGACAGGGTGGTTGATTCAGCAATGGGAATGCCTTTGAATCTCAAAAATGATGGCTAAATTCTTCTTTTGTGGGAGATGGTCATTACCTGGCAATTGCATAGCATGGATAGCACTTACCCAAGCCCGGATTTTGTCTGGGTCTTGCTGCATGTAGACTTGGACTGCTTCGGCATCTGAGGAATCACGAATGGGACTCAACGTTGTCAATCATCAGTGAACATCCCACTTCTGACCTTTGTGATGGAACGAAGATCATTGAAGCAGCTGCAGATGTTTGCGCTAAGGACTCTATTGTAAGATGTAAGAGCTTTTGCAAGTATTTAAACATTAAAGGAAACTTGGAAGCTGAGACAGGGGCAATTCTTTTTATTCATTCAAATGATGTTCAGACCAGGATTAATTGCCCACCCCTAATTGCCCTGAGGGCTGTTAAAAGTCAACCCCATTGCTGTGTGTCTGGAGTCACATGTAGGCCAGACCAGGTAGGGATAGCAGTTTCCTTCCCTAAAGCAACAGGATGAAATTCATATTGCATGGTACTCCTTTATATGGTAGACAGAATGTCTATCAAAGCACTTATACTCAATTATAGCCCGCACTTGCAAACCTCACAACACAGTGTTCAACATTAGATGTGATTCTGTGACTTGGGATTTGCTAAATAATCCTATCCAAGTGTATGATGAATTGTGGTGAAAGCCAATTTTCAGTCAGGCTCGTAGTGACGCATTCCATATAAATATGGAAGCTACATATGTTAATGCATGGGGCCCTATCCTTTGCACAAGGATCAGTGCTGGAGTCTGTGTGGCTTACAGTTTATATTAGGGACTAAGGTGGATAGTAATATCTCTCGAGTTTCGTGATACAAAACCGAGTTGGAATGCATGCCGTAAAAATGCAGCAATGAGGTATAAATGGGTTGAGTAGCAGCAAAGTGGCCAATGCATTACTTTGAGTCGGGGACAGATCACAGGTTTGACACTGGTCTCTGATTTGACAGCACATGTCCAGCATTCATTGATGTTCTTCCTGATTTTAAACATAATTATAAACGAGCTTCTCTTCTTTGTCTGAGTCAGAACCGTTGAAAAGTGAAGCTGGGAAACATTTAACTAGCTGAGTGGGCGCCGTGGCCAGCGTGGACCAGTTTGGGTTGAAGGGCCCGTTTCCATGCTATATCACTCTGACTATACATAACATGCAAGTGTGCGGTTATTTACTTTGGTCTTAAGTGCAGAAAAGCAGAATATGTTTTAAAGGAAACTTTTTAAACGTACTAAATTGTTGATGTTCAGGGAGACTGGTGTACTTACACAGGAACACAAAGTTAGCATCACACTACAGCAAGCGATTTCCCCTTGCTGAGAAGTTCAGGACCAAGGGATGCCATTTCAGGTTAAGGGATGCTCATTTACGACTGAGATGAGGACAGATTTCTTCACTCAAAGGGTTTGAATCTTTTGGAATTCTCTCCCCCAAGAAGATGTGGACGCTCCGCCGTTAACTATATCCAAATTTGAGGTAAAGAGATTTTTGATCTTTCAGGGCATTGAGGAATATAGGGAATGGATGGGAGAATGGAATTAAAGCCTAGGATCAGCCGTAGCCACGTTGAATGACACAGGCAGGGTTGATAGATGGGGTGTTGTTCTCCTCCTCCTGTTCCTTTATATTTTTCTCCAAGCCCCAATCCACCCCACACTTACTGCTGACTTTCCACCTCATGCGTATGTGCCCACACTCCCTTCAGCCAGTTTAATTTAGTGCACAAGAGAATTGTGTCTCTGGCTCAGTGCCTCTGCGTTTGACAAGGGCCCGAGGACAGGCAGTCTCTCGCACAAAGGAAGCTGAAATCTTCCTGGAATGCAAACTCGAGATGGGCATCCCACAGACAGAGAATGGAAAAAGTGACAGATCAGTGCAGGAATTCACTGAGTGGGTTTGCTTGAGAAACGAATGTTAAACAAAATAAAATATGGGATTGCAGAAAGCACTGAAACAAAATTTGGAGATTTGAGAGCCTTACTAATGAAGAAGCACATAGTTATAGCATGGTGGGGTATTACAAGTTTGTTTAGATGTGGGAATCCTAACATAATGATGGAGAGAAAAGAGTTCTGGAGTGGCAATGTTATTAACAGGGTATGTTGCAGCATTGGAACAGATAATGTTTATGGGTTTAGTAAGATGTTGAATGTATGGAGAGAGTGGATGAGTACCAAGGGAAATGGTGCAATTGTCTCTAAATGTAACAGGCCATGAGTCAGTAGAAAATTGTGAACCATTTTGAGATAAACGCGAGACTGCTGAACAATAACGTTGTGTGCAACTAGTCCTCAATAAATAAATGTCTCTTTAAAAGTGCTGCACCAATTCTGCTACAATATTAACTTTCCATTGGCAGTAAAGCTTTCGAACTGCTTTTGTCTTATTTTGAGTGCTGTTTCTGCTCCCATACTAACAGCCTCTCTATCTGATAGCACCATTTTTCCTTAAAATCTGGGAGTTGAAATAGAACCAATTTACCAAGTGAATTTAATAATTTGGAAATGGTGACTGCATTATTTTCTGTCCGGTGTTCAGAATGTAACTGTCAAATATGCAGAGCTCCACTGGAAACTGCCAACGTAATTCAGACAAAGAACATGCTGACAGGGAAGGCACAAAACAAAGTGGCAGGTCAGCTGTGAAGAATCCTCATATATACAGAAACAAAAGCAGAAATTGTTGGAGAAACTCAGCAGGTCTGGCAGGATCTGTAGAGAGAAAACAGAATCACCATTTCAGTTATCCTCTAACACAGGTTAGCGTTTGAGACTTTGTAAACGTTTATATTTTTACCATATATCAACAACAGTACATGAAAGAGTGATGATCCGGAGATAAACAAATGATGGACTAAATGCGAATTTAAAATAGAAGCATTATAAATAAAACTAATATTAAACAGAATCATGTGGAATTAAGAGTAATGTGGCAGTAAAAGGGGAAATTAGAAGGAAATGAAAAAGAAAATTGTAAAATGATCATGTAGAGATGCCAGTGTTGGACTGGAGTGGATAAGGTCAGAAATCACATGACACCAGGTTATAGTCTAAGAGGTTTATTTGAAATCACAAGCTTTCGAAGCGCTGCTCCTTTGTCATTTGAAGTGACTTCACCTGACGAAGTGGCAGCGCTCTGAAAGCTTGTGATTTCAAATAAACCTCTTAGACTATAACCTGGTGTCATGTGACTTCTGACCATGATATATAAAAGAGGAACAGCTTTTTTTAAAAGAAGTAGAAAAATTGGAGTTTAGAGGATCGTGAGAATATGACAATTTGAGGATGAAAGGGAACAGAGTTGTGGAGAATGGAAAAATATTAAAACATCAAAATTCATAAGCGACAAGAGTAAGAACATAGGTCAACATCCTCCTCTAATACACCTAACTACGGAGAAGGAATTGGCTCAGAGAAAATCTGCAATATTGGAGATTCATGAGACAACTGACTGCCAGCACGTATCCTAAACTGAGCAGATGTGTAACCATGCAGCAGCCTGCAATGTATTACACAGGGTACAAACAAGGTGTGTGCAGACCAATGTTCCCTTTTTAAGATACACCCTACAGCAACCTTAAAGGGGCATACACAATGCTAAAAGCCAATTGTGCACAGTGAAGAGTATGTAAATAAACATTTCTGGTTGAGAATGATGAGACACATAACCTCGTAACTGCAGACTATTTGAAGGACTCTTTCCAGAATAATAATTCGAGATCGAGTTAACGAGGATGTATAATAATAATGTAGACAGCATAAATTTAAAGTGGGCAAGGTGGGTTTTCACACATGAAATAGAGATTTTTGAAGAAATGACTGAATATTGTTTTCTGCATATGGATTCTCGGGTGTTTGACAAGCTCGCCCACGTGAACCTTTTTATAGAAACAAAAATTGAAGGTGTAGGGTATTGGTGGAAGGGTTTTGTTAGGGTGTTGGATGTTTTGTGAGGTTCCTCTGCCCCTTCGGGTTGTGAGCAATGTGGGGAATAAGTGAACAGGTATTCAAATCAGGTTCTGCAAAGGGTGTGAAATCAGTTTGATTTCCTTACAGTTACAAACATTGTCAGCTTCATGAGTTCAGAACGCAGGAGGATAGTCCGAACAAAATATTAACACTTGCGGAGAATCGTAGCACATTTATTCAGTGTTGTGCGAAGATGCGAAGTTGTACTGATGGAAAAAGGTTAATTTGATTGAAACCCTGTTGTTCCTATGAACCCCTTACTGAGGTATAATGTAATTTTAATGGCTTGTATCTGGCCTCTTTTTTTTGCCAAGTGTTTTCTGTGCCCTTTTTAAGAAGTGTGCACTTGTGAAAGGCTCGATATTCAGTTCACATGTGAAAAGCTTAAAAGAGCTTAATTATGAATTAGAACTCCTGACGTACACGCAAGTACATTTCCAACACCGAAGGGGCACTCTGCCAGCTCTGTCATAACAGTGATTTATAACTAATCCTACGAGGTTTAGTTCTCATGTATTTATCTAATTTTCCCATCAGACGATGCAGTGGTTCCTGCATCAGCCATTCAGTGTGCCAATATACACCACACACCAACAATTCTCTGCTTAAAAGGAACAATCCCCTAAACCCCACCTCCTTGGTCTCATAGTTTCAATTTTAAATTGGATCAAACAACACTGACCAAATTTACTGATATATGTTTCAGGATTCAAAAATATATATCATTATATATATTTGTGTCTGTTTACATTCCTTTGGGGCAGCACGGTGGCTCAGTGGTTGGCACTGCTGCGTCACGGTGCCAGGGGCCTGGGTTCGATTCCACTCTCGAGCGACTGTCTGTGTGGAGTTTGCACATTCTCCCCATGTCCACGTGGGTTTCCTCCGGGTGCTCTGGTTTCCTCCCACAGGCCGAAGATGTGCAGGCTAGGCGGATGCTGAAATTGCCCCATAGTGTTCAGAGATGTGTAGGTTAGATAGGTTTATAGGGGGATGGGACTGGGTGGGATGCTCTGAGGGTTGGTGTGGCCTTGTTGGGCTGAAGCGCCTGTTTCCACACTGTAGGGATTCAATGAAGTCAATTACTTAAGTACCAAGAGATCAAAAATGTGTTATTATGTTAATAAATAGAAAACAAAAATGGAAATCAAACTGATCTAAATCAGTAATCGGGGAACTTGACTTCAGACCTTGGTCCAAATGTGGACAAGAGCTGACTTCCAGAAATGAGATGAAAATGACATCAGACGGCATTTGACACAGTGCGGCACCATGGAGCCCTAGCAAAAATGAAGTCATTGGAATACAGCCATTTCAAACATTGAGCATAATTTTGGTTGTTGGATAGTGATCATCCCACCTGCAAGACATCAGGGCAGAAGTTCCTCAGAGTAGCTTCCGTCTTGCCTGCTTCAGCAAGGACCCTCCCTCCATCAGCAAGGTTACAATGTCGGGGTGTTGTGCTAGCTCCTCGACGATTCTGACATTCTGTGCACATGTGCAGCAAGGGCTTATCAGTAGCAAATAACATTGCCTGCCACTTGTGTGACACCAGTAAAAATCTCCAGCTAAAGGGAAATGAAACATCTCCCTGTTGACATTCAGTGGCATTACCATTGTTCAGTTCTCCGCCATCAACATCCTGGTAACACCATCGACCAGATATTGACCAGATCTGGTTTCCTCCCACAGTCCAAAGGTGTGCAGGTTAGGTGGAATGGCCATGCTAAATTGTCCATAGTATCCAGGAAAATGTAGGCGAGGTGGGTTAACCATGGGAAATGCACGGTTACAGGGAAAGGGTGGGTCTTGATGGGATGCTGTTTGGAGTGGGGGGGGGGTAGACTCGATGGGCCAAATGGCTTGCTTCCACACTGTAGGGATTCTGTGATTTACTTTGAACAACCCTATTAAGACTGTTGATGTAAGAGTATGGCAAATGATTTCCCCTCCTGACTTCCCAAAGCCTGTCCGCTGTTTGTAAAGCACAGGTCAGGCGTGTAGACCCCTTGCCTGAATGCGTGCAGCCTCCAAAATACTTGAAGCTCAATAGACATCCAGGACACAGCATCCAGTTGGTTGGCACCTCACTGATCACCCTAAACATTTAAAACTCTCTCTGCCACAGCACCGAAGCAGTGGTGTGCATTGTCTACAGCAACTCACCAAGTCTCCTTTGTCAAGCATTTTCCAAACCTGTGACTCCACCATCTAGAAGGGCAAGTTGCATGGGAACATTATACATGTTTCCTTCCAAGTTTTATGTACCATCTTGTCTTGGAAATCTATCACATTCTCTTCACTGTCGCTGGATCAGAGACCTGGAACTTATTTCCAAACAGCATTGTGAGTCAATCTGCACCACGTGGACTAGAGTGGTTCACGAAGGCCACTCTCTGCCATGTTTTCAAGGGCAATTGAGGAAGGGCAGTAAATGTTGTCCTAGCTAGTAATGCCATCTCTTCAATCCATAGCAAGGTGCCCAGTCGATAGCAGAAAGCTGGGATATTGTCTCTTTTGGACAGATCCCGGCCATTGAATATTTCTTGTCATAAACAATTCTATAAAAACAAATTAATTCTGGTGTGCAGTTTTGCTGGTAGCACCAGATTTGTACTCTGTTGTGCAATTGGTTGTTTTTCACTTATAGCTCAGTTGGCATGTGACAATGGAGCTCTTGCTACTGATCCTACCTTTTGTCACTGTGGCAGGAGGGATTACTAGTTAATGATTAAGATTAGGGGCCCTAACCTGTTTTTGCTTTAACCTTGTTTCCTTCCTGTACTGTCCAACCACAGGGAACTATTGTCTGAGAACTAACTCGAATCAGCCCATGGAGGGAGATTAGGACCTTTCTTGAGTTCTGTAAGACACGCACTAAGATCTTGAAAGGTCTTGACAAGGTGGATGTGGAAAAGCTGTTTCCTCGTGCAGGTCTGTCCAGAGCTAGGGGACAGTATTTTAAGAGTAGAGGGTCTACCTAAGGGTAGTACAATGGAATTTTTTTTTTTTTTTTTGCCTCTGCAACTTTGGAACGCTGCCTCACGAAGGCAGTGGAGTTGGGATATTGACTATGTTTAAGGTGGGGCTTTTTAAATTCATTCATTCACGGGATGAGGGTGTCACCAGCTAGCCAGGCATTTACTGTCCATTCCTAATTGCCCAGAGGGCAGTTCAGAGTCAAACGCATTGCTGTGGGTCTGGAGTTACATGTAGGCCAGACCAGGTAAGAATGGCATTTTCCTTCCCTGAAGGACAACAGATAGCCCCGTAGCTCCTTGTTAGGCTAGAGAATCAAAGGTTGTTGAAGCTAGATTGGAATGTGCAATTCGCAAGAGAAACAGATCAGCCCTGATCTTAACGAACAGGCTTGAATGACCAACCTTTGCACCTGATTTAATGTGCTTGTCGAGTTCACACTGTGCATTGCGTGGTAGGCATAAAGTTAAATTTGATCAGTTTTTGTTTGAAGTCACCTTGCGTTCCAGAGCATGGCTGGCCGAATATTTATTAGATGCTGTGAGATAAACAATGATGTATATAAAAGCACTGCGTACCCATTCTCTCCTAGTCTTAGCTCTCACTATCACTTCCTGCCTACATTGCAGACTCTTTGCTTCAGTAGTGAAAGTTTTAAATGTTTAGGGTGATCGATGGTGTGTCTGTCTCGCCATTTATCCACTCAAATTCTCTCCAACCCAACCTCCATCTTCAACGTAATACAACTTTTTTCCTAGCTGCCATCAGTTCTGATGAAGAGTCGCCAGACTCTGCTTTCTCCCCACAGATGCCGCCAGACCTGTTGAGTTTCTCTGGCACTGTGTTTCAGATCTACGACGTCCACAGTTCCTCGAGTCATGAATGTATATAAAAATCCCGTTTTGAGAGAGAGCAAGCAGTTTTGTGCTAAAATCCGTGCCAACCGGTCTGGGAGTTCTACCTGGGAAAAATGTTCAAGATTTCTTTGACATTGGGCTATGGGGGTTGGCTGAGCATCCTCAGGCAGGTTGGAAGTGTAATGTTTAGAAAAAGTAGGAGAATAAGCTTAAAACAACAACAGCAGCTCAGTTAAGAATGAAATATAGCAGATCTGTTACGTATCAGAATTTAAACATTAATAACTGGACTTTTTTTTGCCTTTCATGGACTGGCTTCTGATGCTATGATTGGCTGAAAGGAAGTTAATGCATCAAAATATGTCATGGCTGGCTCCAGTCCAGCTCACAGAGTATGTCTGGTTTAAGTGAATGCACTGCTGCCTTTCAGACAGCTGAATTTCTGATGTGATACAGCTGAGGCAGGCTGCTGAAGCAGCACTAACAATGGGACCCAGTGTATTACTGAATTGCCATGTCCTGTGTGAGCAAATGTGACCCAAAGGTAAAGAATCACAATGAACTAAAGTGTATTGCCTAAGCTGGGATCGATCTGAGTTTGAGAGGAGGATGGGACGGAGAGAGAGAGGTGGCAATCCGTATCATTTCCTATCACCACTACCCTGTTTCACCCTGCTCATAAGTTTGAAAATCTGCAGACCACAAGGCAGGCTGTGGAGATTTTGGCAGTCTTTCAGTATAGTCAGGATTTATTGCTGTGGTCATGATCAGATAGCAGAAAAGAACTGTTCTGATCTTGCCATTGCAGCTTTATCAATTGCTGCAATGTAATGGCTGATTTGTAACCTTCACCTTTTGCAAATTATCTTTCTGATTTTCTGGTCCTCGAGCGGGCTTGTCAAAGAATCGAAATTCACCCCCGTGACAGGTAGACTGTTGTTCTCTCTTTAGTGATGTAGTGACTATCGCAAATGACCCAGTGTCATTCTGCAGCCTCCCGTCCGATTTATTCTGCAAACCTTTGCAAAAAAAGACCGGGACACAGAATCCGAAGAAAAAATCCTGTCCTCTCTTTCTTGGTTGCCCACCCAGTCTAGACTGGTTCCTTTTTAATTATGAATCACTAAATGTTCTGTTCAGTGATTTCATTCTTTTAATAGTTTCTGGCAGTATCCCATGTGGTGTATGCATTTCAGATTAAATGTTCCTAAACTTGCTTCATTTCAAGTCCTTCTGTGACTCTCTGGTTTCTTGCAGTTTTATACAATAAAGAGGATCGTTATCCCAGGTACTTAGCCCAATTGTTACTGCATGGTACCAGGAATATAATGTAGGGTCTATTTAGGATTAGGTTGTCAATGATTTGTTGATTCCAGCGAGCAAATTAAAACAAGTTCATTCTGCCTTCTTGGTGTTGAGGAGCTGTTTTTGTCTCGTCTTAGTAGAAAATCAGAAAGTGGCGTAGTGATTCCTCACAGTATAAGCCTGACGAAATGAGTGTTCCCAATTCTAGAGCAAATATTTGTCCACCATTGTGAATTACAGAGATCGTTGGCAGTTACTGTGACATGGAGCTAAGTGAGATTTTCCCCAATTAAATTAGATCAGTAGGTGTGTTTCAATTCCTTCCATCAACCCATCATTTCCTTCTTTTGAATGCCTTTGCCACCTGCTCTTATGCTGCAGAGAAAAGGGGAGAAGGAACCTGAAATGGTCCCTTTTCATGTCTGGCCATTGTCATCAGCTGTGGGATGCACTTATGGAAAGGACATCAGTTTGAGTTGAAAAATTCAATATCCAAAAACCTGCCAACTCCAGTTTTTAGTGTGACAACTCCTACTGTGTATTTGTGGCTGTTTAAATCACAACATCCAGAAACTCCTTTTGTACCCGCAGTTAACTGCAGCAAAAATATTCTCTCTCCAAGTCAGCACTTTTATAGCACCGCAACATTTTAAAATCCTTGGTGTAATTCACTGCATCGCAAAGTCACTTTATTAAAGAGAGAATTCTAAAATGTGATCAGGTTTCAACAGCAGTGCTTTTCTGAGATTACGAGGAGGCTAATATTACCCATATAACAACTGCAAACTTTAATTCTTTTATTGTATAGATCTGGTGGGGGAGAAAAGAAGAAAAGACAAGTTGACCGAGATGTTAGCTGCAGATAGCAGTTAGACAGTTCACTCCCCAATGTCATACCCATGTGACAAGTATTCATGTGTTAACTACGATAGTAAGTGTAGGACAGGATTATGTACATGTGGGATATTATAGCTCTCCCCTTTCTTGTCTTTACTTTTACTTTGCTTGTGGACTTTCCGCAGGGATTGTTCAACAATGGTTATTAAGCATTAGCTCTTATTTTATCTTTTCCTTCACTTTCCAGCCCCTGTGAAGTGTATTTGTGGACCCTACCACTGCACCCCAGATCTAGGGCTCAGGCCTACTGTTTACACACTGGGGTTTCTTGGGCAGCTCTTGCAATATAATTTTTTTAGCATCTTTCCTTGCACTGCAAAGTTACCTTTTGGCAGGGCCAAAAAGAAGAATTTTTAAATGTCAACAGGTCTCAATAACCAAATGAATATCAGCTTTTTTATGTAAAAAAAAAAAAAATCTTAGTTAGGGCAGCAAATATTTGTCCATGCTGTAAAATCCAGAAACACAAACTCTGCATGTGCTTCAACTCAGCAGAATAAGTTATGGCCATTCTCTGGTTTATTCATAGCATAAGGCCTTGACTACTCTGAGTCGATCAGCCTGTTTTAAATTTAAACAATGTGACATCCGGTTGGCATGGATGGGTTGGACCGAAGGACCATTGATAATGTTTCCATGCTGTATGATTCTGTAATTCTAAAACTTCATAGTTTAACTGTCAGTCAGCATCTAACTGGTATGTTATCTATGGCATTCCCACTCCCAGAGACGTCTTGCCAGCCAATCGACATTCTGTTCTCATGCTGTATATTTTCCCTTTACCTTGGTATTTCTTGTGAATTGTCCTGATGAGTGCAAGATGAAAAGCTTCTACAAAATTTTTCTTTTCTTAGTAACTCTTAACCGTTGTGGAAGTATTGTTTGTTTATGGAACCCTACCCAACATAAGCCCTGCCTCCCCTCTTTATTCAGAACTCCACTGTAGATATCTCCATGTCATAGTCATACAGCATGAAAGCAGACCCTGTGGTCCAACTAGTCCATGACAAACATGATCTCAAACTAAACTAGCCCTACTTATCTGCCCTTGGTCCATATCCTTCCAAATCTTTCCTATTCGTGTATTTATTCGAATGCCTTTTAATTGCAGTGATGTGCTCACATCCACTACTTTCTGAAGAAGTTCATTCCATGCATGAACCACCCGCTGTGTAAACAATTTGCCCCCATGTCTTTTCTTAAACCTCTCTCGTCTCACCTGAAAATTGTGCAGTGTGGACTGGCAAATGTGTAAGTACAGCTCATAACTGGAGCCTGAATCACTGCTGCTTCTGACGAACAATAATGTCACTGTTACTCTGTCTTGGTGGTTCTTCTGTTTTTCATTTAGATTGTTACAATTGCACTTTTTAAAAGTATTCGGTGAGTATAGATTTGCAGTCCGTCATCTGCCCACAGGAAAGGGGTTCTTGAAGGAATACTGGAATTTCTCAGCCTTGGCTTGGCATCAAGCAACCAATGTCCTGAATCCTCTTCACTGCCTCCCCAAACAAGAGTAAAAATTTCTTTCAAACTCAACTTTAAATGACTCATTCTCCAGCAGCAGTGTATAGCTGATTGCTGAATCCCATCCTGTTGTGGAACCCTTCAGTCATTGTGTTTCTTTGAATGACTTCATTTCTGTGGATTGCTAGATAAGAAGTTATAAATCTCTCGATGCATCTTTTTGCACACTGAGCTTTCTCCTTATATTTGGACATAATGGCATGTCTGCTACAAACAGGAATGGGGGGATTGCCCATTCAGACAGAACTAGCCTAATCTACAGTTGGGTACCAGGCCTGACAGAACTTGTAGAATTTTGCTGACAAGTCAGGTCTTCATCACTCATCCATCAACTTTCGCAAAAAATGGGAGCTGACAGATAAATCAGAGAGGCCATCTGCATGTCCCATGGAGGGTGTTGCTGCATTTTGTTGCTCAGTAGCTCTGCTTCCTTTATACAGTTTTTTTTGACTGCATTTTAAGTTGGGCTTCACTAACCTGTATGCCTGGCTGACAAATTATTTGAACTTACTCTACGCTCTGTGATTGCTCCCAGCGTTAACTACTACTGACCGCGTTTGAAGGCTGTAATGTTGAAAGATTATTCTTGAGCCAAGGGTCACATGCTTTATCTTTGGTGTTGTAATAGCCCTTTGAAAGCCCTAAGAGTTGGTCTACGTTCTTGTAATCTGAATATCAGTGCTTCACGAGAAGAAAATTCTGGTCAGTACCTGGTTGTAGTCAATTAATCATTAATTCATGGAACAGAGTCAACACACTATCTGCTTTATTTAGACTGCAGAAAACAGGATAGGGTTCAGACACTTATGACACAGTAACAGGCCATTCAGTCTGCCTTGTCTATATTAGGCTTTATTCTTCTTAAAAACCATTTTTCTTCCACATCTCTTTTTAACTCTATCAGCGTATTATCTGATCCCTTTTTTGCTCGGGAGTTTACGTAGATTCCCCTTCAATGTTCTAATTTCCCAGAGCTGTCCTAATGGTAACGGATTTAACCGTGTAACCATTCTATGCTGAGATGTCTTGCTTGAGTGAATATTATAGTCAACAGTAAACCCATAGTCGCTGTCTTGGGGTTAACCCTAACCCTATCTCTTGTGCTGTCTTGTGCTCTTTCACGCTGTGTCTCTACTACCCACCTCGACCTCCCCCTTCTGTCCCTAAAGACTAGTGGAATTTCGAAAGGTATACTTAAAATTCTGAAATGAGAGTTTCAGATGTGTTTTGTCTAGCAACTGTGTTTCCCACATTCAGTGCGAACACTGGATTGGGTTTGGTTTAAAGAGTGCTGTGATGATACAGTGCAGGTTAATAATGTTTAAGGCATTGAAAGTATATTGATTGATGTAATAGTTTAAAAATTGTGTACAAGTATTTCCAGGAGTGGCTTGTGAATATTTACGTTTTCCATTCACGTTGTTCTTGTTGGTAAAATTGGTTGTTGGTAAAATTCTCGAATCTATCGTTAAGGATGAGATTTCTAAATTCTTGGAAGTGCAGGGCCGGATCAGAACAAGTCAGCATGGATTTAGTAAGGGAAGGTCGTGTCTGACAAACCTGTTAGAATTCTTTGAAGAGGTAACAAGTAGGTTAGACCAGGGAAACCCACTGGATGTTATCTATCTAGACTTCCTAGAGGCCTTTGATAAGGTGCCTCACGGGAGGCTGCTGAGTAAGGTGAGGGCCCACGGTGTTCGAGGTGAGTTACTGGCATGGATTGAGGATTGGCTGTCTGACAGAAGGCAGAGAGTTGGGATAAAAGGCTCTTTTTCGGAATGGCAACCGGTGACAAGTGGTGTCCCGCAGGGTTCAGTGTTGGGGCCGCAGCTGTTCACTTTATATATTGATGATCTGGATGAAGGGACTGGGGGCATTCTGGCGAAGTTTGCCGATGATACAAAGTTGGGTGGACAGGCAGGTAGTACGGAGGAGGTGGGGAGGCTGCAGAATGATTTAGACAGTTTAGGAGAGTGGTCCAGGAAATGGCTGCTGAAATTCAACGTGAGCAAATGTGAGGTCTCGCACTTTGGAAAAAAGAATACAGGTATGGACTATTTTCTGAACGGTGAGAAAATTCATAAAGCCGAAGTACAAAGGGATCTGGGAGTGCTAGTACAGGATTCTCTAAAGGTTAACTTGCAGGTTGAGTCTGTGATTAAGAAAATGAATGGAATGTTGTCATTTATCTCAATGGGTTGGAATATAAAAGCAGCGATGTGCTTCTGAGACTTTATAAAGCTCTAGTTAGGCCCCATTTAGAATACTGTGTCCAATTTTGGGCCCCACACCTCAGGAAGGACATACTGGCACTGGAGCGTGTCCAGCGGAGATTCACACGGATGATCCCTGGAATGGTAGGCCTGACATATGATGAATGGCTGAGGATCCTGGGATTGTATTCATTAGAGTTTAGAAGGTTGAGGGGAGATCTAGTAGAAACTTACAAGATAGCGCATGGCTTAGAAAGGGTGGATGCTGGGAAGTTGTTTCCGTTAGGTAGGGATACTAGGACCCGTGGGCACAGCCTTAGAATTAGAGGGGGTCAATTTAGAACGGAAATGAGGAGACATTTCTTCAGCCAGAGAGTGGTGGGCCTGTGGAATTCATTGCCACAGTGCGCAGTGGAGGCCGGGACGTTGAATGTCTTCAAGGCAGAGATTGATAAATTCTTGATCTCGCAAGGAATCAAGGGCTATGGGAAGAGTGCGGGTAAGTGGAGTTGAAATGCCCGTCAGCCATGATTAAATGGCGGAGTGGACTCGATGGGCCGAGTGGCCTTACTTCCACTCCTATGTCTTATGGTCTTATGGTCTATCAGCACAAATTACTATGTGCGGAGATGGACCTCATTGCTATCCACCTAACACTAAGGGTGATGGGCCAAACACAGCCGAGTGCGACTCGTTTAGTTTGGGAACATGATCGGCGGGGTCCACTTGGACTGAAGGGTCTGTTTCAGTGCTGTATGACTCTACAACCCACATTAGTTTTGTGGCACAGAATGTTTGAGCCTGCACCTATGACAAGGCATTTTCTGAAGAAGGATCCCGACCCGAAACATCAACTTTCCTGCTCCTCTGATGCTGCCTGGCCTCCTGTGTTCCTCCAGCCCCACACTGTGTTATCTCAGACTCCAGCATCTGCAGTTCTGACTATCTCTGTGACAAGGCAGTTGTAATTTTGTCAAAACCATTGAGCTGTCCTCCTCGAGCATGCACCGATATTCCATTTACACATAGTTTAAGATTATAGACACATTAGGGACATTTAAGTGACCCTTGGATAAACACATGGATGATAGTAAAATGTAGGATATGCAGGGTAGTTTGATCATAGAGTAGGATAATAGGTCGGCACAACATCGTAGGCTGAAGGGCCTGTGCTGCGCTTTACTGTTCTATGTTCTGTTATTATCTGAGGTGCAGTCGATTTTCCTTCCACCCATGAGCATAATTTATTTCAAATAGGCTTCTGTAGAGCTCCGCATCCTAAATGGGCACAGATCCAACGCAGAAAATCTGTAGTTGGTCTGGGCTTAAGAAGGGAATGTGAGAAATGTGTCCTGCTGCAGCAGTGGATGTTCTTCAACAGCTAATGTTAGGCCACGTCGTCCGAGAAGCATAGAAGCAGAAGTGCATTATTTCTGGTGCATGTCTTTAATCTGATGTCGCAGGGTCTTCGTGTTATTTGAGTGAATCATTCTCTTTGCTAGCTGGGGAGTGCAAAATGCAGCTCACTGTGAAATGTTTAACCTGATCAATGTATTAAACTCATGTTGTTTCAGTCATCAGATTCTGATGTAGTCTGGTAAAGTGATGCCTGCTGTCAGACCAGATCCATGGAGGCATTGTGTCTCTGTACACAGTGGTCACCCTGAGGTAGTGAGAGTCTGATTTGCGTCCGGACAAGATGGTGTGTCGACTTGTTCCTGTGCTTTTACAGCTCATGTTGTTTCGTCTAACCTTCTCTCTCCTAATGATTTTTTTAATATATGGATGCTAACAGTCTGCCAATATCTCAGGTGGTGCATTGCGTTTTAAATGCAGTACAGAACTGATTGCTATGAGACAAGGAAAATGTTTGAGGATTAACGTCAGGATAAGGGAGAGCCACGAAACAGACCTTTGCTGTTCTTGAGAGAAAGCTAAAGAAACCTACAAGCCTGGAAAGTGGGTGTGTGTAGTAGTAATTAGAGATGTACAATATAATTGAGGGGAAACATATAATGTTGGGGGTGGGCCAAGATCATTCATGCAAAAATTGGTAAAGGGTGAAATGGTAAAGGTGGCAGGAAGAAATGCTTCACGCATGTGGAGATCAATTGAAACACTTAGTTGGTTGCAAGCAATCAGGAGATCTGGCTTTCAATCCAAGGTGAAAGGCCCACGTATGTCCCAATCTGATGTCCCCAAGCACAGAAGTGGTGAAATAAAATTAAGCTAGCATCAAGATTGATTTCAGAATCTTGATAATGCAGAATGTCGACCCATTCTGTACATGTTATGACTTGGTTAGCAAGTTTGTAAATCTGAACTTGCACCTGGCTGCCTCCCAAACTGCATGTTAAGGACCAAGATGAGAGCTTTCACCAGGTGCATACTCATACCCTCGGGCCTTTACTCTTCACTTTCCTGTTTGCCGACTACAATAGATGATATGATATGGCCCATGATTCCCTTCCCATTTATCAACAATGAAAGGGCAGCACTGAAAATACCAAATGGATTAGATGTTCTCTTGATGTCATGCGGGAAGAATGAATGAGAATTTCTCACTCGATTCCTTCGTCCAGTGGAGTGACTCATGCTTTTACAACAAAAGCAGTCGAGTTTAAAGGTATTGTATAAATATTGAATAGTGAAATGTCCCAAGCATTTCACAGAGAAGTTACAAAGCAAAATTGGACACCTTAGGGCAGATGACTCAAAAGCTTGGTCACAGAGGAATGTTTTTTAACAAGCATCTCAAAAGTAAAGATTTAGTGCACTAGAGAGATGTAGGGAGGGAATTTTGGAGTTTTGGACCTCAGAAACTTGAAACTGGTGAAGTGATGAAAATTAGGATGGTCGAGAAACTCTGATTAGAAGAACACAAGTCTGAGGTTTGCGTGGTGCAGTTGGAGATTACATAGTGTGTGTGAGGGAAGACTGTGGAAGGTAAGTAAATTAGGCTCAGAATTTTTAAAAGCAAAAATTTGCTATACTGAGAGTAGAACACACGAGGCTGATACGGAACTGGGTCTCCTTGTGAGTAGAGACGCAAGTAGCAGAATTTTTGGTTGAGGTCAAGTTTATAGAGCCTATAATGTAGGTGACCAGCCGGGAGAATGTTGGGAAAATCAGTTCATTCTTGGGGGAGGGGTCACAAAATTACTGCCCCCTTCCACCCCCACCACCACCATCACCATGACCACCACTTTCAACAATGATCTTTCCCATTCAATAACTCTGCCACCCCACCCCCTCAGAACAACTCTCCTTTGCATGATCCCTGCTCACAAACTCGCACTTTGGGGTTGCACTGATTTTCATGCATTAAGGTGAGGAAGAGGTTTGGGTAAACGTCGTCTCATTTATGACTTCTCCTTCCAGTACTATGTCAAGGGCAGAAGCCTGGTTGGAGGCATTCAAACATGGCGTTCTGTGGCAAGCTCCCACATATTTGGTAACGATACATTGGAGGACTTTGGAGAGGAAAGGGCATTTAGAGATGGGGTAGGAGTTTGCAAGGACAGAGGGACCAGCTGTTGCCATCGGAAAGGAGAGATATCTGGCAGCATGCTTAAAGGAAGGAGGAACAGCACATGAGGAGCGAGAACATGAACAGCATCAGCTAACAGGGGAACCGGGGAGGCCAGCAATTTGGTGGGTTGAGAGAAGCACAGGGGAGAAACTAGAGAGGGATGGAGTTCAGGGCCAGCCCAGCAACTAACTGGAAAGAGGGGAAAGTGGCGGAGACAGCTGATTGGATGCTATTGAGTACAGAGGCAAAGAAGTCTGAGGTCCTTGCATTTATTGCTGAAGGTGTTGGTGGAGGGAGAGTCTGCCCTGGCAGTAGTCGAAGGTGGAAAAACAGAGAAGATACTTCATTGTGAAATATTTTGTTCTTAAGAGGGCGACAGTCAGTGAGGATTTTGAACGAGAGGAGAGAGGTGAGATGCCCAAAGCAGGAAGAACAAGTTGGAGGAATAGGGCGTCCAATCAAAGAGTCATTTGCTAAGAAGAGCTCTACCATTACCATGATAGTCTTGAAGGGGCAGGTAAAAGAATGCCTAACCAGGTGGGAAGGCTCAGTGGTCCACTTAAAATGCAAACCAGGAGAGAGGTGGGTCAGATTTTTAACAATTAGCTGTACATTCTGAAACAGCCCATTGTCCTCTTCATTAAGTGCAATAACACATTTGACTATCGGCTCTGTCTGTCTGTCTTTCTTTCAGCAATCTTGGCCAAAGTGAGATAACAAGCATGGGGCTGGATGAACACAGCAGGTCAAGCAGCATCATAGGAGCAGGAAAACTCGACGTTTCGGGCCTAAACCCTTCATCAGAAAATGATGAAAATGATTTTCTGATGAAGGGTTTAGGCCCGAAACGTCGAGTTTTCCTGCTCCTATGATGCTGCTTGACCTGCTGTGTTCATCCAGCCCCATGCTTGTTATCTCGGATTCTCCAGCATCTGCAGTACCTTTTATCTTGGCCAAAGTGGCTGCTCTGCTTGTGTGAACTATGATAGTTTAACTGAGAACTTGTTTTGGTTGAGACTGATGTTATCTTCAGCTGATGAAATTGCAAAGTATGAATGCTGATTCGTAACAAGAGCCTTGTATGAACCTTCCTGTCCCCCACCAAATATTTTCAGGCCAGTTATTAATCTCCTGTTTATTGTCTGGTTGGCGTAAGTTACCCTCCCCTGACAGAGATTAGACTACTTCCAATCCTAGGGGTCCTCTTGAGAAATTCTCGAGCAATTTTCTGCTTTTCAAGGGCTACCTTTTTGTTTTCAGGGGCTCCTTTTCTTTCTGATTACCTTCTTTATTAGGCAACACAGTTACGCTAACACACATTCAGAAAGTTATGTTAATATGCATCTGGTACTGGGAAACACAGTTAGAAGAATTCACTAGTATCCACAGTAATTATCAAACCTGCATTTAAACTGAAATCCACAACATTAATTTTCTGGTGTTTATGTTCAGTGGAATATTTCTTCCTTTTGATTAATTTGACACGTGCCAGTTTAACTGCAGCTTGTAGCTAGTGTGCATTTTGAACTCCCGTGCTCAATAGTCTCCCCACACAATCTAGGACTCTTTTATTGTTAAGGAATGGGGTATATATTGAGCCCCAATTCCCAATGTGATAAAAGTTCATACAACTGCTGTCTTAAGAGTTCCCGTGAAGCTGTTAAGCCTGTAGAAGGTTCTTTTCTGAAATGAACTTATTCTTGATTTCAGTTGTGCTCGATTTATGTAAGGAAACAGTGGGAATGAGGGTAGGATCAGAGTTCTGCTTGCTGAAATATTTTAACTCTCATGTTGACAATGTAGCATGTGTCTTGCTGCTCTTTTTGAGGTCAGTTTTGGCTGGTTCTGGTCATGTGCTGAAGTTTATGGGGTTAGAATATGAACTGCTGAGGCAACCGATTTAGTTTAAAGCATTTGTATGTGTGTTAAAATAGCCTCTGAAGGTCAAAAGTAGAAGACAATTCTGTTGATTTATGACTATCTGAGTATTTGGGCTTTTTTTGTTTGACGCTATCGTGATAATCAGAGGCTAGTACCTGTTTTGATGATAGCAATGCTGCAGATAAGATAACGCAGTAAAGTGAGCTTCATCACTTGTGTAGGCAGTATACGCACTTGTGTTAATTTTATTCGTAGGCTGGTGATACTGGAGATAATATTTGCATAGGTTGCTTTTTTGGAGTTAGTGTGCATGTGTGAGATATTCAAATTAAGTGCAGGAGATCGAATTTCACCCTTAAAAGTCCATATTTATTGATTTTTTTCACTATTTGCAGTCTTCCTTTCTTGGAAGAAGCTTCTGGTGTTGTCCTGTAAAACATTACAATGGTTCTCCTGCATGTTGGTGTGGCATTTAATATGCAAGCTGCTGAGATCAGTCTCGCCAGCCAGAATGAATGCAGCAAACAGACAGGCAAAAGATTTTGTTCAAATGAAAACTTGTGCAGAGGGGGACAATGGCAGGGAATCTGATTCTGTGTGTGTGTGTGTGTGTGTGTGTGTGTGTGTGTGTGTGTGTGCGCGCGCGCGTGCACACTATGTGCAGATATATTCTTTATTTTCTTCTGAATAGTTCCTGATTAAGGCACGATCATACTGAGAAACTGCGGAGTGGAGGATGGGTTGATGGGAGGATGAGTCATATTCCATATCCCAGTGACTAAGCTACGAAGCAAGATTAAGCCTTTTTCTTTTAAAACAGCGAGAGCTAAAGAATGGCACTGGGGGGGAAAAATAACTCGTGATTCTTTTATGCTCTGCTGTCCCCTGTTTTGTTTCGCTGTACCTGAGACACAGACCTCCCCAGATTCTCATAGGTAAACTAGGAATGCAGTTTTTGGTGGGGACCATAAACTGATATTAAACATATGATTTCCAGTGCTCCTTGGTACATTTTACAGAATATACCATCTATAGTGGGAAAACAGTACGCCGTTGACCAAAGGCAATCCTGTAGACAGATGCTGCACCAGGAGCACAGGGAATACGTTGCTGGTCTGTTCTGCAATTTGTGTATGTGATATGGAGGTGCTGGTGTTGGACTGAGGTGGACAAAGTCTCCAGCCTCACAACACCAGGTTATAGACCAACAGGTTTATTTGAAATCACATGCTTTTGGAGCACTGCTCCTTCATCAGGTGAAATGGAGGGAAAGCTAAGATCTAAGTTTTGATAATAAATCAGCAAAGCTAATGGTATGTTATGTTTTATTGCAAAGGAGTATTGAATGCAAGAGTAGGGAGGTTTTGCTTCAGTTATAATAGGGCTTTGGTGAGACCACATCTAGAGTATTGTGTATGGTACTGGTCGTCATACTGAATAATGTTAATGCATTGGTAGCAGTTTGGAGAAGGGTTACTAGACTAATATCTGGAATGAGTGGATAACCTTATGTGGAAAGGCTGGACATACTAGGCCTGTCACCTCTGGAGTTTAGCAGACTCTGAGGTGACTTCACTGAAGTATACAAGACCCTGAGGAGTAAAAGCAAAATACTGGAAATTTGAAGCAAATCCTGGAGAAACTCAACATGTCTCGCAGTGTCTGTGGGGAGAGAAACAGAATTAATGTTTCGAATCTGTGGTGATTTTTCGGAACATCAGAGATTCTGAAGAAGAACCATACTAGATTCAAAACGTTAACGCTGTTTCTCTTTCTATGGATGCTGCCAAACCCAAGCATCTGAGGGAAATTAACCAGGTGTATGTGGAAAAGGATCTTTCCTGTTGTGGGAGAATCTGGAACAAGGGGTTGTTGTTTAATAACAAGAAGTCACCCGTTCAAAACACAGCTGTCGGAAATGTTTTTCTGTAGGAGAGTTGAGTCTTTGGAGTTCCTTTCTCAAAAGGCAGGAGAATCTTTGAACACATTTAAGGCAGTGTTGGATCCTTGATTACCAAGAGAAAAGATGATCTGGGACAGCCAAGAATGTAGTGTTGAGATTAAGATCAGATTAGCTGTGATCGTATTGAAAAGCAAAGTGGGCTGAAAGGGCTGAGTGGCCTACTCTTGTTCCTCGTTTGCATGTTAAAATTACTGTGCTCAAGTATATGTGATTTTGATAAATCATCAGTGTGAGTTTGTGCAAAAGAAGGAAAGAGGGTAATGATATGGCAACACCAGCAATATTACTGGACCTCTGACTTAGAAAATTTTGACCTGGTTTCTCAGCCAAGTAATGGCACCAAGCTTTACACACCAGCAAGCAGTTCAGATGATCTCTTATTTTTACGGTGCTGCAGTTGGCCCCTGTGCCCTTGGCTGTGTGAATGCATGTGTATGTAGGGTTAAAATTGATTCTGATATCTCGCAGCCTGATGATGTGTGGGCGCATGGAGGAAGTGCTGTTTCTTGGCTAGGCTGCCAAATGGCTGTTTCCTTATGGAGTTGTGTTTTATTTATGACCTCTGTGTTTGGATGGAATAAAGGGTCGAAAGTAGGAATAAAATCTTTTGACTATTATGGCTGGCGATGTTGTTTTTTGAGGAGCAAGGTAATTACGCTGTCATTCAAAAAAAATAACGTGTATGGTCGTCCAAAGATTGTTGTCACTTTTAGTAGATTGCAAGGTTTGCCCGGTGATTCCACCAATTTTGCCCAGGGAGCATAAATTAGAATGCAGGTAGTTTTCCTATAACACGGTAGTTGCATTCTTGCATGACCTCACGCTATAGAAAACCACTATACCTGCACAGCAGAAAGTTCGTGTAATCCAAACAGCATCCACTATTCATCAATCGCGTTACAGCCAATGAAACACATGTTATAGCAGAACTACCTGTATCGTATTCCAGATCAAGTCATTTACAGAAAGCAGAATAGAACGCGAATCTGGATTGCAAAAGACAGAGAAAATAGAGGCAAAGAAAATGGAAAACAAAAGAATTAATTTAATTTTTAAAATCTCAAACAGTAGTTGAAAGCTGAATGGAGAGGAGATAATAATTAAGATTTCTCATGGTGTTAAAATAGAAAAACCATTATTTTTTTGTGGGAGTTTAGTTTGTTTTGACAGTGTCAGTGAAATGAGCTTTATTCTGTTCAATCCACATGGTGAGATGCCATATTCACACACCTTGTAATGGAATGGCACATCTCCTGCACTAATATTTGGACTTTGTGTTTCTGTATTTATTTGAAGTTGCTACCCAATTTATGTCCAAGTGATGACAAGAGCTGTGATGTTAATTTTACAGTAAGCTAGGCCCATTGCTTCCCTTCACTTAATGGTGACTGAATTTACAGAACTGCAATTGTTTCGGTGCTCACCTCTGCTAACTATCAGTTGACAATGAAAAGGCCATTTTCCGAGAGCTTGTTTTGTTTAGCACAGATCTGCTCTTTATTCTAGTCAGATATATATTGCGAGCAGGGGCAACCAAAACCATTTGTCCGAATTTCGATTTTTCCATAGTGTATCCATCTACTACTTTTTCGTGTGTAAAAGGAAGTGAAATATCATGTCATTTCGAATTACAGTGTAGCAGAAATGTAATGTTCAAAGATGTTGTTCATCCAAAATGGAATATCTTTTTCCAAAGTTGTAAAGTAATGCAACACAATTAAGTCAAAATTCAAAACATGTGAAAGGGAGTGTGACAACAAATGTTGACATTGTGAGAATATCTGAAGCCGGCAATTTATTCAAGGAGTGCATGGGTTTGACACTTCTGCTAACTTGTTACCAGGTTGTCCATAAACTGCTTTGATGAATGTGTGAGGTTTGGTGCCCGGAAATGACAGCTAATTTATGTGGCCGAAGAAACTGGTGCTTCCTCACAGCTCCTGCTGATGGTGATTTTGATTATTCATTGATTGCCCTCAACAATAGCTTGAAAACTGGGCAGAGAGGCCTGGATTTCTTGCACGTGTGGAGCAGTCACGGAGATAGTGTCATTAACAAGTCAAAAATGAATCACCGATGAGGGTACAGGTGAGTAATTAGGGATCACATGGAACGTTAGCTGTTGCTGCATGGGGAATGGAGTACAAAAATAGGGAAGGCTTGTTACTAAATAAGGCATTGGTGAGATCACACCCAGATAGCTGTGTACGTTTTTGGTATAGTTGCTGTGGAATGCTGTACTTCCTTCGGAGGCAGTCCAGAGAAATGTCTCTAGGTCGATTCTGAGATCGAGCAGCTTTTGTTATCACAAAAGGTTAAACAGATTGGTCCTCTATGCATTGAAATTTCAAAGAATCCTCGATTAATCTCACTGAAACATACAAGATTCTGAAGGGTGCTCGAGAGAGTGGATGCTGAAGGCTGGCCCTCCTTTGTAGGGGAACCTGGAACCGGGGATACAGTTTAAAAATAAGGGTTGTCCCATTTGTGGTGGTGAGGAGATGGAAATACTTCTCTCGGGAAGTCATTTATCTTTGGAACTCTCTTCTCTCAAAGAGTGGTGGAAGCTGAATCGTTGAACAGAACCAGGTTTGAGCTAGTGTTTGGAGGAAATATTTGTACATACATAGTATTCGAGTTGGCTTGCCATAGTCGTGTGACCACCACCTCTGCTGTAATTTACTTTTATTCGGTTTGTAGCCACCATTAAATGCATTACATAAAACAGTTAGATTTTCGATTGATGATGGAATTAAGGGTTATGGGGAACAGGCAGGAAAATAGAGTTCAAGTCGGAATCGGATCAGACATGATCTTGATGAATGGTACAGCAGACTCCAGTGACCGAATGGCCTAGCCCTGCTCCTGTTTTTGGTGGTTTATTCCTTATGAACAGATGTATTCACTTAAATCGTACTCGACATGTTTTTACAATAAGAACTCTGAGGACTTTTTAATTGTAGTTTAACATTGCCTGAAGTATCTAAACTGATGTGAGATGACCTTTGTTGAGGGTCACTTGTAACTTCTGTTCAGATTTATGATATATGTTAGCTGCAAAGTCTTTCAGTGAAGTGGCCGTGTATATGTTTTGTTTAATTGTACAGATACTGTATTAAGAATAATCATATTCAGCCTTTCCCAATATACAGTTACTGAGGCAACCTGAAAGTCTAATGATCCCGTATTTTGCATTTCTTTTGTTGTGTGGTTCTGTCAATGGGTTCGAGTTCAAGTCCAGACTGATTGAGGCACGGCCACGAACCATCTTCAGGATAGATCTTTATTAAAACTAAACGCTATATAGGCCCAGTGAAGATCAGTTCGATAACATCATCACAAGGTTGTTGCCACACATCCACCCCAAGCTTTCTCCCACTGGCATAAACATTTAATTAACATTTATCTACATTCCCGAATGAGTTATTTATTTTCATGACTTTTACTGTACATTTTTTCCCTTGACTGCCACCCCTCCTCATATCTTTGAATTAATTCATTTGCATCAATATGTGGGTCAATAAAGTCAAAGTCAAGATATGCAAACATTTGAAGTATAATTGGTGAGTTGTCTTCTGTTCAGTCAGCAGTGCTTACTGAAGGGTCTTTTAACTTAATGTAACTGTAAGAAAGTCTAAGGAAGAGGGTTTCCTTGTTTTCTCCATCGCTAGCTTTAGGATTGGGTGATGGTGTTTACTCTTCAAGAAAAGAGTTGTGTACCTCATCCAGAGTCAGTTATTCCCCATATTAAGAAACGTGTTCCATCGCAGTATTCACTGATGCACTTGTAAGTTTCCATAGTTATATGATCAGATAGATTCATTCAACGGAGTCTTCTGGGAGTTGGTGTCTACCATAGAAGTATCCTTTTTATTGTTCTCGGTTAGATGGAAGGCTGGTTTGTGATGCAGAGTGACGTCAACACTGCAGACTCAGTTCCCACACTGGTTGAGGTTACCATGAAGGATTGTCCTTCTCAACTTCTCCCCTCGCGTGAGACATGGTGACTTCCAGGTTAAACCACCACCAGTCATCTCTCTGTAATGAGAGAGCAGCCCTATGGTGCATTGGGACCGTGGTGACTTTTGCCTTCACCTTTTTGTAATGAGAAATCGAACAAAAATTATTAGGTCGTGTAATGTGGAATCTGATTTTCATTCCACTTCATAGAGAAGTGCACTAACCTGTTCTACATTTTATTTTGAAGCTGTGTGTAAGGAAAAGGAGAAAAAAAATGGCTGGCCTGAAGCTGTTTGAATCTGATAGATTTATCCAGACAAGTTTTGTAGCATTAGCTGATTGTTGATAGGCAAACAAAGCAGATGATTATTTTCTCGACCTAGATTATCTTTGTTAGGATTTTGATCTCCTTCATACTATACACTTCTAGCCTTGTATTCTTTAGTTGATTAAAATTTGTTTTTGAATGTTTTCCGCAGATAAAACTGAAAGCTATTGATGGTTCTGCTATTCTGCATGCTGCTTTCAATGTCAAGTTCAGCCTTCTTTTGTCAATATGGTATCTTTATAGAGATGAACAGTAGTGAACCTTTCTAAGATGTCTGAAGGATTTAGAAAGTATCTGTTGATTTTAAAAAAACTTGGTGTTCATCAATGGGATTTGACTTTTTTTTTCGACAGTCCGGCCAGGTTTTCTTTGAGTTTGGAGTGGTTTTGCACTGAATTCATCACCATGATCGAATTTACCCCCTTTCTTCATCTCCAGTTTCTTTTTCTCTAAATTAGAACTTAGTCCTTGAATAAACCTTGCATTTTCTATTCGACCCATCATAGTAATAAAGATTTAAATAGTTTTATTGATAGAGCGCTGACACATTGAATTCCATAATCTTTATTCGTGATATTTTAAAAATCAATTTACTTTTAAACCTGTTTCTGACTAGTTTTCTTAACTTGTTTGTAGTTAACTTTGTCTTTTGAGTATATAGTTCAGAATTCAAGGTCTCCCAACTCCATTTCCCTGTCTCGTATGGAATTTATTTTTTTTTCCCCCTCTTAAGGATCGAATATGCTTTGTGTTCTGGTAATTGGTCCCTATTCACAGGTGCCCAATCTGGACTCATCTTCTTGGCTACTAGTGAGCTTTTACTGCTCTCACTGCTTTTCTAAAAAAAAATAAATGTTTTATCCTCTACTAATGTTGTAAAAAAAACTTTTGTTTGGGCTTGGAATTTTTTAAAAATGGTTTTTCAACAGGAATTTTCTGATCAGAGATGTTTTTCTTTCAAAACCTTTCCCCTCAGCCTTTCTGGTTGCTAGTTGTTCTCGTGCCAATTTTTTTTTCTTTTTTTTTTTTTTTTTTTTTTTTTTTTTTTTTTTTTGTAAAAATCTTTTCTTCAGCTCTTCTCCCAGTGACACCAGGTCTGTTTTTCGAACGTCATTGCTTTCACAATTTTCTAAGCAGTGGATCCCAATGTTGCCACCATCTTTTGTGGCATAGTTTTATGCTCCCATCCATGAATTTGGACTCAAGACAGACTTAGCGATGATAAGGCAATGTCAAGAATTGTCTTTGGGTTTAGGCTTCTTTAAAACACAGTTGACTGCGTGTTAACTGAATATTACAACATTTGGTATTCAGAGATATTCCAGCCATTAGTCTTGGTGTTAGATTATTGTAAGACTATTTCATAAACTCTACCACCTAATGCTAGTCAGTTTACTCCACACATTACTGTGCATGTTTCGAGACATGGCTAGACATCAGGCTCCTGCCTAACCCTGCATGTTTTTTTTTTCTCTCTCCTTTACTTCGCTCTGCCCAGTGCTATTTGTGTCCAGTGAGGAGCAGCTCTGTGACAATCACAAGGTTCCTCCAGGTCCTTGAGGTCTTGTGTTTTTGTGACCGCAAATCCATTAGTTTGGCAAACTCCTCATTTATAACCTTGGTGCAAGTAACTCTAGAGCAGAGCTAAAGCGCAAGTCTCACTAAATTCTTCAGCCTGACAAGTTGCTGATACTTAAAGAATTGTCAAACCTCACACCATTGCAGCAGGCTGTTCACCCAGAACACCTACGCTGGCTGTTTGACAGAATGGTCATGCAAAGCCACATGCTCTTGCTTTTAGGGCGAGGAATAACAAAACAAAATCTCCGTGTCCTTGAGATTACCTGCCAAACCTCTTTTAAAATTCTTCAAGCAATCAGCTTCTGTCACCTTTTCCAGTTCCAAATACTGAGAACTCCTGCATAAGGGTGGGAATGCTCCTCAACCTCCGAGATCACGTGCCAATGATTTTGAATCAGTGACCTCTGGTTATTCACCAGAGGGAACAGTTTCTTTTTCTTATGTGCTCTTATCAAAAACTCGCAATAGTTTGCTCATTTTTTATTTAATGGAATGTGGGCATTGCTGGCAAGGTCAGTATTTATTGCACATCTCTAATTTTTATTGAGCTAAGTAGCTTGTTAGGCCAGTTACACGCTAACCCTGTTACTGTGATTCTGATTTGATTACCTCGAGAACGTGGGGAGGTGAGATAACAAGCATGGGGCTGGATGAACACAGCAGGTCAAGCAGCATCATAGGAGCAGGAAAACTCGACGTTTCGGGCCTAAACCCTTCATCAGAAAATCAGAAAACGTGGGGAGGTGTTTTAGCAGGATGCTGCCTGGGTTGGAGAGTCAGAGCTATGTGGCAAGATTAGTAAGACTGGGTATTTTCCTCAAAAGCAAAGATTTAGTAGGGGACTTGCTAAAGGTGTATAAGGTTACAAGAGGCATGGATAGGGTGGGTAGGAAGGCAGTTTTTCCAAGAATAACAGAGGGAATAGAGCTATGACAAGAAGGAGGAGGTTAAGAGGAGTGTTGACGACAGATTTTTTGTTTTTGCTCACTCAGGATGGTAGAAGTCTGGAAAAGACGATAATTTTTGACTAAATCGTAACACTTAAACAGTATTTAGATATTCACTGGTGTTGCCCCAGCGTCCAGGACTATGACCCAAAATCTAGGAAATGGGGCTATTGTAATCAGATTGTTATTGACAAATGTGAATACAATGGGCTTAAATGGCCTCATTTGGTCAGGGGTCACATGTAGACCAGACCGGGTAAGGATGACAGATCCTCTTTTTCCAAGAGGAACAAAAGTAAATGAGATGGGTTTTTAAACAACTGATAGTTTCGCAGTCACAATGACTGGGACTAGCTTTCAGTTCCAGTTTTAACAAATTGTATTCAATTTGCAAAAGTGAGATTTGAACCCGGGGCAATTTCCTGAGCCTTTGGACTAGCAGTCAAGTGATAATAACACGATGCCCCCATCTTACGTTGAAAGCCTCTATTAGTTTACCTCCTAACTACCTCTGTTCCATACTTTTCCAAACTCTCCCTGTAAGTGAGGTCGTCCTTCTCATTGACATTGTACTTCAGCTTATTTCTTGACCATTGAAAACGTTGGTTTGGGTTAAGCAAAGGGAAATATATTTGAGGATTCGTTATCTTTTGGCTTCCGAGGTTTGGCGGGCTGGCATTCTGTAGTGAGCATTAGTTGTTCAGCTAGAACAAACTCTGATACAAAGTAACGTAAAACTACCTCTCCCTGCACTCAGGGTTTCAGTTTCTGATGGAGCTAGACTGGTTTCAGGCTGCAGTTACATTGTGGGGTAGAGTTTCTCACTACTTGCCTATTCTTGTTAGACTGTGGCTTTGACTGTGCGCTCTGGACATTTGAGGAAGGACGTTCTAACTGCAATGCTGGTGTGAAGCCAGAGCCACCTTTGGCAGTCTCTTACCTTCAAGCCAATTTTGTACCCAATTGGCTCAGTTCCCATGATCTAATCTCACTAACCAGTCTACCATGCAGAATGTTGTCAAACCTTACGCTGAAGTCCACACAGACAACGACCACTGCTCTGCCTCCATCAATCATCTTTGTCATCTCTTCAAAAGACCTCAGCCAAGTTAGTGAGACACTACTTCCCAAGCACACAGCCATGTTGACTATCCCTAATCAGTCCTTGCCTTTTTATATACGTGTAAATCCTGTCCCTCAGAATCCTCTTCAAAAACTTACCCACCGCTGACATCAGGCTCACCTGGCTTTTCCTTACTACCTTTCTTTAAATAGTGGCACCACATTAGCCACTCTCCAGTCTTCCAGCACCTCATCCGTACCTGTTGATGATACATATACCTCAGCAAGGGGCCAGCAATCTCTTCCCTAGCTTCCCAGAAAGCTCTGGGGTACATCTGATCAGGTCCTGGAGATTTACCTACCTTTTTATGCATTTTAAGGACTCCAGCACCACCTCTTCTGTTCGAACACTTCTCAAGATATCTCTATTTATTTATTTCCCCAACTTTCTTAGCTTCCATGTCCTTTTCCACAGTAATACTGATGCAAAAGATAGGTTTAGTATCTCCCCCCATCTCCTGTGGCTCCCCCACATTGATCTTTAAGGAGCCGTATTCTCTCCCTGGGTTACTCTTTTGTCCTGAATGTACTTGCACAATCTCTTTGGATTCTACATCACTCTATTTTCCAAAGTTATCTAATGCCCCTTTTTTTTCTCTTTTGCTTTCCTGATTTCCCTTCTCCTACTGCCCTTGTACTCCTCTAGGGATTCACTTGATCCCAGCTGTCTATACCTGACTTATGTTTCCTTCTTTTTCTTAACCAGAGTCTCAATTTCTTGAGTCATTTAGTATTCGCTACACCTACCAGCCTTGCCCTTCACACTAACAGGAACATACTGTCATTGGACACTCATTATCTCATTTTTAAAGGCCTCCCACTTCCCAAAGGTGCCTTTACCTGCAAATAGCCTCTCCAATCAACTTTTCGTGAACAAATGCAGTTCTGTGAATAACCCCATGTGACTGCAATTAGAAACTCAATTTGTTGCGTTGATAATTCAGACATGTGGTTCAGAATCATACAAGGCGGCAAAGATTTTAGGCTCCTTTTTATCTCATGCCTTCTTTCTCCTCCTCCTCAAGAGTCCTGATGATTTCACCTCTCTGTGCATGTTCAGCGTCCAGGTAAAGGGTAAGCGTCAGTAAGGTAAAAGCATAAAATTATATATTGCATTGAATATCTGGAGACTAGCAGAGCTGTCAGAAAGTTGATATTTTTCATTATTACTTGTGATTGCAGTAATCAGAATCTAATTGTTCTGTCTACCTCCTTTCAGCTCTTCACTTCCTATCATTGCTGATACTTTTTCAGGAAAAGCAGACAATTGCTTGAACTCTTGCATTATGAGGTTTGCAGAGATTTTTTTTCAGGGCACAAATCTTCTGCAAAGAGAAAATAATTGAATAATTCGATGTTGCTTGAAGGAGAAAACTGCATGGCATCCAAATATGACATTTATTAGGGCGGCGTGGTGCCTCACAGCGCCAGGGACCCGGGTTTGATTCCAGCCTCGGGCGACCGTCTGTGTGGAGTTTGCACATTCTCCCTGTGTCTGCATGGGTTTCCTCCCACCGTCCAAAAATGTGCAAGCTAGGTGGATTGGCCATGCTAAATTGCCCCATAGTGTCCAGGCATGTTTAGGTTAGGTGGATTAGAGGGGGATGGATCTGGATGAGATGCACTGAGGGTTGGTGTGGACGTGTTGGGCCGAAGGACTGTAAGGATTCTAAGAATTCTGGAGGAAATACTAATCATAGAATCACTAAGTTCAACCTAAGTGTTGCTAGCCCAGATTAAATTCATGAGCCATGATGTGATTAGAAATGAACCCATTGTAAGACAAATCAATTTCTTCATTGAAGACAAATTTCTTTGGTGATATGGCTACATACGTCTCACATGTAGTCAAGTTTCTCAGGGCACAGTACATCTCAGCTGTTGGCAGAGCAAAGTGGACCTGCAGTCGGCTGTCTAGGTATTGTGTGTTTACACAGCAATGTCAGCAGCTTTTTAGAAATGAACGATTTGCATTTCTAAAGCACCATCCACCCAACAAATCTCCCAAAGTGCTTTACCATCAGCAGAGTGCTTCTGACATTTTAGTCTCTGATAAACTGTAAGAACCATGGCATGCAATTGGTGCACAGCAACCTCTCTCAAACAGCAATGTGATAATGAGCAGATGTTTTGTTTGCGATGTTGGATCGAGGGATAAGTATTGATCAGGACACTGGGAATAAGCCCCAAGTTGCTCTTCATAATAGTGTAATGGGACCTTTCTCGCCTTTATCTCTGAGGGCAAATGAAGAGGTTGCATATCGCGTTGCATATCGCATTGCATGGACGGTATTCCCACAGTGCGCTGCTCTTTGTGCTGCATTGCAGTGTTGGGCTTGATTTCTTTTCTCAAATCTTGGAATGGAACTTAAAAGCACAGCCTTGTAAGTTGCGTGCTACCAAGACTGACACTCGAGCCCTGCAAGAACATCGTAACTGCTGGCCTTACCAGTGAGGCCTACTTCAAAAAATCAGTGTGCAGGGGGCAAAAAAGAAACTTTTTATTGCTTTGATGTACTTTAGCTTGTTTTAGTTGTACGCAGTATTAGTCACAGAATCGTGTTTGCAATGTCTTTCCTGGAATGGCCTCGTTATGTTCTGAGTAGGCCAGTGACAGAGGTTTCCGATTTAAGCTCAAGCCAAAGTTCAGCTGCTGAAATTGCTTTGTGCTCTAGAGCTAATGGAAATGTGTGTCTGAGTCCACATTTCCATTTTGACAGCAAATCTGCTTAATTTATCAAAATCTGATGAGCCATACAAGTTTGGCATGGATTTGTACTGGTGCCATTGAGCATCAGTAGGTAGGCCTGACTACTTAAGGGTCATGTTCCCACCAGCAATGAAGACTCCCTAGAATACCTTCAATGTATCACCTGTCCTTAAAACTCCTGTCCTCCATCCAGCAATAAACCAAGGTTTACACTCTCCGATTTCTTTCTTTCTTTCCTTCAGCCAACGCACTGTGTAACTTCTCAACAGGGGTAATTTCAGTCTTCATCTGATTAAGAATTAGGAGTAGGCGTAGACCATCCAGCCCAGTGAACTTGCTGTGCCATCCAATACAAACGTGGCTGATTTTAGACTGTAGTTCCCCACCTGCTCCCTCACTGCCAACTACAATTGCTAACAGCCTCCCTCTATAAACCTCTGCTGCCCATATCTATGGCCACCCATCACTCTGCCATCTCCTGGGGCATCTTTACTTCCACAATCTCAATCAGATTGAGGCCAATTCTGTAAATTTATTTATTTTCTTTATTATCTATGATAGCCATAACCCTCCCACTTCCACACGTTGAGTCCAATAGCAGCCTTTGTCAGTAAAATTGATGTTGAATGCTGTCCTACCTTTGCGCCACTCCAAATCTACATTGTAAAAAAAAAAATTCTTTCCTTCATTTCTTCTCCAAGCTATCTTGTCCAGTTTTACTTTCAGTTCTCAGTCATTGTTCTGTGCTGTGATTTGTCAAAAATACATTATTATCTGAGCCATTGGATCTGGTTTGCTCCCATTATTTCTCTGTCATATTCCAACACAACTCTCTGAATGTTCAATGATAACTTTTCAGCTGGTATGGGCTTTGTCCACTGTCCGGTTCAGTGGCACCCAATATTATGATTTTCAGAGCTTCAAACGTTCGCTCTAATTCTGAAATTCTGGTGTTTTTGTGTGTGTTTTTAAACAAAATGTGATTTGTGTTTTAATATTATTCAGATCCCTAAATTCGTACATTTAATATTTTTGGTAGGAGTTGTTTCAGTTCTGAAACCTGACCTTCCCATAGTTCCTTTTGTCACACTTCAGTTATTTTGCAGTTTGGTGTTTGAAGCATTTTAATTTTCCCATCCTTGAGTTCATAAGTCATGAGGTATTTCACATCTGTAATCTAACCAAACTTCCTGTTAACAGTGGGTTATGACAAATGACCTAGATACGTGAAAATGTGCATCACTAACTGACTGAACAATTGCAAAGAAGTTACAATCAATTGGATTCTGTGCTCCCAGGTTTGGATGGGAAAACAGGCCAGAAATCTTTATATCTGAAAACATGCAGGGTCAGTTGCGATGTCTCTGTACCTTTTGAACAGGTACCAAATGGCAACAGGCATGCAGTCACGTCCTGGTGGAGGAAAAACTGACAAGTGGAAATAAAACAGTGGAAAGTTGTTTGGCACTGGCATTTATTTTCCGGAAGTTTCTAAGAAACTCTCTTGTAAAGCAAATTTTGATGCCCGCTCACAATTGAGTTCCTAAGGAGTTAAAGATATCGAGCCTTTCATTGAGAGTAATTAACTGGTATTTGTGTCTTTTCTCGCCTTAGAATTGTGAAGAGGAAGTCAGTGACCAGCAAAGTTTTTTTAAACAGATAACAGAAAGTGGTGTGTGCAAAAGATTTCAATGGCTGAGCGACTTTGATAATGCAGCCGCTTTGTTTAGAAAAGTACAAACAGATTAGTTTTCTCGAAAGTGAACCAACTTGTATTGATGGAGGAGCTTTATTATCAGGCCTGGCTTTGTATTCCCGGATGGATACTCCTTTTATATTGCAAAGAAAGGGAGTCATGACAAGGAAATGACAAAGCACAATATTTTGGTATGAAGGAGACTCCTTCTCTATATATGGTTAAACATTGGCTGTTGTGCTCTCCTCATGATTACATTTCTTGTGTATCGTGAGCCTGAAGTAGACTGCTATATTGAGAAGCATTGAATGAGAGTGTATATACATGAACAAGAAAGAATCTTACACCCAGGCTGCTCATTAGCCAGTCAAGAATCAGCAGTCACTTATGAAGTTGCGCTGAAATGATTCCTGTTTTGAAATATGACCAAGGTCATAGGGCATTTGTTTCCACAAAGGAATCCTGGAGTACGTCCAAAAGTTCAGTCTTTTTAAAAAAAAAAACTTGCAATCCCATGGAAAAAAAGAAGTGCTGTTTATTCATCCAATTAACATAAATGCTGATTGTCGAGGTTAGCAGTGCTTCTTATGTATTGTAGAACGGTGCGATTTTTTTTCGCGATGTTTGAGTGAAAATGGACAAGTTGGTTCAAAATTTCCAGATCCTGTGTTAAAAAAAGAAGGAATGTTACTTGCTCAGTCAACAGGGCATTATCACATTGATCTCGAAGTTGACATGTTGGACGTGACCCTTCGGATTGCTGGGGTGTTGATCAGTGACCTGTCTAAAATTGACATGTAGGTATCGGGTGCCCCCAGCAAATCCCCCTCAGTGTTTGTCCCTGAGCCCTTGTGTGCAGTGGAGTCAGTTTTCACATACAGGCCAACAACATTCAACTCTTAACTCTCTTGTCACTGTGATCCTGTGATCGAACGGTGCTGTCCAACTGGCTGAGCCACACTGGGGTGGGAAGAGCTTCCTTCAATTTGAAGCCAAAGACAAACTGTTGAGTTGCTGCCAGAGAATCTAAGCCTTTACTCCCAGTGATATAATAGAGGAATTGAGATTTACAGCGCAGGAAGACACTCCTTGGGCCATCGTGTCTGTGCCAGTCAGAAACAACCTATCTATTCAAATCCCATTTTCCTGCACTTAGCCCATGGCATTGTATGCATTGGCATTGTAAACGTACGTCTAAATACCCCTGCAGTGTTGTGAGGGTTTCTGCCAACTACCACCCTTAAAGGCAGTAATGGTAGTCAGAGCCAAGGAATTCTCCTGACAATTTGGTCGTATCTTGTGCTTATAAAGCTCTGAATTTCCAATAACTTTATATCAGCAATATAAATAGTAAAGTGGAAACTCAGCTCTAAGAATGAAAATTAACAGGCAATATCAGTTATTTGACGTTGAACTAAGTATAGGCTTGACTATTTTAGATAATCTACTGAGAAAAGTAAGTTTAGAATTTAAAGAGAGATTATGAATCCCCGAACGATTGATTAAAGACTATTTTTCGAAGAATTTGAACATCTCTTTTTCGAAAAGCAATAGTTCAATAGTATGTAGCGTGCAATTCTCACCTATGATTCTTCAGTGTAGAATCACTTGCATGCAAGGCTCTTTCTCTCTGAATGTAATATTTCCTCTTAACTCTGAGATTGTGTTTGCATTTACAGACTTTCACAGCCTGGTGTAACTCTCACCTTCGCAAGGCAGGAACACAGATTGAGAACATTGAAGAGGACTTCAGAGATGGACTCAAACTCATGCTTCTCCTTGAGGTTATTTCTGGTAGGTTTGCATTTTGTTTACAGTTTAGTGTCAGTGCACACACTTGAGCAATCTACATAAAGATCAGTAAAACTGGATACACCGAACAATTCCAGATACTGATGGGAGCAGGTACTGGCGTTGGAAGAATTGCATTGTATTTACAGTCTTTGAGTCTCAGAGTACTTCTAAAAAGTTTACTGTTTTGAGTTTGTAAAAGCATTCAATCGAAGGATCATGTGTTGGTACCTCCTGGTCAAGAAAATGTTCTCCTATGGAAACTGACAAATTCAATATCTATACTCCGGTTTTTACCTGAGTCCCCTGTACTATCAGGGCTATATTGTTGTTCTGAATTTGAGAGTTTCTAGTTGTTCTCGCTGCAGTTCGGTTGTAGCTAGACTCTCAAGCCGTTGTTGCACTGTATTCTGAAGAGATGTTGTTTAACACGGGAGCAGCTGCACGTGGGCTTTGGGGAGTTGCAATGTTTTTTCACTTCTGTTGCTTCAACTGTGTTGAACTTCCTTTGATAGGGCATCAGTTGCCATGCAAGAGATATCAGGCGGGGAAAAAAAGTCATTTTGAGATCTGAGTGGTGGTTAATGCGTTGAGTGATCAGAAAATGGTGGCCAATGGTGTTACCATAGGTTAGACGAGGAGAGCTATGATAAAGTCTGCGGTTCTATTTGATATTTAAGGTTATTTACTTTTACAAGATTAGCTTGTATTATTCGGGCCTTTCAACATCGAAACGTTACAAGGCCGAATATTCTGAAGCAAAGTTGGGCAATGAGACATGTGAAGCAAGATGACTAAAAGCTCAGCTGAAGGGAGAGGTTTAGAGCATCTTGGATGAGAGCTGGGAAGACCAAGAGGGTTATGTAGAGAATTGCAGAACTCGGCTGCCAGTGAGGGTCAATTAAAATCTGTTCATGGTCAAGTGGCCAGAATTGGCGAACTGCGCAGATCTCAGAGGGTTGTAGAATCGGAGGCGATTGCAAAGACATGAAGGAACGAGGCCAGGGATGGAATTGAATGTGGAGATGGGGTGAAACAGAGAGGCAGGATGAGAGAAGAAGAACAGGCATCCTAGCCCCACGTAAACTGGCTTCATGCCGACAAATGGAATCTGCAGCTCAACATTTGTGTTGTGGAGGTGTTTGTGATTTGAATCATGCTGTCTGGTGTACGTGTCTGGGAAGAGTAAGGTGGAGGGAGAGGAACTTGATCGTTTTTAATTTTCCATGAACAGGTGAACGCTTGCCCAAACCAGAAAGAGGGAAGATGCGTGTACACAAAATATCGAATGTCAACAAAGCCCTGGATTTCATCGCCAGCAAGGGGGTTAAACTTGTCTCCATCGGAGCTGAAGGTAGGACCTCAAAGAGTAGAACAATGGATCCTATAGTCAAGTCAAAGCTTTATACTGATTTGACAAAGTAGAGAGGAGCCATGTTACAAGTGACTACTGCCCTGAATCAAACTGCTGTCATCCCAACCAGTCAAGTGTTTGTCATAATCCCATCACAGGCTCTAAAGAGAAAATATTTTCTTTTTCCTCGAGTACTGTTATACTTCAATTTAGCTAATAGTAGGTTCAGAAGGAAAAGTGAAACAGGTTTTAGGCTGGCACTTGTTTAATTTTGCTTCTGGCTCACTTGAATTACACTATCCAATACTGACCTGACTTGCAGCAGCATTTAGACCGTGAGAGAGGACAACAAGTAGGAAGTAATAGAGCCTGCCCCATTCAAACACCTCTCTTTTCGATAATTCCAGTGGTACAGGCTGATTGGACTCTCTTTCTTTCCACGCAGATTATCATACCCCCCTCCCCCAAAACCCCAGAGCAGCTCTGAAGCAGAATCACTTGACGCACAACATTAACACTGCTTTTCTCTCCACAGGTGCTGCCAGACCTGCTGAGTTTTCCCAGCAATTTCTGATTTTGTGACCATTTTGTCCATGTAAAGTGTACGGCTTGAAGAGTGAATTCTGCATAAATATTACCTTGCCTCCTGTCTGCTCCTCAATAATATTATCATACTTACTTGCCAAAGTAGACTGGGGGTGGACCCAGGCATTGTTTGCAGTTGCTGTAGACTGGGCTATTTTACGTGCTGTTGGGAATCTGTCGACTCCCCTCATTGTCTGGGCACACGTCAGATGAGAAGTGTTCAGCTTTTCTCTGAGCTCTTGAAAAAACCTAGACACATCGGTCCATTTGTTTGGAACTGGTTCACTTGGGAGCTCTGATGAGTCTTTCCCACTCGCATACCTTTCACCCTTTGCTTCATTCCTCACATTGCAACAGCGTATGAGGAGTCAGTGAAAATTGATTGATTAGAGTCTACGCTTCTGCTGCACCTTGTAACATTTCAGAGCATCTGTGTAAAATGCTAACTGCTGAGGCTGTGGAACTGTGATGATCACAAACCACTGTTGATGATTTGACGGGGACTGCTAGCACCTCATTGCGTGGTAGTGATGCAGGAGTGATGATCTGTGCAAGTGACAGAAGTGTTGTCAACTTCGAATCCGTGGGGTCCCCCTCAGTCTGTGGTCTAATTACGTATAGACCTACTGATCCACTTTCCTTCGACTTCTGGGGGGGGATCCCATTTTGATTCCATCTTCCAATCTGTCTCGGGTATAAGTGCCAAGGGCTGTTTTTATTAACACTGAGTTACTTCAGAATTGGAGCTTTCTTGAGGCATAGAAAAAAAATGGTGCGCTGACATTTAAATGGATGGTGCACTGGGTAGGCGAAACTTGTTTCTCTCACGATCATCCATTTATGATGTCTCTGTCATGACCTCAGGGAAAAATGCTTTACAGTAGTTAGAGTTGTAACGTAGGGAAATGCAGCAGCCAGAATGCTGCAGCAAACTGTCACTGCGACGGTGATATCTGTGTATTTTTACATCTGTAAGGTCAAATATGGCCCAGGACCCTGACGGTAATTCCCTGGCCGCTCTTTAAAATGACCAAGGGAACTTTTACATCAATCTGCAGAGGCTAACCGCGCCTTGGTTTAAGTTCCATTCGACGGAGTGGCATTCCCTCAGTACTGTACTTGATGTGCTAGCATGGATTACGGACTCCAGTGTCTGGAGTGAGTTGTGTGAGCAAGACAAGACCATTCAGTAATCCAGCGTGTGCTGTCGTTCATTTCAGCTGCAGCCGATCTGTACCTGAGCTCTGTTTACCTGCTCTAGTTTTAGAAACCCCTCACCTACTAACAAAAGACCACAATCTCGCGAGATCAGGTTTCAACGAGTTTCTTAAAGCGTCAGTAGTCTTTTGTTGAAGGAAGAATGAAATTTCATTTATATAGCACCTTTTTGTAACCCACAGGATATTCCAATGCACTTTACTGACAATAAAGTGGTGCCTTTGTTATAATCAGTGAGATTCCATGAACAGCAATGATGTAAGTGATAAGTTATTTTTATACTGTGAGTGAGGGATGGGAAATTGAGGAATGCTGACGGACCCTCCAACCCCAACCTGAATCCAATGCTTTTGTTACTTGCAGAAAATATTTTGTAGTCACCCAATGGAGCCTTGATGTTGTGTCTTGTATAAAAGACAATAGCATACCGATAGTGTAATGCTCCTTCAAGTGTCAGCTCAGACAAATGTCCTCAAGAGCTGTAGCGAGGTTTAACCTTGTGGTCTGATAATAAGGACGAAACCATAATGTGTAAGAGAGAATATGCCATCCGGAACCTTCCATCTCCTGAAACATTTTGTTGAAAGAGGCCAACTGGACGCACTGAGACCCAGGGCAGGTACTTAGCGCCATTTCGGGTCTGAACGGACATGGACACCTCTGACATCCCACCCCCACGTCCAGTCATCGTTGTGAGGGTATCAGAAATCATCCTGTGCTCCTAAACATGCCAGTTAATATCATCAAAGGCTTGTTAAGAGGCCGCCTCTTCCTGGGAGCACCCAGGTATGAGCAGCTTTCCGCCAAAGCCAGGCTCGTGGAGGCCAGAAAATTCTCAAAAGGTAGGCGGCATGGCCATCAGAGGTTTGAAAAGGGCCTACCCCTTGTGCTGGGGCAGCCCGTGGGCATCGGGAGAGAATTGAATTAATAACTTCACTAGTTCAGGAAGTGTGTGTCCCCCCCTCCTCGCCCCCCCCCCCTCCAGGCATCACGTGGGCGCCAGATCAGTGGGCAAGGCTGTCTGGACTACTTCTGAGTAGTGGGAAGGAACATCTGGAAGCAAGGCTGTTGGAGGTGAGAAGCACTGACCTCCTGGAGGAGGGCGAACACCAGGAGGCCATCAGAGAGGGCACAAAGGAGAAGAAGACCTTGGGTTGAGCACTAGATCAAGAGAGCCAGAAGCGAAGCCATCTGGCAAATACTGAGAGCCAGCGCCAAAGGGCACTGAGACACCCTCTGCGTAGGAGGTCGTGGTCATCTGTACCCTCCTCAGGACACAGCTCTGTGACCCCTGAGAGAGGTTCGTACACCGGGTGCGCATCCGGGTGATGAATGCCCTCTGTAAGGCTGGCCACTCATCACATTCACAACTGACGGGGCACCACGGACTCAAAGGGGGCCTGAGTCCAATTCTCGGCCGGTCGGGAGGTGCTAGGGCTCGGTATGGTGGGCTTCTGTGCTCTCTGAAGCACGACCCTTGTGAGCTTTGCGGAGGTGAGGGGGCCAGCTCATTCAGGGAGAAGCAGAAGGTAGAAGAAAGGTGAAGAATTGGGAGGGAGAAAGGAGAATGCTGCATGTGGAATGGCCTCTCGCGATCCTTTTGAAAGGAGGACTCCCTCCTGGGCTTGGTGGGGGTGGAGGGGGAGAGATCTCCATATTGGGACGGGCTTTGTCACAGACTTGCTCCCTCACCAGCGCCCTCTGGCTGCTATGGGCATCTGAACAAGTTCCCAGATGTATCCAGGCCACGTCTGTTTCTGCCCCACTGACTTTAAAATTGGACAAGAGGTTCATCTCCACATCAATGAAACTCTTTTATTTTCTCTTTCTCTTTCTTTTTCTCCTCCTTCTTCTCCTCCTCCTCCTCCTCCTCTTTCCCACCACCCCCTGACTTCCTACAATGGGACTCCAGTCATTTTTCCACCAGAGACTGGTTTCTGACTCAAATAAGTCCAGCTCATGATTACTGCCTGTTAGAGGTCCAGCCCCTGGGCTTCTACACCTTTTTAACATCGTAAACCACCCCTAGGGGTTACACAGAAGTTTTGTCAATTGACATTTGACACCGAGGGCACACTGCAGCAATGTGAGGGCAGGCGAAATAGAGCAGTCGTTTCTCTCTGTGCACTTCGTCATCAGAAATGCAGCAGTGCGTGTGTGTCAACAATATTAGGCGTTTGAGCATTCCTACTTTGCATGAGTTAGTCCTCTGAGTTGTGAATACAATATTTTCTCTGTGTGGTAAGAATTAATCCGGAAAGCATTCCATGTTGAAAGCAGCATTTATTGATGGGACATTTTTGAGCTTGTAATTTTCCATGCAGTTCATTTTAATCTCCTCCCAGTGCAGGTTGGTTCATCCTGATTGCTGTTTATACAGGCCGTGATGAAAGTTGTCTCCTGTATGTTAACACACACTTCTCATCGTGTCTTCACCTCTCATCTCTCAAGTTCATCACATGAGAGCCACAGCTTGTCAGCAGCCAAACTGAACATATTTAGAGCTCAGATTAATCCTGTTTTTGTTTAATGTCCCTTTATAAAGAGCGTTCTTTTTGAAGTAAGCCCATCCTACATCACGTCTCTTCCTCCATTTCGATATCTCCATTCCTGCTCCCCCTCCAACTCCTCATCTCGCTATCTCAGTGGTGTTAAAAAAATTAATGTTTCTGCCTTAATTTTAACGCTGACCTTATTGAATCTAAAACATGAGGATAATAACAAGTGAGGAATTTGTGAAGAAGGCCTGCCTTTCCCTCCTTAAGTTGTCTCCTTACTTTTTATTTCTATTTTTTCCTTCCTTCTCTCTATCCCCCTCTCTCTCTATCCCCCTCTCTTGTTTCCACAGCTCTTTCAGTACAGATAATGAACCTCCTAGATACAATCACAACTGAGACTGACAGTGATACATAGACACTGAGGGGAACATGCACAGACTGGAGTGTAGGATGTAGGAGTCTCCCAGAGTTCTGTCTGAAGTGAATGCGTGCTGGTGGCTATTATGGAGAGCAGAACAGTCCCTAATTGCCGAATATGCACAGGACCTTTGTTCTATTGCTCAAGCATTTACAGGCTAGCGAGGGTTGGGGCTGATGCCAAGGGACCTTGACCTCCCACCAGATGCATCGACCCCTCCAAGGCTAAGGGAGCTGCTGTTGCACACTGATAGGGCAGAGGAGCCAACTACATTTTATCCCCCCAGGGATTGTTATCTCAGGACCATCCAGAGGTGCCTGCCACATCATTTTCCCCGTACTCTGTACCCGTACTCGAACTTAGCTTCATCAATGCTAGTACCAGTGGCTGGGTTAGATTGACCCAACACCCTGGCATGGAAGTCATGACCTAAGAAGAAATATCAGGGTTGAGAAGTTTGTTTTCCATTTGCAATCTTGACCTGATCAATCTAACCTTTTGGGCCTTTGTCAGGCTGCTCGTGTGCTGGGAGAAATCCTGGTCCCCAGCCACCTTGACATGGGTGAGGGTATTCTCTGCGGCCCATGACTGGTTTACCACCTTCTCCTCATTCTACCATGTTCAAGATCTCTGTAGCCCTAATTTTTGGGTTGCTTTCTCTGGTGGCCAACATTATCCAGGCCTACAATCTTGAAATCTCCAGACCTCGTGATGGTTTCATCCTCAGCTCCTAAACATTCAAATTTGTGGGGCTGACAAATAGATCTGTGCATGTGGAACCAGCACTTAGAATCCTTAGTGTGCGAGCAGGCTATTCAGCCCATTGAATCCACACAGGGTCTCTGAAGAGCATTCCACCCAAACTCTCATGCCTCCCTGTAGCCCAGCATTTCTGATGGCTAATCCACCTAACCTGCACATCTTTGGACTGTGGGAGGAAACCAGAGGAAACTCAAGTAGACACGGGGGGAGCATGCAAACTCCACACAGACGGTCGCCCCGAGGCTGGAATCGAACCCAGGTCCCTGGCGCTGGGAGGCAGCGGTGCTAACCACTGAGCCACCGTGTTGCCTTGTCACCAATATTGATGAGCCTTGGCTTCCAAGTGTTCTCCCAATTTGGACTTTTGGTTTCTCTTTCAATTGCCTCAGATGGGTGTGTTTGAGCAGGAAAACATGGAGACAGATCCCTGGACCCTCCGTTTGTATTGTGCATTCTCTGCAAGGTTTTCTTTTGTGAGACAACTTTGGAGCGAGAAGGTGATTGTAAATTTTTAATTTGTTTCATTTACCTTCCTTCCCAGTCACACGGGTGCCTGCGATGAACTGATTCCTCCTTCCCCACCCCCTTTTCAAGCTAATACTCGCTGCCATGATCACCTTTTGCATCAATGCGCGATGAAGTGTGAGTTCATTTTGCGTTGTTGTTGCTGTGTTCACGCTTGTTTGCGATATGTTGCAGTAGCTACTGGACCTGTTGCCCCTCGTGCAGCGATTAACTGGATTTGTTGGGAATGCATTCAGGCCAGGTGATGCCGTTGCAGCAATTTGTCAGATTCTCTGCAGATGTGTCCCATTAATCCCACTGTCTGGACCCCTATTGTTTCATTTCGTTGTATGCGAAGAGGAAACTTTACTGAGCCTGAATCAAAATGTTAATCTCTTAATGCTGTGACTTCCTCGAATCTGTTCTCGTGATGTGGTCACTTGTTCACTTGTTTGTATTGAGGTAGGGGTAGCAACGATGTATTGCCCTGAGGTGATTTTAATGAACACCCAATGTTTTGGTCGTGTCCCTTTACAGCTCCGTCTCTTTTTTTCCTGAAGGAACTGCTTGGTCATCTTTCCCCCAAGGCAGTGCCTCAGGAGTGTGGGTGACTTCCTGCCACTGTGATTTGAGTGGGTTTGAGGCAGCTGATAACTCCCAAGCACGATCTGGCGACTCTGCCTTGTGTGGGCAGATGGTGCATGAAGGTTTGGATAGAGATGGCTTGTTTGCTGTTCATGCCTTGGCTTCCCCTCTTCTTCTTGTTACCGATGAAGTCTGTCAACGTGCACGGTATCATCCTGTATGAATCCTACCTGCCACATTGTTTGATAAGCTGGCTTCCTCCAGCACGTGGTGGCTCACTTAGGGAGGGGTCCATGATGAGGTGCCTGAGCTCCCAAGCTATAATGGTGATGTTCCCCTCAAAGTTGTCTTCAAGCCCCCTGATGAGTCATTCTTCGTTTGGTGAGTCGTGGCTTCATTTGGATGCGCGGAAGTGGTTCTCTTCATTGTTTTAGAACGTGATCATAGCGCCCTGATGACCCACTGTCTCAACAAAGCGATGAGAGAACTAAAAGCGGTTTGTGCTGAGATGTTGGGGCAGGGTCTGTGCATGATTGTATGTAGAATGTGCACCCGGCCGGCCTCCAGGAGAATCCATAGTGAGCCACCCCCACTCACTTCACTCAGATGGCTATTCTACACTTGACAGATTTCCACCCTTTTTTGTCAAGAAGACAGTCAGTCTCAATCCTGTTATAGAGTCATACAGCACGAAACGGACACTTTGGTCCATGCCCACCAGGTTTCCATCTGATTTTGGCTCGTATCCCTCTAAATCTTCCCCATTCATGTACCTGTCTTAATGTCATCTCAATGTAACTGTACCTGCATCTACCACTTGCTCTGGCAGTTCACTCGATATACAAACCATCCTGTGTGTGAAAAAGTTGTCCCTCAGGTCCCTTCTAAATCTTTCCCCTCTCAGTTTGAACCTGTGCCCTGTAGTTTTGGACTCCCACCAACCTGTGGGGAAAACCTCGGCTATTCACCTTGTCCATGATCCTCATGATATTATGAACCTGTCATCCCTTAGCTTCTGATGTTACAGGGGTAAAAGGACCCAGCCTCTCTGTTTAACTCAAACCCTCCAGTGCTAGAAACATCTTGTAAATCTTTTCTGCAGCCTTTCCAATTTCATAAAACCCTTCCTGTAGCAGGGCGACCAATGTTGACCCAACCCCTGATCAATACCAATGAGCTCATCCCAAACAAGGTAGCACTTTGGTGCATTGCAGTTGGCTTCGGAAGAATCCAAATTTTTTTTTTTCTACCTCAGAAGTCCTGCTGGTTGGTAGGTGTCGGTTGAGCAAAGGATCGCATTGGACAATGTTGCCCTGTCTGCTATGTTTTGTCCCAATGGGTTCACCTCAACTTGAAACAGATACGTGTGACCCCCAGAAACAGTCATAGCCTTGAGGCCATGGAAGTGAACATCTGATACCTTTCTAAAAGATTATGCCAGCTGCAGCTCCGAAGAAGCGGATTTTGTATTGATCTTGTCTCTGTCTTGTCTTATCTTAAGCCCTGCTGCTCTGCACAGTCAGATGGCTCAGCGGTTTTGCAAGCCTTTTTTAAAAGCAGGGGAATTCCCTGAAAAGATCGACCAAGTCCCGGGGGAAGCTACTTCCTTAACTCCTGGATGTGAAATTATCAGCTGCAATCTTTTACATTTAAAAATCTGTTTAGTCACGTACGGCGAGAGATCTAATGACGCTGGAATCAAAAAGTACCGAAAATGAGTAAATACAGCTTCTCTTTCCAAACTGCAAAGGCTACGAATCCTGGATTGTACCTCACAAACTGATTTCCCTTGGATTTGGTCCTTAACTTTTTCTCAAATTGAACAGCAGTAAATAAGACATTCAACAAACATGTTTTATGGGTTGTAGGTAACATAATAATGGCAAATACAAAGATAAGCTTTCACTGAAAATGCTCAATTTTCTTGGGAGTAAGATTTCTTATGAATTCTGGTGAATTCTGGGACAGATGATGTTACGATTGATGGAATGTGTGTTTCAGTTCCACGGATCTTTGGAAATTTTAACGGACATCAGTTTGATTTGTGTGAACTTTATGGCTTCGTTGATTATTTTAAATACACTTAACATTGTTTGTAATTAATGTTTAATCAGTCAGATTTATGAGACAATGTCATTTTTCGCACACGTTGTTAATTACTCAAATAGTCATTTGGTAGCCCAGGTATTCAAGGATATTGTCTTGTGCCCATCAGAATAATTTGTAAGAATACCAACATAAAGGGAAACCAACCCTTTTACAGATATTTTCGAATTAACCTGTTCGGGAGTGATATTACACACCTCTGAAGCAGATGGAACTTGAAACTGGATCTCCTGGCTCAGAGGTAGGGACGCTGCCGCTGCACCACAAGAGCGTTCTACCGTTTTTATGTACTGTATGATAGAATGGTAATTGATTCACAAGTGGACTCTGATTAGTGGAAGCATTGCCATGGAGAATGCACCAGTTAGATGATGACAGACCATTTAACTACCAGGTCTTGTACAAGGCAGGCAATTTAATTCTGATTGATGAAGATGTTCCCTCGAGCCAGAGGGTGGCAGGTCAGCTATCTTGTTGTGTTACCCAATATGTGTATATGCTCTTTCTGTCTGGTAAAATCAGACATCCCTGGACATCAAGACGTGCAGCTTCTAGTATGCACAACTGTGCCACACTGTAAGCCCAACTAACAATCTTAAATTAGTTGTTAGTGTAGTTCTTGACACATTCCAAGATTATTTAGCAAATGTCCGATCATCGAATCATGTCTAATGTTGGATACTGTGCTTTGAGTTTTGCAACATCGAATGGTTGGGTATGGCCAGTACCTTGTTGCAAACAGCCAAAGTGGTACGCTGTTTGATATGATCCGCTCGTCTGTGGGATGTACAGCCGGCAAGTATGGCGTCGCGCTGGAACTGAAATTCATGCCACATTACCTGTGTGTGGGAAGGCAGCATTTTCTTTTGGCTTTGATAGCAACATTCTGATAGTGGCAAGCACTACTTGTGTTGTTACTGCAATGTGAAATACAGCTCGCTTCACTTTGAAGGTATTTTATCCTTTCAGTGTAATCTGAAGTACACTGGGCCCTTTTTGCAACCAAATGTGATGGCCTTAGGCCCACCAATATCTTAGGTGATAGCTTTGACTTGTCCTGATAACTGCAAGACAAGGAACTTTGATAAAATATGTCTTTTTTTTTCTTTAAAGCAAAGTTGATTATTCATTTTAACTCGTTTGTTAATGAACAAATAACGTACCCACAGTAGTTTTACAGATACTTACTGGAGCCTGCTGATTTGTAACTGTACAGCAAATGAGATGAAACATGACATGGCTTTAGGCACATCATGATGAAAAAATAAATCTGAGGATGAACACAGAAATATGACGAGATCCCTGCTTTCTGTTGGAGACTTAATTTTTGAATAAGAAAGTCTTTTTGCAGTAAGGAAATGAATAACAGCAGTGGCAACTAAGAGGTTTTGTCATTTCTCGTATGTGCTGTCAAAAATGCCTACATGTACCTTGTTCTTGAAGTAGCTTTGATAATAAAGGGAATTATATTTGGAAATTTTTTAAAAAATGTTAACGACTTTTTTGTTTATCTTTCTCGTTCACCGTGACCCTTCCTCACCTCCGCCCTCACAGCGTTCAACTTGTCACCAAAGTAATTCAGGGAAGTGCCAAGGCCAGAATCCTTGTTAGACGGTGTGTAGCCGAATCTGCCCTTATCAAAAATGTGAGGAAACCGCGTGTTCAAATGGAACTCTTTTTAGAACTTTGAACACTTCGAATTGTTTTACCTTTAGCATACAGCAGCATGATCAGACAAAATGTGACAGAGCCACCTAAGGAGATGTGTGGCCAAAAGCTTAAAGAAGTTGCTTTTTCGTGAGCATCCTTAAGGAAGAGAGAAAGACGTGAGTAACAGTTTAGTCGGGGAACTGCAGCACCTGATGCCTAGGCAGGAGTAGCCAATGGTAGAGGGCTAAAGGTGCAGGCACTACAAAGGTTTCAGAATTGGAGGAGGGTCCTGCGCTATGATTTTCTCCCCCCCACCGCCCCCAAATGATGTGGTGATGCACAAGTCTTCCTATTTTTATCTTGTGTGTGCGTGTGGCCATTCAAAAATTTGTAAAATGTCCGTACGATTGGAGTTACTTTGGCAGGGCGAGAGGATGTTATAGGTGTTCAGGAGGAACAAGTCCACAGAGAGATGAAGGCAAAAGAAAAGCATTTTTAAATTAGAGTGTCACTTCGAAGAATTTGAAACTAATCGTAAAGGGGTTTGACGAGGTGGTGTTAAAGGAGTTTGATATGTAAGGGTTTCTCTAGTCAAGTTTGACCAAAGTGAACTGGGTGATGCCTTCCTACTGTAATACGCATGAGGGCTGCAAACTGCTACATAGAAAATCACTGAAATTGGAGAAGGCCAGTTTGAAATTATTGCTTACCTTTTTTCTCGTCAGGTAGATGTTTCCACAAAGGATGTGCCTGCTCCTCAGCTCTAGTGACTGCACTAATGGCTGTTCCTTGCAGTTCTGCTTGTATACACTCTGTCATTTCCTCCCTGAAGCTTTGGGATGCTATAATGTACAGCACAGGTCTTTGCATAGCTAGCAGGATTCTGCTACCGAACAACAGAAACCCTGGGGAGCATTTGTTGACTCATCAACACTTTGGGCACATTCTCACACTGGTTAACAGAAAGAGAAGGAAATGAGCTGGTGTGAACTCTCCCTGTAATGTTGCCACCCAATAGTTATAAGTTCGTTCCCAGAATATTACTAGATGGATCATTCACTCATTTGGACATGGGGGTGGGCAGAGGGTTCTGAAAGCAGTACAAATCGAGGTACAGTGTTCAGTGCATTGCAAATGCTTGACAGATTCTGCATGACCCTTGACTCTTCAGAATTTTGCTGAAAGGAAAGTCTGTCCTCGGTTTGTGCAAAGAATAATTTTTTTTTGTTTTAATTTTACTTCTGACTTTTGATCCTGCCAAAGTCGGCTTACAGCAGTGTCCGAGTCATCTGCCCCCGTGTTTATTTGTTTCACCGCGGACCCTCCAATATCACCGACGTGTGATCATCCTTTGTCTGAGAGTGTAGAAGATGACTGTCAGAGGGCCTGCTTGACTGAGGAGTCAACTGATCAAGGAGGGAATCCTGAACTGGCTTTTGCTGTTCCTTTGTTCGCTCACCGCGCCGTTTTCCCCCCCCACCCCCCCACCAAACCCCTGCACCATCTGAGAGCTGCTTAACTCTTACACACGTAAAATGTAATGCCCTCCCCTCCTGAAGTGGCTCAGTGAATTTAGATTTGAAGGTGGTGGGGTGCACACCCTATCGTTTGCTCTTGCCACAGTCAGCAGTGAGCCATTCCCCCTGGTCTTTCTGGTATCTTCCCACTAGCCACTGACCTCCTTCCTGCCATCGCCCACCCGTTGGTGTGGGATTCAGTGCTGATCTGAGGCCGACCTGACGTTGGGCTGTTAGCAGTTGCCACACCTCGTTGGCTGGCAGCTTTTTTTGTGCCTCTGGAGTCCTTGATTCCGAGGAAGAATAAACGCCAGCTACTCAAGTGCCAAAGGGGCAAAAAATACCAGTGGGATTTCCCTTTAGGAGATGGCAGATGACTCCTGCCAGCTCTTAAGCCTCCATTAGATACTGCCATTTATCTCAAACCTCTCGCCCTCCCAGCTAGTCACCGTAACTACCCTGGTTAAATCTATATCTGTAACACTGTCAGCTGTATAGTACAGTTAGGGTCCAAAATTGATAATGTAACCTGGATCCGGTCTGCTGCATGTTAGTTACTATTTTCTTCAGAACATTTTTTTTTAATAAAAGAAACACTAAGCTTAACTTACACATTGAACAGTGGTTTCCACTTTCACCGGCTATCTTGCTGGAAAAGTAACTCAACAGCGGCATGGGAAGGCAAAAATAAACCACTTTCCATCCGCGCTCCTCTGTGGTTCTGTTTGCCTGTGAACAAGTTGGACTTTTTACTTGGGCAGGGCAAGGTACAGCACAAATGGCATAGGGCTACCCTTCTGCAAAAGCTTACTTCTCCGTTAAATAATCAGGCACCTTTTGTGGTCGCTGGCTATCAAGTGTCCGATCCGTGGAAGATTTGAAACTTCTAACGTGGTTTGTGGATCAAGAGCTCTATTCCGTTTTCCCCTCACTATCTCAGCGATGGCTTCATCAGTTATAACAGGCTGACGTACATGTGCAGTGATCAGTTAAGACAGCAAAAGAAAAACTCACACGGGTTCTGTAAACTGCCTCAGCTATCAGATGGGTATAATGAGCCAGTGGGAGAATGCAGTTGTGAAAGCTTGATCATTTTTATTTTTCGTTTTGATGTCCCTTAGTTTTGGTTGGTAAGAAATTGCTGTGATTTCATTCACTGAAGTGGTTATGCTCACAAATGTCCTTGTTAGGGAAAGAAAATACTGTCCTTACCCAGTCTGGCATTTCTGTGACTCCAGACCCATATCGTTGTGGCTGATTTTCAACTGCCCTCTGAAATGGCCCAGCAACCCGTTCACACTAAAGGCGGTTACCGATGGACAATTCATGCTGGCCTTGTTAGTCATTCCCACATCCCATGAGAGAATTTATTTTAAAAATAATGCTAATAAAACAGCAGTTTAAGTGTGTATCAGTGGACCTACTATTTTTGCACTAAGATTATAGCGGGACTTGATGTAATATCGTATCCTTCAAAGATTCACAGGCATTTTAGACCAAACTTGCAGCAAGCAATCTGCTAGCTCTGACGGCATGTTTGATCCTGCTGTTTCTATCCTTGGTGGTGTTTTGTGCATTAACCATTTCTCAAGTCCATTTCTGTTTAGAATGGCTCAGTTTGTAAGTTAAAGCCGCAGGGATAATGACAGTCTGCAATATTTGGTTATGATCTCCTATTCTAATAGAATACAGTGAATACTTTATCGCAGTTGATGTGAACCAGCCCTGCTGTCAATAAAAATGTGTTTCTGTTAGGGACATTAGGTCATATTAAGTCACATCCTGTATAGGAGCCATACATCCGCAGCCACAATAATAGTTGCCAAACCTGGAAACCCAAATGTGATACACTTCCCTTGATTATGTCCAATTAAAAACAGATTGCTTCATTCCACTTCATTCTCTCTGTGGACTTGCATTGCTTCCCAGACTAGATAAATAGTTAATAAGTTCCTCTATTGAGTGGTGTAGGCGTTGGCTCCTCCTCTGGTTGAGCTCACTTGTATTGCGTTATATGTGCCACTCCTGACTTTGATTCATTGGTAGCATTCAGAGAGTCTTTGGATGAAACTTCATACTGACCTGCCTCCTGCAGGCCAGTGTAATGATTATATGACATTGCCTGAAGAGGAGTAGGGAGTTACTCTGATTTTCTTGATTCCCAACGCCATCAAAGCAAGTGAGTGTTCAATGGAGCCATACCGAGATAGAAAGCAGGAAGCTGTATACGAGTTAAACGAACATTGTGAAAGTTTTGTGATCCATTATTAGGCAGAGAGGTATCAGGACATTTAGATAAGTATATTACAATTATTCAGAACCCACTCCTCGGACGACATGTCCATCCTGGGCCTCCTGCATTGCCACAATGATGCCACCCGAAAGCTGCAGGAACAGCATCTCCTATTTCGCTTGGGAACCCCGCAGCCCAAGGGTATCAATGTGGACTTCACAAGCTTCAAAATATCCCCTCCCCCAACGACATCCCAAAACCAGCCCAGCTAGTCCTCACCTCCCTAACCATTCCTCCCACCTCAAGCCCCACCCCCATCTCCTACACACTAACCTCATCCCACCTCCTTGACCTGTCCGTCCTCCCTGGACTGACCTATCCCCCACCTAAATCCCCACCTCCATTCACCTTCACTGGTTCTAACCCCGCCTCTTTGACCTGTCTGTCTCCTCTCAACCTACCTTCTCCTTTATCCATCTTCTATCCGCCTCCCCCCTCTCCCTATTTATTTCAGAATCCCCTTCCCCTCCCCCACTTCTGAAGAAGTCTCGACCCAAAACGTTGACTTTCCTGCTCCTCTGATGCTGCTCGGCCTGCTGTGTTCATCTTTTATTCAGAACCTGCTTGGCTTGTGAAAGGGAAAAGCAAGTCTAGTAAATTTAGTAGAGGTCTTTTGAGGATGTACCAAGGATAGAGAAAGGGGAGCCAGTAGATGTCGTGTATTCAGATTTGCAGACTGCATTTGAAGAGATGCCATGCAAAAGGTGACGGCAAGAGATAAGTCCCCTTGTCCCAGATTTTGTGAAGGGGTTTAGAAACCCGATTTCCAGCCATGATCAGATAAGAGAATAGAATTATACGTTTTGATCAGTTCTGGTATTGAATTTCCAGGGCAGGAACTTTCTATTAAAACCAAATTCAGGAATGCTCGTTGTACGTAATGGAAGAATAATCTTGGAAATGATGCCAAGTACTTCAGGATGCTGTTTTCTGTTGTTTAAATGTCTTGCAGTCAGATTGTTGGCAACTGGAATAGAATAAGTGTGCCAGGTTATTGTTAAATTAGGATTTGGAGGCGGGGGTGTGGGTGTGGGGGGTTGGAGGCCGCTGGTGTTTGGGAATTGAAGTCGCGGGTAGGTGGGAGGTTGGATTCAACAGGGTCGAGGTGTTTGTTGTCCCCACCGAGGGGTGCTGGGTTATAGGGTTGTCAGGTCAGGTCAGCGTTTGGGTGTTGGGGGGGCGGTGCTGATAGGTTACAGTGTCAGGTTAGGGAAGTATATGTCTGGCACGGTCAGGTCAGCGAGGGTGTTTTCAGATTTTGGAGGTGTGAGCGTGCTGGCAGGGTTGATGGCTTGGTGGGGTGATATAGTGAGGGGCAGGATCGTTGGTGAGTCAGGAATTCACTTTAATAGCTTACCAGAAATTAGACAGAGTCTTTAATCCACCAATGCTTCCTTGTTAACTATGAAGCTCAAGCGAGTTGGAACCCACTGAAATCTCTGTCTCTAACTCACAATCAGCAGGTTCTCCGGAAGGTTCCGGATACCAGGTTAAAAAGCCCGAAGGAAATTTTAACGCCTCGACAATTCCAGTAACTCAAGTCTGTTCTGCTGAACTGATTATCTGGCCTTTGGAATTTCTGGGCTGTTGCCTTGAGGGTGATTATGTTCGTGTGGATAGACAATTGGCTAACCAAGAGAACCTAGATTAAATGGGTCATCCTGTGGTTGGGAAGTTATAACTAAGAAAGTTCCACAGGAATGGGTGCTGCTCCTGGGAGTATTTACCATCTGCTTTAATGAGTTGGGTGAAGGAACTGACTGTACTGCCGCTATGTTTGCCAGCAATGCTAAGAAAAGCAGGGAGGTTAAGTTGTGAGGAGGACAGGAAGTTTTCAAAGGGGTGGAGATGGAAACTGTGCAAGCAAACATTTTCCAGATAGAAGATATTTCTTCTGGTGGGAGCAGCAAGAATGGAGGGAATAGCTTTGATGCTTTGAATCATAGAATCCTACAGTGTGGATACAGGCCCTACGGCCCACCAAATCCACACCGACCCTCAGAGCGTCCCACCCAGACCCATCCCCTGATAACCCAGACATCCCTGAACGCTATGGGGCAATTTAGCATGGCCTATCCACCTAGCTTGCACATCTTTGGACTGTGGGAGGAAACCGGAGCACCCGGAGGAAAGCCACGCAGACACGGGGAGAACGTGCAAACTCCACACAGGCAGTTGTTTTGAGTGAGACTGTTGTCAGAAAGCAGTGCTCGACAGAAAAGGTCGTGAAAATCCGGAACTGGCCGTTTTTAAGGACACGACGTCAGTTGAAAATTTGGAAACGAGGTGGATAAAATTTTGTCAGGGAAGAGTTAAACATTGACAACGAGGCAGAAAGCTGGAATTGAGACCATGGTCAACTGCCACCTGTTGGAGTGGTGCAGCTGGCTAACGGAACTGAATGGACTCCTCTTCCTCTTCCATTCCAATGAGACAAGGCAGGAGGAGGAGGATTAGTGTTATTGTAGATTCATAGAATGGTTCGAGCACCAGAGGAGGCCCTTTGCGTTCATGTCAGGTCTCACCGAGAGCAGCTCGCCTATGCCTTTTCCCCACAGCCCTGCAAAAGTTTTCTTTTCAAATAGCTGACCAATTCTCATTGACAGCCACAATTGGATTTCCCTCCACCGCTTTCTGGGGCAGTGTGTTCCAGATTCTAACAATTCTTTTGCTTTTAATAAGTTTTTTCACATTGCAGTTGGCGCTCTCCTGATTTCAAAGAGGTCCCTGCTTGGGGATTTACACTGCAGTACCTTATTGGACAGCAATGGACGTTGACCAGACACAACTCAAATCCACTTTGACCCACACCATGAGGAAATGAAAGACATCTTCGGAATATTTCACCATTGCCTTTTTCCTGTCTGGTGCACCCTGTCATCTGTTAATTTTCTAAAATGCTCTAATTTCACCTCAGCAACACTTGATTCCTATTTTTACTCGTGTGTCAGCATTGTGTAAGATGGAGGTTTGGGAGATTTTCCTTCTGAAAGCTTCCTCTTTGGTGGGGGTAGGGGGAGAGATTCTGAACAGGTAATTGCTTATAAGCAGTATTCCCAGAAATAAGTCAGCCAGTACGTGAGACTGTGCACTTTGTCCTTTAGATTGTCATGACCCTGCAGAGTGTAACAGTACCCCAAGCTAATTTAGTCACATGTAGACTGAAAGCCATTATATTAAATATATGTGCCAGCAAATGCAATTTTATAACAGTGTCATGTTTTCAATATTATGATAGACGTGCACTTCCATGAACAAGCTGTACTGTGCTGCTGATCTGAAGATGCAGATTATTTAACCACTGCAGTTGGCATCGAGCTGATCGTAGCCTCCACTTGGAATTGTATCGACTGAGCTGTCAGTCTGCTGTCTTAAATTGGATGAGGGCCAAGTCTCTCTTCCCAGTGATTGGTCATACGTAGTTGTTTTACTTTGGCTTGGACAATGCTTGTGTACGTTGGGCGGCAGAGTGAAAGGCCTCTGACCTTCTGGGGTATGACTGCTTCCACAGTTCAGAGGCCTTTAATTCCTTGTGTATTGTCCAGGTCTCTGACGCCAGCAGAATAATGGATAGAATGCATTTTGGTCCAAGCTTGAACTTACCCATTGTTAACACCTCTTCAATCTTCAGAATATGTATTTCTGGCTGCTTCTAACCTTGTTCTGACTTTGGCATCTCATCTGCCAGCTTTTGATAGCATTTATGAATTGAATAAATTAGCTTTATTATCCCATATACTCATTTGAGTACAGTGAAAAGTTTATTTTGCCATTTACAGTGCCATCTTGGGTACAAAAGTACCTAGGTACAGCTTTTTCACTCCCAAGATCAGTTCCAGTGTAACAATGTCACCAACACATTAGGTACAGAGCACCAAGGTGCAATCCTTTGTTCAATTTTCTATTCTGTAACTAACTTAAATTTGTTCCAGAGTGATACCATCCACACTAAACAACTCTTTTTTTATTTTTTTTTTCTGCTCCCATTGTATTTCTTCTAACTGCCGTTGTTTTGTGTTTTTGGTATTTGTACATAATCTGAAGTTCCAGATTTTGCTGAATGCAGGCTGCAGACCTGTCGGGAAACTAGTTGGCTTACTAAATCTCGGTGCTAAGCAGACGGGGCAAAATGCTTCAGGCTTGTAGATAGCCGTGGCACAACTCCGGGGATGGGATAATGGACTCTCACTTGAGGGCATCAGCTCGGTTTTTCTATTTGTCGGAGAAGTGGGTGGGTGACTGGGGGAAGACCATTTCACACCGACTAACTGGACAAGAAAATGTAACACTGAATTTCAATGGGTTTTCCTTTTTAACAATCTATTGGGATTAGGTAGGGAGATGCAAAAGAATTATTAATTGGCAGTGGCAAGCCTGGAAACCGTCTGGGGTTCTGCTGATGTTGATAAGTGCACGGCTGTGTGCAAAAAAATGACTTGGCATGTGTTAAGAAGGGTGATATCTCTAAATGCAGGCCACGAGAAATGATGGGCAGGAAGTCTGACAGTCGAGGCTCTGAGCCCAGTCCGCACTTGTTGATGCTTTAAGTGCAGACACTCCGTGATCTTGGTAGGAAGGAGTTCTGATGCCAATAAACTGCTCTCCTATCTCGTTGCCTGAGTCAAGTTTTTGCAGACAAGAGGAAATCCATTTCAATGGGTTATTACAATTCCTCTTCACCCGGGTTGACTTAAAATCAGGGAAGGAAGTGGCATTACACAAGCAGGATTGTCCCTAAGAGACACCAGGTTTGAGCTTTCAGGTGTCCAATGTCCATGAGGCTAGCTTACATTTTCGTTTTCCGATTTCCTGCATTCCCAGGACTTCCTAATCACCACAACCCTCCCACTCTTAAGCTGCTCACTCACAGAATGGCCACTCTCACTCGACCATGACGTTGAATGTTTACAATTTGTTGTTTGTTTTTCCAGCAGTCTTAATGGCTCTGAATTATGTAGCTGGGGCTTTGACTTGTTATTTGAGCCTCTGGGCCCTCGTACTGGAGTTTCCACAGCAGTGAGAGGATCTGTAAAATCATGAGAAATGGGAGCAGGAATAAGCGTGGCAACACCATTCACTAAGATCATGGCTTGCCTCATTTTGGCCCTAACTCCTCTGTCTTGACCATCCCTTAGCTCCTTTTCAATGAAAATCCTAACTTCGAGTCCTCCGTTTGGTCCATATCCCTCCATATGTATGCCATACTTGTACCTATCTAAATGTTTCTTAAATGACAAAATTGTACTCTCCTCCACCACTACCTCCGGCAGCACGTTCCAGGCACAGCACCCTCTGAGTGAAAAAATTGCCCCTCTGGACCCTTTTGAATCTTTCTCCGCTCGCCTTAACCTGCATCCCCTAGTTTTAGCTTTTCCCCATGGTACTGGAGTCTATCTCCCTTATCTATGCCTATCATGATTTTGTAGACCTCCATAAGCACCCACCAGTCTCCTACGCTCCAGGGGAAAAGGTCCCAGCCTGTGCAACCTTTCCTTATACCTCGAACCTTCCAGTGCAGGTAACATCCTAGTAAATATTTTCTGCACAAGTTCGAGTTTAATAATATCTTTTCAATAGTAGGCTGACCGGAACTGCACACAGCATTCCAAATGTGGCCTTACCAACATCTTGTTGGTAACGCGCCCCAACTCCTATATGCAGTGCTTTGAGCGATGAAAGCAAGCATGCTGAAAGCTGCCTTCGCCACTCTGTCTACCTGGAGTCCACTTTTTTAATGAGCTATGAACCTGTACCCTAGATCTTTTTGTTCTATAGCACTCCCCGAGACCCATACCTTGTTCCAGCCGCTCCTGCTCTCTCTGGTAAAGAGTTCCAAAAACTAATAACCCTTTGTGGGAAGAAACTTCTCCCCAGCATCATCTTAAATGGGACACTCCTTTATTTTGAAACTATGCCAACAAGTTCCAGATTCTCCCACAAGGAGAATCCCAACAATGTTTGCACAGTTGTTGTTTATAAAGTTGTAATTTGTCATTTTATTTTCTGCTGGCTGACTGTTCCCTATCTGGCTGAAACGGGTGACGGCTCTTCCTTCAGATGGTAGTTTTAGGAGCAATGCAAACTGGAGGCAAAGCCACCTTTTGCACAACTCCAGTGATGTGAACCCCTTGCTTGACACTGATAGCTCTGCTTCCAGCTAGTCAAACTCCATCATTCCACTGCACCCCAGAGAGAACTGTTTAATTGCATTCAGTTTGTGAGAAATGTCAGATTAAAACAGACCAAAAGAGTTTGAAATAAAGGCTTCTAAGTGAGTATGGACAGTTTTTAATGACAAACGGGAAGGGCAGAAGAACAGGCCTCTGTGCAGAGCAAGAAAGCATTAATATCTCAAATCCAATATGAACCCTTCTTCAGAAAGTGCAGTTGGATGAACTTGGAGAATTCCTTGTGAAAGAACAGGAATTTTGGTCATGTGACAGGATTCCCGAATGAATTTGTTTCAGTTTCATGAAGTCGTCTCAAAGTGCCTCTTTGACCAGGACTACTATTTTTTTTGTTTGCATGAGATTAATGTTGTACCGTTAGCATCCCTTCAGGCGTAATGAGTTTCAGTAGCTTGCCATAGTCCAGAACTGGTTAGGGAGACGTCTCATCTGCTGGTCATCTTATATTTGTGGTCTGATATCTGCATATTGGATGGTGTGAAATTCCAAAAGGAGGATGATGTCATATGGGAATCCTTCCAGATATTGTGAGGAACTTTTATTACTTCATTGGTGGCAACCATGTTTTAGTCTGGCAAAGTTTAAAATTTGAAATTGCATGTGTAGCTTTTAAAACTATGACTTCTCTTCATGTCTTGTGGATGCATTGTTGGTTAAGAACTGTTCCTTCTCAACTAGGTTTGAGTTTGTTTTAACAAGGTGTAGAGCTGGATGAACACAGTAGGCCAAGCAGCATCAGAGGAGCAGGAAGGCTGACATTTTGGGCCTAGACCCTCCTTCAGAAATGGGGGAGGGGAAGGGGGATCTGAAATAAATAGGGAGAGAGCGGGAGGCGGATAGAACATGGATAGAGGAGAGGATAGATGGAGAGGAGACGGACCGGTCAAAGAGGCGGGGATGGAGTCAGTAAAGGTGAGTGTAGGTGGGGAGTTAGGTAGGAGAAAGATCAGTCCAGGGAGGACGGACAGGTCAAGGGGGCTGGATGAGGTTAGTAGGTAGGAGATGGGGGTGGGACTTGAGGTGGGAGGAAGGACAGGTTAGGGAAGCGGGGACGAGCTGGGCTGGTTTTGGGATACGGTTGGTGGAGGTGAGATTTTGAAGCTGATGAAGTCCACATTGATACCATTGGGCTGCAGGGTTCCCAAGCGGAATATGAGTTGCAGTTCCTGCAACCTTCGGGTAGCATCGTTGTGGCACTGCAGCAGGCCCAGGATGGACATGTCGTCTGAGGAATGGGAGGGGGAGTTGAAATGGTTCGCGACTGGGAACTGCAGTTGTTTATTGCGAACCGAGCGCAGGTGTTCTGCAAAGCGGTATACTGCATCCGCTGTTCCCGTTGTGGCCTCCTCTACATCGGGGAAACCAAGCGGAGGCTTGGGGACTGCTTTGCAGAACACCTACGCTCGGTTCGCAATAAACAACTGCACCTTCCAGTCGCGAACCATTTCAACTCCCCCTCCCATTCCGCAGACGACATGTCCATCCTGCCCCCTGCAGTGCCACAACGATGCTACCCGAAGGTTGCAGGAACAGCAGCTCATATTCCGCTTGGGAACCCTGCAGCCCAATGGTATCAATGTGGATTTCACGAGCTTCAAAATCTCCCCTCCTGCTACCGCATCCCAAAACCAGCCCAGCTCGTCCCCGCCTCCCTAACCTGTCCGTCCTTCCTTCCACTTCCCACCTATCCCCTCCTCCCACCTCAGCCCCACCACCATCTCCTACCTACTAACCTCATTCCGCCCCCTTGACCTGTCTGTCCTCCCTGGACTGACCTTTCTCCTCCCTAACTCCCCGCCTACAGTCACCTTTACTGACTCCATCCCCGCCTCTCTTGCCTGTCTGTCTCCTCTCCACCTATCTTCTCCTCTATCCATCTTCTATCTGCCTCCTCCTCTCTCCCTATTTATTTCAGAACCTTCTTCCCCTCCCCCATTTCTGAAGAAAGGTCTAGGCCCGAGACGTCAGCCTTCCTGCTCCTCTGATGCTGCTTGGCCTGCTGTGTTCATCCAGCTCTACACCTTGTTATCTCAGATTCTCCAGCATCTGCAGGTCCTACTATCTTTGAGTTTTGTTTTAATTTGTTCTTAGGATGCGGGTGTCTCTGACAAGGCTAGGGTTTGTTGCCCATTCTTAATTACCCTTGAAGATGGCGGTGACCTTCCTTCTTGAGCTGCTAGTGTAGAGATAGCAACAGTGCTGTTGGGGTCGTAGTACTGGGCTTTTTGCCTCCGTAACTGAGCCGCTATGTAGATCGACTTGTGTGATGTGGTGTGGAACCTGAGGAATCTGTTACTCTTGTTCTCCCACATGGTAGAGGTCACAGTTGTAGAAGTTGCTGCCAAAGTAGGTTGCAAGAGATTCTGAACTCTCTATAACCATCAGCAAACGTACTCGTTTCTGACCTTTTACTCAATGACCTTCCCTCTATGATAATTGCCTGGTTTTCATGTTGAGGTTCACCTGGGGAAGTGGTAAGTGCGCAATAGGACTAGATTTACCTTTTTCGGGCTGCACTAGTGATCAACAACCACAAAGTAACGTGAACATTACACAAAGCTGAGTGGGAGGGTGAACTGCGAGATGAATGGAGCAATGCTTCAGAGTCATTTGGACAAGTTGAGTGGGTGGGCTAATGCATGGCAGACGAAGTATAACGTGGATAAATGTGGAGCTATCAACTTTGTTAGCAAAAACAGGAAAGCAGATTATTACCTGAATGGAGCTAGATTGGGAAAGTGGGAGGTGCAGTGAGACCTGGATGTCTGTAAGCCCGTCACTGAGAGCTTGTACAGGTGCAGCAGGCACTGAAGAAGGCAAGTAATGTGTTGGTCTTCATAGCGAGAGGATTAGAGTACAGGAACAGGGATGTCTTGCTGCAATTATACAGGGCCTCAGTGAGAACGCGCCTGAGCACTGTGTGCTGTTGTGCTCTCCATATCTGAGGAAGGATGTTCTGACTGTTGAGTGAATGCAGCAAACATTTAGCAGACTTGATTCTTGAATGGTAGGACTGAAATGTCTGTCTTCATACTGATTGAGAATGAGGAGGTTCTTGTAGAAACCTCTAAAACTCTAACAACTAGACAGGGTGAACACAGGAAGAATGTTCCCAATGACCTGGGGGCCCAGAATTGGGATCACAGTTTAAGGATATGGGGGAAGGCCATTGAGGACTGAGTGGTAAGGAATTTCTTCAGCCAGAGAGTGGTGAGCCTGTGGAATTCTGTGCCACAGAAAACAGTTGAGGCCAAAACGTTGAATGTTTTCAAGGAGCTAGATCTAGTTCTTGGGGCTAAAAGGATCAAAGGGTATGGGGAGAAAGCAGGAATAGATTCCCCCCTGATTACATTGAATGATAGAGCGGGATGAAAGGCCTACTCCTGTACTGTTATTTTTACGCTGCTATGAAGAACATAATTGACAGGCAGCGTACTGAGTTCAAATATTGGTGATGCGAGCACAAACTGACTGATGGTTTTAACAGGGAAAATTACTTTTGTTCCTGGCAGATCTGTAGTTGGAGGTTAGTGATCCGAGTCTGGTCTTTCTCCAGCAACAGGGGACTGTACAGCTATCTGTGCACCAGATCGGTGTCTCTACAGAGCTACTGATTGATGACACACTCCATAGCCAAGTAAACATTAGCGGTTTCGATTTCGTTACGGCAATAATTGAGGCCGTCTGGGCTCGCAAGCATTTTAGGAGCAAACTTGACAGCGACCCTTAGCAACAGCATGTGCTAAGTGAAAAGTAGGAATCACTGAGCAACTTTGTGTTTTGTTCTTATTTTTGTTTTTACCCTTGCTTGTGCGGGAGCTCTGTAACAACAGCATCTCACTGAGCAACACTGCATTGAAGTCCATCTGTCCATGAGAAACAAATAGACGTTGTCAGAAAATGTGAGGGTGTATCCAATCAAGTGCAAATGATTTTTTAACGGTGTGATAAAATAGTGTGCCAAACAAAAACCTCTGGCATTTAACGTATATTTTCGCAAGTGTGGTGTTGCATTCCTTCGGATTTCAGTTATTATTAAAGACTTCTTAAAAATTTAAACTTTAAAACTTAAGTATCTTTTTCTTTCCGATTTTATCAGTTTCTTAATTTCATTTTTCTTTTCCTCTGTTCAGTCTTCTTTCTGCACAGGATTTCACATTTGATTAATCTTGTGTGCTACATCAAATTCCACATTCTAGTCGAGATTTGCTCTGTGTTGGTTTGTTCTATTCTCGTAAAGTTCCTGATCCCCAGTAGAGGGCACTTTGATTTTTGGCTCTCTGACAATCACAAATTGCCATATAAAAAGCCCATTGTTTGGTTGTATAATGAATGGTGAGTACTGGTTGTATGCCATGAGCTGCAAAATCCAGGCCATTGCTGTTCATTGGTGTGATCATAATTTTCTTGAAGGCTTTTTTTTATACTGTTTTGTGTACGTGGATACATGTCAGTGTCTGTCCATGTGTTTGTTTTCTTACAGGTATTTGATGAATAGGATTAACAAAATCAATTGGCTCAGGTTTTGACTGAAACAAAGTTTGTTTCCTGCTAATGTGTGCAACCATTGATGTCTTTCTTGAACAGACCATTATCTATGATCAGATGTCTAATCAAACTGCTTTGTTTATTAATACCAATTTACAAAGGAAACAAACCCAATATCACCGTGTATGTGTTTAATTAATAGCCATATGTCTCAAAGGAAGGAAGCTAATGATTTATCATTCAACCTTTTTGTCAGGATATCAAGTGACTAACCTGCTCCCATCAGATGAGCTAAATGGGAATCATTGTTCTAAGTGTGATTGAAGGGTGTATGCATTTTAAAAATGAAATGGAAAATTCGCTTTGACTGCTATTGTACCACAATCATGAATTCCTCTAAATGGTATTCACAAAAGGCATGGATCACATGAACAAGTTAATGTCAACATTGCCAATGACGCAAACACACATGCATGCATCTACACGCTGCCTCCAAGAAAAATGGATGGTTGAGTGCGTCCTTTCCTGTTAACATCACACAGTGTTAAAGTTCATTACACTGTTGTCATGGCTGCTTCCTAGACATACGGTTGACAGGTCGCAGTTGACAGCATCTGCAAAGCTGTCATTTGGAATGCTTCTTGTACTTTTGGAAACATAAATGGAAACAGTGCCAAGTTACCAAATTAATGACGCCTTTGTAAGCCCAAAAATGGAAGCTGTTTGAACTCTTGATTCAAATCTCCATGTTCGTCACACCTGAAACAATTAATAATTTGAGCCAGGGTTATTCACTGATATGTTCCTCGCAGCCTTTTAGTGCATGGACTTTACTCTTTATTTTTTCCATGTTGACCTGTTTTCTAACTATTTTTTCCTTTAAGCAAATTTATATTGCAGAGAGTTATTAGCAGTAGCTTTGAAAGTGGCTGGCTGGGGTTATTCCTTTTCAGTACTTGTTTTTATTTTTGAGAGATTTATTCTGTCTTCTTGCATAGGTTTATTTGCATTTGAAAAAAGAGCATATATTCCCCTGTTTTGAAGTTGCATATCAGGACTGTGTTGCTTCAGGTTACGTTAGTGTACTGCTGTTTTGCATTTATTTCTTCCTGCCTACTAGTTAGAGGTGATTGATTCAAATTCCTTCCATCTCCCCCATACGCCATGTTTCCCTGGCCCCGTACTCCCTACACCCCATTATACAGAGCGGACTTTGTGGTTCAGTGCGGTTATTGACATCCAACCCATAGAGTGTGACACTGAGAACATTTAAAAAGTAGATCTAAAATGGTCCATTCCCAGTAACATCTGCAGAATGTGGTGATGACACTTTTTTTTGAATTTAAAGAAGTTCCAAATCTCCTTTCAAATGAATAGGATTCATTCTTTATGTCCTTCAGTAGTGCAACTGCTCAGTCTCATTATGACAGTAACTGTTCATTTCCTCATAGTTTCCAATTTTACTTGATAACAGTTTTCAAAGTTAATAGGAAATTCTGAGAGTATGAACAATTTGGAGCACTTGGCTGTTCAGTATAAATTTTACATCTGTTTTTAGTGGAATTAATTCTGCTTTTAAGAATTGTGAATGGTGGTTGGAGGTCAATAGTTTTGTAGCAATTCAGTAAGCCTTGACAGAAACCTATAGGGTTCTGAACAGTCATTATATGCCGTGAGAATTTCGCTCCTGGCGTGTATCCTGTTTCAGTCCAGGAGAGATGCAAATTTGTGAACTTAAGATGCAGCGGCACTATGTATTATTTAGTTGGTGATTTCCTGTTTCCATCTGATCTTAGTTGATGGAAGAGAGGAGATTTCTGAGCGTATCTATGTACTCTGCAGGCATCTGAGAATCAGCTAGGTAAAATAGTCTAGGGCATCGATATCGAGGTCAAATGTGCAGTGAGCAATGGTGATACATACTCAAGGTTGTATTAATTATGCTCTGACTCGATGGAAATGTCTGAACATGGCTGAAAGGTTTAGATTTGACTTGCTTTCTTGCAACTAGCGCTGAGAAGTTATTGTGCTGGAATTTGTCTCTCAATGTCCATAGAGCACACTTGCATTCACATCCAGATGTTGTGATGGATATGCAATTCCTCAGCACCATGCATTCCAATATAATTAACTCCAAATAAGCGTTTTATTCCTGATTATATTATCTTCTGGAGTGTGTCCATTAGTTTCTCAGCATGTTCACAGTGTTAAAAATGTTGATTTTGTGTGCAATTTAAGAAGTATATTTGCACCTTTGTTAGGTCCTTGGGAAAGAAACTGTTATGTTTTGCAATGGAAATCTGCTGATTTGCATTAAAACGAAGTTTAGTTTGAGCTGAGAGATTCGTTGTAAATGGAAAAAGTATAAAAGTCCAAACTGAAAAGGTAAAACCACTCAAACCCCTTGTGATAATTCAATGTTGGGATAGTGCAATCATAAAAACATATTTTAATAGCTGCATGGATTTAAGAGCATTCAGTGATAGTAGCATATAATTGACTGAGACTGACAGGTAATGATGCATTTGACAAACCAGCTGTGGAAATTGGAGACAGGACTAGACTTGGCTTGTCGATGTACAAACCCTTCTATACTGGGCATGATGAATTGAAGGAAAAGGCAGCGAAGTACATATCTGTTGCACTCAATGTTCAAGTCAAGTAGGGGTGACTTGCAGCAGAAGTTCTTTGGGAAAGGGTCTTCCCCAGTTAATATCATAGTCGGTCGTACACATGACTCACTCAACTGTCTGGGTATCAGATTTGTCTCTGTGCTGCTATTGGAAGAGTCTGTGTTTCTGTTTCTGTTTCCAGGTTTAATAAAGGCTTTATGTATCTAGTCATCGTCATTAGAACAAACAATTGGCTGCAGCCAGGATTGTATATTGATCACTGTATACCGAGAACAATATCTTAACGTAAAACCAAAGAACTGTGGGTGCTGGGGACCTGAAACAAAGACAAAAATTGCTGAGAACCTCAAGCAGGTCTGATAGCATGCACGGGAAGAAAACAGTTAGCGTTTCGACTAGTATGATTTCATCAGGACAGCTCTGATGAAGTGTCACCGGATTCAAACAAAACATTACTTTCTTCACGCAGATGCCGCCAGACCTGCTTGAGTTTCTCCAGCAATTTTTTTTTTCTTTTTGTACAAATTTCGTGGCAGGCTTTGGTTAACAGTCAGTAAATTGGCTTGCACAGCAAGTTTGCTGTGTGACACATCGGTTTGTTGAAGAATTTTAAAAGATTTTTGAAGTTTTTGCAAGCATTTAGAAAGTGTACAAGAATTTTTGAGTGCTTATAAAAGTTTTAATTTTGAGTCATTCTCAACTTCTTATTATGAAGCACCAAGCTTCATAATGGCTGCAAGAGGCATCACTTTCAGTAGTGTCAGGTCAGAAGACACCTCCCTGCCAGGCCTTGGGAGTGGGCAGTTTGTGCTGGAGCTATACCGGAGCTGGCAAGCAAGTACATGTTGCAGCCTTATGGACAAGACAAGAATGGACTCTTTTGGGCAGTCAGTAACGTACACTGCAGCTTTGCTGCTGAGAGGAAACTCCATGTCTGTATGTGAAATTGAAGATGGGGATGTGTTGAAGAAACATGTAGTTCTGAAATGGTACACTACGCTTATGGGTAGATTGTTTGTTCATGGGTTCAAACTGATCTTTCTTTTCAAAAGAAAAAGCAAGTTTGGAATTGATGTCACAAAAACACAAGGCCCGGAGCCAAGAAAGATAAGTAACTTTGACATTCAAGGGCTGTTTGGATGCTGCGACGATGGGAAGGAAGGATCGCAGTGGTTTTGTTGTGAACAGATGAGCAGATGGCCTCGGTCAGTGCATCTATCCTGAGTCTTTTTGTTCAAGATGGTAGTCTGTAATTGCAGACGGGCGTGAATGAGAGGAGACAGATTCTGTTGTCAACTATTTACGTCAGCAGCTTTGCCTCAAAAAGCAGCCAAATACCAACAGAAATGGTTCCCATTTATTTAGGTTCAGCTGGTTTAAATAACAATTGCTGTTCAGTTCATGCTGAAGAAATCCTGCGACTGTCAGGAATGGATGTTTGCAGTAGTTTTTTTTTGATGACTAAGATATCTTTGTGCTTCCTACCCCCTCCCTTTCCCTTTCCTGAAGGTGCTGGCTCATGTTGGAATCTGGTTCCATGGAGACCAGTAAAACTCTGCAACCTTTCTCCTCTTCTTATCCAAGGTTTTCTTTTAAAATCAGTAAATGTAAGCAAGCTGTTTGAGGACATAACCAGAGAGCTGAGCCCAGTCTTGTCTTCACCACCTGCTGGTTCACACTGACACCGAGGCTCAATGGAGCCTAGTCAGGAGGAGGAATCCTGACTGCTTCCTTCTCTGTAACACTGGGACTGTTGGCAGCCAGCAAGCTTAAGTAAGACCGGGAACCGTTTTTACATGTGCAAGGTGACCGGAATATTGGAACATTTGCAGAATGAAAATCCAGTTTGATATCAAAGCTCATCATGGCATGAATGTAATTTTCTCATTGAATATGGTCATCAGTAACACATTCAGCACTTATTGTCAGTCATAATTGTCCTTGAAGGTGGTGGTGAGCTGCTTTGTCAAACCACTGCAGTCTGTGTGGTTCAGGTACACCCAGTTGTTGGAAAGCTCAAAGATTTGACGAAGCGAAGGAAACGTGTGTACTTCCAAGTCATGACGGTACGTGGAAACTTGTGATGGCAGTGTCCAAATGTACCTTCTGTGAGTGTCTTTCTACATTGTAGAGGTTGTATGTTTAGAAGGCACTGTTAAAGGAGCCTTAAAAAGCTTCTGCAGTGTATATTGTAGATATTAAACACCATTGCCACTGTGCATCAGCGGTGGAATGAGTGCATGTTTCAAATGCCGAGTTGAGTAGGTTGCTTTGTACTGAATTGTTTCGAGCTTCTTGGGTTTTGAAGCTGTACTCATTCAGGCAAGTGGGGTGTTTTCCATCACAGTCCTGACTTGAAATGTGAATAACTTTGGGGACTCCAGAGGCAATTTTATGCCACAGAGTTGCCAGTTTCTAACCTACTGTTACACTGCAGTTAAACGACCACTTTATTTCAGCTTCTAGTCATTCCTAGGATTTTAATAATGGAGAATTCGGCAATAGCAATGCCTTTTGGACGCCAAGGGGAGATGAGCAGGTTCCAGCACCGTTGGAAATGGTCACTGCCTGTCACCTGAGTTGCACAAATGTTACTTGGCACTTAACAACACAAGAACCAAGTCTTGTTGCATATATACATGCACTACTTTATTATCTGAGAATTCACAAGTGGCAGCAAACATTGCATAATCATTCAGCAACCTCCCAATGGCTAACGTTATGTGGAGGGGAGGTCCGTCAAGCAGCTAAAGATAACGTAAGGAGCTCCTGCCGTGAGGAACTGCACCACAATATCCTTGGACGGAGGTGACTGACCTCCACCAACCACAACCACAACTGTCTCACTTTGTACTAAATTTAACTCCTCTGATTTTAGTTTTGTGAGGGCTTCTTGATGCTGCACTTGGTCAAATGCGGCCTTGATGTCAAGGGAGGTCACTTATACATCACCTCTTGAATTCAGCTCTTTATCCAAATTTGGGCCGAGACTAAAATGAGGTCAGACGCTGAGTGGCTCCCCTGAGGGGACCCAGACTGAGCGTCACTGATTAGATTTGTTTTTGTACAGGTCCCACTTGATCACACTGTTGACAACATCTTCCATCTTTGCTGATGGTAGTTTCATGATCAATTTGTAACATTCGTCTTAGAAAGTAATCCACGAGAATATAGCGGATAGGACTAACTGAGGTCATTGTTATCATGAAGTAGATTATGATGTCAATAGGTTAATAGGTATTGATGGAAAGATGAGCCCAGCCGTACACATGGTTTGGGTGAAGACACGGTTTAATTTTTAATTTGAAAAATGCTGTCTGCCATATTCCTTTAAAAACAGGGATTCAGTTCACCCATACTATTATTCATGCTAGAAAAATAACCTTAAGTTGCAGTTTGGTTTCTCCTGACTTATTACTGTAAAGTTGAATCTGTCTCTATATATAGTGTCTTCATCGACTGATTATCATGGCTGATGCTACAGTATCACCATGAGCAAAGATGAGGATGTAGACCCACCTCAGTTGATGCAGGGACTGATTTTGCAATGTTGACTTTATTCTGCGTCAAACTCTAGCTACCTACCGAACCAAGCTAACTGGCCCCTGTGGGTGTTGAATAATATTGGCAAGACCCGTTCTTGAACTTTATAAATAATTTTGCCCTCTGCCATTAGATGCAGTGACACTTTTTATTTTCCACACAAAAGAACTGCCAGTCACGAAAACTTTCAGCAAAGAAGGATACCTTACCTATCATACCTGTGTTGGCTCCAAGAAAGCTCTATTTAATTAACTGTCCCCAGTCACCACCTCCGCACCCTTCCACATCGTTCTGAAGGCTTCTCCTTTTCCAGTACACACTCAATTCAGTAATAAATTAATATCTTTTATTAACGCACAGGTGAGCTAATGTTCCCTCTCAACCGTGTGGCCTTGCATCTATTTAAAAGCTCAAACTCACCTAATGGCATGCCAATACAGAGCTTCCACTTCTGGAAGCTACTGCTCAACATGGACCTCAGGTCCACCCAGCGGCAGGAAGATTGGAGGGAGCGGTGTTCTCCAGTCTTCATTGTAAAGTGTAACAGAATAAAACTCTGCTCTGCGCTGTGAAATCGTTCTGTTCAGTGTGATTTATATAAGTTGAGCAAGTGGGCAAATGCACAGTGGGGTCAGTTCAGCTCACTTGGCTGGACGGTTAGTTTGCAAAGCAGTGTGACGCCAACAGCATGGGTTCAAATCCCAACACCAACTGAGGTTCCCATGAAGGACCGTCCTTCTCAAACTCTCCCCTCACCTGATGTGTGGTGGTCCTTGGGTTAATTCGCCACCTCGATTGAGAGAGCAGCTGTATGGCCTGGCAAGACTGTGGCAACCCATAGACGTGGCTGGTGACGTACAATGTGAGGTTATCCACTCTGATGGCAGCAGGCAGTGAAGAAGGGCAAGTCTGTCGGTCTTCATAGCGAGAGCATTCCAGTACAGGAGTAGGCATGTCTTACTGCAATCGGACAAGGTCTTGATGAGACCACATCTGAAATACTGTGTCTCTTTTTGGTAGCCTTATCTGAGGAAGAATTTTCTGGCTATGAAGAGAGTGCAATACACATTTACCAGACTGATTCCTGGGATGAAATGATGTATGAAGAGAGATTGGATCAGTTATGCCTATATTCACTGCAGCTTAGAAGAATGAGGGTGAATCTTACAGAAACCATTGAATTTCTAACCTGACTAGACAGGTTCAGTGGGACTGGGGAGTCCAGAACCAAGACTTCACGGTCTAAAGATACAGAAAACTATTTAGGATTGAGATGAGGAGAGGTTTCCTCACCCAGAAAGTGATGAGCGTGTGGAATTCACAGAAAGTAGTTGAAGTCAAAATATTGAATGTGTTTTGAGAATAAGTTAGTACTAGTTCTTGGGGCTAAAAGGTATGGGGATAAAACAGGAACAGGGTACAGAAGAGCAAAGAACTGAGGATTGTTTTTATTTGTTTTTTAAAAAATTGGTTCCCATATGTCTGCTGCCCTTGTCCTTCTAGATGGAAGTGGTCATGTGTTTGGAAGGTGCTGTCTGAGGAGCTTTGAATTTCTGCAGTGCATCTTGCAGATATTACGCGCTGCTGCTACTGAGCATTGGCAGTGCGGGGAGTGTATGCTTGTGGATGTAGTGCCAATCAAGCAGGCTGCTTTGTCCTGGATGGTATCAAGCTTCTTGAGCGTTGTTGGGGCTGCACTTATCCAGGCAAGTGGGGATTACTCCATCACACTCCTGACTTGCGCCTTGTAGATGGTGGACAGGCTTTGGGGAGTCAGGAGGCGAATTACTCGCCACAGTGTTTCATACCTCTGACCTGCTCTTGTAGCCACTGTGTTTATGTGGGGAGTCCAGTTGAGTTTCCGATCAATGATAACTCCCAGGATGTTGATAGCGGGGGATTCAGTCGTGGTAACACCATTGAATGTCAAGGAGTGGTGATTAGATTGTGTCTTATTGGTGATGGTCATAACCTGGCATTCGTGTGACGTGAATGTCACTTGCCACTTGTCAGCCCAAGCCTGGATATTATCCAGATCTTGTTGCATTTGGACACAGACTGCTTCAGTATCTGAGGAGTCGCGAATGGTGCGGAACGTTGATTGCACAATCGTCAGCGAACATCCCCGCTCCTGACCTTATGAGGGAGGGAAGGTCATTAATGAAGCAGCTAAAGATGGTTAGGCCTAGGACACTACCCTGAGAAACTCCTGCAGAGATGTCCTGGAGCTGAGATGACTGACCTCCAACAACCTGAACCATCTTCCTTCATGTTTCAGGTGTGACTGTGACCACCGGAGAGTTTGCCCCCTGATACCTATCAATTCCAGTTTTGTCAGGGCTCCTTGATGCCACAGTTGGTCAAATGCAGCCTTGATGTCAAGGGCTGTCACTCTCACCTCGCCTCTGGAATTCAACTGTTTTGTCCACGTTTGAACCAAGGCTGTAATAAGATCAGGAAATGAGTGGTCCTTGTGGAACCCAAACTGGGCGTCACTGAGCAGGTTATTGCTGAGTAGGTGTTGCTTGATAGCACTGTTGATGACATTTTCCATCACTTCAGTAGACTGATAGGGCTGTAATTGGCTGGGTTGAATTTGTCCTGTGTTTTATGTGGTAATTTTACACATTGTCAGGTAGACGCTAATGTTGTAACTGTACTGGAACAGCTTGGCTAGGGGAGCAGCAAGTTCTGGAGCACAAGTCTTCAGTACTATTGCAGAATGTCGTCAGGGCCCGTAGCCTTTGCAGTATCCAGTGTCTCCAACCATTTCTTGATATCACGTGGAGTGAACTGAGTTGGCTCAAGATTGGTGTCTGTAATGCTGGGGACCACTAGAGGAGGCTGAGATGGTTCATCCATTTGGCGTTTCTGGCTGAAGATTGTTGCGAATGTTTTAGCCTTATCTTTTGCACTGAAGTATTGGGTTGTTCCATCATTGAGGATGGAGGTATTTGTGGAGCCTTCTCCTCCAGTGAGTCGTTTAATTGTCCACCACCATTCATGACTGGATGTGGCAGGACTGCAGGGCTTAGATCTGATCCGTTGGTTATGGGATTGCTTAGCTCTGTCTATCACTAGCTGTCTGTGCTGTCTGGCATGCAAAGTAGACCTGTTTGGCTTCACCAGATTGACACCTCATCTTCAGGTATGTCTGATGCTGCCCCTAGCATGCCGTCCTGTACTCTCCATTGAACCAGGGTTGATCCCCTGGCTTGATGGTAATGGTTGAGTGGGGGATATGCTGGTTTATGAGGTTACAGATTGTGCTGGAGTACAATTCTACTGCTGTTGATTGCCCACAGTGCCTCATGGATGCCCGGTTTTGAGTGCTAGATCTGTGCAAAGTCTGCCCCATTTAGCGTGGTGGTGGTGCCACACAACACAGTGGAGGTTATTCTCAATGTGAAGGTGAGACTTCATCTCCACAAGGACTGTGGCGTGGTCACTCTTACCAGTACTGTCATGGACAGATGCAGCTGGCAGATGGGTAAGGAGGAGGTTAAGTGATTTTTTTTTTCCCCTCTTGTTGGTTCCCTCACCACCTGCCGTAGACAAAGTCTAGCAGCTATGTCCTTTAGGAGCCGACCAGCTCGCTCAGTAATACTGCTGCTGAGGCACTCTTGGTGGTGGACGTTGAAATCCCCCACCCAGAGTGCATTTTGTGCCCTTCCATCCTCAGTGCTTGCTCCAAGTGTTGTTCACCTTGGAGGAATGCCGTACTGTTGCTTCACCAGTCTGCGAGACAGCTCTCCCAATTTTGGCACTAGCCCCCAGATGTAAGTGAGGAGGACGTTGCAGCGTCGATAAGGTTGTTTCTGCCATTGTCTTTTCCAGTGCCTAGGTCCACGATCTGTCCGGTTTCATTTCTTTGAGACTTTGTAGTGATTGATACAACTGAGTGGCTTGCTAGGCCATTTCAGAGGGCAATTGAGAGTCAACCACATTGCTGTGGTTGTAGGCACATGTAGACTGGATCAGGTGAGGATGGCAGATCTCCTTCCCTGAAGAATATTAGTGAACCAGATGGGTTTTTCCCGACAACTGGCAATGGTTTCAAGGTCATTAGTAGATTCTTAATTCCAGATTTTTTTTGCCATGGTGGGATTTGAACCTGGGTCCGCAGAACATTATCTGGGTCTCTGGATTAGTCTAGCGATAATACCACTAGGCCATTCCCTTCCCTGCATGCTGGAAATAAGAAACAAATCATAGACTGCTGGACAGACTCAGCAGGTCTGGCAGCACACTGGACCTGAAATGTTAACTTTGCTTTCTTCCCTCAGCCTGCTAAGTTTTTCCAGCAATTTATGATTTGTTACTTGATAGAGTTGAATGATCAGCCGTGATCACATTGAATGTTGGAACAGGCACGAAGGGTGAAATAACCTACTCCCATCTTCTATTCTGTTTCTATGTTTTAACTGTTTGAATTACTTCCAGTATAGCTTTTGATTTGTAGCCCTGTTCTTTGAGGCACAGCAACGTGCAAATATGGGGTTAACCACCTTGTGAAATGCACACCAGGATTGCACTTCAGGCTTTGACGTCGGGATGCTTTCAGCTTGAATTTAAGACTCGTGTACTTGTTTGCCTCTATTGGGAAATGGGCGTGATGCCTGATGCAAGGTTTTGGATAAAAATGTTTTGGGGAATGAAAAACATAGTTTGATACTATTTTTTTCAAATGATTTTGTCTTTGCAGAAATTGTGGATGGAAATGCGAAGATGACACTTGGCATGATCTGGACAATCATCCTTCGATTTGCCATACAGGATATATCTGTGGAAGGTAGGCAGGTTCAGTCCTCAAGTTATCTTTAAACCCTTCAGTATCCCACGGCAGCTTTCTTCTGTGGTTGTAATGTTGGGCCTCAAACATTGAAGCTTGTTCATCTTCTAAAAGCCTTGGCAATGCTTACCTTGACCGGGGATGAGCAGATAACTTTTACAGGCCTGTGCTTAGAATACACCTAACTCACTGTTTATATAATTAGGAGATGTGAAACATAATCAGCTCTATCCATGATTACCAGTTAATTGCATTTGACTTAAGTACCTTGTATTTATGCTACTTTTCTCTCATTTCAGATAAAAATACATGCGACTCAGGGGAGCTTTCTCCTGATAAAATTATTATTTTCTCTTCTTCCTCCTATCCCTTGCCATCAGGAGAATAAATAAACATTTCGCTTAATACCCACACAATCTTTGAGGAAAAAAAATGGGGGGTGAGGAAAGTTAGAGAAAATGATGGAGTGCTCCTAATTGAGTAGCATCTAAGCATTTGGTACCTGTTGCTAAGACAATTTGTTTTAAGTCTAATGTTAACCCTTTAAGTTAACTTTTTTTTGTATGTTTTAGGAACAGCACAGAAAATCAACTCTAGTGCAATTGTCATTGAGGTTCTGACGAGCAAGTTTGCTTTGAATATTCATGTTCAGAGATTCGTGTTGCTATACTGAGAATGTTGCCCTGTCATGTAATTACTTTAAAATGCAGATGATGTCTTTAATGCCAATAAAATGAATCTGTCTCCTAATTATTGTATACAACAAGGGACTTGAGTCTTGGAACAGTAACCAGTTATTCATAGAATCTTGGCAGTTCATCTCTTTTTGAAGTTGCCATCACACTGGGACCAGTAGCTACTCCTTTGAAATAAATAATTAAGTAAAATATCAAGAACTGGTAATCGTTCTGAGTGGAGATTGGTGTCCTTCCGACTACTGAATGCCAGTCTAGTTCTATACCTTCAGTTGTGGAATAGTTATGCCATCCAAACAGATCTTATTCGTCTATGGGACCTGAAAGGACAGATCTCCAGTAGAGGACTTTTTTCCTTTTCCAGATTTCACAAGTGTAACCTGAATACTGTTTGAATGACCTTTTAGCAATGAAAGGGGGAAAAGGCGTAATATTCCCTGCACTATGCTGTGATGTTACTTTTTCCTGCATGACCAGGAATATAGTTTTCCATTTGATCTGGAGAGTGTTGTAACGAGGCTGTGGCTTTGAGGTGTATTTTGTCCTCGGTTAATTTAAGAAAGAGATTAAACGAGAGGTGTAGAGCAGTCTGTGGTAATGTGAGGCCTTGGGAGTTTTAATGTTGGAAGAATAGCAGATGCCTGGGTAGGTGTGGCCAGCTTTCTCAGATTAAGATCTCTAATTTCTTTTTGAGCGTTAAACAGTTGCCATTGGAGTTCCAACAGGGTTGGAAGCTTCAGTAAATGTCTCCTGGCTGTAACTCTAAGTTTTTGCTTGATTTCTTTTTTCTCTGTGTCTCTGTTGCTAGAATGCATGTGAGATCATTGGCTTCTGGCTTGGCCCTTTTTGTAAAGGGGTGTGTTTATGGGATGTCGCTATATTGGAACAGTTAATTAGTAATAGTTAATGTATCTATTATCCTGTTAAGTTTTCCAATAGAGTTGAGTTATTCTAAGTTCTTCCTTCTTTTGTTGCTTTTTAAACTATAGTGTGTGAATAAGCTCTGTTTTGCTTAACATGTTTAACCAGTTGAATTGCATCTGGAACACAACAAGTTACATTTGCCTTTTAAAACAAGAAAAAGTCAGGGTCTAGGCGACCTTCGTAACATATTTTGAGGGTCCATGACAGTGTTAAGCAGGTCAGGATCCAGTCTGCCTTCCACATTGGCTTATTTGCAATATCCACTGCAGCACACGGACAGACTGCTGTTCCCTTCTGCAGACCAGCCTCGCTCAAGTGGAAGCTGGAACCTGAAGAACATGTTACAACGTGCCTCGGGGCAGATGGGACTTGAACCCTGGATTTCTGCCCCAGAGGTAAGGGGTACTACAGCTGCGCCAAAATTCCCAGACTGGCTCTAATATATGTGCCCTCATCTCTCACCAATTAGTTGCTGCTGCTCTTAAATACATTTAGAACAAGCACTTCTACACATTCTATACATTCTATACATTCACTTCTACACATTCAATTGACATTGTATTCACAACACAAACAAAGAGGGTGTCTAGAAAGGAGTATTGCTAAACAGAGAAACACGTTGCCAGTGCGTTTCATCATGTGCTCATCAGGGCTAATACAAAGCCCAGATTTCACAACCAGTCTCAACAGTTTATACCACGGGAAGAGAGTGTTTGGCTTGGTTGGCTGCCCTAAGCGTTGGCACGGAGAAAACATCCGGGAACTATCGCTTCCCCGAGCTCCCAGGTAATTCAAAAAGTTGCCACGAGGCTGGAGCGCATCCCTTTTGTTTGCAGAGAAATGGATTCCCGTGTACGAATGGGTGTTACATCTAGCAAGCGTGAATAAGCCTCCTCGTGATCCCGACTTCCAATGTTAAATTGGTTGTTGGTGCACCTTTTAGCCCACAGAAGTTCAGGGATCAGGAGCTCAGAACCATACAGTTCCTTGTTTGGCTGAGGCATTGCTAAGCAGAAAGAATCAGAGCAGACTTCCCAATCAATTAGTATTCTCTTCTGCTGCAGTACCGACTATTGTGATCATTTGAAATTTGATATTCTTGTGTTTGTGTCCTGATGATTGCATGAAGAAAAGCTTCAGCAATCTTTTCAGTCATAAACAAGTATCCAGATTGTACATGGATTTGTATTTCCAAGGCTCTGACATTAGTTAGTGATAGGTTATGTGTAGAAATTTGCTTCAGTTGGGTTTGAAATGGGTCTATCCTTAAGGCTATACTTACACAGCCTTTCCTTACAGTTCCCTTGAACAGGAGGGAAAACTGATCTGTTTTCGTCAACTGATTTGTGCTTGCTGCCAATGCTGCCCATTGACTGAACAAGAGAATGGTTGTTTTGAGGAACAGCGTTGACG